>OY757931.1:60195867-60255867 GCA_963585895.1 Sepioteuthis lessoniana | reverse complement strand
AATAAAATTGAGATTTATTATTGGAAATTGGAGATTAATATTGTGATTGGATGGCATACGAAGAAGAGTGACAAAACTAATAAAGATAATAAATGATTGCAATGACAGAAGAGGTTGAAGAAAGTAGGATTTTCTACTTTTCCAAGTAAAAAGAACAGTAGGTCTTCTAAGAATAACTTTCAAGAAAATTCATGGAATATTTTTTTTTTCAGTTTTTCTCCCCGAACTTGAAATATATTACAGAAAGAAATTTCAAAAACTAAATCTACTAACCAATCAGAATTTTTTACAAATAGCGTATTATATTTTTGAAACAATTTGCCAAATAGGATCAAAAACATCAATAGGGTAAAAAGTGTATATAGGATGATCTCAGAAATAATGGTAAAAAATAAAAGAATTTAAGGGGGCATTTTGGGGAACAATCGGATAAATTAATTTACGGAACTTCGTATTAATAGGATGTATGTTCTATGCCAAGATTTTTGCTTTAAAAGCTTGATTTGAGAAGATTGTAAAAAAAGAGATATATACAAGAACAATTCCCTATAAATTGAAAGAATACGAAAAGAGGAATAAGCACTTCGACCTTGCTAGAGAACTGAAAAAACTGGGGAACATGAAAGTGACGATTATATCGTAATTGGTGCTTTTGTTACAGTCAATAAAGGATTGGTACAAGCACTGGAAGACATGGATATAACGGGGCAGATGGAGACAGTAAAAACTATAGCATTGTTGAGATCGGCCAGAATACTGAGAAGAGTCCTGGAGACATGAGGGGACTTGTTGTCACTCCAGTGGAAAACCATCAGCTAACGCTAGTGGGAAAAACTCTCAATGAGTTGAAGAAGAAGAAGAAGAAGAAGAAGAAGAAGAAGAAGAAGAAGAAGAAGAAGAAGAAGAAGAAGAAGAAGAATGCGAAAAGAGGGATAAGTACCTCGACTTTGCTGGTGTGAAAACCTCTTGAGGCGAATAATAATAATAATAATAATAATAATAATAATAATAATAATAATAATAATAATAATTATAATAATAATAATGCGGCAAACCTGCTCCAAAGGAGTACAAGAATGGGCACGACTGGGGGGGGGAAAGATGATCCATTGGGAATAATGCAAACGATTGAAGTTTCATCATACTACTAAATGACATATGCACAAACCAGAATCCGTCCTAGAAGATGTGATAAATAAAATTCTCTGTGACTTTCATAAACAATCAGATCAATTAATCCTGCCCAAAAGACCAGACCAAGTGATAATTCACACACACACACACACACACAAAGAGAGAGAGAGAGAGAAAAAACTAGCTGCCTGATAGATTTTGTTATTCTAGCGGACCATAGAGTGAAAAATAAAAGAAAGTGAAAAGATAGACAAGTACTCGGATCTGGCTAGAGGACCAAAACTATTGGGGAACATGAGAGTGACGGTGATACTAATCATAGTTGGTGCGATTGGAATGGTCCCCAAAGGATTAGAAAGGAACTGGAAGAATTAGTAATCGAAGGAAGAATGACCATCCAGACAACAGCATTGTTGAGAAGAGTCCAAGAGACATAAGGAGACTTGCTGTCACTCAGAGTCCTGTGAAAGCCCACAAGCGTTAGCTAGTCTGAAAAAATAAATGATAATGAGGATTTATTAATTTGGTTTTATGTAAGACAAAATTTAAACAAATTGAATTAATTACTATTGCCATTTAGAATAATCAATTTTTCATTATTTGCTGATAGATAACCAGGAGTTGAACATTTTAAACATCGGAAGCCTATTTTTTTAAGCTTAAGATAAAATACGATTTCATCAACACACACACACACACATACTTTCACTCTCTTTCCGTCTTTCTCAATCTCTTTCTCTCTCACACACAGATATTGAACGATAAAAAGTAATGTTTCTTTTAGTTATATTTTTATTACATTTCAATTAATGATAGAGAGATATAGATGTATCATAAAAATTGTTAGCTTTTTTTTTTCTCCAAGATATTTTAATTTTAATATTGAAAGTATTTTTGCTATTTTTTTTATGAAATAATTATTCTCGTCTTTTTTGTTTCATTTTAAAAACAAAACATTAAAATTGAGGTAATTAAACACACACAAGCACCCACCCACCCCACCCATATATATATATATATATATAAGACAGCATTCTCCTTCTAAAACATGTTTGATTAAATAAGAAAGGCGTTTGCTTACATTTTATTCGTCTAATTTTCTGAGCTAATGCTGGATAATTATTACTTAGAATGTTCAGTCTATTGACCTCATCTTTATTGTTATAATCACAACGTTTTGGTCGATATGTCCTTCGGCCTTATTTTTTCTCCGGTAGGTTCAAGTCTAAGTAAGAGTCTTTCAAGAAGGCGTCGTATTCTTCCCAAGTAATTTCGGCCCAGCAAGAGCCATCTTTGTAAGTTAGCTGCCTTTGGTCAAGAGTGACCCGAAAGTTCCTTTTTCAATAGCTATTACACCGAGGCGTAAGGGAGGGCGCTACTCCTTTCTTCTAGACTACTCCACTTATCCTCCATCACTACCTTATAATGCTGAGTGCGAAGCAAAGAGGCATCAAGTACCATTTTATGAGTTTTTGTTATGACTCGAGCTGAGACTGAACCCCGATCTCCAAGACGATTGGCGAACACTCTACCCCTCTACCCAATAAACCAATGAGCCATCTTCGTGAAAACGAAAATCAAACGGTAAAAGGTACAGATACCGTAAAAATTGTCTTTTACCCGCAAGATATTTCATTTGCAAAATAGCAAGTGTTTTGGCACAATCCATTTCGAACGCAGCAGTCACATTCAAAAATGCCCTTTCTGCATATTCTTGATCTCACGCCCGGTAAAATTCTTTTCTCCTGCAAATCATCTCCCTACTAGTTCTTCCTTCAGCTCTTAAAATAAATATATAACATATCACTCAATATGTCCCGGGCCTAACTAATAAAACAACTTTTTTGGTAAAATTCGACTTTATTCGTCAACATAGTCTCCTTCTAGGGTTATACACTGATTCCAACACTTCTTTAATAATTTGTTGCCTTTTCTATTGAATGATTTGTCTTTGACCTTCTTCATTGGAGCCAAATATATTTCCCTGGTGCATTCTTTTGAGGTCTGCAAACCGTCAGTAATTGCTGGGGGCCAGATCTGGAGAATAGGGTTGGTGCGGAAGAAATTCAGGTACTTTTGCCATCATTGCAATTGACTTGTAACACAGCGCATATTCTTGGTAAAAGAACACTTTTTTCTTCTTCATTAGTGGTCGTATTTTGGCGATTTCTTCCTTCAAACGAACCAGTAATGCCATGTAGTATTCACTATTGATGTTACTTCCTTTCTTAAGGTACTATTTACCAACCCCTCCGCTCGGACAGGATATGACACAAGGTCAATTTTAAGCGGAGTTTAACAGGTTTTAATTCAGAGTTTTCCTTCTCCTAGACTAGTTGCCTCACCAAGGCTGAAGAACCTAGTCTGCCCCACTATTTTACCCATAGCTGGAGGGAGAATAATTGGATTCATACCTTTCCCAAGGGTATTAGTGCAATGTGAAATGCAATCAGTCTTGTCCAGGATTTGAACTCGTATCGCCGTGTTCATTTCCTACGGTGATAACGACTACACCACGAGCACCTCCTTCCTTTCTTAAGGTAATCAATGGACAAAATAACTTGTGCATCCCAAAATACGGAGGTCAAAACCTTGTCAGCTGACGTTTGAGTCTTTGGTTGCTTTGGATTGTTTTTACCACCTGCTGTCCACTCAGCTGACTGCCGATTTGACTCCGGCATGAAGTGGTGGATTCATGTATGACAACATTTAAAGTCAGCATACCACCTCTAAACTGTTGTTTCCGACGGAGCAGAGTCCAAATAATACTTATCGAGTCATTGCTTTATTTGAACAGCATTTTTCCCATCAAAAAACAATGCTTTATCAACATACGAAATTCAGATTTTTCCCATTGTTTTGAAAGTTTGCAGCTGTAGCTTCACTTAAATAACTGTAATTTGTAAACTAATTATCCGATTGGACTCAAAGTTTGACACTTGCCATTTGAAGGTTACAACTTTATAAAACTTATACGGGTTTTTATTAGTGTCGCTATGTATATGTCAGTCCCGGGACTTTTTGAGTGATGTGTTACAAGCCGTTTTTGTTTTTATCATTTCATTATACATTCTCCATGAAGATGGCTACATCTGGGACCGAAAGTACTTAGGAAAAATACGGCACCTGCTTGAGTTCATCTTTTCCAGAATTCAAAAGACTCTAATGAAGACTTGAACGGATCAAGGGTAAAATAATCCCACACCAAATGTCATAGATAGATAAATAGATAGATAGATCAATATATATTTTTTTTTTTTTGCTGTTCCTCGAAAAAAAAATCTATATTATTGGAAAGAGGACGGCAAATCAAAAATGACTGGCCCTTTTTAAAATTAAATTATTTGGAATTTAAGTACTGCATTTAACAACAGAATATGGAGATTGCTTTTAAGAAGACCCAGACAAGGCTACGCAAGGAAACCTCAAGAAAGAAATTAAATATCTTTTAATAACATCAAAATCAAGACACCAAGAAAAATTGATAATAGTCAACAGAATAGTAAGGTTAAGTGATGTGGAGAAAAAGATGAAAGATGAAACAGCTAATCACATAATTAGCATAAACAACAAACGATGAATACAAGACAAGGCGCAATGGGTAGAAAAGGTTATCCATTAAGTATTGTGCAAGAGATTAAGACATGAATCACAAATAAATAGTATATATATATATATATATATATATATATATATATATATATATATATATAGAACCAATTCATCCAAGAAAAGGAGACATAAATTTCTTTGCGGTTTCGAGGTGCAAAGGTAACACTTAATCCCGCCAAGGAGATAAGATATGAGATTGATTAACAAGGAAAATAACTCGTCATCTTGCGGATTTTACTTTTCCTGTGTAAAGATGAAAAAAAGTGAGAAGATATTTTGATATTCCACTTGAACCAAAAAAAAAAGAAGAAAACTGAGTAAAAAAAAATCAAGGTGGTGGCAATACCACAAGTAATTAGTGAACTTGACTCTAATGGAAACGATTGAAAAGAAGGTTGGAGAAATTGGAAATCTGAGAAAGAATTAAGACCATAGAGATGACAACATAGTTAAGATCAGCAAGAATGCTGAGTAATGTCCGGGAGGCCTGAGGAGACATGCTGTCCTTCAGACTCCAATGAAAGAGGGTGGCGAGAAAAAATTTCTGAATATAATAATAATAATAATAATAATAATAATAATAATAATAATAATAATAGACAAGGTGCAACAAAATACCAAGTATAAATTAAATTTTGAGAGAGACAGAACGATCAATCATATAAGCGAATGCAGCAAATTAGCACAAAAAGAGTATAAGAGCAGGCACGACTGGGTAGAGGAGGGATTAATTGGGAATTGTGCCAAAAATATAAATTCAACCACACGAACAAATGGTAAATGAATAACTCGGAATCTGTCCCGGATAATGAGACTCACAAACTCCTCTGGGATTTCGAGATACAAGCGGGTCACCTAATCTTTGACAGATGACCAGACCTAGTAAAAATCAACAAAAAAAGAGAGCCAGCCAAATTGTGAACTTCGGTGTCCCGGCTGACCACAGAGTAAATTTGAAAAAAACAAACAAACGAAAAACAAGATAAATACCAGGAACTTAATAGGGAATTGAAAGTGACGGTGATACCAATTGTAATTTATGCTCTTAGTACAGTCACCAAAGATTGGTACAAGGACTAGAAGACTTGGAAATTAAAGGACAAGTGGAGACGATCCAAACCACAACATTCTTACAATCAGCCTGAATATTGAGAAGAGTATTGCAGACTTGCTGTCACACAAACCCCAGTGAAAAACCATCCGCTAACGATGGTGTGAAATAATAATAATAATAATAATAATAATAATAATAATAATAATAATAATAATAATGCATCTCATACGAGAAAACATGGACGCGGCTAAAAAAGGGAAACCTTAAGAGAGAAACTGAACCTCTCCTGATAACAGCACAAAACAATGCCGTAAGAACCAATCATATCAAAGCAAGAATAATTGAGACGCAACAAAATAGCAAATGCAGGTTATGTGATGATAAAGACTAAACCATCAATCACATAATAAGCGAATGCAGCGAATTAGCACAGAAAGAGTATAAGACTAGACACGACAGGGTGGGCAAAGTGATCCACAAAAAAAAGTGAACTTGTAAAATCGTGGACTTTGCTGTCCCAGCTGACCACAGAGTAAAATTGAAAGAAAGTGAAAAGAAGGATAAATATCTCGAACTTGCTTGGAATTAAAAAACTATGGAACATTAAAGTGACAATTATACGAATTGTGATTGGTACTTTTACAGTCACCAAAGGATTAATGAAGGGACTGGAAGACATGGAAATAAAAGGACGAATGGAGACTATCCAAATTACTGAATTATTGAGATGGGCCAGAATACTGAGAAGAGTCCTGGAGATTGAGGAGACTTTCTGTCGCTTCAGTGGAAGACCATCAGCGAACGCTGATGTGAAAAATCGCAAAGGAGTATAAAAATAATAAAGATAGATAAATACTTCTACCTTCCTTTCAAATTACTCATATTAATTCATAGTAAAAAAAATAGTTTCAAATAACTTTCATAATATAGAGAAGTTGTTCACAGTTATTATAGTATCACGTATTCTCATCAGATCAAAAAATTTTTAAAAGATCTATTTGATTCAAAAAATGATTCACTCAGTCGGCTGAAGCTGTAGAATACACTGACTGCATCATCCCCAACGAGCGTGCTGCTTATGATACTAAACAATCTGATGGTGAGGCTCTAGTAATGCTGGAGCTTGGGGTAAAGTAGAATACACCTTCATTGCCATCGCTCACAGGTCCACTCTGAACCGGAGTGGTAGCACCTGATATTTAATATTGACATTTAAACTGAGTGAAAACAAATGATTTAGACTAAACTGAATTGCTTGAAATAGAACTGTTTGGTCATTTAACTGTCTGTGAACAAATGACTGATGTTTAATTGAAATGTTAGTGTTTAATAGTAATACTCGAAGATATATAACTGTGTGCAAACAAATGATTAATAGCAAATAGAATTATTCCTATTAGATAGATATTAAATAATTGCAACCATTTAATTGTGTGCAAAAAAAAGCACCCCCCCACAAAAAAACCCCCAGCTTAGTCTCGTTAAAAAATGTTATCCAAAAAATGTGTTTAGAAATCATATATTCAATATTTATCAAAAGGATCTGGCATTAAATAACCTACAATGGTTCGTATGCCATAAAAACAAATCAAACCAAATTCCAAACTGATCTTCAACGGATATTTTCAATCGATTTCAGAGAGAACCTGGGGGTAATGGCAATGATTTTTTGACTTAACACTTTCCGTAGCTCTAACTGGAGGCTCAACGTCAGATTCCCTTTAGTGTCATTCACAGAACATTTTTTTTTCTTTATTACAGTGGGGGTCTTACTGTTCAGCAGAGGAAGCAATCGACGTATTTCGATTCCAACTGATAGAAGTAGTGTTTCTTTTTTTACGGCACTTATTGATACATTTTCAACCGAATCAGTGTGACATGGAACATAGCTTTGGATGCATACGTTGGAGAAGTGATGGACTCTCAGCTTACTTTGGGGCACTCCGGCAATGTGAAGAGAAACTGTCTCAGTCGAAATTTTAACCCATCTCACCGAATCCATTTTCCGCGCTGGTAATCGTTTGGCCACCCACAATTATCGACTTAAATTTAAAGAAGATGAAACATGCGTTGTTGTTTTTTTTACGTGCAAATGTAAGTTCAAATTCAAAGAAAAAAAATGTGTTCACCATAAATCATATTTAGTTGTAGGAAAGTTAAATTTAAATCCATCTTCTTGAAAGCACAATTTAATACGCTTCTGAAGTTCAGCAAACACATTGTTAGTCACATCGCATTTGTTATCCCAGCAGGAAAACGTCTGAGAAAGTTAGGGGTTAGGAAGAGGGTTTGTCATGTTTTAAAATATACCCACAGGAAAAAATAAGAATTTGACGGGGACAAACATGGGGCGAGGTTAATATTGGCCACGATGTTGACCCACCTTTTGAAAACATTAATCAGTCAGATTCTTTACATGTAAAAAATGGGGAAGAAGTACAAACTGAACATTAAAGTAATGAAATATTTGCATTGTAAATAAATTATCTTTCCATGATTTTTGGCTGTTATTCACATTTTAGATAGAAGAGAAATTATTGAAAAATTAAAATGCACCGAGATTTAAAGGCAATTGCACACATCTACCCAACAACACACTTTTTATGCAGTCATGCATATATATATATATATATATATATATATATATATATATATATGTGTGTGTGTGTGTATATATATATATATATATAAAGCCAACAAATATCTATACAGGTTTGTGGATATTTACACACACATATACATATGTATAAACTGATATATTCAGCGAGATATATATATATATATATATATATATAAAGCTAACATATATATATGTATATATATATATATAAAGACTACTATACTCACATGCACTGACATATACATAAAACTATTAAAACCACCACTCACATATGTTGCGCTCGTGTATAAGTTTGTTCACAATATTGTAAATACTTATATATATATATATATGTAAAAGTACGATCACCAGATGGAGACACAGAATACTTCGACATTGTAGCAGGAGTACTACAAGGGGACACGCTGGCTCCGTATCTCTTTATCATTTGTCTAGACTACGTACTTAGAACATCGATTGACAAAATCAAAGAGAATGGCTTCGAACTGACGAAGAAAAGAAGCAGAAGATACCCCGCAACAACAATTACCGACGCCGACTACGCCGATGACATAGCGATACTGGCAAATACACCTGACCAAGCCGAAACACTTCTGCATAGTTTGGAACGAGCAGCAGCAAGCATAGGCCTCCATGTTAATGCACACAAAACGGAATATATGTGCTATAACCAAACGGGGGACATCTCCACTCTAGAAGGAACCCCTCTTAAACTAGTAGACCAATTCACGTACCTAGGAAGCAGCGTCGAATCAACCGAAAAGGACATCGAAACGAGGTTAACGAAAGCATGGATAGCTATCAATAGGCTATCGACTATATGGAAATCAGACCTAACCGATAAAATGAAACGCAGTTTCTTCCAGGCAGCGGTCACATCGATACTGCTATATGGATGCACTACATGGACGCTAACAAAACGGCTGGAGAAGAAACTAGATGGCAATTACACAAGAATGCTGCGTGCAATCCTGAACAAGTCCTGGCAGCAACACCCCACAAGACACCAACTGTACGGCCACCTGCCCCCTATCACGAAAACTATTCAAGTTAGGCGAACCAGACATGCAGGACATTGCTGGAGAAGCAGAGATGAACTCATAAGAGATGTACTCTTATGGATCCCCACACACGGCCGCGCAAAAGCAGGACGACCAGCACGAACGTACATTCAGCAGCTATGTGAGGATACAGGTTGTTGTCCTGAAGACCTACCAAGGGCGATGAAGGATAGGGAGGAGTGGCGAGAGAAGGTCAGGGATATCCGTGCTGCCAGCACGATATGATGATGATGATGATGATATGTATATATATATATATATGTATATATATATATATAAATGCACATATATATATATAAATATATATATATATACGTAAAAGTTTGTATATACATAAAAAAGGACGCAATACATTGACGGATAGATAGATAGATAGATAGATAGATATAGGCATATATATATATATATGTGTATATATATATAGAAAGCCGAATAAATTTGTGCATGTACAGATACATGGATATAAATGTCAATATGTATATTTTTACATAAAAAGCTCAACAAAATTGTATATATATATATATATATATATATATATATATATTAAGACGCATATATAAAAAGAACTGAAAAATATATATACGTGCATGGGGAAGGTTACTTGTGCACAACTGTTTGCACTTACACACAATCATATATATATATATATATATATATATATAAAATTAACCTAAATGAATACTGGTAGATATTAGATTAGTATATATCTATATTTATATATGTGTGTGTGTGTGTGTGTGTGTGTGTGTGTGTGTGTGTGTGTGTGTGTGTGTGTGTGTGTGTGTGAGTGTGTGTGTGTGTGTGTGTGTGTATATATATACGCATACATATATATACACATGCATATATATACACATATATATACATACATATATATACACATACATATGTGTACACATATATATGCACATACATATATATATATATACACTCATATATAAATATACACATACATATATATACACATACATATATATACACGCATACATATATATACACATACATATATATACACATACATTTACAAATATATATACACATACAAATACATATACACACATATATATACGCATACGTATATATACACAAACATACACACACACACACACATATATATATATATATATATATATATTTTTTAATATAAACATAAACATAAATTGATTAAATTAATCTATATAAGAGTTTGTGTGGTAGGGTATGTATGTTTTTTTTTACACACACACACACATATATATATATATATATATATATATATATATATATTTTTTTTTAATATAAATATAAACATAAATTGATCAAATTTATCTATATAAGAGTTTGTATGGTAGGGTATGTATGTTTTTTTACACACACACTTATATATATACCTTTCAGAAAAACAAAATCCGGTCACTTTCAGATTATAAATTTGTTTACATCCAGCTATGATTATCATATGAATCAATAATAAAGTTAACTTCTTTCGATACTCCTCTGTCCACACTGGCTGTATTCATTATACCCATTGGATCCGAAGACGTTCTGTTACATTTGGACTCTATGATTCATATCAATATTCATAGCATGATGGATATAAATTTTTAATCCTAAATTGACCGGATTTTTTTTCTTGAAGGAAATTTTGCTCCATGATGTCAGTAACATTGAGCACTTTTCCAGCAATATTTAAATGTTCGAAGTTTGAATAATTTAATTGTCCTGACTAAATACATACATACATATATATATATATATATATACGAGGATCATTAAATAAGTTTTCAGACTTTTTTCGTATATGCACTTTTATTGATAGTACACACATGAAACTCTATCCCCTTCGAAGTAATCTCCTCCGGCTGCAATGCACTTGTTGTACCGTTCCAACAACTTCTGGAAGGCCCCATGGTAGTCTTCTTCTGTGAACGTGTCAATCACCTTCGTCACAACTGCCTTCATCCCTTCAATTGTCTCATAACGACAGCCTCTGAGCTTTGGGAATAACCAAAAGTCACATGGAGCAAGGTCTCGACTATAAGGAGGATGAGGAACTGTCTTGATGCCCATCTTGGTCTGTGAGAAGGATGGAGTTGTGGACTGGTGTATTGTCCTGATGGAAATGCCACTGACCCGTTTTGAAGAGTGCTGGCCTCTTCCGACAGTATCTCTTCCTGAACTCCCTTAAAAACTCAACATAGTAACCCTAACCCTTTGGCCAATCAACTCTGGTGTTCTGACTTCCTTACTCCTCCCACACCTCTCATCATCCCTCACAGACTCCCTGCCTTCCTTGAAGCTCTTATGCCACTTAATAACTCATAAGATATATAGCAATAACATACTGAATTTTCAAGAGTACGACAATTTTAAATACCTGTACAAAAAAGTCTGTAAACTTATTGAATGCACCACACACACACACACACACACATATATATATATATATATATATATATCATTTATCCAAAGAGATAAAATTAAAATAAGATTAGTGTATAACCGATCAATGCTACTATGTCAGAGATATTCTTAAACGATATGCATATTTATATATATATAATTTCAAAAAAGAAAGTTTAAGCTATGGATTTACATTCATCTAAATAGCGCTAAAAAAGTGTTAGATTACATATTCATGAACAAGAAGTGGGTAAAATCACGCTTTTAACTGTGAGGCACACTTACATATAAATGGTGTATCTTCCGTATTCTCTCGGCAAAGATTCGCCTTATTTAACGCAGAAATAAAAAACACACAGTTAAAGCTTTGGGATATGACGGCTCCTCCCATACCAATAGTGATCACGTAATCAATAGACTCTAACTGTTGGAAAAAAGTTTTGTACTCATCAGGACACTTCTGAAAGACGTACTCCAAATGATGAATTTGAAAACTTTGTTACTGCCTATATGGATGTAGCAGCTGAATGTGTTCCGGTCTAACCAGCGGTTAAATTTAGAGTTCCCTGGAAGTAAAGAGCATTTAGGGAAAAATGAGATCGGATGAAAACCAGCAAACGCCAATGCGCAAAAAGAAAACATGCTAAAAATAACAACTTGAATAAATTCAAAGTCCAAAGATAAAATCAGAAAATCAGTTGAATACAGACAATCATAATTGGCATGAAAGACCGAAAATGAAGTAAGGAGAAGGAAAAGCACATCAATAGAAAATTTATAAAAAACTGTCAACTAAGAAGAATGACATTAGAAGTGGAAAGAACATTCAAGCACCCTCCTTAAATCAATAATTGATTTACCAAAATATCATAAATAGCTAACTAGGACAGTTTATAGAGGGACAACTTGACGTATTACAGAAGTAAAAGCAGAAAAGTAACAGGCCTCGACGAAATATCTCCCGAGGTATGGAAGGCACAGAATTTTAGATAGATAGATAGATTTGAACAGGTTGACAGATAGATAAACAGAGAAAGAGAAACAGACTGAGATATAAGCTAACTATCAAGCAAGTTAGCTCGCTAGCTAGCTAGCTAGCTAGATAGATAGATAGATAGATAGAAACTGGGATATAACCTAGCTAGATAAACTGACAAAAAGAAATAGAGATAGAAATAAACTGAGATAGATAGATAGATAGATAGATAGATAGATAGATAGATGTAGTCTTTTCAGTCAACGTAGTATAGAAAATGTTTTGTTTGAGTGGGCGTGACATTATTTGCAGCAAAATAGCTTTAACAGGGACAATCCTGAGATATACAACCGCTTGTCGTTTCGACATTTTCGTACTCTTTTATTTATTACCGTTATGAAAGCAAACACATTTTTCTTTGATGTTTGCCGACATTCCATTATCAATACCCTCTATCTCTCTCTTTCTATCTCTCTCTCTCTCTCTCTCACACACACACACACACGTCATAATGGGAAATTTTTTAGCTTCCCTGTGCCTGTAAAGATCCATGACGAATACAGACAAATTGGACAACGTCAGGAGTGAACAACATAAAAAAAGAACTAAATAAACAGATAAATAAATAATAAAGAAATGTAGTTTATGTGGTGATAGAGACGAAACGATCAATCACATTATAAGCGAATGAATCAAATTAGCGCCAAAAGAGTATCAGTGCAGACATGGCTGGGTGGGAGAGGTGATTAACAGGGAATTTTGCAAGAGATTGAAATTTGACCATATGAACAAATGCTATATGCACAAACCAGAATCCGTCCTTAAGAATGAGACGCACAAACCTTTCTGGGATTTTCAGATTCCAACTAATCATCTCATCTCGGCCAGACGACCAGACCTAGTGATAGTCAATAAAATTAAAAGAGACCCAGCCGAATAGTAGACTTTGCCGTTAACGGTAGACCACAGCGTAAAACAAAATAAAAAGCGAAAAGAGAGGTAAGTACTGAGACTTTGCTAGAGAACAAAAGAAAAATTATTGAACATGAAGATGACGATGACACCAATTGCAATTGGTGTGCTCTGAACAGTGACGAAAGAGTCATCGTCAAAGACTGGCGACCAATAGAGATCCCGAAAAAAAATCTCATAGAAGAAAAGTATATAATTATAGGTAAGAAGAAGAATTGACTGGAAAAGTGTTAAACGTATTTTACAAGTTGGCTGTTATATTCAAAGATGATTTTGTTAAGGAATGTTTTATAATCTTTATATTTAGAGCATCAAGAACTTAGAGTTTTTTTCTTTGAGCAATAAGGAGTGATTTTTTTTTCAATGAGAATCTCCTTCTACTTGACCATCCTCCTGCTCTTTATGTATATATATATATATATATGTGTGTGTGTGTGTGTGTGTGTGTGTGTGTGTGTGTGTGATGTGTCATTGTGTTTGTCATTTTATTATTCGTTCCCTCGAAGATGGCTCCTGTTGAGGCCAAAAGCAGTTGGAATAAATACGGCGCCTGTCTGAATCTATTCCACCCAGAAACCAAACGACTCATAAAAAATATTAAAAGAATCAATGATTGAACAGCCAGACAAGAAGTGCTCATCTTATTTAATCCAACATGATTACAAGAGAAAATACTGGCCACACATGCACCCCCACCCCCACCTTTATATATATATATATATATAATACGTAAAAATACAGATATATGAATACGCAAAATATAATATATAAAACGTACATAGATATCAGAGATTTAATTATATATATATATATATATATATATATATATATATATATATATATGCGCATACAGACACATGGAAACACAACACACATACATCTACGTATACAAATAATTGCACATCATAAAACTTTCACAAATTCAAACGTTGCCCATGACTTCAATCTTCATGCGCATTGGTAGAATCTGATATTATGATTTATTATTTTTAATTTAAAACCACCTCAGTTTATTAAAAGTTGCAACCATTTAAATATATATATATATATATATATATATATGTGTGTGTGTGTGTGTGTGTGTGTGTGTGTGCGTGCGTGTGTGTGTTTGTGTATTATCATTATTATTATCTATCTATCTCTAGCCACGTAGATCAAACCTGTGACTCGTGGGCGAAAAGAAATATTTATTGCATACTTTCTTTAGCATGACTGAATTTCTCCTAAAAGATTATTTGTCCGAGTAAAAAGCAATCGATTCTCTATTTTATATATATATATATATATATGTGTGTGTGTGTGTGTGTGTGTATGTGTGGGTTGGTGAAGCAGCAAGAAAAACTTAATGTGCAAAGCTATTCTCAATTACCATTTTCTAATATAGAAGGGAGTGATGAAAGAAAGAGCAGGATATATAAATATATATATATATATATATATATATATAATAAATTTTTGGTTGAATAGTGTGGATTGTTTCTTTTTTTAAACCTTCAAGTGAAGACCTTCATGTCTGGGTCAAGTTAGTAAAGAAAGTACCCTTTATTAACCCAAGCGTTTTCGCCCATTTCCCTGGTCATCATCGGGAATTGTGTTCATATTTGCCCACCCCTCCGCTCGAGCAGGATATGACACAAGGTCAGTTTTTAAGCGGAGTTTAACAGGTTTGAATTCAGAGTTTTCCTTCTCCTAGACTAGTTGCCTCAACAAGGCTGAAGAACCTAGTCTGCCCTACTATTTACCCATAGCTGGAGGGAGAATAATTGGATTCATGCCTTTCCCAAGGGTATTAATGCTATGTGAAATGCAGTTAGTCTCGGCCAGGATTTGAAATCGTGTCACCGTGTCCATTTCCTACGAAGATAACCATTACACCAAGGGCACCTCGGGGATTGTGTTAGTTCGTTTGTTGTAGTGGTTTTTCTTCATATTTATTCGGTGTGATTTTTTAAATAATAGATGGCGGGGTTAGTTATTGAATATGTTTAATATGTTTATACTTGTGGGGAATGATATTTTATTTACAGTTGTTTTTTTTAATTTTTTAACAGAATGAGCAAACCCATCTATAATTTTAAAAAAAAAAAGCACCCCAAATACATATAATTAAAAGTCACTGCCAAAAACGATCTAACACAATCTCCGAAGATGACCAGCAAAAGGGTTGAAAGCGTTGGGGCTAATATAGGGTACTTTCTTTACCAATTTCACCCAGAAATAAAATGACTAGTGAGCAGACTTGAACGTCTTCACTTGAAGATTTTAAAAAAGAAACAATCTGCCGTATTCAAACAAACATGTGTAGATAATGACTTGCTGCCTAAGTATACAATATATATATATATATATATATAGAGAGAGAGAGAGAGATGGACAGAGACCTACAGACAGACTGAAGGAGAGTGAGTTAACAGTACAGCAAAGTAAAATACCTGATTAAAGAAAGGTGTTGCTATTATAATTATCTTGACACTACTTTCATTGACGTCCAACGCAATAATATGTAATAATGTAGATTTTTTTTTGTAATAATAAGATTTTTGAATTATGCAGAGGGGTGTCACTTATGCGTAGTTGCTAACGTAGTTGTACTGAAACATGGCTGTAAGTAAGTTCGATCTCCTATCCCGCTATTACGTTCACTTTCAGACTAATATTCTTGAGGAAAGGAATGAAGCTGAATATGGGTTATTTAATACACTTATAGTTCTAATTAAATAACCCACGAAAGCTGATATGCCATTAAACAAAGGAAACTAGACCAAATCATTATTTCCTCTTGAATAGTCTTTCAATATACATATATATGATTGAAATATCTGAACAGTTAGACAAATCAAACACTAAAAACAGGTTTAGAAAGTGCGACATTTCGTTTTTTAAGTTCTTTAAATAATATAAAAGAACGAAATGTCACGCTTTCTAAACCTAATTTAAGTGTTTGATTTATCCATTTATATATATATATATATATATATATATATATATATATATATATATATATATAGCCAACTTGTAAATACAGCCCTGCATGTTACATTAACAGGCTGATTTCTAACAGGCCGATGTAATGTAAACAAAAAATAACCCATTGATGGCCGCTTATGAAGTTAGCTTAAAAAGAGAATTAATTGTAAAAATTGAACAGAGAAAATAATCTAATCCCATTGGTAGAATTTACCCGTTATTTTAATTCTTTTTGGCTTTGGGTGAAAAGGATTTTGGCATAACTTGTTTTATTAACTATACTGTGATGTCACTGAAAAATGTCTATATTGTGGAGTCTAGGTTGTAATTGGCGGTGAGGAAAAGGGCCAAGAGGCAAAGTGATAAGGAAAGGAAAAAGGAAAGGCTTCTTAAATGTATGGTGGCACAGAGGGAAAATTATTTTTATTTCTTTACCTATCCATGTTCTATTTTGATTTTGTTTTCGTTCAGTATGAAGTTCGCCAGGCCACACATCTAAATTTGAGTTAAGTGTTTGATTCACAAAAAATCTATCTTTTCAACATATATATATATATATATATATGTGTGTGTGTGTGTGTTAAGACACCCGGACATAAAAGAGGAACTCGTTGTGCAATGGTTATGACTGGAGGAAATGGAAACAGCTACTCAAGTTCCAACCCTAGACAAGGCTGTTTGCATTTGTTGGTAAATGTGATTTCACATAGCACTCGTATCCTTGGAAAAGTATGCATCCAACTATTTCGTCTCCAGCTAGGGCAGATCGGGCTCTTTAACCTTGGTATGGCAAACCATCTAGGGGAAGGAAAACTCTCAATTCAAACCTCTGAAATTTCGCTTAAAAACTGACCTTTTGTCACATCCTGGAGTTGGTAAAATACATTTAGATACGTAGGTATGTACCATAGCCATACATGAATATGGGAAATATACATAGAATATATATATATATATATATATATAGAACATAGGAATCTCGAAACACGAAAAACACATACGACTTCTTAGTTCAGGTACGAAACTTTTTATTACCTTTGAGTTTAAAGGTTCTTCGACATAAGGAGAGAGATACACATTCTTTCTATTCTGGCTTTTCTCATCTGACCCCCCCCCACCTGCCCAAGGCCTCCGCGAGCAAGCGAAAGTCAACCGTCTTCTTCCGAGCCTGGAACTCAACTCAACTGACTTTTTCAAAATCCCCAAAATCCTCCGAGCGCTTCCGGTGCGTGATGTCACCCACACTCTGTAGCCCCGTTTCCCATCTGGGCTATTGTGACATCTCTGAGTGACACATCCGCTCCGCGCGCACGCGCTTTCGTGAACACCTGCGTTAATGCTGCACCTAAGCAACCCATACACTGAGCCGAAAGGTTCTCAGCCTAACTAAACCCAAGGGCATAAAACGAAATCCCTTGGCTATTATATTACAGGTATATGGATTGACGAACAGATTTATAAGTTACACTCACTGATTTACAAATTTCTCTTATTCTTAAGCTATATTCTCCGACGATTTGGCACCGTGACGTTGCAGGCTTCGTAGCCAATCAGGCGAACGACATTGGATCGATTTTCTAAAGATCCTTTGTTCACAGTCGACAAAGAGGAAAGGGTACGGTTTTTTTGTGGTTGGATACACCAAACTATTTAAAATCTCAGACACTCAATTAGTTATAGAAAATAAGAATAAAATTCCATGTGAGAAAGGACACTTTCTGAAAAAAATAATAACTTATAGATTTTATGACGAATGCGAATCGTATAAAATGTTTTGGAACTCTTTTTTTTCATTTGTTTGGGGGGGTGTTATTTTTTGGTTTTCGGGGAATTTTTTTTTTTGTCTTGTTTTACTTTTTCACATTTCCCACGAATATACATATATATATATATATATATATATATACGAAAAGTGGCTGAGAAATTCTTAGTGCAAAATGCAAAATTTTATTTTCCCAAACTATTTGACATTTATTTTTAAACATAATCCCCTTACAAATTTACGCGCTTGATCTACGGCCACCTGCCCCCTATCACGAAAACTATTCAAGTTAGACGAACCAGACATGCAGGACACTGCTGGAGAAGCAGAGATGAACTCATAAGAGATGTACTCTTATGGATCCCCACACATGGCCGCGCAAAAGCAGGACGACCAGCTCGAACGTACATTCAGCAGCTATGTGAGGATACAGGATGTTGTCCTGAAGACCTACCTAGGGTGATGAACGATAGGGAGGAGTGGCGAGAGAGGGTCAGGGATATCCGTGCTGCCAGCACGATGATGATGATGATGATCTCTCTCTCTCTCTTTCTCGCGATTTGTCTCAATCGTCAATCGCTTTCGGCAGGACTTCTAGACTACATCCTCTGTCTGTACAGAGCTGTCCATTCGAGAACGTCGCTTATGAGCTCGTCATTACATTGCAGTGTCTCGCAAATCTTGTTCGTCTAATTTGGATGGTTTTTGAGAAGAGAAGTAGTTGGCCGTACAACTGCTATTTTGTAGGATGTTGCTTCCAGGATGTGTTCAATATACTTCATAGCATTCTTATGCAAATGCCATCAAGTTTATTCTATGTATGCTTTGTCAGCGTCCACGTAGTCCATCCATTTAGTAGTATGGGCACGACCACTACTTGTAAAAAATTGCTTTTTATTTTATCGAATACAATATTCCAACATAATTTGAAAGTAATTACATAAATTCAAGTTATAGATTTGTTTGTTTTATCGATTAATTCTTTGGTTATTTAAAGCCAAATCCATCCGTCGAGAAGAACAGTAGTGGTACTATTTAACCCATTGTGGGGAGGATATGGAGGTTCATACCTTTCCTAAGAATATTTGTTCGAAAGTAAACTTGAGTTCGAACTCACTTACAATGATTCCGCAGTCCAGTGCTTAAAGCATTATGCCATGATTACACCACAACTTGATTTGGTTGGTGCCTTTGTTTTAATACCATCTCAAACTTTGTGGGTTATTCTACGTCTCATATACAAGCGTGATTTAAAAGTTTTGCGATATTTTGTTTACGTGAGTCACAATTTGGCATCAACCCGAACGCTTTTGCCAAGGTCGTAAAGGTATAATGAACAACACAAGACTAGTTCACTTCGTTATATAATAGCGGAAGGTTTTTTTTATATTATCATTTTTTGTTGTTTATATCTAATCTCTCGGTTTAGTTAGGCTTATAACTTTTCGGCTTAGTGCACGAGTAGATGCACACATTGAGCGCTGGTGTTCACTCTCGCGCGGGGAGGATGTGACAATCACAGATGTCATAATAAAAACTCCGTTAAACTCCACTTAAAAAATTGACCTTGTGTCATATCCTGCCCGAGCGGAGGGGTTGGGTAAATATGATAATAAAAACTCCGGATAGGAAATGGAACAACTTCTTTTTTATACATATATAATGAATATATATGATTTGGTTGTGTTGGGTTTTTCGATGAATCAACCATTGTAGGTTATTTAATGCCAAATCATCATTATACATATATATATAAATTATATATGAATTTTTTGACTGGGTTTGATGGCATATCAACCATTGTAGGTTATTTGATCCCAAATCCTCTTTATGCATATATGTTGAATATATATGATTTGGTTTTGTTAAGTTTTATGGCATATCAACCATTGTAGTTTTTTAATGACGATTCTTATATATATATATATATATATATGTATATGGTTCTTTAAGAAAAATAAAAACCGGTCACACTAGAATTAAAAATTTATTTCCATCTTGTTATGGGTATTAATATAAATCAAAAACACCAAAAATAACAGGTGTTATTGATTTATATTAATACCCGTAACAAGATGGAAATAAATTTATAATCCAAATGTGACCGGTTTTTGTTTTTCTTTAAGAAATTATTGCTCTGTAATGTCAGTTACATTAAGCTCTTTACCACGAAAATTTAAATTTTCACTGTTAAATTTTTTTTTTTTTTGTCCTGATGGAGTTACTCACAACTCCGGTTTAACTGGACCGAATAATACCTATATATATATATATATATATATATATGCATTATTAGTAAACACATTTTGTCCATAACATTTTTAAATGACCCTCACAAAGTCAAATGATTTAAAGTATTTCTATCTAATACGAATAATTCTTTTTACTATCAATCCTTTGTTTACACACAATCCAATGGTTTCAGGAATTTTTTTATAACACTAACAATTTAACTCCAGTCATTTGTTTGCACACATTTTTTTTCATCATACAACGTGAGAAAGCACGTGCGATACCCTGTCCTCATCAGCCGCCAACCAGGGGTGAAAACACAGTTTCGGTAGCTCAAGGCGTTACTGCCACTCCCGGCGCAACCAAGCAGCTTTTGCCATCGGACAGGGTATTTAAAAGAAATATATATCTATACATACGCTAGATCAACTAAAAGCAGACATTACAATGGACGTTCGTTCATCTTCATTTAAAAACGCGTTTACTTTCGGCCGTTGATGTCATAGCAACCGTTTCTTGATTTTGCATATTCACACGGGAATGGTGGTTCTGCGTGCATATCATTCATGTCGAAATCCTTTCTATATCCGTCATCTGTTCAGTTCGTTTTCCTTCGGTTTTATCTTTTTTATGCGTTACTGCACAAAAGCACTCGAGACAAACGTCATATATAATTCTGCTGAAAGATGTTATTTGTTGATCAATGGGACCCTTAAGATGGGTGGTGAGTAAAATGAAAGCTCCTGGTCTAAGTTTGTCCAGGTAACTCTTTGATTACCCTTGGGCCACTAAATTATTGGCTGGTACACAGCAATGGGCTTGTGAATACTGTGGAGGTAAACCTGATTCATTGGCCCATCATTCGATTTACATTCTCCGGCAGGAGAATTACGTTGAATAGATATACATACATGATTTATTAGTGAGTTCTCCGTAAGTAATTTGATTTTGAAATTTGTTAAAACGAAGTTATTTGTACACTAGTATCGTTATTGTTTCTACATATTCAAATGGCTTAAATTATAACTAAAACTAACTTATATCCAATATTAATTATTTATTTGCAGATAGTAAAGTGGTTGCATTTATTGCTATTTAACACTAATAATCCTATTCTCAATTGTTTGCACATAGTCAAAAGCTTCCAAGTTTTTCTTTGTATCATCATGGCTTCAATTATAACTATCTAATATTGTATCTATATTAATTGTTTGTTTGCATACAGAGAAGTGATTACAATTATTGCTATTTAACACTAATAATGTTATTCAGCATCCTCAACCGTTTGCATACCGTCAAATGTTTCAAAGTTTTGCTATGTATTATCATGGCTTCAATTATAAGTAAGTAAAGTTGGCAACCGTAATCGAGGGCGAACACAAGGCTCCCTTTTCAACAGCTACTACACCGAAGTGTAAGGGAAGACTCAACTCCTTTCCCTTAATCTCCCCACTTTACCCTTGATACGTACCTCATATTGCTGAGTGTTCAGCAAAGAGGTATCAAGTACCATTTTTAAAGTATTTGATATGACGCGACCTGGTATTGAACCCATGTCTCCCGGACCATTCCAATATCAAATGTCTGTTTGCAGACAGTGAAGTGGTTACAATTATTGCTATTTAACACTAATAATTGTATTCTGTATTACTCAATCGTTTGCACACAGTCAAATGTTTTCAAGTATTGCTATGTATCATCAACAATTTAATTAAACATCACTTATTTGTTTAAAGACAGTTAAATGATCAAGCAGTTCTATTTCAAATATTTCAATTTAGCATAAATCATTTGTTTGCATATAGTTTAAATCTCAAAAATTTCTATTTGACTCATAGATAGGACCCTACCAAGTATTACAACTCTGGGTCAGAATGGACTTGGGATCGACGGCAATGAAGGGATACTCTGCATTCCCCAAACCTCCAGCACTACTGGAGCCTTACCCTCAGATCGTTTAGTGTCATATCGTGAACACTGGTTGTGGGTGTCTTACCCTTCTACGGAGATGCAGTCTGAATTTTCTACAACTCCAAGTGAACTACAATTGACATCACCGTCACATGCATGTTCCATATTATGATTATTATTATTATTATTATTATTCCTTCAAAGTTTTTCACATCAGCGTTAGCTGATGGTCTTTCAGTGGAGTGTGAGTGACTGCAAGTCTCCTCATGTTTCCTCAAGTCTCCAGGACTCTTCTCAGTATTCTGGACGTTCTCAGCAATGCTGTAGTTTGGATGGTCTCCACTCGTCCTGCAACTTTCAAGTCCTCCAGTCCATTTATTAATCCTTTAGTTACTGTACTAAAAGCACCAATCACGATTGGTATGATCGTCACGTTCATGTTCCATTTTTTTTAATTCCATGGCAAGGTTTGGTACTAATCCTTCTTTTCACTTTCTTTCATTTTCATTCTGTGGTCTGCTGGTTCAGGAAAGTTGACAATTTTGCAAGTTCTCTTTTCTTTTTTGTTGTTGATTACTATAAGGTCTGGCCTTCTGGCTGAGATTAGGTGATCCGTTTGTCTGTCAAAGTCCCATAAGAGTTTGTGTGTGTCATTCTCCAGAAGAGCTGCTGGGCTGTGCATATACCATTTTTTCGTATGGTCAAATTTAAATTCCTTGCACATCTCCGGGTGGATCACCTGTTATATTTTGACCTTCGACCCGGCCAAACATGCCATTCCAAAGTGATGCACCGGAAGGAAATAACACATTCCAATGGCCAGTAATCGAAGGAAATCGCGTAGGCGGATTTGGCTAACGAAATGGGACAAGGTAAAAGCCGATGATACACGCATAGACTGGTGCACCCGAAGAGAGTGACCTCTGAACTGCATGACAGTTATTTCCGCTTGATGACGATCAAACATGCCATTCCAAAGATTGAGTGGGCGATTGAATGGGCGTATAACTCGGTCAAGACAGGAAGTCAGACAGTTGGGGAATAGAGACGTCGGAGACAAGATGTGATAGGGAAAGCCACTCCCGGCCGAAGGGGCCCTCGGGACCCCCGATGGAGTTTTGGAGACCAGTTGGTGATAAGATGCGGTAAAGAAAGCCATCATCAAGCAAAGAGCTGGGCTCCCGGGCCTCCGGTTGAGCAACCCTGGAGAACGAGAAAGACACAACGCTGACGGCCATAAGAGTGGGGGTCAATATATTGCAGTTCTGTTCGGTCTCTAGTTCCCTCTCGCAGAAAAACCTTGAGTAACCCTTTTCGAACACTTACAATAAAGTGAGAGGTACATATTTTTCTAAAGAAGTCTTCGCTCCTCTGTTATTCATTGCGTCAGTATGTATTCAGCATATATATGTATATGTGTATAGTTGTAGCCTGTGACTATACAACACACCTTCCGACCCAGTCGTGTCACGTCTTATACTCCTTCTGTGCTAATTTGCTGCATTTGCTTATTATTATTTTTATTATTATTATTATTATTATTATTATTTACTACTTAAGAGTTTTTCGCATCAGCGTTAACTGATGGTCTTTCACTGAAGTTTAAGTGACTATTATTATTACTTTACTCGTTTGAGAGTTTTTCACACCAGCATCAGCTGATTGTCTTTCACTAGAATTTAAGTGACTGCAAGTCTCCACAAATCTCCAGGACTCTTCTCAGTATTCTAACTGTCTTCAATAATGCTGTTGTTTGAATGGTCTCCACTCGTGTTCTTATATCTAATTCTTCTAGTCTCTTTATCAATCTCTAGTGGCTGTAACGAGCGCATATTTTTTTTATTTCTTGTGAGTTTTTCACACCATCGTTAACTATTTGCTTTATTCTTGATTTTGAGTGACAGCATGTCCTCTGAGGTCTCCAAAACTTTTCTGACTGTTCTAACCGTGTACTATAGGTAAATACGGCTATTTGCGAAATGTACATGGGACGTTCATTACATATATACATAACGTAGAACACATAAAGAACATAGGAATCTCGAAATTCGAAAACACGTAACGACTTCTTGTTCAGGTACGAAACCTTTTTATTACTTTTCAGTTAAAGGTTTCGACATAAGCTGGCGAGACACAATCTTCTATGCTGTCTTATTCATTTGGCCCCCATCTCGAGCGGCCCCCATAGGGCGCAAGTTCGCCTCACGTCTGTGAGCTCTAAAAGTCGATCCTTCTTGTTTGTCGTCTAGTATTCAACTCCCTAACTTTCTTTCAATTCTCCACAAACCTCTGCGCGCTTCCGGTGCGTGACGTCACTCGCACTCCGTCACCCGTTTTGTCTCGGACATCTGAGTGACACCTCCATCCGCCCTCGCCCGCCTGCGTTAACTCCTGCCTCAATGTTGCACCTAACTAACCCATGTGCTAAGCCGAAAGGTTCTCAGACTAACTAAACTCAAAGGCATGAACCGAAATCCCTTGGCTATTACGTTACAGCCGATCTTTAAAGTGCTGTGGTGTCACTTCTATCTCTGATTTACAAATCCTCCTGCCTTTTTTTCAAGACTTTGAGGAATGTTTTAAATTCACCAACTACAATTCGTGTCATCTTCCATAGTTTTGTTTTATTTTATAATGGAAGGCTTAAGTATTTGTCCATTTGTCGCTTTCTTTTATGATCCATCGGGACACCAAAATCCACGAGATAAAAAGTTAGTTTTCTCTTGTTAATCAATACTAAAAAAGTTAGCGTAAAGTTAGCGACCATAGTCGAGGGTGACCCGAAGGCTCCCTTTTCGATAGCTACTACACCAATGTGTAGGGGAGGGCGCTACTCCATACCCTGGATTGCTCCACTTTACCCTTGAACCGTACCTTATAATGCTGAGTGTTAAGCAAGGTGGTATCAAGTTCCATTTTTAAAGTCTTTGGTATGACTCGACCTGGGATTGAACCCAGGTAGTGTCAGGTATTCTGGCCGGGATAAGGGTATCTATTTATATCTCAAAATTGCAGGTAATTTTAAGCTTCTTCTTCTTATTATTATTATTATTATACCCTTCGAATTTTTCTCATCACTAGGCCCCTTTGAAGTATTCTAGCTGATTTTAATAGAGCCATAGTCGGGATGGCATTGATTTTTTCTCCGATTTCCATTTTTTTTTAATCTCTCTAGACACCGTTCCAATGACGCCACACGAAATTGAAATCCCCTCACTTTCACGTTTTACATCTTTTTCAGCTTTCGAGCAAGATCTAGGTACTTTTCTTCTAGTGAATTAACACTAGGTCTGGTCTTCTGTCCATAATTATATAGTCTATTTATATCAGAAAAAAAAAAAGAATTTTATGCATCTCATGGCATGATGGTTAGAGTGTTTGCCAATGATGCGGGAGACCGGGGTTCAATCCCAAGTCGAGTCAAACCAAAGACTCAAAAAATGGTACTTGATGCTACCTTGCTTAACACTTAGCAATATAAGGTAAGGATCAAGGGTAAAGTGGAGCAATCCAGGGAAAGGAGTAGCGCCCTCCCCAACACCTTGGTATAGTAGCTATCGAAAAGGGAGCCTTTGGGTCACCCTCGACTAAGGTCGCCAACTTTACTTACTTTACTTATTCCCTTTGATGGTTTCAGCTTCATGTATATACCAATTGTTAGTTTGGTCCAGTTTCAATCTCTTGAATAATTCTAAGTGGATCACCTTCGCTATCCAGTCATGTCTAGCCTTGTATTGTTCTTCTTGCAATATTGCTGGCTTGGCTTTTCCTGTCATTCACCGTGTCATATCTGTCTCCACATAAACTACACTTGCGATTCTGCTGCATAGGGGATACAATCAGTCTATTCTAATCAACATTTCTTGCTTTACAATCAGGCAAAGCGCAAGTATTTTTCTTGTTTTTGCTAATAATTAGATCAAGAAGAAGATGGAGGAAACGCCTCCTACTACTACTACTACTAATAATAATAATAATAATAATAATAATAATAGTAATAATAATGATAATAATAATAATAATAATAATTATTATTATTATTTACTCCTTTAGAGTTTTTCACATCAGTGTCAGCTGATGGTTTTTCTCTGAAGTTTGAGTGACAGCAAGTCTCCTCAAATCTCCTGGACTCGTCTCAGGATTCTGGCCGTTCTCAGCAATGCTGACGTTTGGATAGTCTCTACCCGTCCGCCAACTTCCAACTTCTCCAGGCCTTTTAATTATTATTATTATTATTATTTACTCCTTTAGAGTTTTTCACATCAGTGTTAGCTGAAGGTTTTTCACGGGAGTTTGAGTGACAGAAAGTCTCCTCAAGTCTCCAGAACTCTTCTCAGTATTCTGTCCGTTTTCAATAATGCTGTCGTTTGGATGGTCTCCCCTCGTCTGTCAACTTCGAAATCCTCTAGGCACTTTAATAATCCTTTAGTTACCGTGCCAAAAGCACCAATCACAATAGGTACAATTGTCACTTTCATGTTCCATAGTTTTTTTTTTTCTAGTCTCTTGCAAGGTCGAGGTACTTATCCTTCTTTTCACGTTCTTTCAATTTTATTCTGTGGTCAGCCGGGACAGCAAAATCGTCAATTTTGCAAATTCTCTGTTTATTATTATTATTATTATTATTATTATTATTATTATTATTATTATTATTATTATACGCTATGCGAGTTTGTCACACCGGCATTAACTGGTGGTCTTTCTATTGAGACTGATTAACAGCAATTCTTATCACGCATCCAGAACTCTTCTCAGTATTTTGGCCAAACACAGCAATTCTGTTATCTAGATTTTTCCTCCGACTTCCTGCTCTTCCAGTTCCTTTTTCCAAGCCTTTAGGGAATGTTCCAAATGTAGCAACTAATATTGGTACAACTGTCAACATCGTGTTCAATAACATTTACCGCTCTCTGGCAAGATCCTGGTATTTATCTATCTTTTCAATTTCTTTTATTAAGACCAAAATCTACTAGATGTCAAGTTCTTTTCTTCTTGTGAGTAAACAGTTGATCAAGTCTTCTGCACCAGTTTAAGTGGTTCATTTGTATCATAACGTCATAAAGAATTTTATACATCTAATTTATATCCGGTTCCCTAGATTCTGGTTTGTCAGCATACAAAAATTTTAGTCTCTAGCACAATTCTCTTGTAGTTTATATAATGCTGTGAGCAATATTGAACAAGTCTTGGCGGCAACACCCCTCAAGGCACCAACTATACGGCCACCTGCCTCCCATCACGAAAACTATCCAAGTTAGACGAACCAGACATGCAGGACAGTGCTGGAGAAGCAGGGGCGGGCTCTTAAGTGATGTAATCCTATGTAACCCCACGTATGGCCGGGCAAAAGCAGGACGACCAGCTCGAACATACATTCAGCAGCTATGTGAGGATACGGGATGTCGTACTGAAGACTTGCCAGGGGCGATGAACGATAGGGAGAAGTGGCGAGAAGGGGTCAGGGATATCCGTGCTAGCCGCACGACATGCTGATGATGATATATATATATATATATATATATATATATATATGTGTGTGTGTGTATGTGTGTGTGCATAGATACAGACTAAGAGACAGAGAGTTCCTTAATATTTCTATTGTTTTGATTGCTGTTCTGTCTCCGACTGAGAATGATGGAACCAAGTCTCTTCCAAGTTGATAAATCGCCGTAGAAATCCCTCTGGATCAGTGTTAAAAACCGCGAGATTATCCCTTGACATATTATGCCAGAGCCGCTTTTGATCAGCCTGAAGAAGTATTGGAACGCCAACGAGCTGTAACTTCTGTCGTTACGAGATAATTATTCATAATTGCCCCTAACACATTCCTTTGAGATACCCAATATATATTACTCAGATATTCGTTGATCTCCCACTATCAGGGTATGTATTTCTCTGTGTTTACCTGTGTGATGACTGTGGGAGGGCTTCCTTCACAGGGGTTCCCTTCCAAGCTTCCTCTATCTCGTTTGAATTCAGCAGTAAATTTCTTAACTATGCTGTACGAAGGAACGTTGTCCCCTAGGGTAACTACCATTTTCTCATGGATTTCTTTTGGGGGTAAACTTTTGATAAAGAAATAACAAATTACAACAGAATGAGTAATTTTTATTCATTTTCCCATCAATTCCTGACCCTTTGGGATTCAATTATCTATAACAGAAAAAAATAGTGAGGGACTTCATGCAAGATTTATAATGGTTGAACTGTAAGTAAATAAAATTGGATTTTTTACTTCATACCATCATACTAAAGTTGGAAAAAATTATGGAATTTGTAAACTTTGAAAAAAATCATATAGGATTTTTAATAATAACTAAATAAAAACATTCGGAGAATTTTTTTTTCCTTTAATGGATGAATATTCTTGCTTCTTAAGATATTTCCTCATCATCATCATCATCATCATGTCGTGCCGCTTGCAAAGTGAACGTACGTTCACCGGATAGACACAGAATACTTCGACATCGTTGCAGGAGTACTACAAGGGGACCCACTAGCCCCATACCTCTTTATCATCTGTCTAGACTACGTGCTTAGAACTTCGATTGATAAAATATTGACTCTAACCACACAAAATCGTTATTAAAGCAGATTCCTAATGTCGTGAACTAGAAGATTAAAAGACTATCCTCGTGTAAAAGAATTTTTGAGGAAAGAAAAGTATATATGATGAAGCCCTCAACAACAGCGAATTCCAAGGTTGACTGAAGTATGTGAATCCAGTGAACTCCGGCTCTAATGGTAGAATTGATTGTAGTGGGAACCGCACACTTGTCAACGTAGATGATACCAATAATAATCACTCACATAGACGAGGAAAAAGTTGAAATAGAATTAATCTGGTTTAACTTAGGAACATAAACATAGGTAAATACTTCCTAAACCTCTTGGATAAGCACTTAATCCATTAAGAAAAAATTTAAAACACAGTAAAACAGTAAAAATTAGTTACTCTTGTACAAAGAATATGCTTAGTATCTTAAATAATCATAACAGAAGGTTATTAGACGAATTTAATAGAACTAGTAGGGACCAGATGTGGCATCTTGTAACAGTAGGGGAAAGGGGAATGTTTCTTGGGCGGACGATGCAACTCCAAGTACGTCGTATACCAAGCGTGCATTTCCCCCATGGAACATAATGATGGGGAGAGAGTCTATATAGGTATCTCAGCTGGGAATTGAAAACAAGGACTGTATAATTACAGACATTCTTAGGGGCCAAATTGTTCTCTCTGAATATTTTTGGAACCTTAAGCATCAGGGGCTAACCCCACGAATAAAGTGGGAAATAGTCAAGCAGTCTTCAACCGCAAATAGCTTCAATGGTTGGTGTAACTTGTGCATCGATGAAAAGATTAGTATAATTAAATTTAAAGATCGTAGGTTACTGTTAAATGAACAGAACGAGCTTGTGTTTAAATATAGACATAAAAGTAAATTTAGATTATCCTGAGATGGGGGCTACCGAGGCTCCTACTCTAGCCAATAGCAGGGATAATGATGCTGGATGATTTTGGGGGGGATTAATAACATTTATTCTAGTAGTTGATAGTATTAGATATTTATGTAGAGGAGAAGATTCTTGAAAATTTAGATAATAATTCAAAATTAGGGGTTTTAATTTCTAGAGTAGTTAATTCCCCTCGACCATATTAGGGGGTTATTTAAAGGCACCTGGTGGCTACCGAAAGGTTTGTTTTTTTTTATCTTAATTTTCATTTTAATTTTATTTTTTTAGGTGAAGGTCTAAGTCCATATGAACTGTGGGAATGAACATATGTACATATAAGAAGTAAACGAAAACTATACGAAGATAATCGTTTAGTTTACAAGCTTACATTATTCAGAAGATTTCACCTGCTAGGAAAAATCTTGCATATGTTCATATTAGGATGGGTTAATTTACAGAAACACCCTTTTTCTGTTTTTTTAATGTTTCTAACACTTTATTGTTTCGAACCCCTTTACTCTCGCCTGTGAATTTAAGATTAATATAGGGTCTCCTTTCTTTCTTTCTTTCTTTCTTTCTTTCTTTCTTTCTTATACACATAGAGACTGTAATCCATATTTGCTGTTTTTCAACCTCAAGTTAAACATTTACTGTCATTTGATGAGACGGAGTGTATAATGATATTCTCCGGCGAAATAAATTTATCACAATTTAACTATGTTTGAGTTTCCTTGTAATTGCACTATATATATATTATATATAATTAGAGGAGTTACCATGACTGATTGATTTGATATCGCTTATGTGTGGCATGAGCTAGTGGCCCATTGGTAGAAGTTCGGCTTCTGCATTCTGGGATTGCCGGTTCGATATATAGTGGTGGAGATCACGGCAGGCGCTGATGATGAGAACCTATAAGGTCGATACAGTTGTTCTGTGTTCTGTATTTCGCATGTGGGTGTTTGCTGGATTTTCTAATCATGGTAATTTAATTAATATATATATATATATATATATATATATATATATATATATATATATGCCAGATCAGCTAAAAGGAGAAATTACATTGTACGTGCATTTTCATTTTTAGTGCAGTCTGTGATTTCAAAACACGTTTACTTTCGGGGGTTGTGACCGTTTCTTGATGTTAAATAATCACACGGGAATGGTGATTCAGCGTGTATTTCATTCATGCTGAAGAGTTCGCTCTCAAACAAATCCAACTTGATGCATATTGCACCGTGGTCTGGAGACGATATGATGCAACTTTCAAACTTATATTAGTTTATTTACTGCTGAGTAGAAAAGAAAGGAAAAAAACTACAAAAAAGACACGGTGAACAATCGTTAAGTATGTTAATTCCACAAGTTATTCCTCAGAATTGGGTTATCCTGCTGTGTATAGCTTGAAAAAATTACGCCATTTAAATAATTCATTCTAGTTTATCTAGGTTATATTTTATGAAGCCAGAATATTCAACTATTAAAAATTATATATATATATATATATATATATATATATATATATATATATATATATATATATATATATATATATATAATGACAATACTTCCTACATGGCCAAATCCGTATCTACCTAGATTTCATTAACAGATCTTCAGGATCACACTGGCGAAGTGGGTTAGGACAAAATACAGGGTGGAACGATAAAATTGTCATCCTAAAGAAAACAACACTACAGCTTTATTTTAAAACTTTTATTGAAAAAATCAATTCAGGTAACTTGATTATGTAGTAGATATCTAATCAATATAGCCGCCTTCAGCCTCAATTACAGCCTCGATACGGATCCGGAACTGGGAGCATGCTTTTTCCACACGGCGGCGATCAGTCTGGCTTTGGTGTTGTGGGAGGTCATGTTGGTGATGTTCTCGACGTATGACTAAACGAAGTAGTCCAGTGGGTTCAGGTCGCGGGAGGAGAGGGGCCAGTGAGAGAAGGGTACAAAGTCGTTGCACTCCTTCTGAAGTCAAGCCTGGGTCTCTTTGGACTTTTGGGCCAGTGCCGAGTCCTGCTGCCACACCCAGGGTCTGCCACCAGCCACCTGATTGCACCAGGGGATTACCACACTCTTCAGCACATCCAGGTATACTTTGGTTTTGATTTCAAGTCGACTTCGAAGATGTGAGGTGGCATGATGTTGACCTCACTTAAAACCCCACCAAAGACCATAACAGCAGCCGGAAACTGTGTTTTCATCACCCTGGGCACGTCCCTGTTATTCGTGGTAATCAAGATTTGCATTTTGAGGGTACTGACAATGGTCCTGTTGTCATAAGTTGGATCGGTAGAGTGCAAGAGTTGTACAGCGGTGCATCTCTTATCTCGCTCGTTGAACATTGTGTCACCTTCAGACATAATAGAAGACTCCTATCGCTCTTGGGATTTGTACACAACTGACCAACTAGTAGATGGTCTGCAACAAAAAAAGAAAACCGGTTTACATTAAACGGAAATGGAATCATGTCGTCTTTTCTTGGGTGACAATTTTATCGTTACACCCTGTAGAAGGCACCTATCGCTCTTGGAATTTGTACACAACTGGCCAACAAGTAGATGGTCTTCAACAAAAAAAGAAAACCGGTTTTCATTTAACGGAAATGGAATCATGTTGTCTTTTCTGGGCGACAATTTTATCGTTCCACCCTGTACACTGGGTAAACAAATGACTGATGCTTAATTGAACTTTTTGTGATACATCGTATTACATGGAAACATTTTGCTGTAAAAAAGATTGAGCTTCTACTCGTTTAAAAATGTTATTAGCAAAATGTTTACGAATCATATATATTTAATATATACCTATAAAGGAAATTTGGCATTAAATATCCTACATTTGTTGATATGCTATAAAAGCAAGCCAAACCAAATAATATATATTTGATATATAGGTATAAAGATGGTTTGGCATTAAATAGCCAAATCATATATGTAAAACCATTTAACTATGTGCAAACAATTGAATGATGCTAAATTGCATTGATAGTGTTGCACGGAAATACTTCAAACCATTTATTGCCCAGTCGGCTGGGGCTGTAGAATACACCGACTGCATCTCTGCAGAGGGGTAAGACTCATCAAACGAGTGTCTTGAGGCCCAGTCGGCTGGGGCTATAGAAAACGCTGACTGCTACTCCGCATAAGGCTAACTCCTACCTTCCAAACGAGTGTCCTGGAAATGACACTAAGCAATCTGATGGTGAGATTCCAGTAATGCTGAAGCTTTGGGGAAGGTGGGGTAACGCTTCATTTCCATCGCTCCCGGGTCCACTCAGGTCTGGAGTGGTAGCACCTGTTAGGGTCCTATCTATGGTTCCAATAGATCTAAACTACATACCTATGCTAAATTGAAATGTTTGAAATGGAACTGTTTTGACATTTAACTGTGTGTAACCAAAATCTATACACATACAAAAGTGAATTGGTTGAATATTGAAAATTACTTGACTAAAATGAATTGTTTGAAATAGAAATGTTTTTTTGACAATTAAGCTGTGTGCACATGCTAAACAATTGTTTAAAATAGAACTGATTATTTGTATAAAAATGGATTTGGCATTAAATAACCTACAAAGGTTGATATGCCATAAAATCCAACAAACCAACCAACCAACCAACCATACAATTTAACTGTGTTCAAAAAATATTCTCTGGCTCATTTAAATATTTTATCAATAAAATATGCGTTTACAAAACATACCATATATATATATATATATATATATAAACAAATGAATATATATATTAGATATATATATTTAATTCCTTGGAATCTAGACTGCAACCCCAGGGTTTTATTGAGTTTTTTTTTTTTACAAAGCAACAATCATCAGTCAGTTAACCATATATAGGAGTAGCAGTCTAAATGTCATGAAATTAAATATATATATATATATATATATATATAAGTAAAGTTAGCGAAGATAATCGAGGATGACTCGAAGACTCCCTTTTCGATAGCTACTACACCAAGGTGTAGGGGAGAGCGCTACTCCTTTCCCTGGATTTTTCCACTTTACCCTTGATCCCTACCTTATAATGCTGAGTGTTAAGCAAGGAGGCATCAAGTACCATTTTTAAAGTCTTTAGTATGACTCGACCTGGGATTGAACCCAGGTCTCCCGGGCCATTGGCGAAAATTTTAAACAATGTCCGGTAATATATATATATATATATATATATATTTGTTATAATTATATAATAGCTCTATTCTAGATATTGAGTACTTTCCATATTATATTGCACTTGGTTCGATACAAACCCACAAAGTGACTTAGTGACAACCAACGCTGTTATAATATATATATATATATATATATATATATATATATATATATATATATATATATATATATATATATATATAAACAGGGTTTTGCATTACATAATTTACAAGAGTTGATATAACTTAAAACACAACCAACCACGCAACTATATAATTCAAAGAGATAAAAATCTTTCTTAAATGATTTTGTTATTAAGGATTAATAAAAATTAAAGACCAAAAATCTAATTCTATTTATCCCAAATAGACGACTTCTCAACAAATGAACATTAAGTTTTTATTGTAGGAGTGGGAAGTTGTCTTCTTTTGTCTTGGCTGTTCTTTGAAATATCAAGCTTGCTCAATCACTGACCCTTTCATACTGCAATAAATACATTCTCTCAATTTTCTTCTGCAAACAGAAAATACCGCATATTATCTAATGATAGCCGATTTATAAATTCAGCCCCGATAAAATCTGAAAGGAGATAGAGATAAACTATCTTGATTTGACGATATATCAAAAAACGTGGAATGGAGGTTTCCGGTTACATTATATAAAATGATTATTATATAAAGAAAAAGTATGAGATTTAATGAATTTCTTTGGATAAAGGCTTTTCATTTTTGTTTTTTCATTTAATTCCAAAGAGATTCTTGTAAAAGAACAGTAGTGGTATCATTTAACTTTTGGTTGATATGATTAGTGAGTTCATACCTTTCCTTAAGGGTATTAGTCCAAAAGGAAATGCAATAGAATGACTGAAGTTCAAACTTGCTTACAATGCAACCCTAATCCAGCACTTTAAACTTGATTTAACATTACTATTCTTCATAAAGGTTACCATGAATCAACCTATATTCACCTATAAACTTGAGAAAATGTAAAATAGATCAATTGAAAGGTTAATGCTATCAAATACATAGAGAGGTTTAGTTGTTGAAAATAAAATTTGAAAAAAGTATACTACTCCGAATATATTTGGAATAAGATGAGTACTTCGCCTCAAAATTTCTAACAAGATATTCAATTCTTCATTTTGATTAATGGTTGAATATTCCTAATAATGTTGCTATCTTGTATTCTTGAAAATATTAAATGGAAATTAACGTGCTCTTTATGTTAAGGACCAAAGGAAAGATATATTTCTCGGTCAAATTAGAAAAATATTCCTTATTGTCTTTCTACTCTTTATCTTAGATATTTTCTAAAAATTTGTGAATTATTCCATCAGAAACTATTTAAGATTTTTTAATCTTTTATTGCAATCCCCTCACGTAAATTTCCCGTTTTTTTTTTCTTTTTCTTTTACAATCTTAAAGCCAATGAAATCGGTCTTGGAATAAATGAATGGTTTCTCGTAAGTCCAAAATACTTTTTATCCTCAGTATCTAACAGTACATTCCAAATCCTGTTTCTAAGTCTAATACTCGAAAGATATTAAGTCACTAGCATAGTGAGAAAAATAACAATAAACTACGAAAGGGTAAGAAGAAATCGATATCTTCAGCTACATTTCTCGAAAGTATCACCTGCGAACGGTTGGAAAATAAGCCAGCCAAAAAAAGTATTAGATGTCACTAAAAGAAAACTTTCGTCTATGTTCAAAAAGAAAAAAAAATGAAAAGAAAAAGAGAAAGAGAAAGAGGTCTCCATGTCAAGCGAATCTTTTACAACAAAGAAACTGAAGCAATGAATTTCGATTCGCTTTGCAATAGTCAAAGAAATTCGAGATATTGTCATATCTTGTTCTGCCCTCAATAGGAAAAGAGAAGAAAAAAACATTAATTTAACATTTGCAAGTAACAGAGAAAAAAAAAAAGCATTTGAAAAGGGAAATCTCAAGCAATAAAACGGAATCTATAAAAAACGTCTTATGGCACACTGATTTCTTAAAAAGAATTTGAAACCTTTTCAGAGTCGTAAATTGAAAATACATTCATGTCTTAAGTAACTGACCCAAAAATTAATTCCTTTATCTTTTTCTAAATAAAGTTATTTTCTCTCTTCTTTATATATATATATATATATATATATATATATATATATTGAATGTGAGGAGTCTGATATTCATTATGTGAGAACCAGGATACCTATATATATATATATATATATATATATATATATATATGTATATATATATATATATATATATTAGATATTGAATGTGAGGAGTCTGATATTCATTATGTGAGAACCAGGATACCTATATATATATATATATATATATATATATATATATATATATATCGCGTATCTTGCCAAACTGATGAGTTGTGATACAACGAAACATTTTGTCTGTGGAGGACAATATATATGCTCTCCCCACCCGGGGGTTGAGTTCTTAGGCGAAGGAATTAACGGTTACCACTTGCATAATGCAAAGATCTTCTAAGGAATTGATCACTCCAGTCTCCGATGACGTAAAATGTAAACAAAAGGAAATTATTACATATACATTAAATTCCCTTGCTTCCATAGGGGTTACTGTCGTCTGTGTGGTTATGTTATCAGGCTGACGGAAAGTTAGCAGGGTTTCGATCGCAGCTTGAAACATCGCACGTGTTTGGCCACACTAATGAATTTTGATACAGCGAAACAATATGCCGGTGGATGATATATATATAAGTAGTAAAGTTGGCAACCGTAGTCGATGGGGACCAGAAGGTGCCCTTTTCAATTGATACAACACCGTGGTTTAGGGGGAGGACGCTACTCCTTTCCCAGGATTGCTCCACTTTACACTTGATACGTACTTTATATTGCTTAATTTGCAAGGAGATATTACCAACCATTTTTAAAGTATTTGGTATGACGCAACCTGGGATTGAACCCCAGGACTATTGACGGACACTCTACCTTCTCTCTATATATATATTAGTTCTATTGCTTCCCCTTATTCTGTGACTCTTATTTCCTATATTATTGCCCCTATTTATGTGATGTTTATTGGCATCTAAATATTCAAGTATTTTTTTATTACCACTATTATACAAAGCTTCATTATCATATTTACCAACCCCTCCGCTCAGGCAGGATGTGACACTAGGTCAATTTTTAAGGGGAGTTTAAGAGGTTTGAATTCAGAGTTTTCCTTCTCCTAGAAGGCTGAAGAACCTAGTCTGCCCTACTATTTACCCATAGCTGGAGGGAGAATAATTGGATTCATACCTTTCTCAAGGGTATTAGTGCTATGTGAAATGCAATTAGTCTCAGCCAGGATTTGAACTCGTGTCGCCGTGTCCATTTCCTACGACGATAACCATTACACCACAGGCTCCATGATAGGAATCATTATTATTATTGAATATGTTTATAGAAGGTGATAATCTATTAATTCTAATATTGATTACATTAGGAATTTGCTTAACTATGGACGCAGGGTGGTTAGACTTTACATTAAGTTTGGTTTCTTTGTTTAATGGCATATAAACTCTTTTGAGGTTATTTAATGCCAAAGCCATTCTCCTAGAAGAACAGTAGTAGTACTACTTAACCCATAGCTGGGAGGATAAGGGGGTTCATACCTTTCCCAAGGGTATTTGCCCGAAAGTGAACGTAATAGCGCGACTGGAGTACGAACTCGCGTACTACGATTCCGCAGTACGTCGCTTTAACAATTACACCACGAGGACACCCCCTTAAGTTTGGCTTAGCATGATTTACTAAACAGTTTATAAGAATTGTTACTAAGATTGAGAGTAATATATAAAAAAAAGTATATATTTTTTTCTTTTGGCCTTTAAATAAAAGATTTTTTAGCTCTACACGTTGAGTGTTGATGTATCATTAATCCCAAATGATTTATACATCAATAGCCGTTCGTATTGAGGACTTATATTGGATACTCCTACCCCTTGGATTTCCTCCTTGGATCATATATATATATATATATATATATATATATACTCCAGTAAACCCCTTTTCATGCATAAGCAAAAGCAGGACGACCAGCTAGAACCTATATACAACAGCACTGTGTCGATATAGGATATAGCCCTGAAGACCTACCGGGAGCGATGGACGATAGAGAAGGTTGGCAGGAGAGGGTCAGGGAGATCTGCGCAGGCGGAGCGACATGATGATGATGATGATGATGATGATATATATATATATATATATATATATATATTTATATATCTGAACAAAAGTATAAAATTCACTTTCTTGGTATCATTATAAATTTTTTTCAAGTATTTATAAGTTTGTTTTTTTAAATAAAAACATTCCTCGGATGAGTAATTCAGAATTTTTATTTAGAGATTTTAAAGAAGATTTTAATTTTAAAAATTATAAAAGCCTGAAAAAAATTTAAAATAATACAAAGAAAGTGAATTTTATTCTTATTTCTTTGTATAAAAGGATTTTTTAACTCTTCACGTTGAGTGTTGATGTATTATTAATCAAAAATTAATTATACATCAATAGCTATTAGTAATGAGCACTCATTGGATACTTCTACGCCTTGGATTTCCTCCTTGGATCATATAAGAATATATTTAACTAATTATATATATATATATATATATATATATATATATATATATATATATATTGTCATCCACAGAAAGACTGTTCCGTTGTATTACAACTCTTCAGTGTGGCTAGACACGTAGGACGCTTGAAGCTGGGATCGAAATATATATATGTATATATATATATATATATATATATATATATATATATAAGTATGTATGTATCATTAAGAAAAAAACACAAACCAGTCACATTAGGATTATAAATTTATTTCCATCCTGTTATGTGTTTTACTCAAATACTCCAAAATGTTTCGATAATAGATGTAATCTGTGTTTAGAAGAAAAAATACAAATCTTACTTTACCCAGGGCCTGAAAATTTTTTAAATAAGAGATGTGAATGAATAGCTAGGTGTAGACATAGGGCTAAATTTAAACTATAGAAAAATTAACATAAATAATGTTTTTTTTTTTAAAAACATAGGATTAAATTGAGAATTAATGTAAATCAATAAAAATAAAATAAAATAAAAGATAAAAAATGTAAAAAAAACCCTATCATATATACGTACTAATCATTAAAAGTGTAACTGATTTAATAGGCTCAAAAAAATTTGATTTTAAAAAAAGTTTAATTTAATTAAATCTTGAAATTAATTTAATATAATTTTTACTGTATCGTTCCATAAATTTATTGAATAAAGTTAATTTTCTGATTTAGTATTAAATCTGTAGTTTTAAGTCGAAAAGTAATTAGAATTTAAAAAAAAAATTTTTTTTGAATTAAATTACTATAATTCTATCCGACAATAAAATAAAAAACGGAAGTTGGCTAAATGAGGATATAATTCTTCACCCCTCTTCAATCCCCTCCAAACCTTCTTTCCTGTGTCTATTCGGATTTATTTTATCCATAAGATCTGAAGAAGTCCTGTTAATTTTTTTTTTTTCGTGTTTTTTGATTTTATCAAAAATACGTAGCAGGATGGAAATAAATTTATAATCCTAATGTGACCGGTTTGTGTTTTTTCTTAATGAAATTATTGCTCTGTAATGTCCGTTACATTGAGCTCTTTACTGGGAAAATCTAAATGTTCACTTTTGAATAGTTTTCTTGTTCTGATGGAATTACTCCCAAATCCGGTTTAACTGGACCAAATAATACTTATATATATATATATATATATATATATATATATATATATATATATATATATATATATAAATTCTCAAGTAATGGACAACTTTCTAATTTTTAGAAACAAAAAGGTGATTTTTTTAAAATGTTGCTCAATGAATGATACATACATTTTGCATGTGTTAGCCTTTAAAAATATTTCTTCAGTATCCAATGACATCAAGAGAAGATTATTCACAAATTTATTTGTATTTTCAAAATTACTGTAATACAATAAAATCAATGCAATACTGTGAAAAATGTACTTTAAGCATTAATGGTGCCTGACACAAGATAGTGACAAGACAAAGAATCTTAGGACAATGGAGCTTTATTTACTATTTATAATATCTGTCTGATGAACTCATAAGAGATGTACTCTTATGGATCCCCACACATGGCCGCGCAAAAGCAGGACGACCAGCACGAACGTACATTCAGCAGCTATGTGAGGATACAGGTTGTTGTCCTGAAGACCTACCTAGGGCGATGAACGATAGGGAGGAGTGGCGAGAGAGGAGCACGATATGATTATGATGATGATGATAATATCTGTACCCATTATAAGCTCATTTGTTTTGAATATTAAACAATGTTAAGAAAAACTTTATTAATTAATTGCTTTTGTTTAGCTATAGATTTTACGGAGATAGTTAGGATCAAAGGTGCCCGTGGTGTAATGGTTATCGCCGTAAGAAATGAACTCGGCGACACGAGTTCAAATCCTGGATAAGACGGACTGCATTTCACATAGCACTATTACCCTTGGGAAAGGTATGAATCCAATAATTCTCCCTCCAGCTATGGGTAAATAGTAGAGCAGACTAGGTTCTTCAGCCTTGGTGAGGCAACTAGTCTAGGAGAATGAAAACTCTGTATTCAAACCTGTTAAACTCCGCTTAAAAATTGACCTTGTGTCATATCCTGCCCGAGCGGAGGGATTGGTAAATATGGTTAGGATCAAAGGTTAGGCCAAGAAATGTTCAAAAAGATATATCTCGTGTTATGAACGTTCGTATTTCTTTTTTGGTGAAAATGTCGTTCATTATATATATATATATATGTGTGTGTGTGTGTGTGTGTGTGTGCGCGCGCGCGCGCGAAATTGGAACAAAATCAAATCTGTTCGATCAAAAAGTATTTTATCATTGAGCCAAATATGGTAAAAAGTCCTCTGTTAAAAGTTCAGAACTGCAAGTGAATGGTCTGGTTTGCGCAAAGAACACCTTAAAAGTATCTGAGGACATTTCCAAATAGATCCACAGAGAAATATGAGAGGAATTGAAGACACAAGAAAACAATTCCTACAGAAGAAGAAATGAATCATTATTGCGTAAAATTGGTGTCAGTGTGAAAAAAGATTTTGTGCTCAAGGTTTTAAGAAAATCTGTTGTCTCTTGATCCCAAGATAATCAAAGTAGATTTCATTAATATGATGAGAAAAAAACCCGCTTCTGTAAAAGTCATCAAGACTTCTGAAAACCAAACGTCAAAGAGTGCAAAAAAATTTAATTAGAATTTTGGTAAGACCTATATTAATGCTAAACAATAATTTATTGAACTGCGTTCAATATTGCTTAGGTTTGCGTCTGTTTGCGTCTTTTTTTTTTTTTCTAATTCCGTGTAAATATCTCAAAAGACGCTCCCGTCTGTCAATTTTCTAATTATATCAGAGCCATTAGCTGTTCGGTGACTCTCCCAAAACTTTCAAATCACTAAATAGATCGATAATGAGTTCCACAAAGTTCAAAGGTTTTTAATTTAATTCCATTTAATTATCAATTCATCATTAAATTGCACAAGATTTTGAATTCAAATGTCCAAGTTGCTGAGTAAACTTAACCAGAGGTTAATCAGCACACACACACACACACACACACACACACACACTGAAATGTGTGCTAGGTTCGACGCTAAAGGCTCTATTACTTAACCTCTGGGGAGTGTGAAGTCACCTCTCATTTGCGATAAAGTACATTCTGACACGGAATGATGTTATTTCTTTGGATCCAATCTATGGATCAAATGGAGCTGTTTCTGACGATGGTTTAAGTACGTACATGGTTTGATATTAAATTGCATCCTGTGGTGAGTCTCCATTTCTAGATCTCCAGGGAGTGTGAAGTCACCACTTCGTTACAATTAATCAATGCGACATTCTGTTAAAAATGTATTATTTTTTATGACCCTATTAATGGATCAAATGGATCTGTTTCTAAAGATTGTTTAAGTGTGTGCATAGTTTGATTTTAAATTGCATCCAGTCGTGAGGATCCATTTCTACAGCTCAGTAGTGTGTGAAGTCATCACTCTTGTTACCAATATACATTGCTACATTCTGATATGGAATTGTAATATTCGTAGGTTCTTCTCTCGGGATCAAATGGATCTGTTTTTCATGATGCTTTAAATGACTTTGAACTTCATTTTGGCTCTTAAAACCTTTATATCCCGACTTAGTATAAGTAAAGTAAAATTGGCGACCATAGTCGAGGACTACCCGAAAGCTCCCTTTTCAATAGCTACTACACAGATGTGTAGGGAAGGGCGCTACTCCGTTTCCTGTTTTCATCCACTTTACTCTTGAAACGTATCTTATAATGTTGAGTGTTAAGCAAGGAGGTATCAAGTACCACTTTTTGAGTCTTTGGTATGACTTGACCTGAGATTGAAACTCGGTCTCCCGGGACATTGGCGAACACTCTACCACTAAGACAATGGGCTGACTTAGTATAAGGTGTTCAAAATCAATGTGAACTGATTTTGCAACAAAGTATCAAGTGTTTGCCATTTTAAAATGAATGCGAACTTTATTAATACATATATTCTGAAAACATCGATATAGAAACTAAGTATGATGTATTACAAAAATATTGAAATACTCAGTAAATGCAAACGTCATTTAAACGAGTGTTTCTCTATCCTGCTATAAGATCCAGACAAAAAACCCGCTGCATATCTTGAAGGATGTTGTAATCAACAACCAGCGTCCGGCTTTGTGTTGCGAGAGGAAACTCACTTATAAACTCTAACTATGAAGTGACTTATTATTTTGATTTCTTTTGTTTGGTTTGGTTCGGTTTCTTTTTATATATGGCATATCAACCTTCTTATGTTATCTAATGCGAAAACCTTCCTTCTAAAAACAGCAGTGGTACTATTTACCAACCCCTCCGCTCGGGCAGGATATGACACAAGGTCAATTTTTAAGCGGAGTTTAACAGGTTTGAATTCAGAGTTTTCCTTCTCCTAGACTAGTTGCCTAACCATGGCTGAAGAACCTAGTCTGCTCTACTATTTACCCATAGCTGGAGGGAGAATTATTGGATTCATACCTTTCTCAAGGGTATTAGTGCTATGTGAAATGCAATCAGTCTCGTCCAGGATTTGAACTCGTATCGCCGTGTTCATTTCCTACGGCGATAACGACTACACCACGGGCACCTCCATTTAACTCATAGCTAGGAAGTTAAGGGGGTTCATACCTTTCCCAAGTGTATTTGTCCGTAAGTGAACGTAAAAACGCGACTGGAGTTCGATTTTCTTTTGCAATTTCATCTGAGATTTTTTCTATTATCATATAAGTAAAAATAAAGTTGGTGACCCGAAGGCTTCCTTTTCAATAGCTACTACACCGTAGTGTAGGGGAGGGCGCAACTCCTTTTTCTGGGTTGCTTCACTTTACCCTTGATACGTACCTTATAATGCTGAGTGTTAAGCAAGGAAGTATCAAATACCATTTTTTAAGTCTTTGGTATGACTCGATATGGGATTGAACCCCTGTCTCCCGGACCATAGTCGAACACTCTACTGATTAGGCCAAAAGCGACCAATACTTTATTCTAAAATTTAATTTTTTTCGATTTCTTATAAAAATTAATAAATTCTAAAATTAATTCTATATTCGAGTTTATGCACGGTGGCCCATAAAAGACAGACACATTTCATAAAGCCATAACTTAATTGTTTTTAATTGAAGAGTTTTTCTATTACCAGCCCATTGGTATAGTTGGTAGAGTGTTCGCCGAATGACCCAAGAGACCGCGTTTCAATCCTTGGTCAAGTCATACCAAAGAATCAAAAATGGTATTTGGTACCAACTTGCTTAACACTCAGCATTCGAAGATAAGTATCGAGTGAAAAGTGGAGCAATCCAGGGAATGGGGTAACGCCCTCCCCTACACCTCGGTGTAGTAGCTATTGGTAAGAGATCATTCGAGTTGGTCTCGACTTTGTTTGACACCTTTTTCTATTTTTAAGATACGATAAGTAGCACTTAAGGTAATTGTAAAAGACAAGTTACGATATAAACGAATAAACTGAAATGTCAGAATGTTGCTATACAACTGATCTACAATAAGAAAATACTGTGTCATCCATTTTAGTATGAATATTGCTCTTCAGACGAGCATAAGGAGGAACATAGTATACAGATTTAAAACTCGTGGCACAATGACAGACTACACACAAAACAGTCATTGCAAAATTATTTGCATAGAGGTAGCAGCGAAAATTGTCTTTTTTTTTTTTATCAATCAGTCTTTTTTATTGACCGCTTTATATTACAAGCGTTTATAGTTGTCACTCTCTCACTTGGTGGGTTTGTGCCAGACCAAATCCAGTATAATTTAGTGAGTGCTCAATATCTATGATAGACCTGTGTAAACGATGATAATAAACGAATATTTATTAGTTTTTAATATACTTAATGACATGGCTACTTATCTGCGACAACTGGTTTCATGCTATCTTTATACGAAAATGATTAGGGAGAAAAAGCTTTTTCTACCTGACGATTGCTGTGTAAAGACGGAATGAAACCAGTGATCACATATAAGCATTCATGATATTAAATGTATATAAAAGTAATATATATATATATATATATATATATATATATATATATATATATACGTTAAAATAACACAGTTTGATAGCGTTTTCAGCTAGAAAACACAGGTCTCAGGAGGTTATCCTTTTTTTACAAAATATATATAAAAGACATTTGCAATCTATAAAAATTGAACTGATTTAAAATAAGATGGAAAAAAACCCTCAATTTTGTGCACTTGTTTTCCAAAAATACATACTGTGATCCGAGGCTAACAGGTAAATTTTGCCCCGAATGTTACATTAACAGGGTGATTTTTAACAGGCCGATGTAATGTAAACAAAAAAAATAACATTGTTTTGTTTGTTTACAATATTTTATTATGATATTTCTGACGCAAAAGAGAGGGGGAAAAAGGCCAGCGTGTGTCTATAAACAAAAAAGGCCGTATAAGCGACTGAAAATCATAAAAGCAAATTAACTCTCAGCTGTTTATAATTTTCAAAATTGAAAGGAATTTTTAAAAAGTTGGGCAAATTTTACCAACTTGATAATATTATTTTCTCTGTTCAATTTTTAAGTTAATTCTCTTTTTATGTTAATTCCATAGGCGGCCATGAATGGGTTATTTTTTTTGTTTTTGTTTACATAACACTGGCCTGTTAGAAATGAGCCTCTTAATGTAACATGCGGTGCTGTATTCACTAGTTGCCAGTATATATATATATATATATATATATATATATATATATATATATATATATGTATATACGGTAAAACAACACAGTAGGATAGATTTTTCAGCTAGGAAACACAGATTTTTCGAGCCTATTCATGTAAATGGCTATTGCGATCATTGAAAACTGAACTCATCTAAAAAACAGATGAGAAAAAAAAACTCTCAATTTTGTACACTTGTTTTCCGAAAATGCATACTGTGATCGTATAGTTAATGGGCTACACAACATTAGCAAAAATAAGAATAAAATAAAATAAAACTTAAGTGCTTAAGTCCTTAGCATGAGACTAACATAGGCAAAATAGTTCCATAGACAATTACTGGGAGGTCACGGCAAAACAAAAAGAGCTGAAACATTTTTGCATTTTGCTGAAGCACTTGGGAAAGCTCAAAAGCATTTTGGCCTTTTGATGTTGGGCAAAAATCGCTGAGGCATTGTTGTGTTTTCTGGCTTCGTTGTCATTTGTTTTGTGGAATTCGGCAGGAAACGGAGCAAGAGAATGAGAGACAGACAAACAGACAGACCGATAAGCAGAATGATAAGAAGACAGGCATAGAGCGAGAGAGATGGGGGGGTGCAAAGTAAAGAATAAAGTTGCGTACTTATGTACATTTATATATGTAGAATTTTAGATGAATAGTTAAGAACTGATATATATATATATATATATATATATACATATATATATATATATATATAGAGAGAGAGAGAGAGTGAGAGATGGAGAAAGAGTGAAAATGTTCCCTAGCTGGATAGTAAGAGAGGGAGAGGGAGACAATGAGGTTGCTTGTTACTTTGACTGATATAGAATGGGATGGATTTTGAATGGGATAAAAGTATATGAGCAGACTGAGATAGAGAGATAGATAGATACAGAAAGAAGCGAAGAGAGAGAGAGAGAGAGAGAGAGAGAGAGGGGGGGGAGAGAGAATTAGATTGCAATCTATCTATCTATCTATCTATCTAGCTGACTCGATAGATAGATAGATAGATAGATAGACAGAGAGAGAAAAATGGGAAGAGAGAGAGAATTGACGCAAAAATTTATTTTTGCGTATCTATCTATCTATCTATCTATCTATCTATCATTTGCTATTCACAGAGAGATAGATAGAAAGATAGATGCAGAAAGAAGCGAAGAGAGAGAGAGAGAGAGAGAGAGAGAGAGAGAGAGAGAGATAGAGAGAGAGAATTAGATTGCAATCTATCTATCTATCTAGCTGACTCGATAGATAGATAGATAGATAGATAGATAGATAGATAGATAGAGAAAAATGGGAAGAGAGAGAGAATTGACGCAAAAATTTATTTTTGCGTATCTATCTATCTATCATTTGCTATTCACAGAGAGATAGATAGAAAGATAGATGCAGAAAGAAGCGAAGAGAGAGAGAGAGAGAGAGAGAGAGAGAGAGAGAGAGAATTAGATGGTAATCTATCTATCTAGCTAGCTAGCTGACTAGATAGATAGATAGTTAGATAGATAAAGAGACAGAGAGAGAAACAAGGGAAGAGAGAGAGAATTGACTTATATAAATCTTTGCGTATCTATCTATCTATCTATCTATCTATCACTTGCTATTCACAGATAGATAGATAGATAGATAGATAGATAGATAGATAGATAGATAGATAGATAGATAGATAGATAAAGATTTATATGAGTATTCAGAAAGAGAAAGAGAGAACGAAATAGTAATCATTATTGAGAGAGAGAGAGTAAGAGACAATGGGTCTAAGGGGATGATTAAATAGATTAAAATAAATTTCTATCGAAAAAAGAAATGAATAAATAAATGAAAGAAGAATTGGATGAAGATGAAAACAATAGAAAATAACAAAAAAAAAAGAAAAAAGAAAAATAGAAAAAACAATAAAAGGTAAACGTAAAATGTACAATAACAGAAAGAAATGAAAAGGAGAATATAGTACAGATATATTTCATAAAATAGACAAGAAACCTTAAAAGAATGAAGCAAACAGCAACGGTGCGTGACCTTACAGTCGAATCATGTTCCCGCCAGATGACCACAGCTAAGCAGCGAGAAGACTTTCCAGTCCTTAGGTCGGTGATGCTTCGTAACATCAGGTACTTAAAGTGATTTCGTGGTAATCATGTTTCACCCTCGAAACCACGCTTCATAGATTTTAAATGTCTCGAACACATGGGCGCTTTTGGTGGCGAAATGGTTAGCAAGCTAAATTGGCAAACTTTCACGAGTGATTTCAAGTCTTACAGGGTGTCCCGTTCATACGGCCTTGTGCCACATCTAAACAAAAATACCTCGAGCACAGAGGTTAAAAAGATTACCTAGAAGTCATCCGAATGTTTCTGCATCTAGTTTCATGTTTTCCGCTGAAAATACGTGCGATCGATTGGTTGATTTGTTGCTTAGTTTGTGGTTGGATTTTATGGCATTTCAATACTTGTTGGTTATTCAACGCCAAAACCAGTATATATATATATATATATATATATATATATATATATATATATATTTATATATATATATATATGCGTGTGTGTGTGTGTGTGTGTGTGATTTGTAAACGATTAGTTTGTAGGTAACATTTTAAACAAGCCAGAGGTGATTTGAATTGCACTCACTCAAATCGTTATATATATATATATATATATATATATATATATATATATATATATATATATTATTTATTGCTCTGTGATGTCAGTTACATTAAGCTCAGTACCAGGAAAATTTAAATGTTCATAGTTGAATGATTTTTTGTCCTGACGGAATTGTTCCCGACTCTGGTTTAACTGGACCGAATAATATATATATATATATATATATATATATATATATATATATATATATATATTAAGAAGAAAAGGTAGAAACAGCATAAGAATGCTACGAGCTATCTCGAAAAATTCTGGAATCAACACCCAATGAAACAACAGCTACACGACCACTTAACTCCCATCTCAAAAACCGTCTAAATAAGACGAACGAGAGACGCTGGAGAAGTAAGGACGAATTCATTAGTAACGTTCTTCAATGGACTTCTACACTTGGACGTGCAAGAGTTGGCTGAACTTATTCACATTAGCTCTGTGCTGTCAGGATGTAGTTTGGAAGACCTGCCGGGAGCGATGGATAATAGGGACGAATAGAGACACAGACAGACAGACAGACAGACAGTCAGGGAATTCCAGACTGTCAGCGCGATTCATTGATGATGATATATGTGAATAGATCATTGTTAATTTTGTTTTTAAATGTATCAGAGCTAATTTGTATGCACACAATTAAGTATTGCTATTGTTCGCACACAGTCAAATGGTTTCTAGTGTTGCTATTCAACACTAATAATTCTATTCAGCGCTAGTTATCCGTTTGTACACAGTTAATATATATATATATATATATATATATATATATATATATACACACACACACACACACACACATATATATGTAGAGAGAGAGAGAGAGAGAGAGAGAGAGAGAGAGAGAGAGAGAGAGATTCACAAGCAATATATAAAGCCTATTTATGATTTCACCAAGCAAGGGGTAAAATAGTCGGGCAGACTATATTCTTAATACATGATAGGGAAACAGGTCTAAAATGAAAAAATATTATATAAATAAAACTTTTTCTAAAAAGATTTAACTTGATCAAAGAAGGAATAATCTATTCTGTTTTGGTCAGCTTCAGAACTTATCAGAAACGCCATATATATATATATATATATATATATATATATATATATATATGACGTTTCTGACAGGTTTTGAACCTGACCAAAAAAGGAATAATCTAGAGCCATACACGTTGTTCCACATAGCTTTTCTACAAGCATTTTCTTCTCGGTTGAATTGAGAATTTTTCAACACCATTTCCTCTCTCTCTCTCTCTATATATATATATATATATATATATATATATATTAGAATAAATTGGTCTCAAATGAATATAAATTTGGTATTTTAGTTTATCTCATATATCCGTGCTCTACACATTTTTCAGACTTCATGATCTTTCGACAAAGACTAATAATGGCCAGTCTCTGATGACTCAAACGCATGAATAGCTCAGATATATGAAATAAAACTTGAAATACCAAATTCAGATTCATTTTTTGACTTAATCATTTTAAGATATTTATTTTTCTGTCGTTTGACCAAAAACAATTTATATATATATATATATATATATATAATTATTATCCAGTCAGCGTCTGAAAATGTATCTAACACCACTCGTGTTGACTCCCTGTACCCTCGCCTGAGAATTAATTTTTTTTTTTTCGTAGACATATGAACCGTAATTCCACATTTGCTGTTCCGCCACCTCACGTCTAAGATGTAAAAAAGTCATTTGACGAGACGGAGAGAATAATAATATTCTCCGGCGAAATAAATTTATAATGATAACTTAACCAGGTTTGAGTTTCCTTCTAATTGCACTATATATATATATAGCATCGGCTATTGGAAAAAGTGTTCGCAAGTGTCCCGGTAGACTGGGGTTCAATCCCTGGTCGAGTCATACCAGAGACTCAAAAAATGATACTTGATACCTCTTTGCTTAACACTCAGCCCTATTAGATATGTATCAAGGGTAAAGTGGAGAAATTCAGGGAAAAGAGTAGCACCCTCCCCTACACCTCGGTGTAGTAGCTATTGAAAAGGGAGCCTTCGGGTCACCTACGACCGCCAACTTTACTTTTATATATATATAAATATACGTGGTGATTTAAAAGGTTTCCAGACGTTTTTGTACAGGCATTTAAAATTGTTGTAGACTCTTGAAAATTCACTATGTTATTGCTATACATCTTATGAGATGACTGACTAGTTTTTATGATTTCAGGTTGAAATGAACAGCTACGGCAGCAATTGGAATACACCCTACTAAAGCCTGATTGTCACAGATGGTGAATTTCAAAAATGCAATCTGGACGTAAGGACACTTTAGAAGAATGATATGCAATAAAATTCGGTTTTAAACTTTGAAAAAATGGCAAAGAAACGTATGGAATGCTTCAGACTGTTTTTCGACCATCTTGCATGAATCGAGCATCAGTTTTTGAGTGGTATAAGGGATTCAAGGAAAGCAGGGAGTCTGTGAGAGATGATGGGAGGTGTGGGAGGAGTAAGGAAGTCAATACACCGGAGTTGATTGGCCAAAGGGTTGGGGTTACTCTGTTGAGGTTTTAAGGGAGTTCTGGAAGAGATTCCGTCGGAAGAGGCCAGCACTCTTCAAATCGGGTCAGTGGCACTTCACAGTCCACAACTCCAGTGGCACTTGTCAGTCCACAACTCCATCCTTGTCACAGACTATTTAACCAAGATGGGCATCGAGACAGTTCCTCGGCCTCCCTGTGACTTTAGGTTATTCCCTAAGCTTAGAAGCTGTCGTTATGAGACAATTGAAGAAATGAAAGAGGCTGTGACGAAGGTCATTGACACGCTCACACAAGATGACTTCCATGAGGCCTTCCAGAAGTTGTTGGAACAGTAATTTCCTCCGGCTGCAATGCAGCCGTAGGAGATTACTTCGAAGGAGACTAGAGTTTCATGTGTGTACTATCAATAAAAGTGCCCATACGAAAAAAAATCTGGAAACTTATTTAATGATCCTCGTATATATATATAGACCAGCGTTCAATCTTTGTCGAGTCATATCAAAGACTAAAAAAAAATGGTACTTGATGCCGCTTTGCTTAACATTCAGCATTATAGGGTACGGAACAAGGGTAAAGTGGAGCGATCCAGGGAAAAGAGTAGCGTCCTTCCCTACATCTAATGAAAGCGTTGCCTTCAGGTTGCCCTCGAATACGGTCCCTAACTTTACTTAGTTTATATATATATATATATATGCAAACACACACTCATGGACACACCCTCAACGTATATATATATATATATATATATATACAAGTTTTGGGATGGAAACCTTGTATGATGTCATATCTGCTATTAATGAACTTTTTTTACCAATGGGATCCAAGCACTGTAACACCGATGCAAAAAATGTGCGAAGTACAAAAGCGTTTATGCTGAAAAATAGACATCATTAGGTGCATCATGAGCAGCTTTCGAACTTTTCAGCTGACTCTCGTATATATATATATATATACTTAAATATATGTATATACTTAAATATGAAAAAACAAGTTTATTCAAAAAATGTTAAGGTCATTTATCTATTGGCAACACTATACGCAGATACATGCACACGCGCGCGCACATCCACACACACACACACACACACACATATATATATATATATATATAGATATATATAACACAAACACAAGCATGAATACATAAACAGATGCAAACACAGACACATATTTGTACCTATAAACACACATGCGCTCCCTGACACAGACACTTTCATACACACACACGTATATATATATATATATATATAACACAAACACAAGTATGAATACATAAACAGATGCAAACACAGACACATATTTGTACCTATAAACACACATGCGCTCCCTAACACAGACACTGTGATACACACACACGTATATATATATATATATATATATATATAAGAACACTGGAGAAATAATTGAATAAAGTATATATTTCCCTCCAGCATGGAATGTCTAGACTTTATCGCCAAATCATGTTCGGCCTACCTGACTAAACATGGAATGACTACATCAGAAAGAAGTAATGTAAAAAGAAGCTTTCAAATCGGGGTGAAGGTGTTTCTGCAAACATCTAGCATTCTCACACTTAGACGAAAAACCAACAAAACTTAGTGATATCATGGTGTATTTTTAGAGTGCTCTAACAAAGTGATAATGATGCCTCAGCTCCGAAACCATCCCTTGTCGAAGATCTCTGATACAATGTTATCTTTTGACAAAATTTTTGAGAAGATGGTTGATAATTTTTATCACTTAGAGTATTCGGACTATGCTGGACACATAATGCTACAATTATAGGGCTTATATAGTGCCTATAAACAAAATTATCAGGTGATTGCTGGTTCAATCCCAACAAGACGTATATAACAAGGAATTCTTACTATAGCTTAACACTTGTATACGGCCATGGTTAACGGATTTATAACAATCTACCAACGTGGATCAAATAGAGGGTTCGGTTCGAAGTTATGCGTGGGCTCCCAAGCTCGACATCAACGACTAGAAGAAGACCGAATGACGCATCTGGTGAAACGTTGTGATTTAAATAATGAAGCTGAAGACAATCGTACGAATACTCAACGAGATAAAAAAAATTTATCGTTGATACAGTTAAGATAATTTTCAGCACAGCTTATCTTGAATTGAACAGCGGAGTGCAAATTCCGACTGAGACTGTTTATGCTCGTTTAGGAAGTTCAAAACGTCTCTGATGACGAAATAAAGTTGAAGGAAATTCCTGATTTAGATATATGAATAGTATAGTTGGCTAGAAATAGTTAATCAGAAAGCTGGAGGTGGGGAATTGGGTGAAAAAAGTTAAATAACTAACACAAATGAACAAAAACAACCCCAACACAAATTATGCCATTTTTACAAATTCAAAAAAAAAAAAAAAAAACATACAAATGGAATAACCCCCTCCACCGTGAGTAAGATATGACTCAAAGTCAAATTTCAGTGCATCTTTTACAACGATAACCGTTACTCCATGAGCAGGAAGCAAGCCTCTTTAAATCATTGTTCCGTTCCGTCGTCAGCCTCCTTCCACCAACACTGCCAGGTATTGAGCTGATGAATCCTTTTCTTCTTCTGTCCCTACCTATCAGTAAATAACAGGGCAGAATATAGTATTTAGCCTTGGTTAGGCAGTCAGTTTAAGAGAAGGACATTTTTTTCATTTAAACCAACAGTACTTCACGTAAAAATTAACTTTGTGTCATGTTCTGATTGTGCCGGAGGGTCTGCGTAAATACAAACATAAAAACAACTTTATACTGGCCGAAGGGGATCAGAACATATCCAGGTCACAAGTAGCATAAGGCTTTATTTCGATTGCTGAGTGACTGTAAAAGATGAGATCTGTGAAGATCGAATGATCAATTAACAAACTATCCAATTCAGACATAGTTGTTGTCTATCGCACCACGTTTTTTTTTTTTTTTTTGACCAAGTAAACCTCTGGCAGGCTTGGGTAAGAATTGAAACAACTATGGAAGGCAGTAATTACAGGGGATACGGTTACAAGACTCAGCATTCCTATCCGAGGTCGCGGTTAATCACCTGAAGAAGGCCAGAGGTGAAATTCGGCCGAAACGTAGTGAAGAAGAAACAACACAAAAACTACCAAGATGAGGACAAAAAGTCCGCAATAAATAAAAAAAAGATAAATTCTCAGATTAAGAAGCCTCATTTCAAAATGCTTCCAATTAAAGACAATCACAATTTTATTGTTTTCTTGATAACAGGTCAAGTCATTATTCTTCTAAAATTCCAAACAGTTACGTAATTACATGGTAGATTGTGAAAAGATAAAAGGAGTGAAGAAAAAGAAAAAAAAATAATAGGGAGAGGTAGAATTGATAGTCATATATAAATAAATCGCGACCGTAGTCGATGGCAACCAGAAGACTCCCTTTTCAATAGCTACAACAACGTGGTGCAGTGGGGCGCTACTCTTTTCCGTGGATTGCTCGACTTTACCCTTGATACGTACCTTATATTGCAGAGTGTTAAGCAAGGAGATCTCAAGTACCATTTTTAAAGTCTTTGGAACGACGTGACCTGGGATTGAACCCAGGTCTCCCCGACCCTTGCCGAACACTCTTCCCATGGGCCAATGAGAGAGAGAGAGAGAGAGAGAGAGAAATACTCTTTTCCGTGGATTGCTCTACTTTACCCTTGATACGTACCTTATATTGCTGAGTGTTAAGCAAGGAGATATCAAGTACCATTTTTAAAGTCTTTGGAACGACATGACCTGGGATTGAACCCAGGTCTCCCAGACCCTTGCCGAACACTCTTCCCATGGGCCAATGAGAGAGAGAGAGAGAGAGAGAGAGAGAGAGAGAGAGAAATACTCTTTTCCGTGGATTGCTCTACTTTACCCTTGATACGTACCTTATATTGCTGAGTGTTAAGCAAGGAAATATCAACTACCATTTTTAAAGTCTTTGGAACGACATGACCTGGGATTGAACCCAGGTCTCCCAGACCCTTGCCGAACACTCTGCCCATGGGCCAATGAGAGAGAGAGACAGAGAGAAATACTCTTTTCCGTGGATTGCTCTACTTTACCCTTGATACGTACCTTATATTGCTGAGTGTTAAGCAAGGAAATATCAACTACCATTTTTAAAGTCTTTGGAACGACATGACCTGGTATTGAACCCAGGTCTCCCAGACCCTTGCCGAACACTCTGCCCATGGGCCAATGAGAGAGAGAGAGAGAGAGAGAGAGAGAGAGAGAGAAATACTCTTTTCCGTGGATTGCTCTACTTTACCCTTGATACGTACCTTATATTGCTGAGTGTTAAGCAAGGAGATATCAAGTACCATTTTTAAAGTCTTTGGAACGACATGACCTGGGATTGAACCCAGGTCTCCCAGACCCTTGCCGAACACTCTGCCCATGGGCCAATGAGAGAGAGAGAGAGAGAGAGAGAGAGAAATACTCTTTTCCGTGGATTGCTCTACTTTACCCTTGATACGTACCTTATATTGCTGAGTGTTAAGCAAGGAGATATCAAGTACCATTTTTAAAGTCTTTGGAACGACATGACCTAGGATTGAACCCAGGTCTCCCGGACCCTTGCCGAACACTCTGCCCATGGGCCAATGAGAGAGAGAGACAGAGAGAAATACTCTTTTCCGTGGATTGCTCTACTTTACCCTTGATACGTACCTTATATTGCTGAGTGTTAAGCAAGGAGATATCAAGTACCATTTTTAAAGTCTTTGGAACGACATGACCTAGGATTGAACCCAGGTCTCCCGGACCCTTGCCGAACACTCTGCCCATGGGCCAATGAGAGAGAGAGAGAGAGAGAGAGAGAGAGAGAGAGAGAGAGAGAGAAATTGATAAACAAGGTAATCCAAGAAGAATTTTATATGAAAGTAATTTGGTCGACGTTCTAACGTTTCGGTTCTAATGAACGATCATCTGGACTAGGAAGAATTATATCTAGGATCTTGAATCGTCGATGGATGTTCGATAAAATATATGAATAAGGAAGAAATACTCTATTAAAATTGGTTAAAAATACTATATTAAAATTGGTTAAAAGGTTAACCCTTACTCAGCATAGATAAAAGGGTAAATTTTTTTTTATGAATCAGCGTCGTATTTAAAATGTATCACATGACTGTTTAGTCATATTTTTAAAAATGTATTTGTTCTATTTGTTTGCCAAGAAAGATCTTGAATCAAAAGGAAAAGGAAGAAAAAGAAAGGAAGCGGAAGCGAGGAAGAGAAAAGAAAAACTGTCGAATCAATAAATTAGAGTCGTGTTTAAAAATACGTGCATGACCGTCTAGGAATATTTAGGAGAATTATTTATTTTATTTGTTCAGCAAGAAAGATTTTGAATCAGAAGGGGAAAAGAAAAGAAAGGAGGATTAAAGAAGGAAGAGCAAAGAATTTTTTCAATATTGTCGAATTTACTTCCATTGTTTACTTACTCTCTCTCTCTCACACACACACACACACACACATATATATATATATATATATATATATATATATATACCGTAATCGAGGGCGACCAGAAGGCTCCCTTTTTAATAGCTACTATACCGTGTAGGGGAGGGCGCTACGCCTTTCCCTGAATTGCTCCACCTTACCCTTGATACGTACCTAATATTACTGAGTGTAAAGCAAGGAGGTATCAAGTATCATTCTAATAGCCTTTTCATGACGCGACCTGCGATTGAAACCAGGTCTCCCGGACCACTGAACTCTCTCTCTCTCTCTCTCTCTCTCTCTCTCTATATATATATATATATATATATATATATATATATATATATATATATATATATATAAAGGGAATGCGCCACGTTTTATAAAAAAGTTCGAACTCTAATTATGTTACACAGTTTTGACAGATAAAATTATTAACGAAAATAGAACGTTAAAAGCTTTCTTTTTTTTTCTTCCTTTCATTTTAAAAATCGAAAAAAAGATTAAATTAAATATAAATTTGGAGATAAAAAAAATCACATATTTAACTTGGCCGATGATGGTTTAATCTGAAAAGCGAAAGGGTTAACGTTGGTAAATAATTCAAATAGAAATAAAATCAACTTTTGAATATCTTGTTATTTTAATATCTGCATACACACACACATATATATTGTTTACTTTTTCATTTTTGTAGATTGCTTTGGTTTGTTTTATGGCATATCAACCATCGTTGGCTATTTCATGCCAAATCTTATTTTTCCGTATAAAAATCTAAAGAAATGTTGGCGACCTTAATCAAGGTTGACCCGAAGGCTCTCTTTTCAATAGCTACTAAAACGACGTGTAGGGGAGGGCACTATTCATCCCCTGGAACGTTCCACTTTACCCATGATAAGCACCTTATAGACCTGAGTGCGATGCAAGGCGGCATCAAGTACCATTTTCTGAGTCTTTGGAATAACTCGACCTGGAACTGAACACAGTCTCCTGAACCATTGCCGATCACTCTACTCATAAGGCCAATGGTCCGTACAAATAAATATGTATTAAATATATTAGTAAACATATTTAAATATATAAAAGTTAAATGATCAAACAGTTCTAACAATTCAATTTAGTATAAGTTAACAAAGTTAAATGGTTCCTGTTATTACTATGTATTACTAAAAATTCAATTAAATATCTGTCATTTGTTTACACAAACTTAAATTATCAAAGAGTTCTAAATCTAACAATTCAATTTAGCATAAGTCATTTGTTTGCACTCAGTTTAAATGTCAAATAGTTCTATTTTACCTATTGATAGGACCCTATTAGGTACTACCACACTGGACAAGAGTAAACCTGGGATCCATGATCTTGAAAGGTTACTCCGCATTCCCTAAAGCCCTAGCATTACTGGAGCCTCATGATCGGAGTGTTTAGTGACCTATACAGGTCACTTGTTGGTGGAGTCTTACCCCTCTGCAGAAACGCAATCGCTGTATTCTACAGACCCAGCCGATTGGGCTGATTTAAAAATATTATCAAGGATTTCTTTTATATGATTGAACAGTTATGTATAATGTATAATATGATATATAAAGGAGTGATGATTTAAACTCAATGATCTGTCATGAGCCAGACCACAAAAAGTAATAAAGTAATTCAGATTATGATACTGAACACAATGTATATATATATATATATATATATAGTCATCCACAGACAGACTGTTTCGTTGTATCACAACTCCATAGTGTGGATAAATACGTAAGATGATTGAAGCTGGGATCGAAATCCGCTCAACATTAAGTTAGACCAAGTATCATACTGCACAGCCAACAAGCGAACCCTGTTAGCCCGGGAATTATAAAGCATTATGTAGTAGCTTTCGTTTGTTTACAATTTTGCCTTACCGGATACCATGCTGCTCAATTCATTCGAAGAGCTTTGCATTATACTGATGGCAGCCGTAAATTCCTTCGCCAGAGTGCTCAACCCCTGTGGGGTTGGCGACCGTATTGAAAGCAATTGGAGGGCTCCCTTTTTAATAGCAACAACAACGAGATGTAGGGGAGGGTGTGAATCCTTTCCCTGAATGCTCCATTTAACATTGATCTGTACCTTATAAGGCTGAATATTAAGCAAGAGTGTTTAAAGTACCATTTTTTGAGTCTTTGGTATGACGACGTCAGTTTGAACCCTGGGTCTCAGCACACTGGCGAACACTCTACTAACTATGCTAACGGGCTCATAATATATATATATATATATATATATATATATATATATATATATATATTGTTGCATAAAGTCCTTTCTTGATGATCCACCAGCGCCCATCTCTTCAATTAGCTTCGTACTTCCGTCGTCTCATCAGTTGCTTGATGTTGCTTTTTTGTCTCCTTCGTGTTGCCATATTTGTTCTTTTTCGTTGTCTTCCGTTGTCATCTTCCTTAGATATAACTTCTCCTCTGATAGAATGAAGAATAACAACGCAATCACCCTTATATGTTTACATATTGTTATTGATAACTTATCCTTTCATCACTCGCTGCGAACAGCTTGGAATCAGTGAAGAAGATGATGCATTCAACCATTCCATGTGAGTGTTTCTTATTAATTGACTGATTCATTTCTAAACAATGGAACCGTTTTGGGCACCCGATAGGAACCATCAAATGAGAGCCGTGATCTCAGATTGATGCGAGTTTGTTTTTTTCCATCATACTGATTAACACGTTGTGTTTTCTTTGTGTTTTAGGGCTCAGCACTTGATATAAATGCTAAACTTCATGCTATGTATAGATCTCATTAATCAATTATTAATAATATATACTAAACCCATTATATATATATATATATATATATATATATATATAGATATATTTATATATACCCACACACACATTTACACACAAGCACCCACACACTCACTCACACGCACACGCACAAATATATATGCTCGGCCATTGGTACAATCGTTAGAGTGTGCACCCATGGTCCGGGACACCAGAGTTCAGCCCCATGTTGAGTCATTCCAAAGACTCAAAAAATAGTACTTGCTGACTCCTTGCTTAACACTTAGCATTATAAGGTACGGATCAAGGCTTTGTGGAGCAGTCAAACGGAAGAGGTAGCGCACTTTCCCACACCTTGGTGTCGTAGCTATTGAAAGAGGAGCCTTCAAATCGCTCTCGATAATGGTTGGCCAACTTATATATACATATATATATATATGAACAATATAAAGTTTTTAAAATGTTTTCTGTGTGTATGTGTGTGTTTGCATGTGTAAGTATGATAAAATACAATACGTATACTGAAAGATCTGTGTTTTTGCAGTCACAAACTACCAAACTCATGACTCAATGTTTTTTATATGAGTAATTGTGTTTTTTTATTTGTGTCTTATCTAAAATAGAATATGTGTGGAAATTTACTAAGCTTTTTGCTTAGATGTAGCACAAGGCCGCATGAATTGGGCACCCAATGAGAATCGCACTCACTCGTGTAGGTTTGCTATTCTACCTTGCTAACCATTACACCACACGAGGTTGGTCTACATATCTCCAAAATAGAATATGTGGGTGCATGTATGTGTGTGTGTAATTCATCAAAACATAATATCATAGCGGGAGATGTGTGTGTGTGTGTGTGAATGCGCGCGTGCGTGTGTGTGTGTGTGTATTTTACCTGATAAAACGCATTATATACGGAAATATTAAAAGAGATGTGTGTGTGTGTGTGTGTGTGTGTGT
>OY757931.1:60170867-60190867 GCA_963585895.1 Sepioteuthis lessoniana | reverse complement strand
ACCTCGATAATGATTCTGTTGAGAACCGAAACTACTTTGGAGAAATCATTAATGAATTTCAAGATCGTAACATAAAAAAAATAATATTTGGATTCTTGAAAGAAAAAAGAAAAACACTTAAAAAAAACAAGGACTCCGTTTTATTTAACTGTATCTTTGTGGATATATATATATATATATATATGTGTGTGTGTGTATGTGTGTGTGTGTGTTTATTCATATGTATGCATGTGCGTGTGCGTGTATGTGTGTGTGTGTGTTTTTTTTTACATGTATGAATGTGCGTATGTGTGTGTGTGTGTGTGTGTTTGTGTGTTTTTTAACAAATCTTTTTAAAGCAAAGAGTTTATTATAATCATTTGTTTTTCTCAGTACCTGCTACCGCAATTAATTTGAAATCGTTGCTCATTATATATATATATATATATATATATATTATCATTCACTGACTGTTTCGTCGTATCACAACTCTCCAGTGTGGCTAGACACGCAGGAGACTTCAAACTGGGATCGAAACCCATCTAACTTTACCCTAGACATGGCATCTAACTGCTCAGCCATACGGCGACATGCGTCAGGTCAGGAATCATAGCGCATAAGTATTAGGTTTCATTTGTTTATATCTTGTGCTATCGGATACCCTAGTGCACAATTCCTTCGAAGAGCTTTGCATTATACGGGTGGCGGCCGTTAATTCCTTCGCCAGAGTGCTGAACCCACGGAAGAGGAGCGTACGTGTGTGTGTGTGAAGTTATAATGGTTACCATAATAGGAAATTGACACGGCTACGCCAGTTAAAATTCTAGACAAGACTGTCTTCATTTCACATAGTACTAATACCGCTGGGAAAGGGTTGAATCCAACCATTTTCCCACGAAGTTATTGTTGCCAGTCGGCTGGAGCGGTAGAAGATCCCGAGTGCACCTCTGCAGAGCGTTTACTCTCCCCTCAACAAGTGCCCTGAATATGATACTAAACAATCTAATTGTGAGGTTCCAGTTATGTTGGGGCACAGGGGAATACGGAGTACACCTTCATTGCCATCGCTCCCAGGTCCACTCTGGCCCGGAGTGGCAGCACTTGTTAGGGTCCTATCTATGGATCACAGAGAATTTAACGGTGTACTTATGCTAAGCAGGTCTGTTTGAAATAAAACAGTTTTTAAGAAGAAAGCGTTGAATAAATTAAATTAAATAACCCACGAAGGTTTGATTAAAAAAAGAAATCCTTGAAATTTACCATTCAGACCCACAAAACACAACTCTCTCTGTCTCTCTGTCTCTCACCCTCACCCTCTCCCTCTCTCTCTCTCTCTATATATATATATATATATATATGCTCCCCATGGGGGTTGAGCTCTCTGACGAAGGAATTGCCGGCCGCCGCTGGCATAATGCAAAGCTCTTCGAAAGAATTGAGCACTCTGGTAACCGATAGGTATAAAAAAAAAATTCCCTTAGCCAACGTGGTCCGCTTGGTGGACGAGTGGTCTGAAACACAGTCTAACGTAAAGTTGGACGGGTTTTGATCCCGGCTTCGAGCGTCCTGCGTGTCTAGCCACACTGAAGAGTTCTGATAGAACGAAACAGTCTGTCTGTGGATAACTATATATATATATATATATCCTGGCCTGTCATATTCACTCAAATTTGTTTGAGTATTTGCCAATGGTCCGGGAGAAGTACTCGTAAAATATTACAAAAAATTAACAAACAAAATATATTTTAGGATAGTAGCTTTATCTCTAACATCGCCAAATACTTCTCTCCCTCACTCTATCTTGCCCTCGCATTCACTCTCTCGCTCTCTCTCTCTCTCTCTCTCTCTCTCTCCCTGTCTCCTTTCCTTCTTATTTCTGTATCTCTTTTTTTGCACCCTCACATTCTATCAACTTTTCTCCCACAGTTCCCGTACTGTTTCTCTGTCGCTTCCTCTCTCTCAACATTCTCTCCATTTTCTTTATAACTCCCCCACCCACTTGGTCTCTCTATATTTGAGGATAGTAGCTTTAGCTCTAACATCGCCCAATACTTCTCTCACGAAGGTTTTTTATGCCATTAAACAAAGAAAGCCAAATAGAAACACTCTAATTCTTCGACAAAGAAAATGTTCCGTGTGCAGCAGTCAAGAAAGAAGTTCGTTCTGGAAGTGTTCTTGGACACGAAAGGACCCATTACAATTGATTTCCTTGGAAAAGATTCAACTCTAAACAAAGCTTTCTTTTGCCGACTTCTTAAGTTATATATATTTACCCAACCCCTCCGCTCGGGCAGAATATAACACAAGCTCAATTTTAAGCGGAGCTTAACAGTTTTCCTTCTCCTAAACTAGTTGCCTCACCCTGGCTGAAGAGATCAGTTTGCCCTACTATTTACCCATAGCTGGAGGGAGAATAATTGGATTCATACCTTTCCCAAAGGGTATTAGTGCTATGTGAAATGCAATCTGTCTCATCCAGGATTTGAACTCGTGTCGCCGTGTTCATTTCCTACGACGATAACCATTACACCACGGGCACCCCCTAAAAACTTTTTAAGTTATTGCTCCCTGTATTCATTAAATGAGTTTTGTTGAAATTCACTAAGCTTTCTGCTTAAATGTGGCGCAATGGGGCTCCCTATGAGAATCGAACTCACTCGTGATGGTTGGCTTGTCTAGTTTGCTAACAATTACACCATCTGAGGTGACTAAATGACCCTTGTATCTCCTGCGATGTATCCTTGAGAAATGATAACGTTTTTCTTTCTTTTCTCCATATATATATATATATATATATATATTCTTTAAGAAAAACAACAAACCGGTCACATTAGGATTATAAATTTATTTCCATCCTGTTACGCGTTTTTGAAAAATTCAAAAACACGAAAAAAATTTAACAGGACTTCTTTAATTAATTTTATCCAAAGGATCTGAAGATTTCGTGTTTTCCGAATTTTTCAAAAACGCGAAACAGGATGGAAATAAATTTATAATCCTAATGTGACCGGTTTGTTGTTTTTCTTAAAGAATTTATTGCTCTGTATTGTCTGTTACAGTGAGCTCTTTACCAGGAAAATTTAAATGTTCACTCTTGAATAATTTTCTTGTCCTGATGGAATTACTCCCAACTCCGGTTTAACTGGACCAAATAATATATATATATATATATATATGTGTGTGTGTGTGTGTGTGTGTGTGTGTGTGTTATTAATCCGACTTCACCCCAAGTCATATTTAACTTGGAGTCATTTTATTGTAGGTGGGGGGCACACAAATCAAGATTCATGCGTGACCATCACAAAAAATCTAGATTCGTTTGATATCCCCCATTTTGAGGAGTTTCAGGCAACATACAATGAACTCAGTATGGCTTGGGTGGAAGGCTCTCTTTGACTTGGCAATAATCTTGATTACACCAACCTGGAGTTCGCTTCGGTCGTCCGCTGGAAAACCAGTGTTAGTCGTGCCCAGAGCATTTTGGCGTGCCTCTCTGTTTGTCAGCGCACGTCAAGAACTACCATTTTTATAGGAGCAGAATATATATTCAAATCCCAATGAATTAGACAACTAGAACTTTAGACACATGAATTTTTACACTGACTTCCCTGCTCATATAAGCATACAACATTTTTTTCTAACGGCTCAAGAAATATCAGCAAAATTATAATTCAGTGGACAGTCGCTTACAGATGTAATTAAATTTCTGCAAAATATATTTAGGCGTTAAAAAGTAATTAATTAAAACAACTAACATGCCAAAAATGTGTCGACTCACTAACGCTTTGAAATGATTTTTTTAAAATCTAATATGAGTTAAAAGTTTTAAAATACCGTACAAAACTGTAATTAAGAGAATCTCATTGGTTGATAAAAAAACATTTGGCTTATAAGTCCCAATAATTCACTAAGCGAAGTCCGACAGGATTCATGGCGTCAGGAATATAGGCGTTTGATATTCTTTTAAATCCGAAGCGTACTCATGTAGAGTTTGCGGGTTCAATCCTCGAAATTGTGTAGAAATTGACGGGTTCAAGCCTTGATTGCGAGACAACAAGGAATACGTGACCTGTTTAGAGTGAATGGATTGGAACAGTTTTTCTCCGTGAATTAAATAAAGGGTTAAGTTAAAGGTTCTGATTGGGCTCACGAATTCGAGCAAAAATACTTGCCGAAATACGCATTGTTTTAACTATAACGATTGGAAACAATAGCACGAATACAATAAATGAAAAAAAAATTTTCTCAGATATTTAGACAATAAAAAGCGATATTCAACTGCATTAATTCTCAATTGTTTAAGAAAATATCATTTACAAGAAATCTAGAATACACCAACGGTGAGTGTGTTGGATATAACGCTAAACAATCAAATGCTGAGGGTCCTGTCCGGGAAATCTGTGAAATGCTGCATCATTGGCATTACTCTCAAGTCCACTTTGATCCGAAGTGGTAGTATCTGATAGGATCCCACCTATTGGTCAAATAGAACTGTTTAACTGTGTGCAAACAAAAGACCGATGTTAAATAAAATTGCTAGTCTTACATAGCAATATTTGGAACCATTCAATCATGTGCTAACAAGAGTGAATTAAGAGTGAATAGAATTATTCGTGTTAGATAGGAATGCTCGAAAACATTAATAGTGAGCGAATAAACGAGTATTGACTTGTTTAAAATCTTTACAACGAACGTTTTGTTTATAATATATATATATATATATATATATATATATATATATATATATATAAATTTTCTCAAAATAAAACCAACAATCGGTCAAATGAAGATAATAAATTTATTTCCATCCTGTTAAAAAATTATTTGCTCTGTGGATTTTATTTACATTGAGCTCTTTATCAATTTAATCTTCTGTTCTTGAATATTTTATTTGTCCTGATTGGAATTATTCTCTATTTCGGATTTACTGGATTTAATAATATCTTATATATATATATATATATATATATATATATATATATATATGCAGGATTAGGTATTAAATAAGTTACAATATATCTTATTTGTCCTGATTGGAATTATTCTCTATTTCGGATTTACTGGATTGAATAATATCTTTTATATATATATATATATATATATATATATATATATATATATATATATGCAGGATTAGGTATTAAATAAGTTACAATAAAAATTCATTCACCTATCCAATCTTCAACATATCTCCGACTGACCCTATGAAGTTCTTCAAAATCAGCAAACATAACTAAAGACAGACTCAAACAGTCTCTAACGAAAAATGATCAAATTTACAAATAAAACATCGAACTAGCGCATACCAATTGAGGAAAATATTTACAAAGCTTAGAAGTTGTATTTGAACATTTTTACCAACTTAAATTACTTTTATTTTTATTTAACAATGTAATCTGATTAAAAAAAGAATTCCTTGAAATTTACCATTCAGACCCACAAAACACAACTCTCTCTCTCTCTCTTTCTCAGTATCACTCACTCACTCTCTCTCTCTATCTATCTCTCTCTCTCTATATATATATATATATCCTGGCCAGTCATAGTCAATCAAATTCATTTGTATATATGCTTGAGTATTTGCCAATGGTCTGAGAGAAATACTCGTAAAATATTACAAAAAAAAATAACAAACAAAAGATATCTTAGGATAGTAGCTTTATCTCTAACATCGCCCAATACTTCTCTCTCTCTTTCTATCTTGCCCTCGCATTCACTCTCTCGCTCGTTCTCTCTTTCTCTTTCTCTCTCTCTCTCCATGTCTCTTTTCCCTCTTATTTCTGTATCTCTTTTCTTTTGCACTCTCACTCTATCCACTTTTTCCCCTCAGTTCCCGTACTGTTTCTCTGTCGCTTCCTCTCTCTCAACATTCTCTCCCTTTTCTTTCAAACTCCCCCACCCATTTGGTCTGTGTGTCTACTTGCCTACCTTTCCGTCGGTCTGTCCCTCTCTCCCGCTTACTCTCTCTCTCTCTACTTCTTATATATATATATATATATATATATATATAAAACAACATATTAGTTTTCGTCTTTGCCCAAAGCTCAACGAATTATTTCACTGCTTATTTACAAACGACAGGTGCTTTGATTCATGGTATTTCAATTGAGAAGTCATGACGAATTTCGATACAAATGGTTGAACGCCCATATTTTGGGAAAATGACAAAAAGAAAAGAATTTCCAGAAATGCAGATACAAAAAGAAGAAAATATGGAAGAAACATGTTGAAGCAATGAAAAATGAACGTTCAAAGTGTTCCAAAAAATGCAAAACATCTTTTGCCCACCTTGTCTACTACTGTTGCAGAATACGTCGACTGTACCTCTGCAGATGGGAAACACCTCCTCAACCAGTCAACGTATGAGTATGACATAAAGCTGTATCTGATTTTGAGGGTGTTGTCCTGGAGATTTGGGGAATGTAGAGCACTCTTCATTGCCAGAATATAGAAAAAACAAGAAAAAAGTCTAAAACAATAATTTGAGAAGCCTTGTGTCTGACTTTTAAGGCTGAGAAATTAGCCAACAGCTAATCCGTGAATTAGTTCTCCATTCTATTACTCCCATCTTTCAGGAGGGATGAATATATGTACCATTTTAAAGACAAATTTTTTTAAATTGATATTATAATTGTCCTATTCTCTATTTGTTGGTTTTAGACTTTCTTTTTTTGCTTTCTTAATTCTGTTGTCACATCTGTCCACTTAATGACTGGCGACTCCGATTAGCATTTGATCTGCTGTCTGGATCAAAAACACCAGCAGGTCCATTCTGGTCCAGAATCATAATATCTGTTTGGGGGACATCAAAAGGTCAAATAGAACTGTTCAATCATTTACGAAGGATTATTATTATCATTAGTAATCTAAAACCATACGGTTGTGTGAAAAATATTCATATTACATAGGAATACTTGAAAAACAGTGTTACCCAGTCGGCTGGGGCTGTTGAATTCACCGACTGGTTCTCTGCAGAGAGGTAAGAACCCCCACCCACCCACGATAATTGTCCTGGATATGACACTAAACAATCTGACGGTGAGTTTCCAGTGATGCTGGAACACTGCAGAATGCAGAGTACCCATTCATTGCCATCGCTCCCCGGTCCCGGGAGAGGTAGCACGTGATAAGGGTTTTATCTGTGGGTTAAATAGAAATAAACTGTGGTTTCTTGACTTCGTCGGTTTTTTGCATTTAAACTGCGTATTGATACAAAACTGACTTGCTCAAAATAAAACTTTCTTGACATTGAATTATCTGAAATAAAACTGTTTTGACATTTAACTCTGTGTATATCCCAGTCGGCCGGGGCTGTAGAATACACCAACTACACCTCTGCAGAGGGGTAAGAGTGTCCTAATATGACACTAAACAATCTAATCGTGAGGTTCAAGTGATTCTGGAGCTTTGGGGAATGTGGAGCACCTCATCATTGCCATTGCTCCCAGGTCCATTCTGGCCCGAAATGGTAGCACTTGATAGGGCCCTATCTATGGGTTAAATAGAACTAACTGCATACTAATGCTAAACTGAATTGTTTGAATTAGAACTGTTCGACTAAACTGAACAGCTTGAAATAGAAATGTTTTTGACAATTAAACTGTACCTACATTTAAACTGCGTGCTTTTGCTAAACTGAATTGTTTGAAATGGAACAGTCTTTGACAATGAAACTCTTCTTACACTAAACTGATTTGTTTAATACAGAACTATTTTGACATTTAACTGTGTGTAAACAAAATCTGTACTTATACTAAGCTGAATTAAAACTGTTTGACTAAACGGAATAGCTTATAATAGAAATGTTTTTGACAACTAAACTGCGTACTCATGCTAAACTGAATCGTTTTCAATAGAACTATTTGCATAAAAGTGAATTTGGCATAAAATCACCTACAAAGGTTGATATCCTATGAAACTCAAACAATCAACCAACTAAACTGTGTGCTATAGAATGAGCTTAGGCTCCTTTAAAAAATTCTCAACAAAATGTGTTTTATAAATTATATATATTTAATAAATATGTATAAGGAAGATTTGGGATTAAATAACCAACAATGGTTGATATGTCATAAAACCAAATTAATTATAATTATCATGTCAAAGCAAAGATTGCAAATAAGCAGTAGAAAAGCAAATGATGGCTATGAGAGATGAAACAGTTAATCCCATAATCAGTCAATACAACAAACTAACACAAAAGAAATCCAAGAATAAGTACGACTAGTGATCTACTGGGAAATTAGCGAGAGAATAATGTATGACCATAATGATTGATAAAAATATACTGGTAAAATATAATCCGCAACAAATAAATGTCTGTCGTTGAACCGATAAAGAAGTATTTATTTTCGTTTTATTGTATACAAGCACAAGTAACAGTGTGGCAAGTTGAACGTTCTTGTTGTAGCTTGGAGATTTGTCTTTCGAATCTTATTACCCAAGCTGGTTTGTTATGATGTTCTTCTTGTTAATCTTACTTTTCTTCTAGCTTATCAATATTTGCACCACTATTGTTATACCAGCGTAGACGAATGAGGTCGTCGACCTATGTTCAGCGTTAGTTTTTCAACAGCACAGAAGTTAGTCAACATTCTCATTTTTTTTATTTTTCCAGTTGTTACCTCTAAAAAGAAGATCGTTTTTTTTTTCTCCATCGTATTTTTATCATATGTATTTGCTTATTCTCTCTTCTCTTAGGGTGGCTGTTTCTGCGTCTTGTTTTAGTTTTGAATTTAAGCTTGACATTTCCTTTTCGTTGGCTACAGTTTCCTCGTTTATGAGATCTCTGGTTTTGACAGCTTCTTCCGTTAGTATATGCTATCGTTCTTTAGTTTCTAGTTCTTTTAGTATGTTTTGTACTCAATGAATAGCTACCAGTAGTAACTGGTAACTTACACTTCAGATCAAATAACAGCCAGAAAATCTCTTTAAGATTCCCTCTTCGAGCTAAATATAGAAATGCTGTCGTGTGGATTTTTCAATTACTCAGGAGTCGTACTTTTAGTTTACAGAGATGCTAATTAGGGCGATTGAAAGTGCCACTCATAAATAAGTGAACAAGTCTGGCGACTCTTCTAAATGAAAATATGTTTTCTACTTTTCAAGCTCTCTGATTCATTTATTAGAATTTTAGCTTGGGTTGCACTATTGATACTAAAGATAACAGGTCTACATGAAATATTGGGTTAATCAGAGAGTCTAAAAATGTTTAAGTTCGTTTTTATACCATTGTTAATTTGGTATATTTCATCATTCCATATTCCTTTTGTGTCCCTAAATGTTTTGGTATACGTTGGTGCCATTTACAAGGGATTTTATATATATATATATATATATATACCAAAGACTTTAAAAATGTTACTTGATACCTCCTAGGTTAACACTTAGCAATATAAGGTACGTATTAAGAGTAAAGTAGAGCAATCCAAGGAAAGGAGTACGCCCTCCCCTACACCTCGGTGTAGTAGCAATTGAATAGAGAGCCTTCTAGTCTCCCTTGACTACGGTCACCAACAACTGGTTAAGCTGTCATTATAAGTTTATTTCAGCGGAGAATATTATCATACACCCCGTCTCATCAGATGACATTTTACATGTTAGACTTGAGGTTGCGGAATAGCAAATGCGGAATTACAGTTCATATGTGTACGATGAAATAAAAAAAAAATTCTCAGCCAAGAGCAAAGTGGGTCAAAACAATAGGTGAGACGGAGAATATAATAATATTCTCCGACGAAATAGATTTATAATGACAGCTTAACCAGGTGTGATTTTCCTTTTAATTGCACTATGTACGCTTTGAATATGAATTTTGTTATATACTTGCAAGGGAATAAGTGATGTAACAATAGCCATACATCGAGCACTCACATTGATTTATATGATATTCCTCCTATATTCTATAGAAGAATAATCCACACCCACAGTCTTCGGACGCAGACTGGATATTATACACACACACACACACATGGTATGGAGGAAAAATTGGCAATAGCGTCTTGTAAAAGTAGGAATATGTTAAACAAAAGATCGGAGGTGTTAAATAGTTGTAGACACAAAAGGGCGTGGTTGCTCTATAATTAGGGATAGGTTTTAGAAAAATATTTTTTTTTTTTTTTTTTTTTTTTTATATTGTTTTTTAATGCAAATTTTAAGCTAGGTGGGTTTTTGGTGAATAAAAGAAAGCGATTTCTCCTAGAATTCAGTCGAAGTTAGGCTTCCTGATGATCCGTTAAGGTGAAACTTTAGTAGAAGATTTTCGACTCGCGATTTAGGTTAATTATATATATATATATATATATATATAGGTGTGTGTGTGTGTGTGTGTGTGTGTGTGAGTAAATAATGGAAAGGAATCTGACAGTACGGAGAAAAATTGAAAATCAAAGTAATCTAAAAGTGATGAATTTATCAGAAGGAAAGTCAACGTTTCAACGTTTCGGTTTTAATAAACCTTAAGGTCCGGACGAAGGTTCATTAAAACCGAAACGTTTTAACGTTGACTTTCTTTCTAATAAATTCACCAAGGTTGGTTAGTTGGTTGGTTGGTTGGTTGTTTTGTTTACGGTTTATCTACCTTTTTCGGGTTATTCCACGCTGAATTAAATTTCAAACAATTCAGTTGAGCAGAAGGGCATATTTTAAAACAGGTCTATTTCAAACAATTTAGTTTAAAATAAGTACGCAGCTGAAATGTCAAAACAGTCGTATTTCAAGCAATTCAGTTTAGCAAAAAGTACACAGTTTAATTTTGTTTGATCCATAGATAGGACTCTATCAGTTGCTACCACTCCGAGCCAGAATGGGCCTGAGAGCGATGGCAATGAAGGGATAAACCGCACTCCCCAAAGCTGCAGTATTACTGAAGCTTCACCATCAGATTGTTTAGGGGTGTCCTCGTGGTGTAATGGTTAAAGCGATGAACTGCGGAATCGTAGTACGCGAGTTCGTACTCCAGTCGCGCTATTACGTTCACTTTCGGGCAAATACCCTTGGGAAAGGTATGAACCCCCTTATTCTCCCTCCAGCTATGGGTAAATAGTAGGACGGACTAAGTTCTTCAGCCTTGGTGAGGCAACTAGTCTAGGAGAAGGAAAACTCTGAATTAAAACCTGTTAAACTCCGCTTAAAAATTGACCTTGTGTCATATCCTGCCCGAGCGGAGGGGTTGGGTAAATAGTACCATCAGATTGTTTAGTGTCATATCAGGACACTCGTCGGGGAGAGGTCTTGGCCTCTACAGATATGAAGTCGCTGTATTCTACAGCACCAGCCGACTGGGCTGATCAAATTTGCATTACTTTTTTTAATTTCTCTCTCTCTCTCTCTCCATATATATATATATATATATATGGAAGTAAATCATGGAAATAAATTCGACAGTATAGAGAACAGAAAAATAAATTATTTCATACGTGATGAATTTATATTGACTTTCCGTCATAATAACTTCATCACATTTGAAATAATTTGTTTTTCTATTTCCTTCACATATATATATATATATATATATATAGTATTATTCAGTCCAGTTAAACCAGAGTTGGGAGTAATTCCATCAGTACATGAAAACTATTCAAAAATGAACATTTAAATTTTCCTGGTAAGTTATTATAAAAAAATATATATAAAAAGTTAATTATCTAATAATATATAAGAAATTATGGAGTCTTAAGTTAAAAATAAAATAAATAAAAATTAAAGATTAAAAATTAAAAAGTTAAATTACTATAATTCCAACCGGAAATAAAATAAAATAAAATAAATAAATAAAATAAAAAACGGAAGTGAGGAAAAACAAGGAGATAACTCCTCCCCCCTCTTCAAACCCTTCCCCTCCCGTGTCTAATCTGATTTATTTTATCCATAAGATCTGAAGAAGTCCTGTTAAATTTTCTTCGTGTTTTTGGTTTATATCAAAAACACATAACAGGATGGAAATAAATTTATAATCCTAATGTGACCGGTTTTGTCTTTTGCTTAAAGAAATATATATATATATATATAATATTGTATTGAAGCATACTAGCCTTCATTCATTTCTGTCCATAATGTGTTTTTTTCAAAAGAAGAGAAATGAAAGTTAATGGTTCTTTGTGTGTATTAAAGCTTGACCTTAAAACACAAATATCAACTAACGTTCCATGCGCCATTTTTTGAGTTAGATGCTCTTGAGAATTTTTTTTTTTTTTAACTTCTATTGATATACATTCAGATGTCATAGCAAGCTCATATTATCTAAGACTTCTTTAGATGAGAGTCCACAAGTCTGATAAAACATTAGTAAGTGAATCTGCATGTGAGATTTTATAGGAATGAAAATAAAATATTTTTCAGATACATGACACTCACGTCTAGATTACATTGGTAGTGTTTTTTGGACCATTAACCCAAGTGGGTTATTTGACACCAAATCTAGTATATATATATATATATATATATATATATATATATATATATATATATATTGCCCGGTTAATTGGGGCTCTAGAATACATCGACTGCATTTCTGCAGAGAGGTAAAACCGCCTCAATGAGTGTCCTGGATATGACACTGAACACTCTGATACTGAGGTTCTAGGGATGCAGTAGCTTTGGGGAATGCAGAGAACCCCTTCATTGCCATTGCTCCCAGATTCACTCTGACCGGGAATGGTAGCACCTGATAGGACCTTACCTATGGGTTAAATAGAACTGTGTACTAATGCTAAACTGAATTGTTTGAAATAGAACTGTTTGACTAAACTGATCGCTTGAAATAGAAATATTTATAACAAATAAACTGTGCACTTGCATTTAAATTGCGTGCTTATGCTAAAATAATTGTTTGAAATTGAACTGTTTTTGACATTGAAACTCTACTGACACTAAACTGAATTGTTTGATATAGAACTGTTTGACATTTGTGTGTAAACAAAATTTGTTCTTATACTAAACTGAATTAGCTGAATTAGAACTATTTGACTAAACTGAATAGCTTGAAATAGAAATGTTTTTGACAATCAAACTGTCTACTCCGGTTAAAGTGAATTGTTTGAAATAGAACTGATTATTTGCCTAAATGGATTTGGCGTTAAATAACCTACAAAGGTTGATATGCCATAAACCCAACCAACCAACCAACCCACCAACCAATTATATATACACACACACACATACACACACACACACATATATATATATATATATATATATTATGTGCAAGTGAATAGTTTGTAGGTAAAATTATTTTTAAACGAGAGCTCATTTTACGGACTTTAATAGTTTCAAGTATTGTTATCCAACACTAATAATTCTAACATTAATCTTCCCATTCCACATCAGTATTTCTAACACTGATTCCTCTAAATTACTAATACCAATAATTCTATTTAATATCAATCGTTTGTTTGCACAATTCAAATGTTTTGAATTATTGCTAGTTCAGCGTAATTGAGCATCAGTTACAGCCTTCTAGGACCTTTAACATAAAATAGGGTTGGGTATTTCATAGTCACGGGTAAGATTTTTAGAATACTGTCGGGAAAATTATAACGATGATAAGTAATGACATAACGAGCCAATTGATAGGATCAGACTTCTCTGCGGCCTTTCTTGTCTCGTAATGGGTCAGGTATAGAGTTGCAAGTCCCGTTGAGGGGTCACAGAATACTCAACCACCAGGATTCCGTCGTGACGCATGAGGAGTCGCCACCTATGGTCAACACATGGCCTCGTTGAGGGGTTCTTACCTCTTTACAAAGATGCAGTCGGCGTATTCTACAGCCAGAGTCGACAGAGCTGGGGTATCCAGATTCAGTAAACATTAATAATTGCATACCTTTATATATACAGGGTGGAACGATAAAATAGTCGTCATAAAGAAAACAACACTACAGCTTTATTTTAAAACTTTTATTGAAAAAATCAATTCAGGTAACTTGATTATGTAGTAGAGCTGACATCTATTCAATGAAGCCGCTTTCAGCCTCAATCACCACCTCGATACGGATCCGGAACTGGGAGCATGTCTTTTCCACAAGTGCCGGCAGGAGCTCGCTGAATACTCGGCGGATAGCGGCGATCAGGCTGGCTTTGGTGTTGTGGGAGGTCATGTTGGTGATGTTCTCGACATATGACCAAACGAAGTAGTCCAGCAGTTTCAGATCGGAGGAGGAGGGGGACCAGTGAGAGAAGGGTACAAAGTCGTAGCACTCCTTCTAAAACCAAGCTTGTGTCTCTTTGGACTTGTGGGCCGGCGCCAAGTCCTGCTGCCACACCCAGGGTCTGCCACCGGCCACCTAATTGCACCAGGGGATCACCACACTCTTCAGCACATCCGGGTACACTTTGGTGTTGACCTTCAAGCCGACTTCGAAGATGTGAGGTGGCATGATGTGTCCCTTACTTGAAACCACACCAAAGACCTTAACTGTAGCCGGAAACTTTGTTTTCATCAGCCTGGGCACGTCGCTGTTATTCGTGACAATCCGGATTTGCATTTTGAGGGTGCTAGCAATGGTCCTGTTGTCATATCTTGGATCGGTAGAGAGCATGGGTTGTACAGCGGCGCATCTCCGATTTCGTTCGTTGAACATTGTGTCACTTTTAGACATGATATAAGGTTCCCATCGCTCTTAGGATTTGTACACAACTGGCCAACTAGTAGATGGTCTGCAGCAAAAAAAGAAAACTGGTTTTCATTAAAAGGAACTGGAATCATATCATCTTTTTTAGGGCGACAATTTTATCGTTCCACCCTATATATATATATATATATATATATATATATATATATCATGTCGTTGCGAGTATGAATTAACCTGACTCTCTCTAGCCTTTCGTCTCTATCATCAAATTCTTCCGGCAGGTCTTCTACACAACAACCTGTTTCCGTGAAGAGCTGTTTTAGATAAGAGCTTTTTGTTTGTCCAACTCTTGCACGTCCCTGTAAAGGGGTCCATTGAAGAACGTCGCTTATGAGATCGTCTTTACTTCGTCAGCCGTGTCCCGCATGCCTTGTTCGTCTAATTTGGGTGGTTTAGCGATGGGAGATTGGTGACCGAACAGCAGCTGTTTTGTGGAATATTGCTTCCAGGTTAATTCTTGGGACCCACTGAGGGGGAAGATAAGAATGCCTTGACTACATACCCTGCAAAAGCCCCTGTCCAAAGAGGGGTTTCTGTGTAGAACACTAAACTGTATCTGGTGGTGAGGTTCAAGTTATGAAGCTCTTGGTTTATTGTTGCCATTATACCCTGGTCCACCCTAACCCGCTGTGAGAGAACTTGTTAGGGTTCCATAAATGTGCTTGCCAACCCCTCTGCACGGGTAGGAGTTCAACTGGAGTGAATTTAGAATTTTCCTTCTCATAGACCGGTTGCTATTCACAGGTTAAAGAAAGAGGCTTATTGGATTCATACCTTACACAAGGGTATTAGTGTTATGAAAAATGTAATCAGCTTAGTCCAGGATTTGAACTCGGCTGACCGTGTTCATTTCTCTCAACGGTTACCTTTACTATATCAGGTAAACATCTGCGTACGGGTTAAATTGATAATTTTTTAAAACTATTAGAATTAGATAGGAATACTTGAAACCATATAACTGTGCAAAAATTGGTTATTTTATATCTATGCAGATAAATGTATAAACTTTTAACTAGTTTAAAGCATAAAATATTAAATTTATAAGAAAGAGATAGTAAAAATTATAGTACGCTCCGATTTAAAAAAAACCTGGTGATCATGCCTTACCTATGGGAAACGTCTAATTACGTTTCTTGCGTAATTGTGAGAATCTGGCCAAGTGGGTAGAGTGTTCGCCAATGGTCAGGGAGACCTAGGTTCAATGCCAAGTCGCGTCACACCGAAGACTTTAAAAATGGTACCTGATACCTCCTTGCTTAACACTCAGCAATAAAAGGTACATATCGAGGGTAAAGTGGAGCAATCCAGGGAAAGCAGCAGCACCCTTCCCTACACATCGGTGTAGTAGCTATGGAAAAGAGAGCCTTCTGGTCACCCTCGACTAAAGGGAGACAACTTTACTTACTTATATTTTAGTCGACACATACGACGGTCATTGTTTGATAATGTGAAATACTTTCCTGAGGAGTTTCAGCCGATGTATCCTCAAGCTTTGTTCAGGTTTTTCTTGACTAACTCGGGAGCCCACGCTAAACTTCGAACTACGTCCTTTATTTAATCCTCGGGGATCACTTGCTTTGATTCCGTTAAGCATAACTGGGTATAAATGTTAAGTATTCCTGTATTGAACCTGCAACCTCACTGCTAGTGCCTAACAATAAGGGAAGACTTAACATTTGTACCCGGTTATAGTTAACGGAATCAGAGTAAGCAAACCTTGTGAATTAAATAAAAGACGTGGTTAGAAGTTCTGTGTTGGTATCAGAGTTCAACCAGAAACAATTGAAAAAGGCCGGAGAATACATTGCCCGAAACGTAGTGAATATAACAATAAATATAAAATCAATAGTCCGAAGACCCTGAGTGATAAAAAGTTTTCATACATGATGGACTGAATGAGTTTAAAGGCATGTCATCTCATCCATGGTTATGTTATGGATTCAGGTAAATATTTCAATAGCAATCATTTATTTGCAAACAGTAACTAATGATAATCCTGAGTAAACAAAAATTACTTCAAACAGGGGCAACTTGTAAATACGGCCCCACATGTTACATTAACAGGTTGATTTCTAACAGACCGATGTAATGTAAACAACAACAACAAAAAAACACACAAAAAAAACAAAACAAAAGACAAAAAAATCCCAATTATGTCAGTATATGAAATTAACTTAAAAAGAGAATTGACTTTAAAAATTAAACGGATGAAATAATATAATCATGTTGGTAGAATTTACTCGACGTTATTCTAATTACTTTCAACATTAAAATGCATATTTACACTTTGTCTTTTACTAATCCATGAATTATAAAACGGCTAAGAGTAACCTTGCTTTAATGATTTTCACTCGCCGATACAGCCTGCTTTGTTTATAGGCACAAATAAGTAAAGTAAAGTTGTCTCTCTTGAGTCGAGGGTAACCTAAAGGCTCCTTTTCTATAGCTACTACACCGAGGTGTAAAGGAGGGCGCTACTCCATTCCTTGGATTGCTCCACTTTACTCTTTATACGCACCTTATAATGCCAGGAGGTATCAAATACCATTTTAAAAGCCTTTGGTATGACCCGACCTGAGATTGAACCCTTGTCTCTCGGACCATTGGCGAACACTTTACCCACTAGACCAATGAACCGGATAAACTGACCTTTTTTTCTTTTCAACAAAAATGTTAAGATAAACAATTAGGATAAACAATTAAGATAAATAAATGTTATTTTTTTTTGTTTACATTACATCGACCTGTTAGAAATCAGCCTGTTAATGTAACATGTGGGACTGTATTTATTAGTTGCCCGAGCTTCAAGTAACAATTCTTTATACAGATAATTCGAAATGTGGTATCAAGTATTTGCACCAAATACAAATAATTTTGAGGTCTATTTGACCCATTGATGGGACCCTAACGGGTTATATCACACCGGAGTAATAAAAATGAAGGAGAGCACTAATCTCCACAGAAAACTCCAACTGGAACCTCACTATCAGATGCTGTTTGGTTTCATATACAGGACACCATTTTGTACGTTTTGGGGGTCCTTACAAATCAAGAGGGGATGCTGTCTACGAATTCTTAGACGCGCCTATTGGGTTGTTTGATGGTATAATCTTCCTTGAGAAATAAGATCCTGACATCTTTGCTTGAGAGGAAAAAACTGCGGTGTAACTAACTGTTGTACACCATATGTAATGGACTCGCCCTTCTCCATAAATACACGTCAACGGAGCGTCAGAGGGCTTGACCAAACCCACGTGACACAATCACATGTGAAACCACTTGCGTAGTGGGCAGTTAGTCGTTACCCACCGGACTCTCAGCTTCCTATTAACTAACTACCGTTCACTCAGATTCATTTGTATCTTGTTTCAGTTACTTGCATATATATGTTTTTTTTTTATCAACCCTTATTGTGTTCCCCGCGTCTTTCTTTTGCCAACATCACAACACTAACTATCTCTCTATCAATCAATTTTTCTTTGTTTCTTTGTTTCCACTCGTCTATCTATCTATGTATTTATCTAGTCCGTTATCTATCTATTTGTTTTTCTTTTTTCTATCTTTATATCTATGAAGAAAGTAGAAAAAATAGAACAATCCAAATTAGATGAATTCATTTTGATGTAAAACCAACGTTAAACGTTTCAGTTTTAATAACCTTCACCAGGACTTTGATATCATGAAAATTGTTCACACAGCGATGGATGCTTGTCGAGAAAACAAGATCTAAGAAAATGCATATAACGAAAGGTTCATAAACGTGTATTTAGCGTTCTTAATTTAAAAGTATTAAGTACGTGTTTGGCACGTGGAACGATATTTGAAAGTGTTGAATTTTTAAGAGATCAGAAAAGTCCTCTTGTTTTTGAAGAAATATGCAAAGATTGGTAAGTTTTTCTATGTACATATAATCTTGACGTCATCCATGATAGATGTCGTGTAAGAATGTATTTGGTATTTATTTTTTCAAAAGGACAGTATGGAAGTAAATATGGATCTAAATCTGACAGTGTGAAGAAAGTAGAAAAACAGAATAATCCAAATTAGATGAATTTATTTTGATGAAAAGCTAATATTAAACGTTTCAGTTTAGATAACCTTCATCAAGACTTCGATATTATATCTACTTTACTGTTTCTTTGTTCCTTTCTTTCATAGCCCTCTCTCTCTCTCTCTCTCTCTCTCTCTCTCTCTCTCTATCTATCTATCTATCTATCTATCTATTTATTTAGATAGATAGATAGATAGATAGACTGTCATTCTGGCGGACCGACAGATACTTAGACTTACATTAATGGATCATCAAAGGCTTCACAAAGTTATTTTCCCTGGTGTTCGCTTGTATCTGTAACCTATATGAATTATATCTGTGGACTCTGACAAATATGATAGTCTAGATTTCAAAAGTGTTCTTGAAATCACCCGAGACTAAAAAAGCTTTAAAAATGAGAAGAAACCTCCTACTACTATTAGATGAAACATATATATATATATATATATATATATATATATAAAAATATATAAACATATATATATATATATATATATGTGTGTGTGTGTGTGTGTGTGTGTGTGTGTGTGTGTGTGTGTGTGTGTCGGTGTACTAATATATTTGTATATATATACACATATGTATATAGGCTATTTAAGCGTCCCATATTATTTTAATTATCAGTCTCTTACTGTGTGTGTGTGTGTGTGTGTTTGTTTTCTGTAACAGATATATATATATATATATATATATATATATCGAATTGAATACGAAATGCATGTATACATATGCGTTTCATATTCATATTCGAGCCATATTCATATATATATATATATATATATATATATATATATCGAATATGAATTAGAGACGTATATATATATATATATATGCGTTTCACATTTTTTGCCCAGTCCGCTGGGGTTATAGGAGACGCTGACTGAAACTCTGCAGGGAGAAAAGAACCTAACTCCAACATGTCTTCAGGATATGACTCTAAACATGCTAATGTAGAGGTACCAATTGGAGAATGTGGAATACCCCTTCATTGCCGTTTCTTCCTGGTTCACTCTGATTCTGTCATCGTACCTGCTAGGGTTCCATCTGTGGGTCTGTTATATACTCTACCTATGAACATTAATTGGTATATCTCATTCCTCATAATTACGTTGCACACTAATGGGACAAGGTGAAAATAACTTGGCGCCTGAGGAGACCCTTTTTTAGGGGAATATCAACCTTACCCGAGGCATTTTTTGAGCCGGAGTACTTTTCTGGGCTACGGCCATACACTACGATTCATCTTGAAAAGGCTTTGTTGACCGGTTGTTGGGAAGTACAACAAATAGGGGAAAGGACCGTTCCTGCGTTAAAGAAGGATTCACTCTCACTTCAGCAGT
>OY757931.1:60148367-60165867 GCA_963585895.1 Sepioteuthis lessoniana | reverse complement strand
AAATCTTGGCAAGTCAGGCCTAGTACTCAAGACTTAAACAGAGGTCTGTCATCAAAGTTTTTAGTAGCTGAGAGGTACAAACAATGTGCAATTTAAAGAAGAAAATGCATGGGTACGAGGAAGCATGCTGTACTCAAAACATATTTACAAACGGAATAACCATGGAGTGGAAACACTGACTCTCTGGTAAAGAAAAATTTCGAGTACAGTGGTCAACAATGAAGGTGACGCTGACAGTGTTCTGAGACTAGACAAAAATTCATCACGATTGATTTCCGCTTCTCTGCTTACTGTACTGGGTTAACTGCACCTATATCTGTCGATCAATAAATATTTTGATGTGCCCGTGGTGTAATGGCTACCGTCGTACGAAGTGGATAAGGCGACACGTGTTCAAATCCTGGCCGAGACTAATTGCATTTCACATAGCACTAATACCCTTATATATATATATATATATATATATATATATATATTTGTGGAGGTGCCCGTGGTGTTTGTGGAGGTGCCCGTGGTGTAATGGTTATCGTCGTAGGAATTGTACACGGCAACATGAGTTCAAATCCTGGACTGATTGCATTTCACATAGCACTAATACCCTTGGGAAAGGTATGAATCCAATTATTCTCCCTCCAGCTATAGGTAAACAGTAGGACAGCCTTGGTGAGGCAACTAGTCTAGGAGAAGGAAAACTCTGAATTCAAACCTATTAAACTTTGCTTAAAAATTGACCTTGTGTCACATCCTGCCCGAGCGGAGGGGTTGGTAAATGTGATAAATGTTTTGATGTTGCTACCACAGCGTTATATCCTCGTTTGAACTCGTAATTCATATGTTCCAGAATAAAACTAAGTTACACGTTCAATTGTGCAATTTCCAAATCAAACAAAGAGTGAAACAATGTACAACGTATCAGCACACCAATTACCACGAAACTACCAATAATAGAGGGTACCTTCCCAATATTTAAACTGTTACGGCCGCATGATATACGCACCGCAAACCAGCACCAACAGAAATATTGCAAACCCTTTGAATGAGACTTGTATAAGCAAATGTAGCCTGTTATTTTTAGGGGGAAAAAGAGAAAAGACAACGTTTAAATGAAATAATTCTGCAATATATTTTAGCAAGTCTTTGAATACAGAAACATGAGAACAAAATATTATTTTTCAGAGTAACTGTTATTGTTGGATATTGACTTGAAGATCCCCTTTGACATGCCGCGTAAAATTCCTGGGTGGATTGCTATAAGGAAGTCAGATACTGGGAACGAAAATAATAATATGCACCTGATACCTTAAGTAAACAGGACGTAGATGTTACCCAGCGGAAATGCCACGTAAGTTACGTGGGTGGCATGCTAGAAGAAACGTGATACATGCATTGTTAGAGAGACATGTTAGTAGTGGGTGTGCTCACGTGTAACGAGTAATCAGTAGATTGGAAGAGATGTGACAACGAGAATTTGCAAGAAGATCTGGTATATTATATATCCAGGGAGATTTCAAACCGAAGAGCAGAAAGCTAGAAAGGTTTCACAGAAGATTCATACTTCAGCCCCTGCGTTTGGGTTATAAAAGGTAAAGAAAAGAATCTGATAATTTTTTTAATACAACAGTACGAAGCAAAATGTTAAAAAGGAAGATGTCTCCTACACAGTGATTTCCGTTAGGAACTTTTTTTTTTCGCTGGTGTCGCAGGATGATGCAACGTTTAGGAAAAAGGAATATGAGAGAGGGTTCAGATGGGGCTGCATATCTGCAATGTTGCAAGGACCCCTCCATTCAACGAGTGTCCTGCATATGACACTAAGCAATCTGATGGTAAATCCCAGTAATACCGGAGGTTTGGGGAGCGCTGAGTAACATTAATTGCCATTGCTCCCAGTTCAACTTCGGCCCGCAGTAGTAGCACCTGATAGGAACCTACCTATGGGTCAATTATAACTGTTTGAGATTTAAACAGAGTGCAAACAAATGACTAATGCTAAATTGAATTGTTAGAAATAGAACTGTTTCTTCATTCAACTGTGTGTAAACAAATGAATAATGTTTAATTGAATTGTTAGTTATACATAGTAATAACTAGAACCATTTTACATGGTGTATTAATATTAAATTATTCTTGATAATTTAATTATGTGTATCTACAAAATGTGTTTACAAATGTGTTTAATATGTATGTTAAAAAGCATTTGGCATTAAATAACCAGGAATGGTTGATATGCATCATCATCATCATGTCACGCCGCCAGCACAGATATCCCTGACCCTCTCTCGCCGCTTCTCCCTATCGTTCATCGCTTCTGGCAGATCTGCAGGGCTACATTCCGTATCCTCACAGCGCTGCTGTATGTATGTTCGAGCTGGTCGTCCTGCTCTTATTAAGCCATATGAGGGGGTTCATAGGAGTACATGACTTATGAGCTCGTCCCTACTTCTCCGGCAGTGTCCTGCATGTCTTTTCCGTCTAACTTGGATAGTTTTCATGATGGGAGGTAAGTGGCCGTAGAGTTGGCGCTTTGTGGGATGTTTCCTCCATACGCCATGAACCCAAACCAACCCAATATTTCTTTGTTTGCTTTCTTTTTCAGAGTTCACTGACCAGAGTGACTGAAAAAGGGTCTTTTTTTAAACTTACGGTATATGGTCAACTCAAAGCTTTTCTAAAATATTGTACTGACCATCAACAATAGTCCGGGAGACCGGGGTTCAATCCCAGGTCGCGTCATACCAAAGACTTTAAAAATAATACTTGATACCTCCTTGCTTAACGCTCTGCGATATAAGGTACGTATTAAGGGTAAAGTGGAGCAATCCAGGGAAAGGAGTCGCGCCCTCCCCTACACCTCGGTGTAGTAGCTATTGAAATGAGAGCCTTCTGGTCGCCCTCAACTACGGTCGCCAACTTTACTTTACTTTACTTATATATATATATATATATATATATATATGCGTGCGTGTAGTTGGGCAGCAGTCTTTCATTTAAGCACGTTTGAATAGATAATAAAGAAACATTTTGTCTGTATAATTTGATTAGGATCTTTTCGTTTTTCCTGATAAGGTTTCAGGTTGGAATTGATGGATGAATTTACCAAAGATTTTTGGTAATCGTACTTGAAGATTTTAGGTTGCTTTTTTAATAAACTTTTTTGGTTTTTTTCCTTCTTTTTTCCCTCGAGGATATGTAAGTGTGTCCGTTTTTGTTCTTCATGTGTTTGTATATATATATATATAGTCATCCACCGACAGATCTGTTTCGTTCTATCAGAACTCATCAGTGTGGCTAGACATACTAGCTTCCCGTAGCTGGGATCGAAACCCTGTTGACTCAAACACCAATCCAAGACTCTGCCTCTTATATATATATATATATATATATATATATAAGTGTTTAATTATAGAATGCTATTGAAAACCGTTGATTGAGCGTTGATAAGACTTTAGGTCTATCTATGTTTAAACACGCCATGCCGATGGTCTAAGGCTGAAAGCGGTCGCGATTGTTGATTATTTCGATTTTCCACGATCAATCAGTTGCTGAATAACTTCGCCTTGGATATGCTCATGCAACAATATTCCCAGCATGGATTTTCCTTTGTCCACTGTGTCATAACAAATTGCTGTTCTTCCTTTTTAGTTGACCACGTTTTGGATGTGTATAACATCGCATGCAAAACGGTGCTATTGAGTAGATTTGCTCCTAAGATCTGAGCCACCTTTGATTTGAACACATCTTTTATCTGGGCAAATATCTTCTACTCTGATCTTAATGTCGATAAAATTTCGGCCTCAGTGTCTCAATACGTATTCACCATCCGCCTGATGTGAGGCGCCTCTGTTGGTGTAAAGGTTAGCAAGTTCGACTTGCAAACCTACACGAGTGAGTTCGAGTCTCCTTGGGTGCCCCTTTTATATGGCCTTGTGCCACATCTAAGCAAAATGCTTAGTAAATTACCACCACCCGCCTGATGTAGACGTACTCTTTCATCTTCTTAATTTCATCGCTTACCTCCTCTATGCTGCCCAGTGTTAAATCATATATAGATATAATGAAAATCGTTAGTTTTTTTCCTTGAGTTTATAATTCGTCATTTGTTTTTGAATAATTTTCTCGAATATTACCAGTTCTATTGATGAAGACCCATTTTTGGATTTTTTTAGTCACATATTTTGTTTGGTTTGGTTTGTTTTTATGGCATATCAACATCATCATCATCATGTCGTGCCGCTTCCACAGATATCCCTGACCCTCTCTCGCCACTTCTCCCTATCGTTCATCGCCTCTGGCTGGTCTTCAGGGCTACATCCCGTATTCTCACATAGCTGTTGTATGTATGTTCGAGCTAGTCGTCCTGCTTTTGCTCGGCCATATGTGGGGGTCCATAGGAGTACAACACTTATGAGCTCGTCTCTGCTTCTGCAGCAGTGTCTTGCATGTCTGGTTCGTCTAACTTGGATAGTTTTCGTGATGGGAAGCAGGTGGCCGTATAGTTGGTTCCTTGTGGGGTTTTGCCGCCGGGACTTGTTGAATATTGCTCGCAACATTATTTTTGTAGTTGCCGTGTAGCTTCTCCATACGTTTAGTTAGCGTCTATGTAATGCATCCATATAGCAGTATTGACACGACCGCTTCGTGGAAAAAACTGCGTTTTATTTTATCGGTCAGGTCTGACTTCCATATGTCCGAGAGCCTATCGATAGCTGTCCATGCCTTTGCTAGTCTTGTTTTGATGTCTGTGTTGATTCATGAGACACTGCTTCCTGGGTAGGTGAACTTGTACACTAGTTTCAGAGAACTAACATTTAGTGAGGAGATGTCAACTCTTTGATTAAAGCACATGTATTCCATCTTGTCTGCGTTGACATGGTGACCTATGCCAGCAGCTGCTCCTTCCAGACAATGTAGCAGGGTTTCAGCTTGGGCGGATGTATTTGCCAGAACTTGAAGTCCTTTGCTGGCTTATTCCTTTTAATATATATATATATATATATATATATATATATATATATATATATATATATATATGTATATATTATCATCATGTGCCGCAGGCACGGATATCCCTGACCCTCTCTCGCTACTTCTCCCTATCGTTCATCGCCTCTGGCAGGTCTTCAGGGCTACATCCCGTATCCTCACGTCCAAGTAGTGCATCCATACAGTGCATCCATACAGCCAATCGATAGCTGTCCATGCCTTCGTTAGGCGTGTGTCGATGTCTTTTTCGGTTGATGAGACACTGCTTCCTTGGTAGGTGAATTTGTCTATCGGTTTCAGAGAGGTTCCGTCTTGTGTGGAAATGTCGCCTGTTTGATTATAGCTCATATATTCAGTTTTGTGTGCATTGACATGGAGGTCAGTGCTTCTATAGAAACACCAAAGTGAAAGTACGTTCACCGGATAGAGACACAGAATACTTCGACATTGTAGCAAGAGTACTTCAAGGGGACACGCTAGCCCCATACCTCTTTATCATCTGTCTAGACTACGTGCTTAGAACATCGATTGATAAATTCAGAGAAAACGGCTTCGAGCTGACAAAGAAAAGAAGCAGAAGGTACCCAGCAAAAACCATTACCAACGCCGATTCGCGATTCTAACAAATACACCTAACCAAGCCAAAACACTACTGCATATCAACCATTTTAGGTTATTTAATGCCAAATCCTTTTTTATACGTAGATATTAGATATATATGAATTGTAAACACGTATGTTGAAAACGTTTTAAATGAGCCTAAGCACATTCATTTGCATACAGTTAAACAGTGCTAAGTATTGCCATGTATCACTAATAATTCAATTAATCATAACTCATTCGTTTACATACAGTTAAATGTAAAAACAGTTCTATATCAAACGATTCAATTTATCATAAGTCCACAAAGTTAAATGATTTCAAGTTTTGCTGTGTATCAGTAACAACTAAATTAAACACACGTTATTCGTTTACACTCAGTTAAATGATCAAACAGTTCTATTTCTAACAATTCAATCTACTCTAAGTCATTTATTTACGCTCAGTTTAAATGTTAAACAGTTCTACATGACCTGTACCTAGGGCCCTATCAGTTACTATTAGTCCGGGCCAGAGTTGACCAGGGAGCGATGGCAATTAAGTGATACTCCGCATTTCCCAAAACTCCAGCATTACTGGAGCCTTACTATCAGATTGTTTAATGTTATATACAGGACACTCTGTAAGGGAGGGTCTTACCTTTCAATAGAGATGCAGTTGGTGTATTCAACCGCCTTAACCAACTGGACTCACACGTTTTTGCTCACATTGTTTTTATTAAAGCAGTGTACCCCTACTTAGAATAACAACTTGTATAAGCTATACCAAAAATATATATGGAGTAAATATAAAAATGCAAAAACCTAGAGAAAATTCTATTTTTGTATCTTTAAATATCCATCATTAATTTAATATTGTAACATACCCATACATGAATATGTGTTTGGTCGAAAAGAACAGATTAGGAAACATTTAGAAATTTTATTCAAGAACAAGGAAATCTAATCTAATTAGGGTTATCTTTGGTGAGTTTGAAGTTTATGGCAAGTCCAGTAAATTTTTTCGGTAGACGCCGTTGCTAAGAGGAGACGCAACCTGACCCCAAGTGCGAGACATAGTGAACATGTACGCTACCTGCCACCAGCTAATGAAAGTAGAAATCGTCAAGTGATTCAGGTTGGTAGGTTTGTCGGTTGTGTTTTACGGGATACAAACTCTTGTAGGTCATTTAATACTAAATTCTGTTCATATAAATATATTATATTCGTAAATTGTAAGTAAATAGTTTGTAGGTATGTACCATACCCAGATATCCGGATATGGGAAACGTACATAGAATGTTCATATATATATATACATAGAACATAGGAATCCCGAAACACAAAAACACGTCACGACTTCTGACTTCAGGTACGAAACCTTTTATGACCTTTGAGTTTAAAGGTTTTGACATAAGGAAGAGAGATGCACAATCTTTCTATGCTGGCTTTTCCATCTCCCCACCCCCCACCCCCACCAACACGTGTGGCGCCCGTAGCGCACAAATTTATCTGGCCTCATCTCAACTGACTTTTTTCAAATCTCCCCAAAATTCCCTGCGCGCACTTCCGGTGCATGACGTCATTCACATCCCCAAGTCACAATTTTCTATCTGGGATTTTCATTTTGGCATCTGTGAACGACACATCCTCTCCGCACGCGCGTTAACACCTGCAATCAAGTTTGCACTAACCCATGTGCTGAGCCGAAAGGTTCTCAGCCTAACTAAACCCAAAGTCAAGATATATAAAACGAAATCCCTCGACCATTATATTACAATATCACAAATATAATATTTCATAGTCCTAGTGGAGGCTCATTAGAACCGAAACGCTATAGAGTCTCTCCTTCAACCTGGATCACCTTGTTATCCATTTCCATCTAAATTGTCGGATTTTACTCCATTACTTACTTCCACTTACTTCCATATATATATATATATATATATATATACTTGAATAATGAACGACCGTTTATTTTTGTCTCAAAATGTTTTCAAACATATCGCGAGTAATGAATGACTACTAAGTTTTGACTATGCTACCCTACAAAAAAATTCTTCGGCACCCGATACCATAAAAAAGAAAACATTCCAACACTTATCTCACTTTAAAAACTCCCGTAATACAATAAAAATCAATGCAGTAAATAATTTGTTTAGACTTTAGTGTAGCTTACCGTGCTTAGCTGGATATTTCAAATATAATATAACTGCACAATAGCATTGATAATATAATAATCACGTACGTAACTGATTAGGACAACACTGACAAAATGACACTTTGACACAATCATATTTACCAACCCCTCCGCTCGGGCAGGATATGACACAAGGTCAATTTTTAAGCGGAGTTTAACAGGCTTGAATTCAGAGTTTTCCTTCTCCTAGACTAGTTGCCCCACCAAGGCTGAAGAACCCAGTCTGCCCTACTATTATACCCATAGCTAGAGGGAGAATAATTGGATTCATACCTTTCCCGAGGGTATTAGTGCTATGTGAAATGTAATCAGTCTCGTCCAGGATTTGAACTCGTGTCGCTGTGTCCATTTCCGCTGTTACAGCCATACGGTCAATATGTTGCAGTTCTGTTCAGTCTCCAACTCACCTTTCACTCAGTAAAACCTTTAGTAACCCTTTCGAATAAAGTTAGAGGTATATTTTTCTAAAGAACTGTGTCGTTCGTCTTTATTGTGTCGTTATGTTTCTGCATGCATATGTATATGTGTATGTATAGTGGTCATGGCTATACAACAGTATTCTGCCGTCCCAACCAGCAAGATACAGAAGCAAGTTCAGGTTTCACACATTCCAAAACTGGTGTCAGGTTTTGAATTTGTTCAAGAATTTTGAAGCTCATGATTCTTGTAAAGATCATAGGTCAACGGGTTCCCGATCATTTGAATCTCCGATCACTCAAGAGGAATTTGCGCTATGTTATAAACAACATTGCATTCAACATTGCCTTCAACTGAACAGCGAACATTTGGAGAATGTACTCTACGGCTCCTTTTTAATTTTTTCGTTCATGGTTAAGACTAAATAAAAGCAGATCCTAAAATGGTATTCTTTTACCTTTTAAAAGATGTAATTTTAATCTCGTTATCATTTGTGGTCTTTGATTTGTGCCTTATCATTTTGTTTCAAAAATTGTGAAAATCCCGGTATAAAGCGCCAAAAAGTTGCACAGATATATGTATGTATGTTTTTATGTATATATGTATGTATATGTGGGTCCGTATGACAGCCGGATTATTTGTACTTTTTAAAATGTTTTTAGAAGGTTGGGTTAGGGGTTGTATGTTATCAGATTATTAATCAGTAATGGTTAATTAGAAACAAATACTATATCAACATCAAAGGCAGGGATGAGGTGCAGACCAAAAATCTTCATAACCGGATTTATGGGTTAAGGACACATTAGAAATATGCCAAGTTTGAAAAGCTGGCTTGCCAGTGCAAGTCTATCTATCTATCTATCTATCTATCTATCTATCTATCTATCCTTTGTATGTGTGTTACCTTGTGTGTAACCTATATCTATGGGTGCGTCTCATACATTCGGACCTACAAACATATCTATTTCTATGACGAATAGAAAATATGTATGTAATAGCATGCCACCCGTAAATAATGACTGGATTGTTTACTTATGGATCTGCTAAAGCTCACAACGAGGCACTTATTCGTAGAGTTGGGATACTAATGCATGTATTTGCCAGACCTCTTCGCTACGAGCAGGATGTGACAAAGGGTGAAATTTTATGCTGAGTGAAACTCGTTTGAAATCAGTTTTTTTCTTCGTTGTAGTACCAGTGCTAAAGAGGCCGTTCTGTATTTACTACAACCTCTCCGCTACGGATAGGATGTGACAAAGGGTGAAATTTTAAGCTGAGTAAAACTCACTTGAAACCAGATTGTTTCTTCTCCTTGAGCAGTTACAGTACCAAGAAGGCTATGGAGTGCATTCTGTAATAACCAAACTCCACCACTATGGGTAGGATGTGAGAAAGGGTGATTTTTAAGCTGAGTAAAACTCACTCGAAACCAGATTGTTTTTTCTCCTTGAGAGGTTGCCGTACCAAGGCTAAATAGCTCAGTGTGTTTTTACCAAACCCATCAACCACGAACAGACTTAGACAAGACTAATTTTTAATTTGTGTAAATCTAGTTAGAATTCAGGGTTTACCTTCTCCTAGAATGGTTACACAACTATTTATCCAAAGCTGAAGAGAGAACAAATGCTTTTCTGCCTTTCTCTACGGGAAATACCAACCTGAATTAAGAAGGAGAATAATAATATAAATGAAAATTCTTACAACCCAATCGTCAGGGGATGTAGAATACACACACTGTATCTCTGCAGAGGTGCAAGACCCAAAGCCCAAAGAGTTTTCAGGGTATGAAACTAAACCATTTAATGCTGAGGTACTAACTTTAGAGAATGTGGAGTGACCATTCATTGCCATTAGTCCCAGGTCCACTCTGACCCGGAATGGTAGCGTCTGATAGGGTCTTTACTTTTTTATAACATCTGAACATATATTTAAACAGTGTGTAAACAAAAGAATAATGCTAAATTAAATTGTTAGACATAGAACTGTTTCACCATTTAACTGTGTGTAAGCAAGTGATTGATGTTTAATTGAATTGCTAGTGATACATTCTATTATTGTTGCCCAGTTGGCTGGGACTGTAGAATACACTGACCCCCCCCCCCAATGAGTGTCCTGATATGACACTAAACAATCTGATGGTGAGGTTTCAGTCATGCTGGGGCTTTATGATATACGCAGCACCTCTTCATTGCCATTGCTCCCAGGTCCACTCTGGCCTGACATGGTAGCACCTGATAGGACCCTATCTATGGGTCAAATAGAACTAACAGCATACTGATGCTAAACTGAAATTTTTTACTAAACTGAATAACTTGAAATAGAAAGATTTTTGACAATTAAACTGTACTTACATTTAAACTACCTGCTTATACTAAACTGAATTATTTGAAATAGAACTGTTTTTTGACATTGATACTGTATTTACACTAAACTGAATTGTTTCACATAGAACTGTTTTGACATTTAACTGTGTGTAAACAAAATCTGTACTTATACTAAACTGAAGAAACTGAATTAGAACTGCTTGACTAAACTGAATAGCTTGAAATAGAAATGTTTTCCACAATTAAACTGTGTACGCATGCTAAACTGAATTGTTTGAAATAGAACTGGTTATTTACATTAAAATGGATTTGGCGTTGAATAACCTAAAAAGGTTGATATGCCATAAAACCCAACCAACCAACCATTCTAATATTTGGAATAACTTAACTGTGTGTAAATGAATGAGAAAAGTTGAATAGAATTATTTGAAACTCCTTAACTGTGTGCCTAAATTGAAATACGGTATACGTAGCATGGTTGGAACCATTTGACTGTGTGCAAATAAATGAATACAATAATTAGAGTTGAATTGCAATACTTGAATCACATTAATTTGTGCAAATGGACCCCCACACATGGCCGTGCAAAAGCAGGACGACCAGCACGAACATACATTCAGCAACTATGTGAGGATACGGGATGTTGTCCAGAAGACTTGCCAGAGATGATGAACGATAGGGAGAGGTGGCGAGAGAGGGTCAGGGATATCTGTGCTACCAGCACGACATGATGATAATGATGATGATGATGAATGATTAATATTGAATAGAAATATAAGTGTTAAATTGCAATGGTTGGAACCATTTGACTGTGTGCAAATGAATGAATATAATAATTATTGTTGAATTGCAATACTTGAATCACTTTAATTTGTGCAAATGGACCCCCACACATGGCCGTGCAAAAGCAGGACGACCAGCACGAACATACATTCAGCAACTATGTGAGGATACGGGATGTTGTCCAGAAGACTTGCCAGAGATGATGAACGATAGGGAGAGGTGGCGAGAGAGGGTCAGGGATATCCGTGCTACCAGCACGACATGATGATGATGATGATGATGATGATGAATGATTAATATTGAATAGAAATATAAGTGTTAAATTGCAATGGTTGGAACCATTTGACTGTGTGCAAATGAATGAATATAATAATTATTGTTGAATTGCAATACTTGAATCACTTTAATTTGTGCAAATGGACCCCCACACATGGCCGTGCAAAAGCAGGACGACCAGCACGAACATACATTCAGCAACTATGTGAGGATACGGGATGTTGTCCAGAAGACTTGCCTGAGATGATGAACGATAGGGAGAGGTGGCGAGAGAGGGTCAGGGATATCCGTGCTACCAGCACGACATGATGATGATGATGAATGATTAATATTGAATAGAATTATAAGTGTTAAATTGCAATGGTTGGAACCATTTGACCGTGTGCAAATGAATGAATATAATAATTAGAATTAGATTGTAATACTTGAATCACTTTAATTTGTACAAACAAATGATTAATATTAAATAGAATTAGTCATGTTAGATAGCAATAATTGAAACTATTTAATTTTGTTGAAACAATAACGATATTAGTGTTCAAACAAATTTGTTCTAGCTCATTCCGAAATGAAATTACTTACAAGCTATGAGTGCAAACAAATAACTGGTTTTAAATTGTGATTGTAATTTAGCAATACTTGAGGCCATTTAGCTGTGTGTAAGAAAATAATTTGTAGTAAATAGAAATATTTGAAATCATTTGACGGTGTAAAAATAAAAAAGAGTTTACGCTCGTTTGAAAATGTTATTAACAAAATGCGTTGATATATCGTAGATATTTAATATATATATATATATATATATATATATATATATATATGTATCATCATCATGTCGCGCTGGTAGCACAGATATACCTTACCTTCTCTCGCCACTCCTCCCTATCGTTCATCGCACTAGGCAGGTCTTCAGGACATCATCCCGTATCCTCACATAGCTGCTGAAAGTATGTCCGTGCTGGTAGTCCTGCTTTTGCACGGCCATGTGTGGGGGTCCATAAGAGTACATCTCTTATGAGTTCGTCCCTGCTTCTCCAGCAGTGTCCTGCATGTCTGATTCGTCTAACTTGAATAGTTTTCGTGATAGGAGGCAGGTGGCCGTACAGTTGGTGTCTTGTGGGGTGTTACCGCCAGGACTTGTTCAAGATTGCGCGCAGCATTCTTGTGTATTTGCCGTCTAGCTTCTTCTCCAGCCGTTTTGTTAGCGTCCATGTAGTGCACCCGTATAGCAGTATCGATGTGACCGCTGCCTGGAAGAAACTGCGTTTCATTTTATCGGTTAGGTCTGATTTCCATATAATCGATAGCCTATTAATAGCTGTCCATGCTTTCGTTAACCTCGTTTCGATGTCCTTTTCGGTTGATTCGACGCTGCTTCCTAGGTAAGTGAACTTGTCTACTAGTTTAAGAGGGGTTCCTTCTAGAGTGGAGACGTCCCCCGATTGATTATAGCATATATATTCCGCTTTGTGTGCATTAACATAGAGGCCTATGCCTGCGGCTGCTCGTTCCAAACCCGGCTTGGTCGGGTGTATTTGCCATAACCGACAATGGTTGGTAGGCCATAATGTAACATAGCCATACATGAATATGTGAAACGAACATAAAATGTTCATAGCATATATACATAGAAGATAGGAATCCCGAAACACGAAAAACACTTACGACTTCTTAGTTCAGGTACGAAACTTTTTATTACCTTTGAGTTAAAAGGTTTTTCGACATAAGGAGAGAGATACAATCTTTCTATGCTGAATTTTCCATCTGCCCCAAACCATGTGTGGCACCCGCCACAAGGCCTCGGCGAGCAAGCGAAAGTCACCCTTCTTCATCGGACGGCATGACTCAACTTACTGACTTTTCTCAAATCACCCAAAATCCTCCTCGCACGCTTCCGGTGCATGAAGTCATTCACATCCCCAAGTCACATTTTTCTATCTGGGATTTTTATTTTGACATCTCTGAATGACACATCCTACCCCCTCCCACCCGCGTGCGCGTGAACACCTGCGCTCATTTTTCACCTAACTAACCCATGCGCTAAGCGAAAGGTTCTCAGCCTAACTAAACCCAAAGGCAAGATTATTCCTCGGCCCTTATATTACAATAAAATCGAACCAAACCAAACCATTATCTACTCTTGGTAAAACACAGTCACAAATACACACTCACACTCACAACCAAACACACACACACGCACACACACACACACACACACACACACACACACATATATATATATATATATATATATACATATATATATGAATAAATATATATATATATATACTGTAAATTGTGTGCAAACAAATGACTAACGCTAAATTGAATTGTTTAGAAAAAAGAACTGTTTGTTCATTCAACTATGTGTAAACAAATGATTGATGTTTAATTGAATTGTTAGTGATACATCGCAATATTTCGAAGCATTTAAGTTTGTTGTCTTATGCTAAATTGAATTGTTAGAAACAGAACTATTTTATCCTTTAACTGTGAGTAAACAAATGAGTAAGGATTAATTGAATTGTTTAGTGATACATAGCAATACTTGGAATCATTTAACTGTCTCCAAAAGAATAAGGTCAAGTTCGTTTAAAAATGTTATCTACAAAATGTGTTTACAAATCGTGTATATACAAGAATTTGCATTTGATAAACAACAATGGTTAATATGCTATGAAACCCAACCTAATCAAAAGACTGTTGACGTCGATGCAATCTTATATGTAGAGCGGAAACGTGAAACCTCAGTGTTATAAAATATCTTACTCTCTTTCATTTTATCTTAAAGGTGAACTATTCTGATAGTGCTCTGTGATCTTATGCATAGAGCACGATACATTTCTGATTTTTTTTTGTAGATTATATATATATATATATATATACATGCGCGCGTGCGTGTGTGATCTGAATAACAGTCAATTTTAAATGATTTGATTCTCAGTGGGGGGACTCATTATTTTGGCCTTTTGCCAATCTAAGTTACGCATCGTAAATAAATACTTGTAAACTGAATTAGGTCACATTACGTCAGATTACTGAAGTTAAGCAATGATGAGCCAGTCCCATACTTATATGGTAATCATTTTCTAATAGCTGGTAGTGTAATCAACCTGAGGTCTTTGTGCTAGACTAAAATAATCTTAGTAAATAACAAGAAAATCAGAGGAAGATTAAGGGAAAATATTTTTGGCAAAATACAGACAGAATTGAAAGATGACACCTTGTCTTTGACATTTCTCGGGTTCCAGATGGGGGCTATGATATATTATTATTATTATTATTGTTATTACCCTGATGAAATAAAAATGAAAGATGTATATCTGCAGATAGGAATCATGTGGGGCTAATTCCATCTATAGAGTTTAAATACGAGCCGAACCTCCTAAAGATAAAAAAAAATTATCAGTTCATATCTTTTAAAGATATTTCAAGGAGGTATCAAGTACTATTTTTCTTATTCTTTGGTGTGATTCGACCTTGAATTGAACCCCGGTCTCCCAGGCCATATATATATATATATAGATATATATCATTGATACGACCGCTGCTAAAAAAAATTTGCATGTAGGACACTGCTGGAGAATTAATGTCGATCACAAATGCCAGATGGGGGCTATGATATATTATTATTATTATTATTATTACCCTGATGAAATAAAAATGAAAGATGTATATCTGCAAATAGAATCGTGTGGGCTAATTCCATCAATCGAGTTTAAATACGAGTTAAACTTCCCAAAGATAAAAATAATATCAGTTCATATCTTTAAAGATATTTAAATCTTTTATTTTTTTCTACGGCTTTACGCCAAAATCTGTCATAAAAACAAATATTAATATATTTTTCAACTTATAAAAGACATCTCGATAACATCATAATTCGGTAAAAATATTTTTGTTTTCGTCTCTGTCATTGCATGAAAGAACGACGGCTAGAGCTATAGCCAATAAATTTACTATTCAAAGAGAAATCGTTCACCAAAGCAATTTTTTTAGTAAAAGCATTGTACTATGTATTTTATAGTAAAGTTATTGTCCAATGACTTTTTATGGAAAAATCATTTACGAAGGCATTTTTTATAGTAAAATCAGTGTACAATACATTTTATAGTAAAAGCATTCTCCAATGAATTTTTATTATATATCATCATACAATCCATTCTTATAGAAAAGTCATAAACAAATGCAATTTTATAATAAAATCATTGTCCAGTGTATTTTCAGAGTAAAATAATTGTACTATGCATTTTTATAGTAAAATCATTTACTATGAATTTTTATAGAAAAATTATGGGACAATGCATTTTCTTTGTAAAATCATTGTATTATGGATTTTATAGTAAAATCCTTATCCTATGGATATATTCATATCAAAATCATTGTACAATGTATATTTGTAGTAAAATCCTTCTACAGTGCATTTTTATAGCAAAATCATCGTACTTCGTGTTTTTAAGATAACATCATTGTCTGATGTAATTTTAACGTAAAATCATTGTACATTTTTTTATGATAAAATTATTGTCCCATAGCATTTTTATCGTAAAATCATTGTCCAATGTATTTTATATTAACATTATATTAACATTATAATCCTCGACATTTTTATAGCAAAAATATAACTATAGTGTTAGCAATAATTGAAACATTTAACTGTGTGCAAACAAATGTTTAATGCTAAATAGAATTATTCGTTTTAGGAATAAGTATAGTAAAGTCGGGTGACTATAGTGGAGGGCGACCCTTTCAATGATTCCAACTAACCTTTCGCTTACACACACACACACACGACACACACACACACACACACATATATATATATATAATATATATATATATATCGTTGATACAACCGCTGCTAGGAAAAAATTGCATTTAAGACACTGCTTGAGAAGTAAAGACGATCACAAAAGCGACATTCTCCTATGGACATCTTCACACGGACGTGCATGTGTTGGACGATTAACTAGAACTTATCTACAACATCTCTGTACGGACACAGGATGTAGTCTAGAAGACTTGCCGGGAGTGATGAAGTATAGAAATGAATATCGAGAGTCAGGGAAATCCATGCTAGTAGAATGACATGATGGTAATGATATATATATATATACATATATATAAGGATTTCGCAATAGATAACTTACAATGAATGATTTGTCATAAAACCCAACCAATCAACCAGCCAACCAAACACCCAGCCAATGAAAACAAAATATAGAGACATAGTGACGGGCAACGGAAAAAGTTGCTTCATGTGTAAACGATACAATCCCTGCATAATTCCAGTTTCAACATATGGTAATGCAATAAATTAATTAAATCCCTAGAAAAGAAAGTCACACAGAGGATCACTGGAAAGGTCTTTATTAAGAATAACTGAGAGATAAATCAAGATCAAAATGTCTTGGAGAACAAGTTTATGTAAGATGGTTGGTTGGTTGGTATTTTTTTTTGGATATGTTTGTTGATCCGTTGGTTGGTTGGTTCGTTTGCTTGTCCGTTGGTCGGTTGATTCAGGGTTGGTTGGTTGGTTGGTTGGGTGGTTGGGTGTTTCATTCGCTGTCGATTGGCTAATCGCTTGGATAGTTGGTTGCTTGGTTTGGCTTTGTTCATTCGTTTGTTTATTGGTCGGTTGTTTCAGGGTTGGTTATTTGGTTGGTTGGTTGTTTCATTCGCTGTCGATTGGTGGATCGCTTGGTTGGTTGGTTGGTTGGTTGGTTGGTTGGTTGGTTGGTTGGTTTGGCTTTGTTCTTTTGTTTGTTTGTTGGTCGGTCAGTTGGTTGATTTGTTGGTTAGTTTGTGGTTCATTTGTTCGTTGGTTGGTCTCCATGTCAACGATGGCTTATAGTTTTTATTTCTGAGAATATACAGAAAACTGTCTCCATCTGAAAATACCCAGCCAATGAAAACAAAATATAGAGACATAAAAAATA
>OY757931.1:59978367-60143367 GCA_963585895.1 Sepioteuthis lessoniana | reverse complement strand
GCATTCTCCAATGAATTTTTATTATATATCATCATACAATCCATTCTTATAGAAAAGTCATAAACAAATGCAATTTTATAATAAAATCATTGTCCAGTGAATTTTCAGAGTAAAATAATTGTACTATGCATTTTTATAGTAAAATCATTTACTATGAATTTTTATAGAAAAATTATGGTACAATGCATTTTCTTTGTAAAATCATTGTATTATGGATTTTATAGTAAAATCCTTATCCTATGGATATATTCGTATCAAAATCATTGTACAATGTATATTTGTAGTAAAATCCTTCTACAATGCATTTTTATAGCAAAATCATCGTACTTCGTGTTTTTAAGATAACATCATTGTCTGATGTAATTTTAACGCAAAATCATTGTACATTTTTTTATAATAAAATTATTGTCCCATGCATTATATATATATATATATATATATATATATATATATATATATATATATATATAATGTAATTGGGAGAAAACTCAACAATAGTTTAATTCTCATTATAAATTTCTTTCGTCGAAGAATACAATCTTCGTCTCTTCAGATTATATACACGCTTAATTTGATTGTGAAAACAAATATGGATTACATTATATATAAAATTGAAAAAAAAATTGCAACTGTACACTTCTACAATACTTGGTTAGGTTTCACTGATTAATATTTTCTTTCTTTTTTGTTTGTTTGTTTTTATCTAATTAAAAAGTAAATAAATTCCAATTAACCTATCAGCTCAATTGTATATAAGTAAGTAAAGTTGTCTCCCTTAGTCGAGGGCAACCAAAAGGCTCCCTTTTCAATAGCTACTACACCGAGGTGTAGGGAAGGGCGCTACTCCTTTCCCTAGATTGCTCCACTTTACCATTTATACGTACCTTATATCACTGAGTGTTTAGCAAGGCGGTATCAAGTACCATTTTAAAGCCTTTGGTATGACGTGACCTGGGATTGAACACAGGTCTCATGTTATTTACTAAGCTTTATTTTGTTGGGGCACATGCAGTACCAGATTAAAACTCCTTGATACGCTGAGCAACCCCACTTCTTCCCCTGAAAGCAAATTGATATACAGTTACTGCTTATAATTTGGGAACACAATCAGGTCATATATCTAAAATATATATCCTTTTATCTTGTAAATACAGGTTGTGGAAGCAAAATAGGGAATAATCTTTCAAACTATTTTTTGTCCGATTAGTCCAATTTTTGAAAAAAAACGCGATATATCTACTTTATTTACATGACTAAAGATTGTGTTCTCTATCCGGTGCAGCTGCGGAAGGAAATATAAAGGAGAAACAGGCCGCCCCCTTAAGGTGAGGCTTCAAGAACACCAGAAGGCTGTAACACGTGGGGAAATGGAAAAATCAAGCGTGGCTGACCACATATGGAGAGAGAAGGGAGATCACCACGCTGTGTGGGACCAGGTTGAGATCATAGACAAAGAATACCATTGGGAAATTCGTAAACTTAAAGCACATAAAGCTAGGCCACAAAAATCTCCTGAGCCGACCAAGCATAGAAATTAATGCAATATAGGAACAAGTAATTAGGAAATGCCAAAGAAAAGCAATAAGAACAAAAAGTTACAATATGAGCTCTGCTAAAAAAAATGCAATGATAACAGCAAAAATTGCAATATGAGCACTGATAAAAATGGTTGCTGAAGACATTAGGTTTAATATACCCAGAAATTCATACACAGATCTCAAGGACTCATGGCACGGTGGATAAAGGATAGATCCAGTGACATACCCAAAGAATGTGAGTTCAATACCCGGTGAAGGCAGTGGAGAACTTTCAGAGGGTAAATTAACAGGAAATAACTGATAACTGACATCCATAAGAAACCATGGCTTGTGGAACTAGAACAGTCTACCCCAGTAAGCGAAATAAAGGGTTAAGTTCGACATTCCAAAGAAGGCCGTAGCGTACAACGGCCGAAATGATATGATAAACATGGCTACAAAGATGTGGACAATAGACCGAAAAATGTAAATAGTGTACATAATATCTCATCTCAGAAATATAGACAGCGATAAATGTAAATGTTTATGATTAGCTCAAATATCCAAGCATTTTCTTTGCTAAAATTCAGCCCAATATGAGTGAACAATGAAAGAAACAACAAAGAATCTATGATTTGCTTAACACCCAAAACAAGCCAAACTTTCTTTATCTAACGTATACTAAGCAAAGAATTTTATTTACAAAAAGGGAGCTTTTTAAGGAAAAGGGGGAGTAGAGGATTGAACAAAAAATGAAGAAAAGGCTTTTGAACTGTTCGCACTACGGTGATGGAGAAGGACCCCACAACGTCAATAAGAAAGAACGCGAATTGAAAGTCCACAAGAAAACTGTGTGGTCAGTAATTAAACAAGATTTAAACCCACACCGTAAACCCCTTGATTACGCTCTATGGGAAGTTTTAGAAACCAAAACAAATCCAACTCCCCCACCCAACTATTGATTCTTTTAAGTCTGTTTATTGAGGAGGAATAGAATAACATGTCTTAAGAATTTATTTCGAAATCATGCTTATCGTTTCAAAGGCGTGTTGATACAAAAAAATTGGTGGCCATATTGAGTAAATTTACTGTTTTGTGCATCTCTTCTTATTTTTTTGTTTTTTTTTTAAATTAGAATTAATCTCGTTTATTATTATACGAGAATATTCCTAATTTTGCTTCTACACCCTGTATGAATTGATAAATAATACACACAGTCCATATGATACCATACATTAAAATATATATATGTTTTTGGTGAGTTTTTTATTTAGTTAGTTATTTTCGCACACGGACCTCTAAAATAATTTTTAGACCGATCTATTTGAATCTTAGACGGCACCCAAACAGATACAACAACTATGGATCAGAGGGTGAGTCACTCAAACGTAATGGCTCGACTGTGACATCGTAATAAGCGACATCGAACTCTGGTTGTATATTTCACTTTTGGACTTATACCCACGGGGAAAGTATAAACCCTTTTACTCCTTCCCCTAGGTAAGGGTTAAACATTAACACTATTGTTTGTTTTTTAAGTGAGAGTCATGGTAATCTTTCGATGGTTGAATTTTAACCTCATCATGTGTAGCTGTAGTTTCCTGACGGAACTATTTGATCCTGGCAGTTGATCTGTGGCGCTCGTCCGCACAGCATCTAGTGAAGATCGCGGTTGACCCGTTGCTGGGTTCACCCGCCTTACATCACATTCACTATACTGCTTCCCATAGACTCCGAGGTTTACCTTGTGAAAAAAAAACTTTTCCTTTGCCTTTTTCTTTTCTTTTTATCCTCTTACTTCTTTTCCCCTTCTCTCCACCCACTGTACGTTTCTTTAAATATTAAATTTTTATAAGTTCACCGTTAAGCTATTTTAAAAAATCACCGGATAATTGTAAGTTCCGAGCCAACTACTCAGTACGGACCCAGGGTGTAGCCTGGAAAACCTGCCGGAAGAGACAGACGATAGAGGAATGGCGAGATGGGGTCAGGGAAATCCGTGCTAGCGGCACGACATGATGATGGTGACTGTTCTTCTAGAAGGATGGTTTGGACATTGAATAACCCACAAACCTTACATTCAACGGCAGTTTAGTGTCAAGCCAAAAATACTCATTTTGTGGGGTTGAAGGTCTTTAGAGGATAGAGCTTGCATTTACAAGGCTGCCGCCATTGTACATGCAGGGAAATAGTGTTTTTAGTAATGACTTCGAAAATTTCATGGAATTTCTAATAAATACAAATTAAATAAGACATATTCTTAATTTTCTCGGAGCCAAAATGAAGAGAGATATCTCTCAAGTTAATTTTTACTGAAATAATCATGAATTTTGATTCAGTCTCTTTGTTTAAGTGCATATCAACCTTCGTGGGTTATTCAATACCAAAGGTATCCTTTTAGAAGAGCAATAAAAGTCCTATTTAACCTATAGTTTCATGTCTTTCAGAAGGGTATTAGTAATAAAAAAAACGTAATAGTGTGACTAGGGCTCAAACACGCTTACTACGATGTTGCAATCCAGCACGTTAGCCACTACACTATAAAGACTTCAGAATAAATTTCATTGTATGTTCTAAAACGTTTTCGCAAGTAAGTAGTTTTATAATCATGATCTCCAAGATATATATATATATATATATATAGTCAGAGAACCATCTTTGCATAAACAACCAATGTACGCATGTAAACTTCTTGAACCTTATCCATAATAGACAGGTGCCTTTTGATGTTCGAGCTAAGGCAACAGAATTTATCTGAAAATATTCAACCTTTATTGAGAGAGCAAGAAACTGTAGAATAAATATCCAGAACAGACAAATCAAGATTACACCTTACGTGTGCTAACATACATGCAGTATTATATTAAGCCTGTTCAAAAGTTCCCAGTAAAAAGTAAAACAAGACAAAGAAAAGCATTACTTGGAACTTTAACCTATAAAAAACACACATGATATTCGTCCTAAAGAAATATCGTTGTTTCTATGGATTGTTTGGCCCAAAAGTCAGGGCTTAGAATACACAGACTAACAGAGAGGTAAAACCCAGAGACAATGTGTATCATGTATCTGATGGTGATTGGTTTGGTTTCTTTGTTTAATGGCATTAAATAACCTGCAAAAGTATCAACCTTTGCAGGTTATTTAATGCCAAAGCCCTTCTCCTAGAAGAACAGTAGTGGTACTATTTAACTCATAGCTGGGAGGATAAGGGTGTTCGTACCTTTCCCAAGGGTATTTGCCCGAAAGTGAACGTATTAGCGCGACTGGAGTACCAACTCGCGTGCTACGATTCCACAGTCCATCGCTTTAATAATTACACCACGAGGTCACCCCCGTCTGATGGTGAGGCACCTGTTATTAGATCTGGGGATTGTGATGTACCCCTTCACTGCCTGGCCCAGTTGGCTGGGGCTGTAGAATACACCGACTGCATTACTACAAAGGTGTAAGACTTACTCAACGTGTGTCCTCGATACGATACTAAACAATCTGATAGTAAGGCTCCAGTTGTGCTGGAGCTTTGGCGAAAGCAGAGTACCCTTTTATGGCCATCACTCCCGGGTCCACTCTGGCTCGGAGTGGTAGCATTTGATAGAGTCCTACCTATGGGTCATATAAAATTGTTTAACATTTAAACTGTGTGTGGCATAATGGTTACAGTGCTTGGCAGTGGTCCGGTAACCTGGGTTCAATCCCAGGTCAAGTCATACCAAAGTCTCAGAAAATGGTATTTGATGCCTTCTTGCATAAAATTCAGCATTATAACGTAGATATCAAGGGAAAGTGAAGCGAAAGAAATGGTGCCTTTTCCTTCGCCTAGGTGTAGAAATTATTGAAAAAGGAACTTTCAGGTCACCCTCGACTACAGTCGACCATCTTACAACTTATGTATGCTAAACTGAGTGGTTCGGGATGGAACTGTTTTTACATTTAAATGAGTGTAAAAAAACAGTACTTATGATAAATTGAATTGTTTGAAATAGAACCGTTTATTCATTTAACTGTGCGTAAACAAATGACTGATGTTCAATTGAATTGTTAGTGATACATAGCAATACTTGGTACCATTTAGCTTTGTTGACATACTAAAATAAATTGATTGAAATAGAACTGTTTTATCATTTAATAGTTCGTCAGGAAATTTGAACTCATGCTAAACAGAATTGTTTGAAATAAAAATGTTAATACGTTTAATTATGTGTAAACAAAAAACTCTATTTAAACAAATGACTAACTGTATATATACAACAAAAGGTGTACTTGTGCTGAATTGAATTGTTTGAAGTAGAACTGTTTGATCATTCAACTGTTTTTGTATTAGATAGAAAGGAGTAAAACCATTTAACTGTGTGAAAAAAATGAGCTCATGTTCGTTTTAAAATATTAATCCTATATCTAATATATATATATAAAGATTATTTGGCATTAAATAACCGACAGTATATATGCCATTGGCCTAACGGGTTGAGTGTTCGCCAATGGTCCGGGAGACAAGGGTTCAATCCCAGGTCGAGTCATACCAAAGATTCAAAAAATGGTATTTGATGCCGCCTTATCTTAACACTCAGCATTATAAGGTAAGGATCAAAGGTATAGTGGAGCTAATGGAGTTAATGAAGAAGTGTCCTCCCTCCTCTACACCTCCGCGTAGTAAGCTATTGAAACGGAATCCTTCGGGTTTCCCTCGACTACGGTCGCCAATTTTACTAATATATGCTATAAAACCAGCCCAAAACCTTCTCAGCCTTTACTCCTAAGTCCACGTTTATCCAAATGATAGTACCCGTTCGAATTTTATCTATAAGTAAGAAAAATCTTTTTAAAAATTATTTGTATTAGGAATACTAAATTCCTTATAACTGAATATAAACCAAAAGTAGATACTTGAATCTTTAATAGTTTACTAAGGATTAATATTAGTTACTGGAAATCATATATCTGTGCAAACAAATTACAATTACTGAAAAGAAATAATTCCTTAAAACAGGTTTTATTAAGGATTATTTTTTGTTCTTGGACCCATGAATATGTGAGCAAACAAATGGCATATCAACCTTTGTGGGTCATTTAATGCCCAAGCCATCCTTGTAGAAGGACAGCAGTGGTACTTCTTGCTGGAAGGGGTGGATAAGAGGGTTCATACCTTTCCCAAAGTAAACGTAACGGCGTGACTTGTAATTAAAATTTCTTACTATAATATAGCAGTCCAAAACGTCTGCCACTTCGCCACGGGGACTCCATCTCCATTGTTAGGGTTATTCATTCATATTTTTCCCCATACACCTTTTTGTTCTCTCCAATACAGAAACATGCCATCGGTCGGTCGGTTATTTGGCTGGTTGGTTTTATGGCATGCCAACTCTTCCTGAATAATTTAATACCGAAGTTTGTCTTTTTTAAGCGATTGTATGGTTTCAACTACCTAATGGTAGTTATAAATTGTAAATAATTCTATCTTCAAGAAACTATGTTTAATAGCCAAGCTGGCTGTAGAATACGGCGACTGCATCACTGCAGAGGAGTAAGACCTCCCCATCAACAAATGTCCTGGATATAACACGAAGCAATCAGATGGTGAGGCTCTAGTTCTTGAGCTTTGTGGAATGTGCAGTACCCTTTCGTTACCATTACTCCCGAGTTCAAATTTGACCTGGAGTGGCAGCACATGATAAGGTAATATATATCCAACTGTTTGACATTTTAACTGTGTGCAAGCAAATGACTTATACTGAATTGAATTGTTATAAATAAAATTGTGGGACTATTCAACTGTGTGTTAAAAAAAAGACTGTAGATTAATTCAACTGTAAGTGATACATAGCAATGTTTAGAACCATTCACCTGTGTGCAAACGAATGAGCAATGTTGAATAGAATTATTAGTGTTAAACGAGAATATTTAAACTCTTTATCTGTGTGCTTATACTAAATTGCTGGTATAACCATATTTACCCAACCCCTCCGCTTAGGCAGGATATAGCATAAGGTCAATTTCTACGCGGAGTTTAACAGATTTTAATTCAGAGTTTTCCTTCTCCTAGACTAGTTGCCTCACCAAGGCTGAAGAACCTAGTCTGCCCTACTATTTACCCATAGTTTGTGGGAGAATTATTGGATTCATACCTTTTCCAAGGGTATTAGTGCTATGTGAAATGCAATCAGTCTCGTCCAGGATTTGAACTCGTGTTGCCGTGTCCATTTCCAACGACGATAACCATTACACCACGGGCACCTCCTAAATTGTTGGTATAACAGCAATGTCTGGAACCATTTAGGTATGTGCAAATGAAGGAATAGTTTTGAATGGGATCATTAGTAGGTTCGCTGGTTGGTTGGTTTGTTGGGTTTTATGGCATATCAACCTTTGTAGGTTATTTAACGCCAAATCCATTTTTATGTAAATAATCAGTTCTATTTAAAACAATTCAGTTTAGCATGAGTACACAGTTTAATTGTCAAAAACATTTCTATTTCAAAGTATTCCAGCAGTTATATATAACTATTCAGTTTAGTGTAAGTACAGTTTCAATGTCAAAAACCGTTCTATTTCAAACAATTCAGATTAGCATAAGTACGCAGATTAAATGTAAGTACGGTTTAATAGTGAAAATATTTATATTTCTAGCTATTCAGTTTAGTCAAGCAGCACTAATTCAGCTAATTCAGTTTAGTATATGTACAGATTTTGTTTACTCACTGTTAAATGTCAAAACAGTTCCATGTTAAACGATTCAGTTTAGTGTAAATACAGATTCAATGTCAAAAAACAGTTCTATGTCAAATAATTCAGTTTGGCATGAGCGCGCATTTTAAATGTAAGTACGGTTTAATTGTCAAAATTTTTCTATTTTAAGCTATTCAGTTTAAACAAACAATTCAGTTTAGCATAAATATCCCGTTAGTTCTATTTAACCCAAAGATAGGGCCCTATCAAGTGCTACCACACCGGGCCATGAACAGGTCCTCCGTATTCCCCAAGGCCCCAGCATTACTGAGACTTCCCCATCAGACTGCTATCCAGGACACTCATTAGGGGATGGTCATACCCCTCTGCAGAGGTGCAGTCAGTATATTCTACAGCCCCAGCCGACTTGGCAATACACAGAGTTAAATGTCCAACAGTTTTATTTCAGATAAATCAGTTCAGCATAAGTACAAAGTTTAAACGTCAAAACAGTTCTATTTTAAACAATTCAGTTTAGCATAAATACGCAGTTTAAATGCAAAAATCAATATAGTGAAAGAAGCACTGTTTACTCCTATTTAACCCATAGATAGGACCCATATCAGGTGCTACCACTCTGGACCAGAGTGGACCCGGGAGAGATGGCAATAAAGGGGTACTCCGCATACCCCAAAGCTCCAGCATCACTGTAACCTCATCATCTGATTGTTTATTGTCATATCCGGGACACTCGTTGGGGAGTCTTACCCCTCTGCAGAGAAGCAGTCGGTGTATTCTACAGCCCCAGCCGACTGGGCAAGGGATCAGTAGTGTTAAATAGCAATGCTGGAACTGCTTCACTGTCTGTAAATATTGAATAGAATTATTAGAGTTAGATAGCAATAATTGAAATAATTTGGCAGTGCATAAACACTAGTAATTCAAGTCTGCAAACACATTAGCGGTAAAATAAAATTACCTACATACTATTCACTTTCAAATCATATATGTATTTCCATTTAAATGTGTGCAAACAAATGACTGATGTTAAATTGTTCGTTTTGCATAGAAATACTTGAAATAATTCAACTGTGTTTATACAAATACTTAACAATAAATAGAATTATTCGTGTTAGAAATACTTGAAGTTATTTAACTGTGTTAAAAAAATTAAAAAATATGATTTACTAGATGTGTTTACAAATCATATATATTTTTGATATATATCGATAAAAATGATTTGGCATTAAATACAATACAATGGTTGATATGTCAAAGCAAATTATATATATATATATAAATAGGATTTGGCATTAAATAATCAAGAATGGCTGATATGCCATAAAGCCTAACCATACCATATATATCTGATGTATATTTGTTACATAGCTATGATATGGCTACGTGAAACGTACATAGAATGTTCATAACACATATACATAGAACATGGAAATCTCGAAACTCGAAAAACACTTACGACTTCTTAGTTCAGGTACGAAACTTTTTATTACCTTTGAGTTTAAAGGTTCTTCGACATAAGGAGAGAGATACAGATTTTTTCTATTCTGGCTTTTCCATTTGCCCCACCACCACCACCACCATCTCGTGCGACGCCCGTAGCGCGCAAATTCGTCTGGCCTCTGCGAGACCCGAAAGTGTCTAGTTTTCAACTCTACTAAAAATCCTCCGCGCGCTTCCGGTGCGTGACGTCATTCGCATTCTCCATCCCTGTTCCCAATCTGGGCTATTGTGACATCTCTGAGTGACACGTCAGCTCCGCACGCGCGTGCATGAACACCTGAGTTAATGTTGCACCTAAGTAACCCATGCACTGAGCCGAAAGGTTCTCAGCCTAAACCCAAAAGCATAAAACGAAATCCCTCGGCCATTATATTACATATTTATAAGGAGGATTTTACATTAGATAACCAACATTGGTTATTATGCCATAAAACCCAACTCAACTAAACGATATATGTTTAATGTATATGTATATATAAAGAGGATTTGAGTTTTAAAAAATCTACAATGGTTAATAGTCCATAAAAACAAAATAAACCAAATCATATATGTTTAATATGTATGTATAAACAGGTTTTTGCATTAAATAATCAACAATGGGTGATATGACATGAAATCCAACAATACTATATACGTATAAAAAGGATTTCGTATTAAATAATCAACAAAGGTTGATATGCCATAAGACCAAACCAAGAATACCATATGTATTTAATATATTTCGGGATTCCTATGTTCTATATGTATATGTTATGAACATTCTATGTACGTTTCACTTATCCGTATTTATATCTGGCTATGTAACAATATGTATAAACAGAATTTGGCATTAAATAACCAAAACTGGTTGTTATGCCATAAAACCCAATTCAACCAAACCATATATATTCAATGTATACGTATAAAGATGATTTAGTATTAAATAACCTACAATGGTTAATAGTCCATAAAACCCAACTAAACCAAATCATATGTATTTAATATATATGTATAAACAGGTTTTGGCATTAATAATCAATAATGGCTGATATGATATAAAACCCAACAATACCATATATATTTGATGTATACGTATAAAGAGGATTTGGCATTAAAAAATCAAGAAAGGCTGATATTCCATAAAGCCCAAACCAACCAAATCATATATATTTAATATATATATATAAAAAGGATTTGGCATTAAATAAATTTTAATGGTTGATATGCCATAAAACCCAAGCCAACCAAACCAAAACAAACCTATTTTTCGTACAAATGATTTGCACACGGATACGTGGTTTTAATACCAGCTCAAATGCTTAGTGGATAGAGTGTTCGCCAATGGTCTGGGAGACCTGGGTTCAATCCCGGGTAGCCTCATACCAAAGACTTTAAAATGGTACTTGATACCTATTTGCTTAACACGTCGCAATTTAGGTACGTATCAAGGGTAAAGTGGAGCAATCCAGGGAAAGAAATAGTGCCCCCTCCTACACCTCAGAGTAGTAGCTATCGAAAAGGGAGCCTTTTGGTCACCCTCGACTAAGGTCGCTAACTTTACTTACTTTTACGTTGTTTTAAGAAGAGACATAGCCCTTTTTACTCGTTCTCGTTTCATTTGTTTAATGGGATATCAACCTTAGCGTGGGTTTTTATGCCAAAGTCATCTCTATAGAACAACATTAACGGTACTTTGTAACCCATTATTAGAGGGATAAATGGAGTTCATGCCTTTCCTAAGGGTATTAATCAAAAAGTAACTATAATAGAATAAGAAGAATAGGAACTTGCTTATTTCGAGGCCACTGTCCAATCCATTAGCGATTATGTGTACGTTCACTCCACGTACTCTTTCTTGAACTTATATATTACATAATGTTTCTTTTAGGTTCAAGGTCGGTAAGCGACCATCTTCTCACCCATTCTTTAAACTTCCTCTGTATTCCATTGTCGGCTACCATTTTTGTTGGCATCGCCTTGTGTCGCATGTCTGCGTCTCTATGCCTTTTCTTATTCTTCCAGGCCGGGGAGACCAATAACCGCGAGACCTCATCTTTATGTGTGCATATTTTATTTTATAAAGAAACAACAATTACCCGCTGCAATCTTCGGGGGAGTTGTGAGCACAGGTGGAACACAGCCGTTCATCTGCAACTAATGAGTTGTTCAAGCTTTTATTCCCTAAAGTCACGTGTTCACTTGGTGTCTTAACCAATCACCGCCGTGGATTCAAATGAACTTCAGGGGTCACTGCCCCTTACTCAAATAGATGACTCTCGGCGTCTTTCCACCATCTAATAGTTTAAAACTTATTTAAATTACCTACTCTAACTGCCAATAATTTGTTACGTAACAGAGATGAGCTGAACGATTATCATTGTAGGAAATGGAGTCAGTGAACCAGGTTCAAATTCTCCACGAGGCTGTTAGCATTTCCCTTCACGCTAATGACATTCGGAAAGGCATGAATCTGTTCTCCCTTCATTTTTTTACCAGTACTCAGTTGTAAACACAAAAATGTTTTTTCCCAAAGCAACCATTTAATACATTTTAAGTTTTTCGGTTTGGTTTGGTTTTACGGCATATCAACCATAGTTGGTTATTTAATGCCAAATCAGTTTTATACATATATATCATATATATTAAATATAAAACATAGCCAAAGTTAAGTTACCATCGGTAGTCAATGCAATCGACCAATTGTAAGCCCTCTGATAGGGACAAGAAACATTGCACGTATATATATATATATATATATATATATATTTATATTATCCAATATCAAGTCAGCCGATGGTGGGAAAGATTCTATTTTCGGATTTTCTATCTACAATGTCCATGTTATTCAAAATCCAAAAGAAAGATCAATACGAAATAATGATAGATAAATTACAGAGCAAATGATTCCATATAAAAAAATTCCTTTAAAAATTACTCATATTTTTTATAATAAAATTTATTTCAGCAGACCTCCATTTTAAAAAATGTTGGATCCGCATCTTCAGACAAAGAAATAATGAAAAAATTCTCATGAAGATTTAGAAAAAGCCACAAAATTCAGATCATCCTATCTCCAAGATACAAATTCCATTTGCTTTTTTATTTATTTTTTTTTTTATTAAGAAAAGACCAGACCATTTGTTTTTTTCAGTCTGAAAAAATATACATACATACATACATATTCACACAAAGGAAACAACAAAGGCAAGTTCCCTTATATATATATATATATATATATATATATATATATATAGAATTAGAAAAATAAAAATAAATAAAATAAATAAGTAAATTTTAAAAAAATGGAAGTTTAATAAAATGAGGAGATAACTCTTCACTTCTCTTCCTCCCCCACCCAGTGTCTATTCTGTTTTATTTTATCCATAAGATCTGAAGAAGTCCTGTTATATTTTTCTTCGGTTTTTTGGTTTACATCAGAAACACAAAACAGGATGGAAATAAATTTATAATCCCAAAGTAACCGGTCTTTGGTTTTTTCTTTAAAGAAAGTGTTGCTCTGTAATATTAGTTACATTGAGCTCTCTACCAGGAAAATTTAAATGTTCAGCCTTTGAATGATTTTCTTGTCCTGAAGGAATTACTACCTACTCTGGTTTAACTGGACCGAATAATACCCTATATATATATACATATATATATGGATTTGGATTTGTATGTAGGAAATATTTCGAAACCTGCAGGTAAAAATATGTCGAAACCATCATTGCTTGAGGGTTGCATGGACTGACACGTCGCAACTGATTTAAAACATAACTTCATATTTCTAACTGAAACAGGGTTAACGACAAAGCGTCCAGATATTGTCATTTGGTCGTTTAAAGCAAAAAAAAAAAAAAGTTTTCGTTATTGATTTGACGGTCCTTTTTGAAGAAAATTTCGACTGGGCACATCAGCGTAAGTTGGGAAAATATGAAGATCTGCACGAACAATGTGTCAGAAATGGCTGATTAACAAATGTATTTCCTCTCAAAGTCGGATGTAGAGGTTTTATTGCCAACTCAACCTCCGTTTTCTTGACTAATCTTGGACTTCCTCCATCAGACAAGAGGAAATACATGGAAAAGATCCAAGATAAGTCTCTAACTGCTTCAACGATGATATGGCAATCCGATAGAGTGACAACAATCTGACAAAGTCTGGTGGTGTCATGAGATACAGCTGGGGTAATCTGGGTTTGTGATAATGATGCTTCGACCCCGAAACCATGCCTGAACCCAGAGTCATCATCTTATGAAGGCTTCGTTAGAAACAATGCTGTTGTACAAACATCAGTTATTGTATGATACCTACTATGTATGTATGTATGTATGTAAGTATATATATATATATATATATGTGTGTGTGTGTGTGTGTGAGTGTGTGTGTGTGTGTGGATTTAATCAAAGTGAATGTATTTTTGGATTTAAGTAGACCGATAAGATGAAACAAAATGAAGCGCAGTTTCTTCCAAGAAGCAACCGTGTCGATACTACTATGTGGATGCACTACATGGACGCTAACTAAACAAATGGAGAAAAAAGCTTGACGGCAACTACATAAGAATGCTGCGAGCAATGTTGAACAGGTCGTGGATGCAGCACCCGACAAAGTAGCAGCTGTTCAGCTATGTACCAACGATCACGAAAACTATCCGAGTTAGACGAACTAGACATGCGAGACACTGCTGGAGAAGTAGGGACGAGCTCATAAGTGATGTACCCTTGTAGACCCCTTCACATGGACGTGCAAAGGCACGACGACCAGCACGAACCTACATACAGCAGCTCTGTGCTGATGCGGGATGTAGCCCTAAGGACCTGCTAGAAGCAACGGACGATGGGTAGGGGTGGCGAGAGAGGGTCAGGGAAATCCGTGCTGATAGAGTGACATGATGATGGTGAAGATGATGATGATGACGATATATGTTTTAAGATTTGATCTAAATTAATTTGTTTATTTTTATCAACTGTTTCTTTTTTTTAAATTTAAATCGTGTAATAAGAGATATAAGGTATTGATTTATTTTGATTACTGAGTGCATATTATGAAGGAATTTTTTTTTTTTGCAGTACAAATTAATCATCAATATTAATTTGAAAGATTTGCTATTGGTATTTATTATTAAATATTAATTATTCTATTAAGTAATAATATATTGTGGTAGTTGATGATATCTGTGGTTGTTTTTTTGTTTTGTTTTTGTTGGCATTGATGTTATTAATATTTATTATAGAACCAGACACGCAGGACACTGCTGGAGAAGCAAGGACGAGCTCATAAGCGATGTACTCCTGTGGACCCCCACATATGGATGTGCAAAAGCAGGACGACCAGCACGAACTTACATACAGCAACTATGTGAGGACACAGGATGTAACCCTGAAGACCTGCCGGAGGCGATGAATGATAGGGAGAAGTGGCGAGAGAGGGTCAGGGATATCCGTGCTGGCGGCGCGACATGATGATGATGATGATGATAATAGGCTTGACGATTAATGGTAATAATTGTAATAGTAATATTAATTGTTTGATAATTCTTAATCAGGCGTTATCTGTAATACTTGGTATGATTTTATATATAAATTTTAAGGATTTGAATATCATAATTATGTGTATGATACAATTGTAACCTTAAGAATATATAAATCTATGTTGAATTTGTTTATGTTTTTAGATAATTGTCTTAACAGTAACTGTTATAATTTTTATTTTAACTTTCAATGTGATCAATTATATTGAATAGTATTAGTTTGGTTTGGTTTGGTTTTATGGCATATCAACCTTTGTAGGTTATTTAACGCCAAATCCATTTTTATGTAAATTATCAGTTCTATTTCAAACAATTCAGTTTAGCATGAGTACACAGTTTAATTGTCAAAAAACATTTCTATTTCAAACTATTCAGTTATATATAACTATTCAGTTTAGTGTAAGTACAGTTTCAATGTCAAAAATGACGGGTTTGTTTGGTTTTATAGCATATCAACCCTTGCAGGTTATTCAACGCCAAATCCATTTTTACGTAAATAATCTGTTCTATTGAAAACAGTTCAGTTTAGCATAAGTACACCGTTTAATTGTCAAAAACATTTCCATTTCAAACTATTCAAGCAGTAATATGTAATAATTCAGTTAAGTGTAAATACAGTTTTTATGTCGAAAAACAGTTCTATTTGAAATAATTCAGTTAAGCATAAACACGCATTTTAAGTGTAAGTACGGTTTAATTGTCAAGAACATTTCTATTTTAAGCTATTCTGTTTACTCAATTCATTTTAGCATAAGTATGCTGTTAGTTCTATTTAACCCATAGATAGGGCCCTATCAGGTGCTACCACTCCGGGCCAGAGTGGACCTGGTAGCGATGGCAATAAAGGGGTACTCCGCACTCCCCAAAGCTCCAGCATTGCTGGAACCTCACCATCAGATTGGTTAGTGTCATATACAGGACACACGTTGGGGGGGGGTCTTAACCCTCTGCAGAGAAGCAGTCGGTGTATTCTAAAGCCCCAGCCGACTGGGCAATGAATAGTATTAAAATAAGATTTTTTTTAGGTTTCGATAAAAGACTATTAATATCATCATCATCATCATGTCGTGCTGCTAGCACGGATATCCCTGACCCTCTCTCGCCACTTTTCCCAATCGTTCATCGCCTCTGGCAGGTCTTCTGGGCTACATCCCGTATTCTCACACAGCTCATGTATGTATGTTCGAGCTGGTCGTCCTTCTTTAGCTCAGCCATATGTGGAGATCCATAGGAGTACATCACTTATGAGCTCGTCGCTGCTCCTCCAACAGTGTCCTGCGTGCCTGGTTCGTCTAACTTGGATAGTTTTCGTGATGGGAGGCTGGTGGCCGTATACTTGGTGCTTTGTGGGGTGTTGCCGCCAGGACTTGTTTAATATTGCTCGCAACATTCTTGTGTAGTTGCCGTCTAGCTTCTTCTCCAGCCGTTTAGTTAGCGTCCAAGTGGTGCATCCATACAGCAGTATCGATATGACCGCTGCTTGAAAGAAACTGCGTTTCATTTTATCGGTCAGGTCTGATTTCCATATGACCGATAGCGTATCAATAGCTGTCCATGCCTTCGTTAGCCGCGTGTCGATGTCTTTTTCGGTTGTATACCTGGAACTGGTATTAATATAGAATATGATATTTCATAATATAATTCTGTATTTTTTAAAGAAGTTATTATTTCCCATGTAAGTTTTTTATAGTATATAATTTTTTCTCCCTAAATTAACTTATTCCTTTATTCTATTTTTTTTTTTTCTTATCTCCATTGGGTCTGAAAGTCATCACATAAAATAAGTGGAAAGGAAAAAGAAGTCAAAAATTGATACATCCCGATACAAGAATTTAACGTCATTTGTCAATCAGACAAGAAAAACCAATGGTCTGGTCTTTACTTCATAAAAAAAATAAAAAATGAAAAAGCCAAAAAATTTGGATTAAGGAGATAGGGTGACCTGAATTTTGTGATGTTTTCTAAATCTTCATTAGAAATTTCTCATTATTTCTTTGTCTGAAGATGCAGATCGAATTTTTCTTAAATTGAGGTCTGCTGAAATAAATATTTAAAAAAAAATATGAGTAATTTTTAAAGGCTTTTAATATATATATATATATATATATATATATATATATATATATATATATATATATATATTGTAACTGTGTTGGTTGTCACTAATTCACTTTGTGGGTTTGTGGTGAACCAAGAGCTATGTAATTTGGAGAGTGCTCAATATCTGAGATAGAGTTATTATATAATAATAATCAATGAATATATATTATTTTATATATTTAATGCCATGGAAGTTTGTCTATGACCTTCGGTTTCATGAAGTTTTACAAACAACAAATCATCAGACAGATAACGAAATGAAATGAATAAATAAAAAAAATCGAGGGAAAACCTTCTTTTCGAGTGCAGTGATAACGGCTGAAGCGAGAAAGGATTTAATTTTGGTGCCAGGAAGTTCATCTTTCAGGCATGTGCGGATTTCACTTCCTGTAAGAGGCTTCTTTGAACTGCTACAATTTTTTGATTTATTTAATTGTTTTAATTTTATTTTTAATAATCCCTGCAATTATATCTTTCTAACTCCGTCAGTTCATTATCGATCAATTTATCTTAGTCAACTTACATCGATCTATATATCACTTAATTTTTCAATCTGTATATCGATCGATTAATTTTCAGAGGATCCTGTTACTATGAGCCCAATTTAGGCTTACGATAATTACAGGAAAATATTTTAATAACTGCTTTTCATTATTTCTTTCAGGTTTTAATACTTAACTTTAAGCTCGTTGAAATTACACTACGACCAATAATTTTATGGTTTGGTTTGGTTTGGTTTCTTTGTTTAATGTCATATCAACATTCGTAGGTTATTTAATGTCAAAGCCATTCTCCTAGAAGAACAGTAGTGGTACTATTTAACCCATAGCTGGAAGGATAAGGGGGTTCGTACCTTTCCCAAGGGTATTTGCCTTAAAGTGAACGCATTAGCGCGACTGGAGTACGAACTCGCTTACAACGATTCCGCAGTCCATTACACCACGAGGACACCCCAATAATTTTATCGATAATTTATATAAATAAATGAATTCAAAAATCCTAAAACTCGTTCCATAAGTAAAGTTGGCGACCGAAGTAGAGGGTGACCCGAATCTACCGGACCATTGGCGAACACTCTACGCACTTGGCCAATGAGCCGGTCTGTTTAAAAGTTGGCGACCGTAGTCGAGGGTGACGCAAAGGCTTCCTTTTCGATAGCTACTACATGATGCTGTAGGGGAGGGTGCTACTCGTTCCCTTGCTTGCTCCACTTTACCTTTGATCTGAACCTTATAATGCTTAGTGTTAAGCAAGGAGGCATCAAGTACCATTTTTTGAGTCTTTGGTATGACGCGACCTGGAATTGAACCCAGGTCTCCCGGGCCATTGGTGAACAATCTAACCATCATGCCAATGCCCGGTTCATGCTTCCTTCAAGAAATGTATATTACTGTGCACGAGTTTGTCGATGTCGTATTTAGAATGGTAATACATTCTCTCTGAAAAGACATTTAAATATATCCTGGCAGTTTCCCTTCAAAAGTTGAATGTTGTCCTTTGTAATTGACCCTCAGACGTAGAAGTCTGCGTGATTTTACGTTGCAATGTCTTCCCACATCATCACATCAATGATCTGTTAAAACTGATTTGGTTATGGGGGTGCTACTCATGTGGCTTGTCGTTGGCAGTGATAATCTGCCGAAGCCCAGGTTTGAATTCAGTTTTCCTACCACGAAACCCGGTTGTCACACTAAGCTTAAAGAACACTGTCTGTCATACAATTTATTCATAGCTGGTGAGAAAATAGTTGGATTCATACCTATCACCAGAGTATATGTTAAATGCAAACAATTAGTTTTGGAGTTGAACTCAGGTACCCGAAATTACACTTTCAACGACGATAATCGTTACACTACGAGTGCCTCGCAGAGAGTCTTCTAGGAACGTCTGTCTAAATCGACGTTCACAAAAACCTGACGCATTCGCTGTTTTTTTTTTTAAATTTCTATTTTTACTTTATTTTATTTTTAATATTATACGTTTGTAAATGTGGTAGTGTTTTCTGTGTGTTCTGAGAGGATTCTGCACGGTCCAAGTTTCCTTGAAATTTGAGCTGCCCAAGGGAGGTAACTCTTTCCCCAGTTACGCCGCCATCTTATTTCGCTTTTGAAGGTCATGTCGAAGCATGCACGACTCTAATACATACACACATATACACATACATTTAAAATTCAAAAAGGAAAAAAGAAAAAAAGAAAAAAGAAAAAAAAACTTGACGCTTGTAAATTGGACTCCGATTTAATTACTTTTTTGTTATCTGGGTCGCTTGTTACGCATATATTTTGGAATCATTTTACTTGACATGCCTAGAAAAGCGATGAGATTTAAATGGATGACGTTTGCTTATTCTAGACGTGAAAGCCCTGTTAACAAACTGGTTCCTCTCGAATGTATTTGGCAAACGAGATTTTTCTTTTGTATGATTGCGTCGTTTATCAACGCCATAGTAATCATCAGCTTTTAACTTCTACCCCGTAATCGTCCTAAGCACTGAATTTTCCACATGAATTCGTCAACCCCTCGTTATCAGCTCTCGCATGTAAAGGATATTCCTTATTTTTTTATGAGCACAGATTACGTCTTTTCGTTCTTCCATGTATTATTCGTGTCACCGTCTTCATAAGCCCAGTCGCCCGGGGCGGTAGAATACACCGACTGCATCTCTGCAGAGGGGTAAGACCTATTCCATCGAGGATCTGGATATGGCACTAAGCAATTTAATGGTGAGGCTCTTGTAATGTTGAAGCTTTGGGGAATACGGAGTACCCCTTCATTGTCATCGCTCCCAGGTCCATTCCAGCCCGAAGTGGGTAGCAACTGATAGGGTCCTATCTGAGGGACGAATAGAATTGTTTGACATTTAAATATTTATAAGCAAATGATTGATGTTTAATTGACTTGATAGTGATACAAAGCAATTTTTGAACGATTTAACTGCGTGCATATGACTGAGTAAAGTTAAATACAATTGAGTAGAAATAGACGTATTTAAATTTGACAAATAAAGGCTCTGAAATTTGTGAGCTATTGAAGTTTATTTGATTTGTACAATAACTTGAGACAAGGTTATCATATTTACCCAACCCCTCCGCTCGGGCAGGATATGACACAACGTCAGTTTTTTAAGCGGAGTTTAACAGGTTTGAATTCAGAGTTTTCCTTCTCCTAGACTAGTTGCCTCACCAAGGCTGAAGAACCCAGTCTGTCCTACTATTTACCCATAGCTGGAGGGAGAATAATTGGATTCATACCTTTCCCAAGGGTATTAGTGCTATGTGAAATGCAATCAGTCCAGGATTTGAACTCATGTTGCCGTGTCCAATTCCTGCGACGATAACCATTACACCACGGGTACCTCCACAAACACCACGGGCACCTCCACCAATATATATATATATATATATATATATATATATATATATATATATATATATATATATATATATATATATATATATATATATATATATATATATATATATATGTATATATATATATATATATGTGTGTGTGTGTGTGTGTGTGTGTATATATATATATATATATATATAGAATTAACTTAAATCGCGAGTCGAAAATCTTCTACTAAAGTTTCGCCTTAACGGATCATCTGGAAGCCTAACCTCGACGATATATATATATATATATATATATATATATATATGTATATATATATATACATATATATATATATATACATATATATATATACATATATATATATATATATAATTATATTTACTTTATTATTATATTATAATTATTGTGTCTCTTTGCCACAAACGCACACACCCATGCAAAAACACAAGAAAACACGCACAAACACACACACACACATACACAAAATATGAAGAGGGGTTGATAAGTTCATAGTACGAGTATATAAATAAGAGAGTTTCAAAATCATTTCCTAATCTTACATGACTAAAAGTATAAAATACTGTGAGTACGTTTGCACATTTAATATATCATTATATATTTACATGTATACACAAGTGAACTTATATCCAAATTAACAGTGCTATGGAGAAAGCCTGCTTTTAAGAAAGCCTACTTATAAGAAAAAAAAAAAACTGCAATTATTTGCTCATGGTTCATTATTCATCTGGGTTTTGTTTTTGCTAACCAAATTTTGACATAAAAAGTATTTTCTGGCTTGTTTAAAGCAAATTAGTATTTACAATAAGATACTAATATTTTGTCATAACAGATGTATAGAATTTAATAATCCTATTTCCAATTAAGAAGAAGTGGGGCTAAATTTAATATAAACATCATATGTAAATGTCCACGTTGATTTTGGCTATAAGACTTTTGAGGGATTTTACCTTTGGCCATTTTGTTGTTTATAAACTACCCTTTGATCTAAGAATTTTTTTTATACCATATATATATATATATATATATTCTTGGGTATCACCAACCTTTTCAGCATAATGAGCTGTTCCATCTGCCATATATGGCAGTAGCGGAGATCAGTCTGGGAATAAGCTTAAGAGTCAGACCAGAAGAGCCGTTCCTATTGTTGAAATATATCATTACTCTATCACTAATCCTATGTTCTTATTACTAACAGTCTCTCTCTTGTAAATACTCTTTCCTGTAAATATAATTATTTTCCTCACATATCGTGGTTTGTCTTATTATTACTACTACTTGTGTTCACTAACCAGAACAGAACATTTATAGGGTGTGTCCTTGTGGTGTAATGGTTAAAGCGATGGACTGTGGAATCGTAGTACGCGAGTTCGTACTCCAGTCGTGCTATTACGTTCACTTTCGGGCAAATACCCTTAGGAAAGGTATGAACCCCCTTATCCTCCCAGCTATGGGTTAAATAGTACCACTACTGTTCTTCTAGGAAAATGGCTTTGGCATTAAATAACCTAAAAAGAGTTGATATGCCATTAAAAAAAAGAAACCAAACAACATATACATATATTTTATATATATATATTGCATAATATATATATATATATATTGCATAATATATATATATATATATATATATATATATATGTTTGATTAAATAATAACGACCCATGTTGTCCGTATAATTTTATTAAGATCCTTTCAAGTTTTCTGATAATTGTCTTGGTTTCATGTTGAAATTGGTTTCATGTTGAAAACTGTCCCGAGAACTTTCGGACATTTCATAGGGTATCATCAATGGTTTCTTGCATGTATACAGAGTGATTTTTTTATTATTTAATTAAACATAGTTAAATGAAAGACTGCTGCCTAACTACACACACACATATATATACATATATATATATATATATATATATATATATATATGTACATATATATATGTATGTGTGAATATATATTTAAAAAACTATTAAAATATGAAGGGCTTCTTTATATATATATATATATATATATATATATATATATATATATATATATGTATGTATATATATATAAAGAAGCCCTTCATATTTTAATAGTTTTTTATAAGTAAAAAAATGAAAATAAAGATTCAACTGACATTGGAACAACTTATGGATTTTTATTTAGTTTGGTTGCTCTTGATAACAAGATCTTATTGTCACTTTTATTGTTTTTTGACATGAATATTATTTTACGGCATATAAATACAAATAATTTTTCTGTATAAAATACATAGGTGATACTTTTTTGTCCAGGTGATGTTTTCTTTGTGTATGATATGAAAAATATTTCAGGATATAGGAGTTCATAAATATAGAGCATTAATGATTTCTACATAGGAAGTTATGTTCTGTTATTATTCTTTCATAGCTTCTTGACAGCCAACAACCATTTTCTATCTATTCTTTTCATCGTAAACATATTCACAGTTGCTTTTATAGTAAACTAATAATAATTTCTACAGGAAAACATGAGCAATGCTTTTTCTACTCAAGCACCAGCAGCTTAATCGGTTGGAGCTGTAGAATAAAGTATCCCTTTATTATTATTACTTCAAGGTCCACTCTGAGATGAAGAGGAAGTGTATCTTTGAGTCCTATCTTCGGAGAAGATAGATGTAAGTGTTCGTGTTCGTGTTTGATAGGACCGTGTAAAAAAAAAAATAGTCTTCTTCATAAAAAAATGTAGGTATGAACGTAAATGAACCAAATTCTCTTAAATCTAAGAAAAAAAATCTTGACATGTCATTAAAATAAATCAATCAAGATCTTTGATCTTCAGTCAATCCAGGAAAACCGGAGAATGCATCAACCTAGCGGTGCTGCATTCAATCCTAAATCTGGTTTGGTTTGGTTTCATGCCATATCAACCATTGTCAATTATCTAATGCCAAAATCGCTTTAAACATATATATCAAATATATATGGTTTGGTTTGGTTGGATTTTATGGCATATCAACCACTGTAGGTTATTTAATCATATTTACCAACCCCTCCGCTCGGTCAGTTTTTAAGCAGAGCTTAACAGGTTTGAATTTAGAGTTTTCCTCGACTAGTTGCCTCACCAAAGCTGAAGAACCAAGTCTGTCCTACTATTTACCCATAGCTGGAGGGAGAATAATTTGATTCATACCTTTCCCAAGGGTATTAGTGTCATGTGATATGCTTTCAGTCTCGTCCAGAATTTGAACTCGTGTCGCCTTATCCATTTCCTACGACGATAACCATTACACCACGGGCACCTCCACTGTAGGTTATTTAATGCCAAATCCTCTTTATATTAAATATAAATGATTTGTAAACACATTTTATTGCTATTATTTTTAACAAGCTGGAGTTCATTATTTTGCACACAGTTAATTGGTTCCAAGTATTGCTATGTATCACTAACAATTCAAATTAACATCACTCATTTGCTTACACACAGTTTAAATATCAAACAGTTCTTTTTTAGACATATATAGGACCCTATCAGATGCTGCTACAACGGGTCTGAGTGAACCTGGGAGCGAAGACAATGAAGGTTTACTCGGCATTCCCCAAAGCTCCAGTATTATCGGAACCTCGCCATCAGTTTGCTTAGTGTCATATCCACGACACTTGTTGGAGGGGGTTCTTACCCCTCTGCAGAGAAGCAGTCGGTTTAATCAACAGCCCCAGCCAACGTGGCTATGGGCTGTAATAGGAATCAATGTACATTTATCCAAATCAAAGCCACGAAGTCAGAAATAAGCCGTAATTGAAACCTGAATTTTCAGCAAAGTTGTTCTGTTGACATTAAACCGCAAGGTGTCCATTAGTCAAAGCACCTCTGGGTTGTTTTTATATGGTTTCAATAAGTCCATCTTTTAATGTCCTCTGTGTTCTAAAACCTTAATGTTGTTATAAGTTTTTAGTTTCGGAAACGAGATAAAACCCGCTGGAAAGTTGATTAAGTGAGTAGGAGAGCCGTTGCCTTTTTACAATTCTGTGTTTCGCCAAAAATATGTTGAACTGAAAGAACCAAAACATCAACCGTGAATTGAATGAACTCGTCAAGACGTAAACTCTTCCTTGTACAAATTTAGCAAAATATAATGAAATTAACACACTTGGATATTTTTCTAATAAAAGGTGCAAGCGAATTCTCTAATTTTTATATGGGCAGTATATGTTGCTCAACTGTGCAAACATCTTCATTTGAATTTCAAATTAAAAAAAAAAATGAACTTATGCAAGATACTTTCTCATTACAGCACGTATAATCTCAGAAACAACAAAAAAAAAAACCGATGATAGCAACAACAATGATAATGATAATTTAAACAATACGAACCTCAACAAAACAAGAATTAGCAGAGAGCAAAAATGGGAAGAAAAAACTTTATGGACATTTCAATTGACAAACAAGCGAAATGCACACGAGAAGACTTAGACATGGCTGAGAAAGGGAAGCCTTAAGGAAGAAACTAAATCTCTCCAAACAGCAGCACAAAATAACGCCATAAGGACAAAGTATGACAAAGCAAGAATATACAAGACAAGGAAATAAGTGGAAAAATAAAAACTATCCAAACTAGGGCATTATTAAGATCGGCCAGAATCCTGAGACGAGTCCTGGAGACTTGAGGACTACTTCCTGTCACAAAAGTCCAGTAAGAAACAATCAGCTAATGCTGTTGTGAAAAACTCTAAAAGGAGAAAATAATAATAATAATAATAATAATAGGCTATGCGGTGACTGAGACGAAACGATCAATCACATAATGAGCGAATGCAGCAAATTAGCACAGAAGGAGTATAAGGCGAGACACAACTGGGTCGGCAAGGTGATCCACTGGGAAATGTGCAAGGAATTTCAATTTGACCATACTAACAAATGGTATATGCACCACCCAGCACCTGTCTGAGAAAATGACACGCATAAACTCCTATGAGACTTTAACGTACAAACGGATCACCTAATCCCGGGCAGAAGACCAGACCTTATAATAATCAACAACAAAAAAAAAAAAGAATTTGCAAAATTGTCGACTTTGCTGACCCGGCGAACCACAGAATAAATCTGAAGGAAAGTGAAATGAAGGATAAGTACCTCGACCTTGCTAGAGAATTGAAAAAGCTGTGGAACATGAAAGTAACGATTGTGCCAACTGTGATTGGTGCTTTAGGCATAATACCTAAAGAATTATTAAAAGACCTGGGGGACTTTGAAGTTGGTGGACCGGTAGAGACTATCCAAACAACACCATTGCTGAGAACGGCCAGAATCCTGAGACTAGTCCTAGAGACTTGAGGAGACTTGCTGTCACTCAGACTCCAGTGAAAAACCATCAGCTAACGCTGATGTGAAAAACTCTAATAATAATAATATGGAATATATCTTAAAAGATATTGAAATAAGATCAAGAAATTAAAGAAAAAAGGATTTTCCAAAAAAAAAACAAAAAAAATCAACCAATGAGTAGGAGGAGAATGCACGGGGACATACCAAGTTTTTCTGGAGTAAAATATTGAAACTGAAAAATTATCACAGGAAGGCTACATGGATGAATTGAATGAAGAAAAGAATTACAAGGACTCTAAAAAGGCTCTGGTGCGGAAATACCACTGGATTAACTATGAGCAACACCAAAAAGTATACCGATTTGGAAAATGCCTGGCCATGACAGCATAAATAGATTCTGGTTTTAAAAATTCACGTCTATCCACGACAGACTGGTTTTTCAAATGAGAAGACATTTAGAAACAACAAATATACCCTGATAGATAGCTAAAGGGACGACTACGATGATCCAGAAAGACTCCCAAAAAGAAACAATTCCCAGCAACTATAGACCGATAACGTGTCTCTACCATGAAGGTCGTAGAGTGATGGGCTGGAATTGTTTACCAAACCATTATTGGACTATTCAAAGTCGATGGAGTTTAACTAAACTGTGCTAACTATTACGATTTTATGGATAATACTTTCTTCGCATAGAACAAGTCCTAGTCTAGCAGTTTCAATGTGAAGAGTGTATTCACGCATAACGATGTTCATTCTCTATACCATGAGTTCTTTGAGCATACAAGATTTATATGCGAGATTATGGAATGACCAGATCTGAATCTGATCAAAAATCAACTGTGGAGATGAAATTACATGAAGGTGGCGACCAATATATCAGCAAAGCAGACCAATAGAAAGCAAATAAAATCACTATCACAGAAATTGAACTTGCCGGGGTAAAAATTTAAGAAAATCAGTGGATAATAAATTGCTGGCTTTTACTGAAAGGAAAAAAACACTCAATTAAAATGTAAAGGACAAAAAGATTTGTTATTTGTGCAAGTTCTTTGTTTTATTCCAGATGTTATTATCCAAGCTATGGATAAAAAAAACTATTACAGTTGTTCCTCTAAAAAGATGTATTTAGCATTAAATAACCTACAGAGGTTGATATGCCATTAAACAAAGAAAGCAAGTATAATAGATTTGGATAATTTTTTATGATTCTATTACCTTTACATTGAAGTAAAATGTGCTTAGTCTACCAAATTCAGACGGTAGTTTATTAGATTTGCTTTGGTTTGGTGCCATATCAGCCATTGTTGGTTATATAATGCCAAATCCATTTTTATTCATATAAACAGTTGTATTTCAAACAATTCTGTTTTGTATAGTTTCTTTTGTTTACACACAGTTAAATCTCAAAACAGTTCGATTTCAAACAATTCGGTTTACTACAGGGGACCGACAATATTTTTCGGACACGTTAGTATTCGACTTTCCGAGTACCATAGAGTGGCGAAATTCCTTTAATAGAATAGCATAAATATATAAAAACAATACCTGTAATAAAAATGGAAGAAAATCGAATAGGCAAGGAAAAATATTTAATTTTCATCATTTTTTACAAAACACACGCGACATTATTTTTCGGACATCGTTGAAAAACTGTTAATAGTCTGTAATATCACCTTTCTTAATAACTTTTATAAATCTCTCTTCATAATGATCAAACATATGCACAATAACATTTCTACGTGTTTCTATTAGTTGTTTTTTGGCTCCTAGTATTCGTTCCCATAGTTGAGCCTCTTTCGTTATTTCAGGTCCATCATAGACAAGTTGCGGAAGCATTTCCCTAACATTTTCTATTAAATTTAGATCTGGTCTTCTTGCAGGCCATTCCAAAGTAGTCATATTCACTTTAGCCATCCATTCTTTCATGAGTTTTGACACATGGATGCTGCAATTGTCTTGCTGTAGAACGAAATAATTCCCCATCTCTCTTCTTATCCTCGGTAGGACTTTCTCGTCCAGCAACTGTTTGTAGCTTTCGCTGTTCTGTCGTCCTTTCAGCCACTCCAACCATATATTTCCATTAGCAAAAATCATACCCCAAACCATAACTCCTCCTCCTCCCATCTGTCGTTTGTTCAGTACAACAGGTTCACCCCTTCTCGACCAAGTACACCATCCATCGGGCCCATCAAACTTGAAACGCTTCTCATCAGTAAATATAACCTTCTTAAAGTCGACATGCTTTGTTAACCACCTTTTAGCACACTCCAGTCTTGCTCCTTTGTGTTTCTTTGTTAGTGTAATTTTTTTCTTAGCCTTAGCATACTTCAAACCAATCCTATGCAGCGTTCTTTGTACTGTTCAGACGTTTACATCCAATTCACATTTCTCCTTCACTTTTCTTGCTGTAATCTTTTCTCCAGATGTCAAAAGCCGTGTCACAGTCCTCTTCATTCTCCTTTCAGTCCTCTTGCCAATTGATCTTTTCCGCCGTTTCTTCTTTGTCCGCTCGGAGTTGGTCTTCAGCATGTATTCGAACGTTGATTTCGACAGCTTCAAATCCATGGCGATCCTTCTGATGCTGAGGCCATCTGCCCGCTTCTTCCGTGCCAAACCAACGACTTCTTTTGAATGCATTTTACCTCATTAAACTTAATTGTTTTGCCAAGAAATCTCCGGACTATTTATGCCGTTAGATTGTCCTATGTTAACATAGTAGTAGGGGTGCCCGTGCCCCAGAACAGTGTACAAGCAGAAAATTTGCATACAGCAACATATACATGAACATAGCTCTTAATAAAATTGGATTTTTTGTCATGTCTGAAAAATAGTGTCGCGCAAGTTTTCGCAAAAATCACAAAAAACTAAAATTATCAAAGCCAAACTAAAAAAAAATGATTACACTAGTAGTGGATTTTCACTCCTGAACTACGTACTTACAATCTCAAAAGTTTTTAGCACTAGTGACCACCTTTAAGTACTTTTTTCAAAGTGTCCGAAAAATATTGTCGGGCCCCTGTACGAGTACACAGTTTAGTTCTTTTTTATCCATAGATAGGACCTAATCAGGTGCTGTAGAATACACCTACTGCATCTTTACAGAGAAGTAAGAACACCTATGAACAAGTTTCCTGAATATGACATTAAACAATCTGATGGCAAAGCACTTGCATTGGAAATTTCTGGAGTGCCGAGTTCCTCTTCATTGTCATTGCTCCCAAATCAACTCTGGCCCGGATTGGTATGCAGGTTAAATATGACAAACTTTTTGTGCAAACAAATCACTAACGTTAAACTGTGATTGTTATATAGGAATATTTGAAACCATTTAATTGTGTACAAAAAGAGCTTAGATTCGCTTAAGAATATTATTAACAAAATGTCTTTACAAATCATATATATATATATATATATATATATATATCATTAAGAAAAAAACAACGAAACCAATCACAAAGGATTATAAATTTATTTCCATCCTGTTACGCATTTTTGAAATTTTCAAAAACACGAAAAAAAATTAACAGGACTTCATCAGATCAATTAGATAAAAAAACGAGAGTAGACACATCAGAGTGGGAGGGGATAGAAGAGTGGGAGGGGATAGAAGAGGGGTGAAGAGTTATCTCTTCATTGAGCCCACTTCCGTTTTAAATTTAAATTTACGGTTGGCAATGTAGTACATTTATTTTAAAACAATTTTTTTTTAAATTTTTTACATATAGACTTAAATTACAGATATTTCTAATTAGATTTAAATTTTAATTAATAATCTCACGTAAAGATGCAGTAATAGATATATTAAAACAAAAACAAATATTTAATTTACTTAAATATTTTAAAATTTCAAAATATCAGTTACATTTTTTATGCGTAGTACATATATATTATATGCTTTTTCATAATTTTCTATCTAATAATTTATTATATTTATTCTCAAAATTAACTCTCATTCTCAAATAAATTTATGCTTTATAAAAAAATTTTTTTACTTGTTTAATTATTTATAGTTTAAATTTGGCCCTATGTCTACACCTGGCTATTAGTTCATTTCTCTTATTTAGAAAAATTTTTTTCAGGAAAAAGCAAAATGTGGATCTTTTCTTCAAGACATAGATTGCACCTACTTTTGAAAGATTTTGGGGTACTGAAAAGATCTAGTACCCCAAGTATTAAAGTATTAAAACTATCTAACCTATTGCAGCGTGGATAAGTGGATTCAATCCTTCCTAAGGGTATTAGTCCGGATGTGAACGCAAGGATTTTCTTAAGGGGAATTAATCTTTAAGGGAACGTAATAGCGCGAGCAGAGTTTAGACTTTTCTATAAAAGAGGTTTTATGCAATAGAGTTTAGAAATTAATAATCGCTAATGATATCCGTTTTGTAAGAAAAATGTTGTATTAGAACTGATAACCAGGTCATCGGCCTAATCAGTTGAGTGTTCGCCACTGGTCCTGGAAACCGAGTTTCAATCCTAGGTCGAGTCATACCAAAGTCTCAAAAATGGTATTTGATGCCGCCTTGCTTAACACTCAGCATTATGAGGTAAGTATCAAGGGCAAAGTGAAGCAATCCAGGGAATGGAATTGCTTCCTCTCCTACACCTCGGTGTAGTAGCTATAGAAAAGGGAGCCTTTGGGTTGACCTCGACTAAGATCAACTTTACTGTACTAGAATTGATCAAATCCAGGTTAGATTCTCTTAATGCTTTTTAATGATTTTAAAGCACGAGAACGAAGTGTTGCAACCCTTTCGATGGCGGAAGTGACGGAATCAATCTCTCTCTCTCTCTCTCTCTCTCTCTCTCTCGTCTCATGGACAAAACATTGTTGGCCGACCGTCAAGAACTTACATTCACGCTTTCTGCACGGACACTGGATACCATTAGAAGAAATTGCCAAGAGCGATGACCTAAAGGGTCGGATGGTGAAAGAGAGTCAAGGGAACCTCATGATATAAGTACAACATCAGGATAATGATGATCATGGTTTAAAACAATGGTAGAGGACTATTCATTTATGGCTTTTCTGCATGTTGAAAGAATTTTAAGTCTTTTAAATGTCAAGGAACATTTTCTCAATATGACTTGGCATATGTCGAATTTTTTCTTTTTCTTTTTTCTTTTTTTCAAATCTAACGTTTCTCTCTCTTTTAATAATCCGCTTCTTTTTTTTCTTCTTCTTTTTCTTGTTTCGTCTTGTTTTATTTTCTTTGCTTTTTTTTCCATTCTGCTATTCAAATCGTTCTTTATTTTTCACTCTTATTTTTCACGTTTTTTATGTCCCTTCTTCTTCTTCTTCTTCTTCTTCTTCTTCTTCTTCTTCTTCTTCTTCTTCTCTTTTATACCTTCTTTTCCAATTCCTATTTTTCTCTTTTATATCCTCAATTGCGACTTGTTGTTGTTCTTGTTCTTCTTCTTCTTTTATACCTTCTTTTCCAAATTCATTCTTATTCCTATTTTTCTCTTTTATATCCTCATTTTTTCAGTTGCGACTAGTTAATGTTAGTGATCTTCTTCTTCTTCTTCTTCTTCTTCTTCTTCTTCTTCTTCTTCTTCTTCTCCAAATTCATTCCTATTCCTATTTTTCTCTTTTATATCCTCATTTTTTCAGTTGCGACTAGTTAATGTTAGTGATCTTCTTCTTCTTCTTCTTCTTCTTCTTCTTCTTCTTCTTCTTCTTCTTCTTCTTCTTTTCCAAATTCATTCTTATTCCTATTTTTCTCTTTTATATCCTCATTTTTTCAGTTGCGACTAGTTAATGTTAGTGATCTTCTTCTTCTTCTTCTTCTTCTTCTTCTTCTTCTTCTTCTTCTTCTTCTTCTTCTTCTTCTTCTAAATATCTATCTTCCATTTCTTTTTCTTCAATTTTTCCAATTCATTTTCGATTCTTCTGTTTTTTATTCTTCCTTTCTTGTCTCGAGAATGTGTCATATAGACTAGCCAAAACACGACTGTTTCTACTCCCCTTGGTAGATGACTCGAGACTAATTCTTTTCTGGGGCGATATATTCTTTCTTTCTTTCTGCCTTTCTTTCTTTCCTTCCTTTTGTTTTTTTGTTTGTTTGTTTTTTATTATTTTCCTAATTTTTCTATCCTTGAACTTTTTTTCCACAATTTGTCTTATTCTTTTTTCTTTTTCTTATTTACTGATCTTATTATTTCTAACTGTTTATTTGAAAGAAAAAAAAGCTCTTATAAAATTGTTTATTTCCAAATAACTTATGTCGCCTTCGAGACAAGACTTCGAAAAATGGCTGGCAGTTGACATCATCTTTCATTTAAAACATTTGCGCCGGGTACAAAAAACTGTCACACTCATCCGAGGTATCATTATTATCTTTATTATTGTTATTATTATTATGTTCCTCCTTTAAGAGCTTTTCACTCCATCGTTAGCCGATGGTTTCTCGCTGGAATCAGAGTGACAGCGACTCTCTTCAAGTCTCTAAGACTCCTCTTAGTATTCTAGCCCATCTCAATAACGCAGTAGTTTGGACGGTCTCCACTCGTCTTCTTATTTACAAGTTCGCCAGTCCTTGTACCAAAACTTTGTTGACTCTACCAAGAGCACTAATTACAACTGGTATGACCGTCACTTTTACGTTCCACGCTTGTTTCAATTCCCTAGAAAGGTCCGGGTACTCATACTTCTTTTCGCTTTCTTTTAATTTTACTCTGTGGTCAGCCAGGACAGCAAAGTCCACAATTCGACAAGTTCTCTTTTTCATGTTGACTATTAGTCGGTCTGTTCGTCTGCCCGAGATGAGGTGATTTGTTTGTTTATTAAAATCTCAGAAGAGTTTGAGCGTCTCATTCTCCAGGAGAGATGCTGGGTTGTGAATATACTGCTTGTTCATACAGTCATTTTAAGAATTTTTGCACAATTCCCTGTAGATCACCTTACCCACCCAGTCGTGTCTTGTCTTTAATTCTTTTTGCGCTAATTTGCTGCGTTGGCTTATTATGTGATTGATCGTTTAGTCTCTATCAACACCTTCATCGGGTGTTTTGTTATTATTATTATTATTATTATTTACTCCTTGAGAGTTTTTCACATCTGTCTTAGCTGATTGTTTTTCACTGGAGTTTGAGTGATAGCAAGTCTCTTCAAGTCTCCAGGATTCTTCTCAGTATTCTGGCTGTTCTAAATAATGTTATAGTTTGGATGGTCTCCACTCGTCCTCCTACCTTCAAGTCCTCCAGCCCCTTAAATAATCCTTTAATTACTGTACCAAAAGCACCAAACACGATTGGTATAATTGTCACATTCATGTTCCATAGTTTTTCCAGTTCCCTAGCAATATCCAGGTACTTATCCTTCTTTTCACATTCTTTCAGTTTTATTCTGTGCTCAGCAAAGACAGCAAAGTCGACAATTTTGCAGATTTTTTTTTTTGTTGATTATTATAAGGTCTTTACCGGACATCATTGTTACAGTGTTCATCAATGGCCCGGGATACTTGTGTTCAATCCCAGGTCGAGTAATACCAAAGACTCAAAAATGGTACTTGATGCCTCCTAGCCTAACACTCAGCATTATAAACTAAGGATCAAGAGTAAAAATGGGTTAACCCTGGGAAAGGAGTAGCACCCTCCCCTACACTTTGGGGAAGTAGCTACCACTCATCACGAAAACTATCCAAGTTAGACGAACCAGACATGCGGGTCCCTGCCGGAAAAGTAGGGACGAGCTCATAAGTGATGTACTCCTGTGGACACCTTCACATGGACGTGCAAAGGCCGGAGGACCAGCTCGAACCTACATACAGTAGCTCAGTGCCGATGCGGGATGTAGCCCTAAGGACTTGCCGGAAGCAATGGACGATAGGGAGGGGTAGCGAGAGAGAGTCAGGGATATCCGTGCTGATAGCGTGACATGATGATGATGATGATGATGATGATGATAGCTAATTATAGACCGGTTGAATAATAAATTATGTTTAAAAAACTGGATCAATAAACAGTGGCAAGAGAGTAGGATAAGTATTAGCAATTCAAAGTAAAGTGGGTACGTTTAGGGAAGAAAGTAAAATTGACGAACATACCAGAAAAATACAGCAGTGAGCAAAGATTTAAGAAACTGGTGTAACTCAGATTTGTCATTAAATAGGCGAGGGAGAGAAAAAGAACTCTACCTGTTGGATACAGTTAACAATAAAAAGCACGAATTCTGCCGAAAGAAAAAAAAGAATCCACATGTAGCACAAATTAAGGAGGCGGCTTGGAACGTCCGGACCCAAGTCGGGGTTACTGCCAGAACCGATATGATGTTTAAAGACTCGAAATCGGCAATGAAGGCAGGACATCACTGAAGAGCTCTCATAAGCACCTAAGATGTATTTATGGGCTATTAGTATTTTATTCTTCCGAAAATTCCTGATCGAAAATAATTGTATGTTCTATTTTGTCGATATTGGTATTTCTGGTATTGAGGAATCTTCGGGGATCTTTTTCATTTTCATTTTTAACCTTTGACCGCACGTTGTTGAGCTTATCAGAAAACTTGAGATGTTCTTCAATATACGAACAGGACTTATTAAAAGTGATCTTTTACGAGTCACGTAGATCATATTTGAATAGTAATGGGTCTAATAAGTTTTACAGTCTTGTTGGAAGAGAAGTGCTCAAACCACTTTAGATACAAACTTTAACCTTACTCTCTGGGATAGCCCACATTCTTCCAAGTTCTACATTTAGCTCAGAGTGCTTGTCAATCTTCTCCAATTCTCTCACTGCTACGCTCTAGTCGACAGATGTAGTTGCATCAGTTATTTAGCATGCGCCAAGGATCAGGGCTGAAGATCACAATATCCGGGCGACGATCTTCATGTATTCAGTATGTTTGAAAAACATAATCCCAAATATATATATATATATGTGTGTGTGTGTGTGTGTGTGTGTGTGTGTGTGTGTGTGTGTGTGTGGAGAAAGAGAGAGTAAAAGCGGGAGAGAGAGTTTTGTGTAATGTGAGAGAAACGAAAGAATATGAGAAATATGAGTCCATGTAAATTCAACAATAGGCATTACAAGTCTGAATGAGAAACAGATACTACCTATGAATCTACATGGCGGAACGCAAGCAGTTTCTAAGCAAAAAATTAGACATTGACCTTTTTTTTAGCGAGGCAGCTCATTTCTCTTGATCACCAGCGTATAATAGATTTTAAGAAAAAATGCAAGTGGAAAATAGACGCGTATGATATATGATTTAAATTTCTCCTCAAATAGAATAGCTTTTCCTTTTTTTCTTTTTTTCGTTTGCCAAATAGAGGTAATGCACTTAGTCGTATAGAAACAAGTATATCTTGTTTGGTTTGGTTGGGTTTATGGCATATCAACTATTGTGGGTTATCTAATACCAAATCCTCTTTATATATATATGTATTAAATATGATTTAAATTTCTCCTCAAATAGAATAGCTTTTCCTTTTTTTCTTTTTTTCGTTTGCCAAATAGAGGTAATGCACTTAGTCGTATAGAAACAAGTATATCTTGTTTGGTTTGGTTGGGTTTGTGGCATATCAACTATTGTGGGTTATCTAATACCAAATCCTCTCTATATATATGTATTAAATATATATGATTTGGTTTTGGTTTAGTAGTATGTCATATCGACCATTGAAGGTTATTAAATGCTAAATCCTGTTTATACATATGTATTAAATACACAGGATTTAGTTTTGTTTTGTTTTATGGCATATCAACCATTATAGGTTATTTAATGCCAAATCCACTTCATACATATATATCAAATATATATGATTTGTATTGGTTGGGTTTTATGGCATATCAACCATTGTAGGCTACCTAACACCAAACCCTGTTTGTACATATACATTAAATATAAAGGAATTGGTTTTATTTTGTTTTGTTGTATAACATTATGGGTTATTTAATTCTAAATCCTCTTTATACATATATACGAGGATCATTAAATAAGTTTCCAGACATTTTTCGTACGGGCACTTTTATTGATAGTACAAACATGAAACTGTAATCCCCTTCGAAGTAATCTCCTCCGGCTGCAAAGCACTTGTTGTACCGTTCCAAAAACTTCTGGAAGGCCCCATGGAAGTTCTCTTGTGTGGGTGTGTCAATGATCTACATCACAGCCTCTTTCCTCTCCTCAATTGTCTCATAAAAACAGCCTCTGAGCTTAGGGAAAAACCAAAAATCACAGGGGGCAAGGTCTGGACTATAGGGAGGCTGAGGAACAGTCTTGATGCCCATCTTGGTCAATTAGTCTGTGACAAAGATAGAGTTGTGGACTAGTGCATTGTCCTGGTGGAAATGCTACTGAACCGATTTGATGAGTGCTGGCTTCTTCCGACCGAATCTCTTCCTGGACTCCTTTAAAACCTCAACATAGTAACCCTAACCCTAAGCCTTTGGTCCATCAGCGTTTGTGTATTGACTTCCTTACTCCTCCCACGCCTCTCATCATCCCTCAAAGACTCCCTGCCTTCCTTGAATCTCTTATGTCACTCAAAACTTGATGCGAGATGCTCCAAAAGCAGTCTGAAGCATTCCATACGTTTTTGTGGCATTTTTTTTCAAGTTTAAAACAGAATCTTATTGAATATCGTTCTTCTAAAGTGTCCTCACGTCCAGATTGCATTTTTGAAATTCACCAGCTGTGACAATCGAGGCGCCTCTGGTTGTGTAATGGTTAGCAAGCTTGGCTAGCAAACCTACACGAGTGAGTTCGAGTCTCATTGGGTGCCCCTTTCATATGGCCTTGTGCCACATCTAAGCAAAAAGCTTAGTAAATTTCCACCAGCTGTGACAATCAGGCTTTAGTAGGGTGTATTCTAATTGCTGCTGAAGATGTTCATTTGAACGTGAAATCATAAAAATTTGTCAGACATCTCATAAGATGTATAGCAGTAACATACTAAATTGTCAAGAATCTATGGCAATTTTAAATGCCTGTACAAAAAAAGTCTGGAATATTATTGAATACACTCTGTATCAAATATATATGATGTGGTTTTGTCGGGTTTTATGGTTTCTCAACCATTCTAGGTTATTTAATGCCAAATCCCGTTTATATATATATATATATATATATATATATATATATATATATATATATATAATTTGGAAAAACATTTTGTTGATAACATTTTTAAATGAGCCTGTGTTGCTTTCAGGATTCGTGTGAAATTCTTATTTGGCTCTTTCTTGGCATATAAAATAGTACTGACACAATTTGGAAGATATTCCGTTTAGTTTCATCCGAGTGATAAGATTACGATAGGATCGATAACCTGTCAATTTTAGTCAATATCTTCATTATAAGTATATTGACATCGCTTTCAGTATATGAGATATTGCTCTCGAGCAACGTGAACAGGTCTTCTAATTTCAAAGGCTTGCTATTTGAAATAGAGATGGCACCTTTTTATTTAAAAAATATGAACTGTTTTATTTGCGTTCGTGTTAAGGCCAATACCTCCTGCTGCTTGCGCTAGGCTATGCAGCAGCCATTCGGGTTTAGCAGGAGTACTAGGGTGAAGTGCTCGATCATCTGCATCGTCGGCATCAGCGGGATATCGTCTTTTCTTTTACTATTTTTATGTGAAACAATTTTCTGTGGATAAAATTCCACATAGGAAATAGTTTGAGATAATCTGGAGAATGATACCTCGAATAACTTTGAATAATATTTTTTCAGTTACTGTGCCGACAGAATCTTCAAAGATGAGAACGTTTGTTGTGAATATATTAGAAATAGGTTGGTTAACAAACGAAAACTTACCGGTAGGTCTCGAGATATATGAAAGCCTCAGAAGAGAAAACTCAAAGAATTATACCGAGAAAATAGATATACAGCAACAAAAATGTTTTCCCGGCGGGATAAATAATAGTGACAGAAATGTTAGAATATTTTTCCTCGATATTGGATTATTGCATAATATTTTTCTTAGCACGGCTTGGAAACAATTTACATCGTTGGCTTAAACAGAAATGTGTTCTAGAAGAAATCCATATTTGTGACAGAAATGTAAGTATATTTTTGCTCGATATCGATATTATTTTCTTTTGCATTGCTAGGAAATAAATAATACTATTAACTTAAATAGAAATGAAACGAGTGTCCTAGATATGATACTAAACAATCGAATGGTGAGGTTCCAGCAATGCTGGAGCTTTGGTGAATTCGGAGTACCCCTTCATTGTCATAGCTCTTAGGTCCACTCTGGCAAGGAGTGGTAGCACCTGATAAGGTTCCTATCTATGGGTTCAATAGAACTAAACCCTGCTTCTTTCACTATACTGATTTTTGCATTTTAACTGCATATTTATGCTAAACTGAATTGTTAAAAATATAACTGTTTTGAGATTGGAACTGCGTACGAGTGCTGAAATGAATTGCTCAAAATAGAACTATTTTGACGTCTAAACTGTGTACTTATGCTGAACAGAATTATCTGAAATAACACTGTTTGACATTTAACTCTGTGTATTGCCCATTCGGCTGGGGCTGTAGAATACACTGACTGCACTTCTGCAGTGGGGTAAGACTCCCCTAACGAATGTCCTGCATATGACACAAAACAATTGGATGGTGAGGTTCCAGCAGTTCTGGAGCTATGGGGAAATCGGAGTATCCCGTCATTGCCATAGCTCCCAGGTCCACTCTGGCCCGAAGTGGTAGTACCTGATAGGGCTCTATCTATGGGTTAAAAAGAACTAACAGCATACTTATGCTAAACTGAATTGTTTGAGTAACCTGAATAGTTTGAAATAAAAAAGTTTTTGACAATTAAACCGTACTTACATTTAAACTGCGTGCTTATGCTTAACTGAATTATTTGAAATAGAACTGTTTTTCGACATTAAAACTGTATTTTCACTTAACTGAATTGTTACATATAACTGCTTGAATAGTTTGAAATAAAAATGTTTTTAACAATTAAACTGTATACTTATGCTAAACCGAATTGTTTTATATAGAACAGATTATTTACATAAAAATGGATTTGGCGTTAAATAACCTACAAAGGTTGACATGCCATAAAATCCAACAAACCAAACCAAACCAAACCAAATAAGATGTCCTAGTCCTCTATGCTGCTTGCTACATCAAGTTGACTCCTTCCAAACATTTACTTGGACTCTTGTAGGAAGTTCTTACATCATTGTATATTAAGATTTATATTGATGCTTCAGAATTGTGCTTTTTTTACTAGTCATGAAGGAATTAAGACTCTCAGACAATTAAGGGCAAATTATACATAAACGTATATATATATATATATATATATATTGATACGTATATATTTGTGTGTATGTATGTGTGTGTCGTTCTCCCATCCACTCTCTTTCTTTCTCTTTCTCTTTGCCTATATATATAAATATATATATATATATATATATATGTGTGTGTGTGTGTGTGTGTGTGTGTGTGTGTGTGTGTGTGTGTGTGTGAAAAATAAACGCTCACTAAGATGAGGTAAATAAGGAAGTAATTACTTTCTTGTTTACGGCATCTTGCCGCCTACTCGATGCTTAACAGTCATGAAACTTGAGACGAAGGAAAACATTATGTGTTGTTATATATGATATTTATTATATATTGCTCATCTTATAAAATATTGAGCACTTTTTATTTTTTATTTGCTATGCTCTTTGCACACGATAGATAGATAGATAGATAGATATATGCAATTAAAAATGTGCTTTCCTTGGCGCTTGGTGACAGTCAGGTCTGATGATCGAAAAGGCGTGAAACTGACTGTTACCAAGAGCTATTCATATAGTTTCTACGATATATATATATATATATATATATATATATATATATGGGGAAGACGGGTGTGCTAAAAGAATGCTGTACATACACCAACTTTAGCGAATTCACCATAAAAATTAAGCTTACTAGTTGGTTTGTTTATGTTATAGCATATCAACCCTTGTAGGTTATTTAATGCCACGTTTTGTTTTTTTATACGTGTGTGTGTGTGTGTGTGTGAAACGGTTATAGGTAACATTACTTTTTATCAGCAAGAATTCATTTATTTGCACATAATTAGATTGTTTCAATATTGTATTTAACATTAGTAATTCTATTTATCTAGTATTCCTATAATAATAGCCTCTATTAAATGACTGAACAGGTCTATTTAGCCAATAAACGCGACCCAAACTGGTAATACTCATTCAGGTAAGAGTATTGATAATGGATACTCCACACTCCTCAAATTCTAGGATTGGAGTTTCACCTTTTTAATATCATACCCAGAGCAAACCGAGGGGATGCTCGAGAGGTGTAATGGTTAAAGCGATGGACTGCGGAATCATAGTAAGCGAGTTCGTACTCCAGTCATTCTATTACGTTCACTTTCGGACAAATACCCTTGGCAAACATATGAGCCCCCTTATCCTCACAGCTTTTAGTTAAATAGTATCACTACTGTTCTTCTTGAAGGATGGCTTTGGCATTCAGTAACCTTCAAAGGTTAATATGCCATTAAACCAAAACCAGGATATACCACCATGGACCACAATGTCTTTGGTTTGTTTGGCTGCATTTTGTAGCATATCAACGACTGTGGCTTGTTTAATCCTGTTTTTATATAAGTAAGTTGGCGACCATAGTCGAGGGTGACCCGAAGGCTCCCTTTTCGATAGCTTACTACACCAAGGTGTAGGGGAGGGCGCTACTCCTTTCCCAGGATTGCTCCACTTTACCCTTGATCCGTACCTTATAATGCTGAGTGTTAAGCAAGGAGGCATCAAGTACCATTTTTTGAGTCTTTGGTATGACTCGACCTGGGATTGAACCCAGGTCTCCCGGGCCATTGGCGAACACTCTAACTGCTAGGCCAATGTCCGGTTTTTATATACATATATATAATAATGATAATAAATAAATATATATTATATATATATTTAATCCATGGAAAATATTGTTCTGCAACAATTATTATCATAATAGCTCTATCATTGGTATTGAGCACACTCCATATTATATTGTACTTGGTTCGATTCATAACCACATAGTGATTTACTGACGACCAACACTCTCATTTTATATATATATATATATATATATATATATATATATATATATATATATATATATATCTTTAAGAAAATAAACAAAGACCGGTTAATTTAGGATTATAAATTTATTTCCATCCTGTTTTTCAGTTTCTGGTGTAAACCAAAAACACGAAGAAAACTCTGGTTTAACTGGACCGAATAATACTATATATACATATATATATATATTGTCATTCACAGACAGACTGTTTCGTTGCATCACTAATCTTCAGTGTGGCCAGATCCGAGAAATATTTCGAGCAGAGATGTAAACCCGGTTGTCTTTACATCAGTCAGATATCTTACCCAAGTGCCATCGTCATTCTCAGCAGTGGTGAAGTAATTTTTTGCGTATAAATTTTACATATACTTTATCGACTACCGGAGCTTTGAATTCATGAGAATTGCTCTTGTGTGTGTGCGCGCACGCGCGTGTGTGTGTGTTTATTAGAGAATAATTTATTGGTAACATTTCTAAACAAGTTGCAGCTCCTTTGTTTGCACACAATCAAATTCTTTAGGCACAATTATCTAATATTAACGATTCAATTTAATATTAATCATGTTTGCGCACAGTAAATTGGTTTCAAGAACAGTAATTCATTAAACAGTTTTATTTGAGACTCAACCCTATCTGGTACTACCAGTCAATGGAGGAGTGGATCTGGGAATTATGGCAAGGAACGGGTATTTCATATTTTCTAAGGTTTTAGAACCGACGCTCCACCGTCAGGTGGTTTCGTGTCAAATCCAAAACTCTTATTGTGGGGGTCTTACCCATCAACAGAGATTCAGTCAGCTTATTCTACAGCTCCAGCCGACTAGGCTATGGCCCACAATGAGACACTAATAAGACTGTTTCGTTCTATCAGAAGTCTTCAGTGTGGCAAGACACGCAGGACGCTCGAAGCCGGGATCGAAACCCGTCAAACTTTACGTAAGACTAAATTTCAGACCTCTCGGCCCCCAAGCGGACCACGAGGGCTAAGGGAATTTTTAAGGTATTTATTTAGCAACAGCAGCAGCAGCCTTTGTTTACATTTTTTATACCCTATCGGCTACCAGAGTGCTCAATTCTTTCGAAGAGCTTTGCATTACGCTAGCGGCGGCCGACAATTCCTTTGCCAAAGTGCTCAACCCCCATGGGGGAGCGTATATATATATATATATATATATATGTGCATTGGACAATATAATGGAAACACCTATAATCTTAGTATCATAATTTTGAAACTCTTATAAAACCACGAAACATTTGTTATTTTTATGTTTTTCTTTTTATTATTAATTTTTCTAGTCTTATTTTAATAAAATTTTTCTGGTCTTATTTTAATAAAATTGAAGTTTTGTTAAAGATATATCGTCAGAAGAAATTAATCGAAATTCATAAAAATGGCAGATCAATCAGACTTTAAAAGAGGTCAAATTGTTGGTGCTATTATGGCAGGCGTTAGTGTAACAAAAATCGCTGAATTATTTGATGATAGTGTCTCGAAAGTAATGACAGTATTTGATAAAGAAGGAAAAACCTCCTCACAAAAGCAAAACTCAGGAAGAAAGCGAAAGTTGTCTGATAAGGACCGTCGGACTCTTACATAGATTGTTAGGAAGTATTAGATGAATACGGGACTGAAAATTACAGCAGAGATTAACGACCATCGCGAGAACCCAGTTTCCTCAAAAACTATAAGAAGGGAGCTGCCTAAAGCTGGATTTCACGGGAGGGCTGCAATCAGAATACCATACTGAAATAATTTTTTTTAGAATTCCACATGTTTCCATTATGACCAACTCCTATATATATATATATATATATATGAAGCGTTTTAATAAGCAAATTTTATTTTATGGAAATCGAATATTATTTCAAAATTTCTTGGTTTTAAAAAACACACCCGCACACACCCCCCACACACATTTATATATATATATATATATATATATATATATATATATAATTTAGGATATCGTTGACGAAGAGTCTATGGTGCTGGGACGTTTTCAGTTTGTTTTGTTTTTTTGGTCTTCCTGGTGTATTTCCTATGAATACTGTGTATCACAGAATGGTCAGCAGTTCGAATAGTTTGCTATTCAAAGAGTTACCTGTCAAACACTCATCACAAAAAGCACTTGAGTGGAGGTGATCTTAAATATGGGTAATCATTGTATATATATATATATATATATATGCTTGTGTGCGTGTGTGCATGTGTGTTTTGTGTAAAGCCCAGTGAGTACTTTGCAAAGAATTCGTTCTTTCGGTTGCGGGTAAAGAAATTTCTGATTTTCTGGCGTGAGCATAGATTAAAGTTATTGCTCCAAATGTGATGTAATCCAATCAGGGTACACGGGTACATCTCGTAACAGATGTATACTCGTCGGCACGGATGGAGACGAAACTGAAGATTTTTCTTCGTCTTTCAAACCTGTATGCGCAAAACAGATGTTTCGTTTTTGGTTCCTCTAATGGGGTCTGGCCTTTTGATTCAATTTACCAGAGACAATTTTAAATGCTGTAATCATATTCCTCTTTAGTGACACACACACACACACACACACACACACACACATATATATATATATATATGGAGTTCTTTATACACATGTAACCACACATAAATGCACACGCATTTGTGTTACCAAACTTTACATTCTAAGCGACATATCAGAGAGAGAATTTTATTAGAGCACTACACTTAAAATGCTCTACTGAAAATCTTGCTATGATGTGCCAGAAAGAAGAAATTTACAGCCTAATTTCTACTTTTGAGGATTCTGATTCATGCAAAGCATAATTTTTATCTACCTCATTCTGTCCAAATCTCTCTCTCTCTCTCTGTCTCTCTCTCTCTCTATATATATATATATATCGTTTACTATGCCTTCCACTATATGTCTCTTTTCATCTATCTATCGTTCTTATTCTGTTCAGATCAGTCAATATCTTTCCACGTATGTCTCTATGTCTCTATTTATATATCTGTATATAATTCTGTGCTGATATCTATCTCATTCTGTTGACTTCTCAATCTTTATCTATCTATCTATCTATCTATCCCATTCTGTTCAGATCTATGTCTCTTTCTACATCGATCGATCGATTGATCGATCGCAGTCGCCCTCTCTCTTTCTACCTCCATCGCTCCCCTTCTCTCTCTCTCTCTCTCGATTTATATATATATATATATATATATTATCATCATCATCATGTCGTGCCGCCAGCACGGATATCCCTGACCCTCTCTCGCCACTTCTTCCTATCACTCATCGCCTCCGGCAGGTCTTCAGGGTTACATCCTGTGTCCTCACATAGTTGCTGTATGTAAGTTCGAGCTGGTCGTCCTGCTTTTGCACGGCCATATGTGGGGGTCCATAGGAGTACATCACTTATGAGCTCGTCCTTGCTTCTCCAGCAGTGTCCCGTGTGTCTGGTTCGTCTAACTTGTATAGTTTTCGTGATGGGGGGCAAGTGTCCGTATAGTTGGTGTCTCGTGGGGTGTTGTCGCCAAAAATTGTTGAATACTGCTCTCAACATTCTTGTGTAGTTTCCGTCTAGTTTCTTCTCCAGCCGTTTAGTTAGCGTCCATGTAGTGCATCCATATAGCAGTATCGACACAACCGCTGCCTGGAAGAAACTGCGTTTCATTTTATTGGTTAGGTCTGATTTCCATATGATCGAGAGCCTATCGATAGCCGTCCATGCCTTCGTCAGTCGTGTGTCGATGTCTTTTTTGGTTGATGAGACGCTACTTCCTAGGTAGGTGAATTTGTCTACTAGTTTCAGAGAGGCTCCATCTAGTGTGGCAATGTTGCCTGTTTGGTTGTAACACATATATTCAGTTTTGTGTGCATTGACATGGAGGCCAATGCTAGCTGCGGCTCGTTCCAGACTATGCAGTAGTGTCTCTGCTTGATTAGGCGTATTCGCCAGTAACGCCAAGTCATCAGCGTAATCGGTGTCGGTGATCGTTTTTGCGGGGTATCTTTTGCTTCTTCTCTTAGTCATATATATATCATACAATAAATCTATTGAAAACGATCTATCTATCTACCTATCTATCAAACAGTAAAATTCTCAATATATTTTCATATACAACGTATCGCAATACTTCAGTTCCTACGAATGTTTTTTCCCATACAAAATTCATTTTCTTTCTAAATTATACTCTCAAAACAAGTCTGTATAAGTTAATTTACCAGATGAAATTTTGAATACCATGATCACTAAACCTAGATTATATATATATATTTTAAAGGCCATTTCAGGAATAGGACTTAAGGGCAAATAGATAACACATCACTCAATAAATTTCGGGTCTGACACATAAATGGCATCACTAATAAAAAATCCATATGATTTTTATAAAGTACTAACATTCAAATGGCAAGGATCAAAATTTGTGACCAATCAGATTATTTGTTTACAAATTACAGTTATTTAATTGAAGCAACTGTTGCAAATTTTCAAAACAATGGAAAAATCTGAATTACTTGTGTTGATAAAGCATTGCTGTCTTTTGGGAAAATCTACTGTTAGAGCAAAGCAATGGCTTGATAAGTGTTATTAAGACTCGGCTCTGTCGGAAACAGCGGTTAAGAGGTGGTATCCTGACTTTAAACGCGGCCATACAGACACAAATGATGTCGAACGCTCAAGTTGCTTACATTCAGCAGTTGTCCCGGAAAACACCAAAAAACTCCACAAACTCGTTTTGACCGATCGTAAATTGAAATTGCATGAGATAGCAGAGGATTTGAAGATTTCAGAAGGTAATGCATTCACCATTTCGAACGAAAATTTGTCAATGAGAAAGCTGTGTTCAAAGTGGGTGCCACGTTTCCTCCCAGTCGATCAAAAACAATCATGCGTCGACGATGTAGAGCTTTTTTTGCATCTGTTTCAACGCAATAAAAAGGAGGTTTTGCGTAAATATGGGACAATGAATGAAACATGGATCCACTACTTCACGCCAGAGTCAAATCGGCAGACAGCTGAGTAGACAGAAGCAAAAACGACCAAAGACACAAACATTTGCAGGCAAGGTTTTGAACTCCATATTATGGGATCAGCAAGGTATTTTGTTCATCGATCACCTTGATAAAGGAAAAACCACCAATAGCGAGTATCATATAACATTACTGGTGTGTTTGAAGGAAGAAATCGCCCCAAAACAGCCACAAATGAAGAAGAAAAAAGTGGCCTTTCACCGTGTCACAAGTCAATTGCAACGATGGCAAAACTACTAAATCCTCTGGGATTTTGAGATGCTAATGGATCAACAAATCTCGGATAGATGACCAGACCATGTAATAATCAACAATAAAGAGAAAACTTGCAGAATTGTGGACGTTGCTATCCCAGTGGACCATAGAGAAAAACTGAAAGAAAGCGAAAAGAGTAATAAGTACCTCGACCTTGCCAGGGAATTGAAAAAACTATAGAACATAAAAGTGACAATTATACCAATTGTAATTGGTGCTCTTGGTACATTCACCAAAGGATTGGTAAAAAGATTGGCGCAAGGACTGAAGGACTTTGAAATAAGAGGGCGAGTAGAGATCATCCAAACTACAGCATTGTTGAACTTGGACAGAATACTGAGAAGAGTCCTGGAGACTTGAGGAGATTTGCTGTCACTGAAGCTCCAGTGAAAAACTGTAAAGGGGTAAATGATAATTAATAAACGATGAATTATATAATAAGCTATTGCAGCAAATTAGCACAGAATTAATATAAGCTAAACACGACTGGGCGGGGAAGGTGATCCACTAGGAATTGAACACGAAACATACATTTGACCATCGAACATGTAGTCCTAGAGAATGGAACAAATGAAATCTCTAGAATTCGAGATATAAAATTGTGCAAGAAACTTAGAATTGACCATACGAACAAATGGTACAAGCACAACCGAGCAGCTGTCCTGGAGAATGAGACACAAACTCCTATGGGATTTTAACATACAAACAGATCAACAAATCTTGACCAGACGACCAGACCTTGTAATAATCACAAAAAAAGAGAACTTGCTAAATTATGGACATTGCTGTCCCATCTGACCATAAAATAAAACTTAGAGAAAATGTCAAGAAGAATAAGTGCATTGACATTGCTAGAGAACTGAAAAAACTGTGGAATGTGAGAGTGGCGTTTATAATAACTATAATTAGTGCTCTGGGTACAGTCACCGAAAGATGAAAGGGCCTGGAGGACAGGGAAATAAGGGGATGAATGTAGACCATCTGAACTAGTGCATTATTGAGATAGGCCAGAAAACTGAGAAGAGTCCTGGAGACTTAAGAGAACTTGCTGTCACTCAAACTCCAGTGAAAAACCATCAGCTAATGCGGGTGTGAAAAACTCCCAAGGAGTAAAATGATAGCAATCTCCAAAAGAACGTAACTATTGATGTGACTGTGTTCTGTCACTTAAAAGAGATAGCAAAGAACAGAAATACATAGTATCACTCGCTTCCCTCAAGCAAGGTCTTGGGTTAAGGCCCGGTGAAGGATTGTGAGAAACAGAAAATAAAAATGAACACTTGATAATGATATGCCCAAAGAAGAATACGTTCAAAAGAATGAGACGCAAAAAATTTTCAGGGATTTTGATATACAAATAGATAACCTTCAAGCAGAGTGGAGCGTATGTCCTATTAGTTAAATACACAGTATAATAGGCAAAAACATTTCTACTTCAAGCTATTCAGTTTAACCAAACTTTTCTATTTCAAACAATTCTGTTTATTATACAAAAAAAAATTCCATTTTATACAATTCAGTTAAGCATAAGTACGCAGTTTAAATATCAAAACAATTCTACTTCAAGTAATTTTGTTTAGCATAAGTAGGCATTTTGAATGTCAGAACAGTCCTATTTAAAGCAATCCAGTTTAGCATACGTATAGAGCTTAGTTCTATTTGACCCATAAATAGGACCCTATCAGGTGCTACCACTCCGAGCCGGAGTGGACCTGGGAGCGATGGAGATAAAGAGGTACTCTGCACTCCTCAAAGCTCCAGCATTACTGGAACCTCAACATCAGATTGTTTCGTGTCATATACAGGACACTCGTTGGGGGTTCTTACATCTCTGCAAGGAAGCAGTCGTTGTATTATATAACCGCTGCCGATTGGGCAATATCCAGAGTTAAATGTAAAAATGGTTTTATTTCAAAAATCAGTTTAGCACAATACTTAGTTTAGATGTCAAAACACTTCAATTTCATGCAATTCAGTTTAGCATAAGTACATAGGCTCAATGTCAAAAACAGACCTATTTTAAACAATTTAGTTTAGCATAAATACGCAGTTTAAGTGTCAAAACAGTCCCATCTCAACCAACTAAGTTTAGTTTTTTTTAGAGGACCCTATCAAGTGCTACCAATCTCGGACAGAGTGGACCCGGGATCGGTTACAATGATGGGGTACTTCGTATTCCTCAAAGCTCCAGAATTACTGAAACCTCAGATTTTTTTGTGTCATAAACAGGACATTCGTTGAAGGGTCTTACCCCTCTGCAGAGAAGTCATAGGTATATTCTACAATCACAGCCGACTGAACAAATGAAAATAAAACTATTGCCCATACATAGATCTATAACTGGTGGTGTGGTAAGATACTGCTGGGGCGCTCTGGGCTAGTGGTAATGATGCTTCGGCCCCGAAACCATGCCTGAACCCAGAGTCATCATCTGATGAAGGCTTTGTTAGAAGCAATGCTGTTGTATAAACATCAGTTATTGTATGATACCTATATATATATATATATATATATATATATATATATATATATATATATATTAGTTACATATTTTCAACGCAGTAGAATGTATATATAAACAAAAAAGAAATAATGATATCCATTTTGGTTGAATGATTTCTCACCAGAAATCATCAATCCCGGTATCTTTGATTTCATTAGAAATGTTATTATGTATGGACAATATCACCCCCATATATATATATATATATATATATATATATTAGTTACATATTTTCAATGCAGTAGAATGTATATATAAATAAAAAAAGAAATAATGATATCCATTTTGGTTGAAAGATTTCTCACCAGAAATCATCAATCCCGGTATCTTTGATTTCATTAGAAATGTTATTATGTATACAATACCCGACCCCATATATATATATATATATATATATATATATATATATATATATATATATACATATGAAAGAAAGCCAATAATTGTTAAGTAACATTTTCTTTAAACGAGCCATAATGCTCGTTTAAAGAAAATGCTACTAATCAATTATTGGTTTTCTTTCATATTAGACAAATTAGCTGACACACACACATATATATATAGTTATTGTCTATCACACCACGTTTTTGACCAAGTAAACCCCTGACAGGCTTGGGTAGGAATTGAAACCGCTATCTTCTGACAATGCTCACCTGGAACCGTAAAGACTCAACGCCTCTATCCGCTGCGCGTGGTGCGATAGACAACAACTATGGAAGGCGGTAATTACTGGGAATACGGTTACAAGACTCAACATTCCTATCCGAGGTCACGGTTAATCACCTGAAGAAGGCCAGAGGAGAAATTTAGCCGAAACTTAGTGAAGAAGAAACAACAAAAAAACTACCAAGATGAGGACAAAAACTCCGCAATAAATAAAAAAATTAATTCTCCGATTAAGAAGTCTCATCTCCAAAGGATTCTCAATATATATATATATATATATATATATATCAATTTAACGACTGATTATATTTTTATCATAGCTTCAGTCATCCTTTTTTCTATGTTCTGAGGTTGTTGTATGTGCAGAAAACAACCTCAGAACAAAAATTGTTGGATGACTGAGTATAGGTGAAAACCTAATGAAGTGCTACTGATCCCTCCAATAAAATAAAACGGGATTTCTTCCAAGCTGCAGCTGTGTCAATACTATGATATGGATGCACTATATGAAAACTAACAAAACACATGAAGTAAAAGCTAGACGGTAACAACACAAGCATGCTCCGAACAACAGCATACGGCCAGTTACCGATCATCTCAAAAACCATGGAATTTAGTCAAACAAGAAATTGCCCAGTCGGCTGGGGCTGTATAATGCTCCGACTGCTTCTCTGCAGAGGCGTAAGACCTCAGCAAAACAATCTGACGCTTCCAGTTATGCTGGAGGTTTGGGGAATGCGGAGTACCTATGTATTGCGATCGCTCTAAGGTCCACTCTCGCCTAGAGGGATAGCACCTGATAAGACCCTGTCTATTGGTCAAATAGGACTAAACTGTGTACTTATTCTAAATAGAATTGTTTGAAATTGAACTGTTTTGACGTGTAAACTGCGTACTTAAGCTAGACTGGGTTGTTTAAAATAGAACAGTTTTTGACACTGAAACTATACTACGCTAAACTGAATTGTTTTGAAATAAAAATGTTTTGACATTTAACTGTGTGTGAACAAAAACTATATTCTACAAAACTAAATTGTTTGAATTAGAACTATTTGACCAAACTGAATAACTTGAAATAGAAAAGTTTTTGACACTTAAACAGTGTACTTATACTAAAGTGAATTGTTTGAAATAGAACTGTTTATTTGTATGAAAATGGATTTGGCAATTAATAACCTTCAAAGGTTGATATGCCATAAAACCCCAGCAAACAAACCAGCAATCAAAAAAGACATGTGGAGCACTGTAGGGAAAGCACCGTCAAACTCATAAACGACGTTATTCTATAGTATAGACCCCTACTCTCGGACGTGCCAAGGTTGGCTGATTAAAAACGGCAAACATCAGTTCAGTGAAGACACTGGGTGGAGTTTGGAGCGAGAGTAGAGAGAGGGGGGAATCTGTGCTTCCAATGTGACTTGATGATGATGATGATGATTATGATAAATATATATATATATATATATAGCACAACATGAAACCGAAATTGTATAATTCTAGTTTCAATTCAAGAAGTCACTTATTGAATGAGAAGAAAAACTTTTCAAAACGAGTATAATTGAAGGTTTTTAAAAAGTTATTCAATATGAATTCTTCGATTTCCTTTTATGATATTTCTCTTGACTATCTTGATTTAAAAATTTGACTAAGCCATGAAGATTCGATGTTGTATGTCAATCAAAGGACCAGGGGAGATGACAATTATTACTTCAACAATCTCTGTACATGAAATTAAAATCCTGAAAAATGTTCTCATGCTATAAACAGAAAATTAGTTTGTTGATATTGAAGTCATTTTTTCAGAGTATATATATATATATATATATATATATATGTGTGTGTGTGTGTGTGTGTGTGTGTGCATATTGTCACTGAGCAAAGACGATTAAAGCTTTCTTCAGGAAAGCGTATAAAATCAATGACTTGGCCAGCGAATAGACCGGATCTAAATCCACTTGAAAATTGGTTTGGTGATAATGAAGTTATTTTTTTCAGGGCGGTAATGCGTCTTATCAAAGAGCCAAGAGGATCAAAACTTTTCTTCAGGAAAGCGTATAAAATCAATGACTTTGCCAACGAATAGACCGGATCTAAATTCATTTGAAACTTTGTTTGGTGATAATGAGGTCATTTTTTTAGGACGGTAATGCATCTAGTCATAGAGCAAAGACGATCAAAGCTTTTCTTCATGAAAAAATAAATTAAATAAATGACACGGCTAAAGAACTGTCCGGATCCAATCAAAAGCATATGGCTGATTTTTTTTTTTAATTTATAAAGCCATAATCTTCAGCTACAAAATAAGAATATTTTGTCTTATTTGGTATTAGTTTATTTACTACTAAATAAAAAAAAAAAGAGAGAATAAATATCCTCTAAGTTTGCTAATTCTATTGATATTGGCTTTGTAGTATAAAATTTATTCAAAATGTGATATTCTAAAAAATCAGTGAATCCCCACCCGCCAAAATCTGTTTGGGCTGATGCTATAATGGCAGCGGGGGTATGAAATTTTGAATTAAAAAAAAATGAACTCGTGATATTTGTTACTTCAAGATTAATGCGCGGTACACAATCTTCCATCGGGTACGTGAGAAAAAGTGACCAATCAAAAGGTAAGACGTTTGTTCATCTGACATTTACACGAAAAATCCAATATCGTGAGAAATTAAAGATTAGATACAGAAAAAAGAATAGCGAATAATTTAGGTTATCAATAACACAAAAGAAATATATAGATACATCTACACTTAAATATCAATCCTCTTTTTTTCTTATTCAGCCATTTGTTTACGGCATATTCTTGGATACATTATTTTTCTTCCAGACATAAAGTTAGCGACCCTAAAGTGACCCAAAGGCCGCATTTTCAATAACTACTACACCGAGGGTAAGGCGCAACTCCATTCCCAGAATTGCTCCACTTCACATTTGATTTACACCTTATAATGCTGAGTTTTAAGCAAGGTGGCATCAAGTACCATTTTTTGTGATGACGCGACTTGGGATTAAACCTCGGTCTCCCGGACCATTGGCGACCACTCTATTCATTAGACCAATGGTCCAGAAGCTTCTTTCAAATAATGGCATTTTATTATGCATGATGGGCGCCTCTGGTGGTGTAATGGTTAGCAAGCTCGACTAGCAAACCTACACGAGTGAGTTCGAGTCTCATTGGGTGCCCCTTTCATATGGCCCTGTGCTACATCTAAGCAAAAAGCTTAGTAAATTTCCATTTTATTATGCATGATTTCCTTGTTTTATCTTCGGCTTTGTTTGGTTCATTTATTTAATGGCATATCAACCTTCGTGAGTTATATAATGCTAATGTCACCCTGGTATAAGAACATCGGTTGACACTATTTAACCCACAGCTGGAGAAATAAGTGGGTTTACAGCATTTCCAAAAGTATCTTCCCGAAAGTAGATGTAATAACGTGACTGGAATTCGAACTCACTTACTACGATATCGCAATCCAGTAAGTTAACGAATGCTCCACGATGACTCTCTCAAATATATATTTAGATGATATGATAGAGTTAACTGCTGGTAAAGTTGAAGTCATGGTTATGCCATCTATTTCTCCAATTCACTTTCGTGACCCCGATATATATATATATATATATATATATATATATATATATATATATATATATATATATATATATATATATATATATATAATTTCATTTCATTCTTATTGTGAAAACCTGTAAGAGTAAAAAGAAGACTTCTAGTTTTTTTTTGGTGGGGGTTTACTGGTTCATTAGCTAAGTGGGTAGAGTGTTCGCCAAGGTTCAGGGAGACCTGGGTTCAATTCCAGGTCGCGTCATACCAGACACATTAAAAATGGTACTTGATACCTCCTGGCTTAACAGTCAGCAATATAATATTCGTATCAAGGGTAAAGTATAGTAGTCCAGGGAAAGGAGTCGCGCCCACTCTTACACCTCGGTGTAGTAGCTACTGAAAAGGGAACCTTCTGGTCACCCTTGACTACGGTCGCCAACTTTACGTACTTGTTTAATGATATATCAATCTTCGTGGGTTTTTTAATGTCAAAACTATCGTTGTAGAAGAACAGCAGAAATACTCTTTAACCAAGAGCTAGGGCTTCTTGCCTTCCCAAAATGAAGGATTCAAACTTGTTAACTTCAAGGCCACAGTCCAGCGTTTAACACCTCTTCAGAGCGGTAAGACCTCCCCACCAATGAGTGTCCTGATTATAACACTAAACAATCTGATGGTGAGGTTCCTGTGATGCTGGGGCTTTGGGGAATGCAGAGCACCCATTCATTGCTATTGCTCCCAGGTCCACTCTGGCCCGGCGTGGTAGCATCTGATTGGGCCCAATATTTGGGTTAAATAGAACTATCGACATACTTATGCTAAACTGAATTGACTAGATCGAATAGCTTGAAAAAGAAATGTCATTAACAATTAAACCGTACTTAAATTTAAACTGCGTGCTAATGCTAAACTGAATTGTTTGAAATGGAGCAGTTTTTGACATTGAAACTGTACTTACACAAAACTAAATTGTTTAATATAGAACTGTTTTAATATTTAACTGTTTGTAAACAAAATCTGTACTTATACTAAACTGAATTAGTTGAATAAGAACTGCTTGACAAAACTGAATAGCTTTAAATAAAATGTTTTTCACAATTAAACTGTACTTACATTTAAACTGCATTCTTATGCTAAACTGAATTGTTTGAAATAGAACTATTTTCATAAAAATGGATTTGGCGTTACATAACCTACGAAGGTTGATATGCCATAAAACCCCAAAAACCAACCAACCAACAACCAGCGTTTAAGCCGTTATGCCACGCCAACCAACCATCATACCTTTACCAATGGTATTTTTACCGAAGCTGGAGTTCGAACTAACTTTTACCGAAGCTGGAGTTCGAACTAACTTACCGTTGGCCTGCAATTTAGCCATTACACCTCAACAGTTTGTGTTTACGGTATTTGTTGCACGCCCCACCCAACGGGCAAGTGTGGAACAAGGCCTTTTTTTAGGTGGGTCCGGGCGCAGGGTCGTAGCCCAGACGCGCCCGGCATTCCCAAAAATGCCTACGGCCCCGTCGGCATTCCCCTTATTAGAGGCGTCTCAGGCGCCGGGCAATTAACCCAACCCCCCCCGAAGGGGGTAAAAGCCTGGGAGGAAGGCCCCCTGAGGCCGATGGAAATCTCCAAGTACCGAGACACACTCGGCCAGATCCGTGCCCCAGATAACACGGCCGGCCGAAGTGCTACCCGGCAACTGGAGAGGTTCAGACCAAGATTGTGTTTACAAATAAGTGTAATATTTTGTTGTTTGTTTGCATCGTCTGTCTTCCGCTAGACGAGTATCCCAATATTTTGGCCCTGTAATATTTTGTGCATCACTTAATCTACACAAGAGGACGAGATACAGAGGTGGGGGATAATCGATTCAGCCTAGAGAGACGAAGAGCCTGGTGCAAAACTTCATACCGTCAATTTCAAGAGTCTATAATTCTCGAGGAGGGAACCCTTTGAGAAAAAAAGCAGCACTATTCCCCTTTTAGAAAAAAAAAAAAAAAAAAAAAAAACAAACGTTTTCGGTGTTGGGGATTCATTTCCCCGGGTAGACGATCACAGTCATGATCCCACAATTTACTGTGGGGTCATGACTTCTAATCGACAGATTCTACTCCCGCCCAAAATAAACAAAGCTTCCTACGTAATCTATTCCTGGCCTTGTTTCAGACTTGAATAAGCTCAATAAATATCCATAATGCTTTATCATTTAAAAAGAGTCGCTTTCAGCTTATTCAGTACCAAAAAAATAACAGGATACTAATCAGTAAAATAAAGAAAAAGAGTACTTCTTTTTTAATTCAGATCAAAGACGAAAGTTATCTTCCTTGTCGCGAACTCTTCCTCATAAACAGTTGCTGTTGTTGTTTTGACTTTTTTTTTTTTTCTGGCTTAATCATTTTATTCGTAACTTCCTCGATGGGTTTTTCACTTTTCAGCGGGCGTCAAGTATTCTTGTTAGTGATGAAAGAAAGTTGTTAAATTCAGTAAATAAAAACGAGAGATGGACTGATAATGCAAAGATGAAGATGAAATAACGGAAATAATGAAAAAAGAAAAAAAAAGAGTAAGAATTACAACAACAACAAAAAAAGAAAAAGAAAAACAGACAAGAAGCTAAGAACGAAAAGCAAAGAAAAAAAAAATAATAGAAACAATCTTATCTCTAAATAACTAAACGAACTGGAGGGGGGGGGGGGTAAAAAGAGCAAAATAGAAAAAAAAACGTATAATTATGACGGGAATATAAGAGCCGAAAATGCTTTCTTCTTTATGATGTTGTTTGTTTTATTTATTTCTTTTCCTTTTTTTTTTTTTTTATCAAAATGCGGAACCTAATTCAAGCTTAGTCTTGTTCTGTAGGACAATAATTAGTATTCCTGATGTATATTATTTTAGGCTTGAATTAGAATGATAAAAAGAAACACACACACACACACACACACACACACACACACACACACACACACATATATATATATATATATATATATATATATATATATATATATATATATAAAAGTGCGTGGGTGTAGGTGTGGTTAAGTACCGAGTGCAGGCGTGTGTGTAGAAAGATGTATATGCACATGTTTTTGTGTGTTATAGGGCAAATATACGTTTATATAGACAAAAAAGGAACCGATGGAAAGAGACACGTAGATAGATATATAGATTGATAGATAGAAATGTACTGATATATACACACACTCAAACTCTCTCTCTCTCTCTCTCTCTCTCTCTCTCTCTCACACACACACACACATACACACACACATACATAATCTCTGATGATCGTATAGAAGAAAAACTGACAGTCACTAAGTGTGACTGACTCAGTTTTTATTCTATCCCAACTTATATAGACTTGCTATATCACCGATATTGAGCTCTTTTTATTAATAAATATCTCAAACTGTATAATCCTTTCTAATATACATCTATCTATCTCTCTCTCTCTCTCTCTCTCTCTCTCTCTATATATATATATATATATATATATATATATATATATATATATATATATATATACGGAAGAAAATAATGGATAGTAATCCGACAATTTGTGAAGAAAAATTGACAAGTAATCCAAATAGAAAGTAGGGATTTATAGAGAAACAAAGTCAGTTGACACTATAGCGTTTCGGTTCTGCTGAACCATCATCAGGACTGTGAGGGGTTTTATTAGTGATGTTAAGTGTAGATGGATGTATAAAAAGTGTAAAAATATATAAAAATTTGGAAAAGTTGTACAAGAAAAGTTGGCTGTTTTTATATATATATATATATATATATATATATATATATATATATATATATATATATGCATATGTGTGTATAAGAAAGTAAATATGGATTAAAATCCGACAGTACGAAGGTAGCAGAAAAAAACATAATCCAAATAGGTGAATTTATTATGATGTAAAGTCGACGTTAACGTTTCGGTTTCAGTAACCATCATCAGGAGTTGGATATCAAAATAGTTCACATAGCGATGGCTACTTGTTGGGATGACAGGAGCAATGAGAAATATACAACGAAAAGATACATAAACGTGCACATAGCGTTCATAATTCAAAAGTCATAAGAACGAGTCTAACACGTGTTTCTCAATAAACGGGAAGTTTTGTCTCGTTTCTTTGGGAAATCCAACATTTTCAAATATTTCTCCACGTGCCACGTGAACTATTTTGATACCCAAGTCCTGATGATGGTTACTGAAACCGAAACGTTAACGTCGACTTTCCATCATAATAAATTCACCTTTTTGGATTATGTTTTTCTGCTACCGTCATGTGTGTATATATGTGTGTGTGTGTATATATATATATATATATATATATGTGTGTGTGTGTGTGTGTGTGTGTGCACATGTGTCGGTGTTTGTGTGTGTATGTGTGTATATGCATGTGTGTGTGCTAGTGTATCTAGCAAACCCCTCTTCATGAGTAGGATATTACACAAGGCCAATATTTTATTGGATTTTTACTGTTTTGAATTCACAGTCTTCCTTCTCCTAGACCGGGGATCATACCAATATAAATAGGATTGTCTACCTCACTATTTGCCCATTGCTGAAGAAAGAATTGGGGATTCATACCCTCTAAAAAGTATTAGCGAGATAGGAAGTGCAACAGCCTTGGCCAATATTTGAAGCTGGGTCGTCGTGACAATTTCCGACGAGGAAAACCATTATTCTCCAAGTACCTTTTCTTCCTGTTATATATATATATATATATATATATATAAACAATTACCCAGAGAGGAGCGACTAATAAACTATATGGCATATCAATTATCATAGATTAATTTGAGAGAAGGGAAGTACACACAAACACAGAAACTCACTAGATAGACCCTTGTAAAAGGAAAAGAAGAAAGGAAAAAAGAAAGAGAAATAGCCAACACCAGCAGAAAGGAAAATCTATCAAGGAATCTTAAAAAATCAGCAACCCTATTTAAAAGGTCAACACTATATAAATCAAAAGCGACACCGTCAACAACCATTACGACTCATTGAAGATAGCGAAAAGACACTAGAAACACGTGTAGGAGTAAAATAAATGATTTTAGAAAAAAAATTTCTTTGTGGGTCTATTTATTTTAAAATATTCACTTTTTTTTCTCTCACTGGACGAATAAAAACGGAATATATATATATATATATATATATTTGAATGAACAAAATAGACATTTTTAGTCTACATATTTTTTGTTAACCCTTTCAAATTACAGGATTGATCTTATGATATTCGGCCGGAATTGGTTAATAAACCTTCCATACTTAGTTATTTCCCAAGAACTTTCTGCCCAACTTTGGGGCATCATCAGGGGAGGGTGTATAGCACAGAATTTTAAAAAACATTCATGCGCAATAACAGTATTACGGAAAATTCTTGCCGACAGTGCAACAAAATTAGAACATCAAAATAACAAACAAAAATTACAGATTCACGAAGCACTACATATTAGAAACATACAACCCAAACTTAATAGAATTAATTTTGAAACCAGTGCTAATGTACTTAAATGTCTTTAGCTACTGACACTATTTATAGAAACAAATTTGAAAAGTAAACACTACACAATACAACAGAGCAAAAGTTCATTCTTACAAAGTAGTAATGCGCATACAAAAGTTACATCACATTTGTAATACATCCTCCCCTGATGCTGAATATATATATATATATATATATATATATATATATATATATATATATATATATATATATATATATATTACTTACCATACCGCATACGAGGATCATTAAATAAGTTTACAGACTTTTTTCGTATGAGCACTTTTATTGATAGTACACACATGAAACTCTAGTCCCTTTCGAAGTAATCTCCTCCGGCTGCAATGCACTTGTTCTACCGTTCCAACAACTTATGAAAGGCCCCATCGAAGTCCTCTTGTGTGAGCGTGTCAATGACCTTTGTCACAGCCTCTTTCATCTCCTTAATTGTCTCATAACGACACCCTCTGAGCTTAGGGAATAAGCAAAAGTCACAGGGAGTAAGGTATGGACTGTAGGGAGGCTGAGGAACTGTCTTGGTCTCCATCTTGGTCAAATAGTCTGTGACAAGAATGGAGTTGTGGACTGGTGCATTGTCCTGATGGAAATGTTACTGACCCGAATTGAAAAGTGCTGGCCTCTTCCGACGAAATCTCAGCCTGAACTCCCTTAAAACCTCAACAGAGTACCCTAACTCTAACCCTCTGGCCAATCAGCTCAGGTCTATTGACTTCCTTACTCCTCCCACACCTCTAATCATCCCTCACAGACTCCATGCCTTCCTTTAATCTCTTCTGGCACTCAAAAACTGATGCTCGATTCATGCAAGATGCTCCAAAAGCAGTCTGAAACATTCCATACGTTTCTCTGGCATTTTTTCCAAGTTTAAAATAGAATTTATTGCATATAATTCTTCTAAAGTGTGCTCACGCCCAGATTCCTTTTTTGAAATTCACCAGCAGTGAAAATCAGGCTTTGTAGTAGGGTGTATTCTAATTCCAGTTGTAGCTGTTGATTTGAACCTGAAATCATAAAAATTGGTCAGTCATCTCATACAATGTATAGCAATGCCATACTGAATTTTCAAGAGTGTACGACAATTCTAAAATCCAAAACAAAAAAGTATGGAAACCTATTGAAGGCATCACGTAACTTGGCAGCAATATGTCATCTACTGAAAGTGATACCAACATACGCACCAGAAAGACATGAACTGCTATCGACAGGTCATCGACCCTATGAAAATCTAATTTCTCTAATGTAATTAAACAGGAATTCAAAACTAGCTGTTTCCATTAGTGGTCTGAATTTCTGAAACGAAGCTTGATGATTTTTTAGACTTGTACTCGGTTTTGGAATCAAAGCAAGCGAACTGCATGGATTAAATAAAAGACATGGTGTTAATTAAGGTAATGATTAATCATATCAATCATTTTTCATCAGTTATATTTTATAATTTTCTTTGGTAAGGCTTTAAACTACTCGGTGTCCCTGATTTAGGTGTTGTAGTCAGACGGGTCAATCGCATGCCTTCGCGGAAAGGATATAACAATCATCATCCGTCATAATAAACTCCCAGGCAGGAAATAGAGCCGGACTGGCCGTTGGAGTGAATTGAGTGGGTAGGAAATGTCATAATCGGAAGGGACGGTCCTGAGAATTTTAGGATTTTGAAAAAGACTTGAATTGAGGTTCGACAGTCGAAGCTTGCTGTTGGATGTTTCGAATCTGATCAGATCAGTTTGGGTTTCGACCGGCAAAGATGAGTTCAGAACATAGACTCTACAAGGGGATCCGTGGCGGGGTGGGGATGTAAGCATAGTATGTGTTAGCTCTAGCTTTTATGAATTGTCTCTCTCTTTGTGTCACCAAGGACTGAAGGCAGAAAGAAATAAACCCGTTCCCATCTGAAAGACAGTGTCAGCTGTATTATCATCACCATCTGAAGAAAGCCGGAGGACACATTGGCTAAAACATTGTGAATTTAACCATAAAGACGAAAATAATAGCCCGAAAACCCTAATTGATAAAAAAAAAAACTGGAGCCAGTTCAGTACTATTGCATTGCCGCACTACTACGAAACCCTTAAAGACAAAGCTAGATGGGAACTACACGAGAATTTTGCGTGCTCTTTTTTAAAAAAGACACGGAGCAGCATCCCACAACATGGCTGCTGTACAGCCACAAACCATCTAAGTAAGACGAAGAAGACATGTGGGGAACTGAAAAACAGGAACGAACTCAAAAGCGAAACCTTTATTAGTGCTATGTGAAATGCAATCAGTCTCGTCCAGGATTTGAACTCGTGTCGCTGTGTCCTACGACGATAACCATAACACCACGGGCACCTCCAAGTTGGTTTATATATATTGTCCAGTAAATTCGGAGTAGGAAATAATTCTGTCAGGGCAATTAAATTATTCAAACTTCGAATATTTGAATATTCCTGGTAAATAGCTCAATGTAAACGACATCACAGAGCAACAATTCCTTTAAGAAAAACTAAAATCCGGTCACTTTAGGATAATAGATTTATTTTCATCCTGTATGGGGAGGTAACTCTTCACAATTAACTATAAAAATAGGATTAAATTGGGATAGTTTAGGTAAAAGGAATAAAAGAAATATAGGAACCCATTGTGTGAGGGCAGACGTATGTACGTTTCAGTAAAAAGGTGGCCGAATTAATGGAAGCGAGGATAATTTTGGAGTTTAAGATATGTATTACTGTAATCTTTGCTTTTGGTTGATAGGAATTGTTGTAATTCCTTAAATTTTTGTTAAATCTGAAGAATTTCGTTAAAATGTTGGTTAAATTAGTGTAGAGAGTAAATTAGAACCTACGTCTAGTTATTTTGTGATGGTCCCGACCGGCAACGAAAGAAAACCGGAATTAGCCTAATGGGGAGGAAACTCTTCACTCCTCTTCACCCCCGCTTCACACTCTTCTCTCCTATGCCCACGACCTCCCCCATTCTGGCTGTATTCATAATACACATTTGGATCTGAAGAAGTCCTGGTAAATTTGGAATTATTGATTCATATCAATACTCATAGCAGGATGGAAATAAATTTATCATCCTAAAGTGACCGGGTTTTAGACTTCTTAAAGGTATATATATATATATATATATATATATATATATATACAAACCTACATACTCACATACAAAACCTAATCATATTGGGCTATAGAATACACCAACTGTATCTCTACAGAGAGGTAAGACCCCCTCTACAATGCGTGTCCTGGATAGAGCATTAAACAACCTGGTCCGGAGTGGTAGTACCTGACAGAGTAATATCTATGGGTCGAATAGATCTGTTTGACATTTAAACTGAGCGCAAACAAATGACGTATACAAAATTGAGTTGTTAGAAATAGAACTGTTTGGCAACCTAAGTCAAGGGTGACCCGAAGGTTCCCTTTTCAATAGCTACTACACCGAAGTGTAAGGGAGGGAACTACTTTTTTCCCTGGATTGTTCCACTTTACCCTTGATATATACCTTATAATGCTGAGTGTTAACCAAGGGGGTATCAAGTACCATTTTTTTTTTCAGTCTTTGGTATGACTCAACCTAATATTGAACCTGGTCTCCCGGAACATTGGCGAACACTCTACCTACTTACACTTCCTAAATATGTAGTTTTTGTTTGTATGGTCGATTTTTTAAATGCAGAACAAGCAGTTCTGAATATTTACAGGAATATTTGTCACGAATCTAGTTGATTGAAATAAAAAGGTTGCTATTTTTAATTTTTTTAACTTACTGTCCTATCGGCTAGGACTTAAGTATGCGCCGACTTCATATCTACGAAGGTATAAGACTCCCTACCCACAACGTGTGTCCTGGATATTACACTAAAGCATCTGATGGTGAGGCTCCAGTCCTGCTGCTTGGAGAAATAGTAGAACCCCTTCACTGCCATTATTCCCTGGTCTACTCTGATCCGGAGCGGTAGAACCTCTTAGGCTCCCATCAATGGACCAAATAGAACTAATTAACCTTTTATCTGAGTTCGAACAAATGACGAATGCTAAATTGAATTGTTAGTGTTACATAGCAATACTTGAAACTATTTAATTTGTGCAAAAAAAAAAAAAAAACAGTCATTTTTAATTGAAACTCGTTCAGATTTTTTTCTTTTTCCGATTGACATTTCTCTATTTTCATTATGTGTCAGTCAGAAAAATTGGTATTTCGTAATCAAATTATTTGGTTAATTATTTAGTTAATAATGGTTTCAGATTTTTCAAATTTTAACAACATGTGTAAAAACAACTCAAAATTCTGTTTAATTATTTAAAGATTTTTTCGTGGTAAAAAGTATAATGATAGCAACAAACAGAACCAACATTTTATTCATAAGGAAAATAAAAGCTAAAAATATGACAGGTTAGCTCACCGGTTTCGATCCTTGCGGAGATAAATCGAGGATAATATTGAATTTAAAAAAAACTGAAAGTTCGAGGAAAAACACTTCTTTTATATGAGATTATATCGAAATATTATTAAGTCCTAGAAGACATTCTCTTTGTTTACAGAGAGATGGTCAACCGAACAAAATATGAAATGTTTCCTATACTTTTTAATAGATAAGAGAGCCTGATTTGTTCAATATAGAAAACAAGTTAACACTAAATTTCTAACCACAGTCATGGCTTTTTATAAGATTTTCAGCAATTGAAATATAATTTTTTTTTTTCGTTCTTTTCAGGTATAGAAATGCCAGTCATTGAGAGGAAAAAAAGTGATTTTCTGTGTTAGCAGATGCTTGAACACAGTCGAACAAGGCTGTGTAGTGTGCCTTTGTGAGAGAATCAATTGCAATGCAGATTTGGACTTGGCAAAAAGAGTTGAGCTAGCTACTTGATCTGCACCGTATCATAGATGGTCAGCTTATTGAAAACTTGTTCATAGTGTTATATATTGACCTTCGGCCCGGCCAAACATGCCATTCCAAAGTGTTGCACCAGAAGTAAGTGACACATTCCGATGGCAGTAATGAGAAGAAATCGCGTAGGCGGACTAGGCTGACAATATGGGACAAGGTAAAATCCCATGGAACAGGCATAGACTGATGCACCGGAAGATAGTGACCTGTGAACTGCATGCCATTCCAAAGATTGAGTGGGCGATTGAACTATTATATAACTCGGTGAAGACAGGAAGTCAGTTCGCTGGAGATCAGAGAAGTTAGAGACAAGATGTGGTAGGGAAAGCCGCTACCCAGCAGAAGGGGCCCTCGGGACCCCCAGTGAGTTTGAAGAGCAGACCAGTTGGTGAGAAGATGCTGGAATGAGAACATGTCCCAGAGAGACTGGGCCCCCGGTTGAGCAGCCCAGGAGAACGAGAACGACACACGGCGATATCCGGATGTTAATATGTTGCAGTCTTTGTTCAGTCTCCAACTCCCTCTCAAACACAAACCTTTCAAATAAAGTGAGAGAGATATTTTTTTAAAGAAGGTTGGTTTCTTTGTTTAATGGCATATCGACCTTTGTATGTTATTTAATGCCAAATCTATTCTCCTAGAAGAACAGTAGTGGTACTATTTAACCCATAGCTGGGAGGATAAGGGGGTTCATACCTTTTCCAAGGGTATTGGCCCGAAAGTGAACGTAATAGCGCGACTGGAGTACGAACTCGCGTATTACGATTCCGCAGTCCATCGCTTTAACCATTACACCACGAGGACACCCCTTTCTTTCTTTTCTTTTCTTTTCTTTTCTTTTCTTTTCTTTTTTTTTATTAAGAAGTCTTCGTTCGTCTTTATTATTGCCTAAATATGTATTTCTCATGTACATGTGTATATTTGTAGCATAGGGCTATACAACAATAGAATCGTTTATAAAATTTGCAGACCTTTAAATAGATCGTGCAAATTTTGATGAATAAATATTATTTAGTTCAACATTAAACCTATTTAATTTCCATTGCGACGATAATGCAGTTGTTCGTTGGTTGTTTGGTTGAGGCTTATGGCATATCAACCTTTGTAGGTAATTTAACGACAAATCCATTTTAATGAAAATAGTTCTATTTCAAACAATTCATTTTAGCATAAATACGCAGTTTAAATGTAAGTACAGTTTATTTGTCAAAAGCATTTCTATTTCAAGCTATTCAGTTTACTCAAACAATTCAGTTGAGCATAAGTATGCCGTTAGTTCTATTTAACCCATAAATAGGGCCCTATCATGTGATACAACTCCGGGCTAAAGTGGACTAGGGAGCAATGGCAATAAAGGAGTGCTCCCAAAGCCCCAGCATCGCTGGGACCTCACCATCAGATTGTTTAGTGTCATATCAGGACTCTCATTGGCTGGGTCTTACCCCTCTAAAGAGGTGCAGTCGGTGTATTCTACAACCCTAGTCGACTGGGCAATACAGAAAATTAAATGTCAAAACAGTTTTATTTAAGATTATTCAGTTTAGCATAAGTAAACAGTTTAGACGTCAAAACAGTTTTATTTCGCGCAATTCACTTTAGCATAAGCATGCAGTTTAAATGACAAATTAGTTCTATTTTAAATCATTCAGTTTAGAATAAATACGCAGTTTAAATGCAATAATCAGTGAAGGAGACCCGGTTAAGTTCTATTTAACCCATAGATAGGACCCTTATCAGGTGCTACCACTCCGGGCCAGTGTGGACCTGGTAGCGATGGCAATAAAGGAGTAAACTGCATTCCCCAAACCTCCAGTATTAGTGTAACCTCACCATCAGATTGTTTAGTGTCATATCCAGGACACTCGTTGGGGGGGGTCTTACCCCTCTGCAGAGAAGCAGTCGGTGTATTCTACAGCCCAAGCCGACTGGGCAAACGATAATGCAGTCACTCAGATATTTATATATCAAATGATATCTGAAACACTATATATATATATATATATATATATATATATATATATATATATATATATATATATATATATATATATATATAAACAGAGATTGTGACAAGTTTACAAGGATTAGAAAGAGAAGACGATATAATATATTATTTAGTCTTTTTTGAATAATTTGCTTAGCGGTATATTTTTAAAGTTTTCTTTAAAATGAATAAGTTAAACGTGGTCACATAAAATAAAAATCATTACTATTTGCTAATTCACTGGATATCATTATTAAGTGTCTGTCGCGTGAAGTAAGCAGAGATAAGGTCGGGAATCCCCGTTGTGCGTGCTCAGCAACCTTACACCCATTAAAATTCAGTCTCAGTGCAAAATTCTTGGTGCATATATCCTTGGTCATCTCACAACTTTTCTTAAGTGCGGGTCGTCTTAACTCAGAAACTATATATATATATATATATATATATATATATATATATATATATATATATATATATATATATATATTTACTCTATATATATATATATATATATATATTTACTCTCTCTCTCTCTCTCTATATATATATATATATATATATGTATATATATATATATATATATATATATATATATATATATATATATATATATATACACTCTATGAACACATGTATATAAATGAAGTATGCATATCAAAGTAGAAAAGCTTTTGTTTTCTACTTGAGTTTTTGAGTAGAATATAAAACAAAAGAAGAAAACCAGACGCGTTTAATCTTTTAATCAAGAAGGCGGACATTGTTGTATTATCTAAATGATCCAAATTTTACTTATACTTAAGTGGATAGTCAACAAACATACATCAAATATAAAAATTGTAATAATATATATATATATATATATATATATATATATATATATATATAGTTTTCTATAATAAAAACTGCTTCTTTTGAAGTTGGTAGTTTATTTTGAAATAATCGTGTACGCTTTAAGTTGGTTTATTTTGATTTACTTGTTTACCGACTTATCAACTCATGAGTCAATGGCGAAATTTTGTTCATTTGTAAATCTTAAATTTTAATCCCAACAACGTAAAGGCTTGTTTATGGGTTATTTAATGCCAAAATTTGATTTATTTGTAAATGATTTATTGTAATCATAGTTTAACGGCTTATCAACTACTATGGCTTATTTAATGCCAAAATTTAATTCATTTGAAAATGTTTGATTGTAATTGTAGTTTAACGGCATATCAATTCCTATGGGTTATATAAAACCAAAATTTAATTCATTTGTAAATGTTTGATTTTAGTCGTAGTTTAACGGCACATCAATTCCTTATGGGTTATTTAATGCCAAAATTTTATTCATTTGAAAATATTTGATTGCAATTGTAGTTTAATGGCATATCAATTCCTATGGGTTATATAAAACCAAAATTTAATTCATTTGTAAATGTTTGATTGTAGTCGTGGTTTAACGCCATATCAGCTCCTATGGGTTACCTAATGCCAAAATTAATTCATTTAAAAAATGTTTGATTATAGTCGTAGTTTAACGGCATATCAATTCCTTATGGGTTATTTAATGCCAAAATTTGATTTATATGAAAATGTTTCATTGTAATCGTAGTTTAACGGCATATCCATTCCTTATGGGTTAATTAATGCCAAATGTTCATTCATTTGTAAATGTTTGATAGTAATCATAACGAGTTTTCAAATATTTCTCTTATGTTGAGCATATCACACGGACGTTGAGTGAATAATAGAATTGGGTATATTTTAGTCGACATTAGATTACTGCTTTTACGGGTGCATTTAATATACGTACGATACGACGTTTTCCCAGACGGCTGGGGCAGTAGAATACACTGACTGCTTCTCTGCAGAGGGGTAGCCCCCCCTCCCCCAATGAGTGTACTGATATGACACTAAACAATCTGATAGTGAGGTTCCAGTGATATTGTAACTTTGGGCAATGCGGAGCACCTCTTCATTTCCATCGCTCCCAGGTCCACTCTGGCCCGGAATGGTTGCACCCGATAGGGCCCTATCTATGGTTTAGATAGAACTAATCTGCATACTTATGCTAAACTAAATCACTTGAAATAGAAATGCTTTGATATTTAAACTGCGTACTTATGCTAAACTGAATTGTTTGAGGTAGAACTCTTTTTGTCATTGAAACTGTACTTATGCTAAACTGAATTGTTTGAATGGGAAATGTTTGACTCAACCGAATAACTTGAAATAGAAATGTTTTTGGCAATTAAACTCTGTGCTCATGCAAAACTGGATTCTTCCAAATAGAACTGAATATTCGTATAGAAATGGATTTGGCATGAAATAACCTACAAATGTTTATAGGCCATAAAGCCCAAACACCCGACCCATCGATACGACGTCCTACCGAACTGTAAAGGTCATATGCGCTTCGTTGCTTATGTGTTTCTGATTATTCTCGGAAAACTGTGTTATTTTTCTTTGTATCTTTCTTGGTTTCTTCGTATTTTTAATCAATGTCTAAGTTCATTTTCTCAATTTCTTCGAGCGATTCTTAGTAACTTTTGTTGATATCCTACTCTCTTTAACGGTCAGAATCATACATCTCCGCCTGCTCTTCATTTTACTATCCTTTCTCCATTCCTACGGTTTCGAGTTCGATTCTGGATCTAAAAGGATCCACTTAGGTCAGTACGTGCTGTCAATTCTTCTCTAATATCGCGCTGTTATGTGCTTTTTATATTTGTAATTTTGCTTTTTCTGGATTTAATTTTTTATGTATATACTGTCACGTGATAGCCCACGGAGACGATAGAGGTAAGATTAATACTATCCTCCCGTTGAATTAACAGTATCTAGCCGTCAAAAAAGGTGACCGTTAAGGGAGAATGTGGGTCACAGAGGGTTATCAACAGGTGTTGGTACTTAGTAACCTCAGGTCGCCGGACACCGGAAGGGGAGGGAGAGAGAAGCCAAATGATTGGCTGGGACCCCAAAACGGAAGTGGGGCTCCCCGCCGTCAGCAGAAATAGATAGTAAAAAATTAGTTTTTGAGCAGGGCTCGTAGCGGGCAGACGAACCATAGCCAGTATTCCGGGTTGAAGACAAAATAATACCTGAGACACGAGGGACCCCAGTTTCTTCAAGCCAGTGTAAAAAAAAAATAGAATAAAGTCTATTAGCCCGTGAAAGAAGAAAGATTCTCCAGTGGAACCACATCGAAAAATAAGATAAGTAACTTTGGGACGATTCTCCTTTATACCCAAATTTTGTATACCTCTCTCTCTCTCTCTCTCTCTCTCTCTCTCTCTCTCAATTTGAAGAAAAACAGAAGTAAAGAAAAGACATTTATATTCGTGGACTGTCCAATTATTATATGTTTTGACACTTTGAAAGTGTATATAACTGTAGTAAATGAATCATATATTTTTATGTTAACACGTGGTCTATGTTGTTACTTCATGCTTTCTTTTCAGCTTCTATTCGCCTTATGTTATCTTGCTTAGAATTGTCCAATTAATTCCTAAAATATCACACGGGAAACCGGAGTTGCCGACTACTACAATATAATATTATTACGACTAAAACCTATAGGTCCATATTCTTCCAGTATCTTGGGGAAGGAAGTGAAAGCGGCCTGGTGGGTGTGTGGATAGTGTGAAATTTGGACCCCCTTGCCAGCGGCGGTCAGTCTGGCCCTAAATTGGTCCCTCACATAATATGCCAGTTCTTATATGCCTGAGAGAAAAACTCTGAACGAGGACTTATTAGGTAAGGGATCAAGTGCCAACCTGCCCCGTCTTCACACGAGCGAAAATAAAGTCCCGTTTTGGGATTTTAGTCAATTTGCGTCACAATACCAAACATTTTCTGGTCCAGTCGGCTAGAGTTCCAGAATACATCAACTGCTTCTCTGCAGAGGTGTAAGACTTCCCCAACGTGTGTCCTAGATATAACAGTACACAATCTGATGGTGAGACTCTTGTAAATCTGGAGCTTTGGGAAATGCAGATTACCTCTTTATTATCATTGCTCCCAGGTCCACTCTGGCTTGTAGTGGTAGTATCTGAGAGGGTACAATCTATGGGTAAAATAGAACTGAACTGTGTACTTATAATAACCTGAAATGTTTGAAATAGAACTGTTTACATGTATAAAGTACTGGACATTGGCATGATGTTTAGAGTGTTCCCCAATGGTCCGGGAGACCTGGGTTCTATCCCAGGTCGAGTCATACCAAAGACTCAAAAAATGGTACTTGATACCTCCTTGCTTAACACTCAGCATTGTTAGGTATTGATCAAGGGTAAAGTGGAGCAATCCAAGGAAAGGAGTAGCGCCCTCCCCTACACCTTGGTGTAGTAGCTATTGAAAAGGGAGCCTTCGGGTCGCCATCGACTGCGGTCGCCAACTTTACTTTTATATGTATAAAAATGGATTTGGCATTAGATAACCTAAAATGGTTAATATGCCTCAAAACCAAACATTTTCCTTTGTTAAAAAGAATAAGGTTAGCAGGAGCCTCTGATTTGTAAAACCAGAAGGACTTAATTTTTTAATCCATGTAGAATCGTTCGGTAACTTAGGATCAGTCTGGGGAGGTAAACTTCTGCAATCTCATTATTTCTGCAATCTCATTAGGTTGCAGGTGCCCTTGGTGTTATGGTTATCGTCGTAGGAAATGGACAGGGTGACACGAGTTCAAATCCTGGCCGAGACTGATTGCATTTCACATAGCAGTAATACCCTTGGGAAAGGTATGAATCCAATTATTATTCTTCCAGCTATGGGTAAATAGTAGGGCAGACTAGGTTCTTCAGCTTTGGTGAGGCAACTAGTCTAGGAGAAGGAAAACTCTGAATTCAAACCTGTTAAACTTCGCTTAAAAATTGACCTTGTGTCATATCCTGCCCGAGCGAAGGGGTTGGGTAAATATGGTTAGGTTGCAGGTGGTACGGTGGTGTCTTGTATGAAATGTAGCCAATGAGTTTTATCCATCAACGTAGATTCTTGTTGCAAAATTCTTGAGCACTGTCTGTCACGATCGTTTGGAATTCTTCAATTCCTAAGAATAATGTTCTCAATACTCGCTTTATCATTGTGGCTTTTCCTTCCCGTTCTTTGATTACTTCAGGCCATCCCGAAACTGAGTTCAATGGTATCAGAAATAAGCCAGAACCTTTGATGTGTGCTTGATCCATGTTGACCATATTTCACAGTTTTTTTTAAGTCGGATTTTAAATTGAATTGTTAGTATAATTGGGCAATACTTGAAACCATTTAAATGTATGCATTAAAACTGTTTGTGTTAGATGGCAATACTTGAAACCATTTAACTCTGAGCAAATAAAACTGTTTGTGTTAGATGGCAATACTTGAAACCATTTAACTCTGTACAAATAAAACTGTTTGTGTTAGATGCCAATACTTGAAATCATTTAACTGTGTGCAAAAACAGTCGTTTTTCATTGAGACTCGCTTAGTTTTTTTTTCTTTTTTCCGACTAATATTTTCTATTTTAATTATATACAATGTCTGTCAGAAAAATTGACATTTCGTATTCTAATTATTTTGTTAATTTTTTTATTAATTATTTTGTTAATTATGGTGTCAGTTATTCTTAAATTTTAGTAATGTGTAGAAAAACTAAAAATTCTTTGTTTAATTATTTAAAGATATTTTTCGCTGTAAAAAACTTAATGATTGCAACAAAAAGACCGACGATTTTATCATAATGAGAATAAAAACTTTAAAAAATGACGGACTTGCAAACTGGTCTCGATCTTCGCTCATCAGAACTAAATCGAGGATAATATCGAATTAAAAAAAAACTATGAGAAATATGAAGGGTGAGAAAAAAATTGTATTCGAGACTATATCGAAATAATATTAAGTCTGAGAATTAATTTTTTTATTAATTGCGGACTTTTTGTCCTCATCTTGTTAGTTTTTGTGTTGTTTCTTCTTTCACAACGTTTCGGCCAAATTTCACCTCTAGCCTTCTTCAGGTGATTTACTGCGACCTCGCAACAAATAAAAAAATTAATTCTCAGATTAAGGAGCCTCATCTCAAAATAATTCTAGTTAAAGACAATTAAATATTAAGTCCTTGCAGATATTCTCTCTGTATACAGAAAGACGTTCAGCCGGACAAAATATGAATTGTCTCCAATACTTTTAAACGGAATCAAGGGTGTGATTTGTTCAATATAGAAAACTAGTCAAATCTAAATTTCTCAGCAAATCTATCGTTTTGAATATTCAGGTTATTGAGACTAATCTTCGCAATAATCACTTTATCATTGTGGCTTTTCTTTACATTTCTTTGATTACTTTAGGTCATTCTGAAAATAAATCTTCTAGTATCAAGAATAAGCCAATATCTTTGACGTGTGCATGATCAATGATCATATTTCACCCTATTTTTTTAAAATGACGGATGTTAAATTGAATTCTTAGTGTTACATAGCAATACTTGTAACTTAGTGTTACATGGCAATACTTGTAAAACTTGTGTACAAAAAACAGTTATTTTTTATTGAGACTCGTTCAGATTTTTTTTTAGCATTGCGGCTTTTCTCTCCGTTTCTTTGATTACTTCAGGCTATCCTGAAATTGAGTCCACAAGTATAAGGAATAAGCCCATAACTTAAACGTACGTATGATCCGTGTTGATTATAATTCAATTTTTTTTTTCTCTGGATCGTCTGTAAATTTTTATTTGTTTAATTTTTTTTTTTCAATTCAGCCCATTTTGGGCATCTTTCAATATAATCTACTAATTTCGTATATATGGGCAACCAGGCGTTCAACTTTAAACTTGTTTGCGTTACCGATGTATCACAATGTACATCATCAGGTACACTTTTTAATATATCCTTTCTTAGGTTGAGTAGAGGTACTATTATTATGTCTCTATTGTACATTATGCCCTTCTCTAAGATTAGTTTGTGTCTTGTTTCTTTGAAGGTTCTCTCTATCATTAAGCAATTAGACTAAATATTTCTCTTTATTCTCTCCACTATCTGGCTTAATACGAGCGCTTGCCTAATTTCTATTCTGAGTCGATTTATTGGCTCGTACCACGTGACTTTCGGTATCGCGGAAGTATAAAAGAGCAAAAACAGAGACAACTCGAAAAGGACGTCGGTCAGTAGTAAGACCAACTTCGGACCTAACACCAACAGCGTGAGACTCATAATATTTATCGAACTGTAACACTTCAGTTAATAAATAATTTACTCTATTTCACTGTGTATCTCTTCCTTACCACGATACAACAAGGGCAAAGCGTTCGCTTCCACCCAGTGTATTATTTTTGACTTCGGCATTTTCGGGATTTTTTACCTTTTTATTACGAAACTCTGGTCTGGATAGGGCCTCAACCTGCGGAATTATGTTCCATTTTATGTACATTCTATCAAAATCGAATGTCATAAGTTTAATTACCTATCTTAAAATTCTCAATGATGTAACCCCCATAATTTTTTGGGACTAAATATGAATTCTAACGTGTTCCTACTTTAGTAAAAATTTCCGTTATGAGGGATGAAGGATGAACCACAACACTTTGTTATAAACACTTTATTCTCGAACGGGGGTGAAGTTTCTGTGGTCTGTGAAAGACAGACGGACAGAAGGAGACAATGACAGACTAAGACAGATTGCTATTACTTCTCGTAACCATAGCTCGCTGCGTTATCTTCAAGACCCCACTTAGCTCTTCTTCTGAGTCTCGACGGAGGGTACTCAACAAGAGGCATTGCAGACCACCGGTCCCAGCGGGGTGCTCTCAAAGACTGTAAGCTGGTTCTCTCTCCCAGGCCCTCACTGACTCACACTGACTTAACTCACGAGCAGTCATCTGCATATAATATTTCATAACGTCTACAACTTCCGATTGGATCACATGATCTTCTTCTGCTTGTTCACACATGTGCATCTCTGATTGACGGCTCGGTCAAGGGTCAATATGCAATACTAATAAGATGTTTCGAATCTTTTTCCGTACTCCACACTAGCACTTCCTTTTCAACATTCGAGTAGTTTGTTTCTACTGCCATTACTTTTCTTGTAATATGATTGCTGCTACGGTATGTTCAGTCGCACCTGTGGTTAACGTTGCTACTTTCTGTGGATCAAAGATTTTCTCATGCAAGTTGATACAGAGATAGGTGTCACTTCATTACCAAGAAACCTCTAGGAAAACAATTGGCAAACAGAAATGAAAAAAAAAATCTCCTCTAAAAAATTTCGACGGAACTGTTATGGACACTTTTGAAAAGACATTCGAAACAAAAATTCGCTTCAAAATGATTTCCATCGTGGTAGTCGCATGCAATTAAGATTATGGACTATTAGGATACTACCAGAAAATTATCTTTCTTTTTGCTGTTTGAACACATTTTTCCCTGAGCTGTGTGTTTATTCTTTTTTTCTCACGTTACTTGCAACAATATATGCATAAAAAAACTTCGAGTCACGTTTTCAAAACCAATAAAAAAAAAATGTCATCGGGAACGATTAAAAAATATCATAATATATCAGGTCAATTTATGTCAAGGAACTTCCACTGAGGATTGATTGATTTGGTTTTATTGTACATCAACGACTGTAGGTTATTAATGCCAAATCCATTTTTATACATATAAACAGTTCTATTAAAAACAATTCAGTTTAGTATAAGTACGCAGTTTAATTGTATTTAACCCATATATAGGACCCTATCAGTTGCTACCACTCCAGGTCAGAGTAGAACTGGCAGCGATGGCAATGAAGGGGTACTCTGCGTCCCCAAAGCTCCAGCATTAATCGAATCTCACCATCAGATTGTTTATTTGGTTTGGTTGGGTTTTATGGCATATCAACCATTGTAGGTTATTTAATGCCAAACTAATTTATATATATATAAACAGTTCTATTTCAAATAATTCAGTTTAGCATAAGTACACAGTTTAATTGTTAAAACATTTCTATTGCAAGCCCTATAGTTTAGTCAAACAGTTCTAATTCAAACTATTCAGCTTAGTATAAGTAACGTCTTTGTTTACATGTTTTTAAATGACAAAATAGTTCTATTTCAAACAATTCAGTTTAAAATAAATACGCAGTTTAAATGCCAAAAACTGTTCTATTTCAGGCAATTTAGTCAAACATAAGTACGCAGTTTAAATGTCAAAACACTCCTATTTAAAGCAATTCAGTTTAGCATAACGATGTATCTTAGTTCTATTTAACCCATAGATAGGACCCTATCATATGCTACAACTCCAGGCCAGAGAGGACCTGGGAGCGATGGCAATGAAGGGGTACTCTGCATTCCCCAAAGCTCCAGTATTACTGGAACCTCACTATCAGATTACTTAGCGTTCTATTCAGGACACTCGTTGGGGCGGGGAGTTCTACCTCTCTCAAATGAAGCAGTCGGTGTATTCTACAGCCCCATTGAAGAAAAACTGAAGCATAAAACAAAACAAACTTTGAACAAGTTAAACGCAGCGGACATGACAATAAACAAAGACAAGTATGAACTAAACTGCGATTAAATGTTCATTTTCTTTTTTTTCTTTTTTTTTAGCAGAGGAATTCTATTATAAATTGAATTACCATGACTAGAAAATCTGGCGAGTACTGCTGCACGCCACATACAAAACGTCTGGACAGCTGTTTCGACTTTACTAGGACTCATCTGCAGTGTATACCGTGATCTGTCCCACTGGAAATCGACCCAGCGACCACAGAATGGAGAGCCGAAACTCTACCACTGAGCCATCAACCCACATCACACACAAGTGATGCCAAATCAACTAGTCATGCTAATTCCGCGGTTAATTAACCTGAATGTGTCTTGTAAGTTATATCCGTACCTCTATCAGAGGACACGGTCACCTCCAGGGCTACGTCTTCCCAAAATGATTGGGGACATGCGTCCGCGATATCATGAACTATTTGGCAAGGACATAGATTTACATTTTCTTTTTTTTAAATAGAGGAATTATATTATAGAATGAATAACTGCGAGAGGGTATCATCTTTAGGATATCAAATATCAAAGTGTGGAATATTATTCGTTCCAAGACTTACCAAGAAAATAGCAAAAATGCCCACATCAAGAAACAAAAATGAATTGAAATCCTTTTTTGGTAAAAATAATTTTATATTAAGTGTCTGACCCACGTAGGCGAACTGATAGAATTGTTCACAAAGTTACGGGAAAAGAACGTTGAGTTTATCTGGACACAAAAAGAACTATTGCCTTGAAAATATTTACAAATGCACTATAAGAAAAGAAAAAAAAACAATCTAGGAAATCTTGGTTGTGTTATAAGTTTCCTGATAATCTTTTTGTTGGTTGAACTCTATAATCGTTAAAATTTTTAAAAATTCTATGACCTCTTCTAAATTTATTTCAATTATCTTTGCAAGCATTTTGTCATCGTGTGATATGCCCTGCATAGCTTCTATAAATCCAAGGAAATTCATTGATCCTTTGTTGTCATGTCTTTTAATACAAGGTTTTCAAATTAGCAATATCTTGATGTCTCCTTTAATCTGTGCAAGTATTGCATTATAGACTCGTTTGAGTCTTGTCTTTATTAATTTAGTTATCTCAACAACAACTAGTCTTTTTTGTCGTATATTAGTTAATTATTCTAACAAACTCTACTAAATTACGTGGCGCCTTCAATATGTTTCCAGACTTTTTTTGTACGAGCATCTAAGATTGTCGTAGACTCTTGAAAATTCAGTATGTTATTGCTATACATCTTATGAGATGACTGACGAATTATTTTGATTTCAGGTTCAAATCAACAGCTACAGAAGCAATTGGAATACACCCTACTAAAGCCTGATTGTCACAGCTGGTGAATTTCAAAAATGCAATCTGGACGTGAGGACACTTTATAGGAACGATATGCAATAAAATTCTGTTTTAAACTTGGAAAAAATGCCACAGAAACGTATGGAAGGCTTCAGGCTGCTTTTGGAGCATCTTGCATGAGTCGAGCATCAGTTTTTGAGTGGCATAAGAGATTCAAGGAAGGCAGGGAGTCTATGAGGGATGATGAGAGGCGTGGGAGGAGTAAGAAAGTCAATACACAAACGTTGATGGACCAAAGGCTTAGGGTTAGGGTTACTATGTTGAGGTTTTAAAGGAGTTCAGGAAGAGATTCGGTCGGAAGAAGCCAGCACTCATCAAATCGGCTCAGTAGCATTTCCACCAGGACAATGCACTAGTCCACAACTCTATCTTTGTCACAGACTATTTGACCAAGATGGGCATCAAGACTGTTCCTCAGCCTCCCTATAGCCAAGACCTTACTCCCTGTGATTTTTGGTTTTTCCATAAGCTCAGAGGTTGTTTTTATGAGACAATTGAGGAGAGGAAAGAGGCTGTGACGAAGATCATTGACACGCTCATACAAGAGAACTTCCATGGGGCCTTCCAGAACTTGTTGGAACGGTACAATAAGTGCTTTGCAGCCGGAGGAGATTACTTCGAAGGGGATTACAGTTTCATGTTTGTACTATCAATAAAAGTGCCCATACGAAAAAAGTCTGGAAACTTATTTAATAATCGTTGTTTAATTCTTTTAATACAAGGTTTTCGAATTCGCAATATCTTGATGTCTCCTTTAATCTCTGCAAGTATTGCATTATAGACTCGTTTGAGTCTTGTCTTTATGAATTTTGTTATCTCAGCGACAACAAGTCTTTTTTTTTTTTGTCGTATATTTGTTAATTATTCTAACAAACTCTTCATGAGTTAATTCTTTTAATTCTCTTAGGTAAAAAAATACATTGTCGATATCTTCTTTACAGCTTCACAGGCTGTCGAAGCCTGTGAAGTCTTTGATTTCATTCTCTCTCCTTCGCTAGCTTTTTCATCTTTTAATTTCTTTAACCTCGCTAACGCTGCGAAACATTTGATCCATGTTTCTCTATGCTCTGGTTCGTCCAATATAGTTAGAGCTTCTATCAGGCGACAACATTGTTATGTTATGCATATCTCGCTGAGTAGATGTTGACTGGCAAACAGCATTAGCTAGACGCCAGTTGATATTGGGTTCCTGCTTTCATTGCTGCATTTAATTTACATACGATGCTGCAGCTTCATTGTATTTTTATACTATGCACTTTTTCCTATTCATCCACAATTCTTTTTTTTTTTTGCAAAAAATTATACATCAAGTATATTTATTTAATACGTATGACTTGCACATAGTGGTATGGTTTCAAGTATTTCTATTTAACACAAATAATTTGAGCACAGTTTTATGGTTTCAAGTATTTCTATCAAATATAAGTATTTTGAGCACAGTTTGATGGTTTCAAGCATTCCTACATAACACAAATAATTTGAACACTTTTTATGGTTTCAAGTATTTCTATCTAATACAAATAATTTGAAGACAGCTTTACGGTTTTAAGTATTCCTATCTAATATAAATAATCTGGGCACGGTTTTATGGTTTCAAGTATTCCTTATCTAATACAAATAATCTATACGTAATTATATGGTTACCGTAACTATTCCTATTTGATAACTACAGTTACTTTGCACATATTATTATGATTTTAAATACCTCTATCGAATACGAGTAATTTTTAAACATATCTGTTTGATTCATAGACGAGACCCTAACAGGTACTGCCACTCTTAGTCGAATGGCAATGACTCCCCAGTGATTCACAACTGGAACCTCATCTTAATTTTTTTCAAACTTAATATAAACGGATTGGTTTGGGATTTGCAATTCTTTGAATAATAAATGATATTTAATTACATCAGTTATCAGCCACCAACCAGGAATGATGTCACAGTTTTCATGGCTAAGGTGATATGGCCAACCCTGGCGCCACCAGCAGCTTTTACCACCAGACGAAGACGGACAACGCGAAAGTGTGTACCTATATATATATATATATGCGTGTGTGTGTGTGTGTGTGTGTGTGTGTGTGTGTGTGTATTTCTATATAAATAAATAGGCACATATACATGCGTACATATGAGCGTATTTACATATGTGTATTCATACGTATATATATATATATATATATGTGTGCCTGTCTGTGTGTATTTATACGCATATATGCATATATATATATATATATATATATATATATATATATATATAATGTTTTATTTGTACTGAGTAAATTAATGTCACTCTGAATAGGGGAACTAATTTCATGAAATATTATCTGAGACCTAGGAACCGTCTTGCAATTTGACAAATAGACAAATAACTGATTGCATTCAAAATTTGCGGAAGTTAACTTAAAGTACCACGACATTGGCTTAATCTGTAGAGTGTTCGCCAATGGTCCTGGAAACCGGGGTTCTATCCCGGATCAAATCATAACGAAGACTTAGAAAATGGTACTTGTTACCTCCTTACTTAACACTCTGCGTTTTAAGGGAAGGATCAAGGGCTAAGTGGAGCAGTTCAGGGAATAGAGTAGCGCCCTCCCGTACACCTCAGTGTGGTAGCTATTAAAAATATACATTCCCTTCAACTTCATATATATTCTCTTCATATATATTCCCTTCATATATATTCCCTTCAACTTCATATATATTCCCTTTATATATATTCCCTTCAAATTCATATATATTCCCTTCAACTTCATATATATTCCCTTCAACTTCATATATATTCCCTTCAACTTCATATATATTCCCTTTATATATATTCCCTTCAACTTCATATATATTCCTTTCAACTTCATATATATTCCCTTCAACTTCATATATATTCCCTTTATATATATTCCCTTCAAATTCATATATATTCCCTTCAACTTCATATATATTCCCTTTATATATATTCCCTTCAACTTCATATATATTCCTTTCAACTTCATATATATTCCCTTCAACTTCATATATATTCCCTTTATATATATTCCCTTCAACTTCATATATATTCCCTTCAACTTCATATATATTCCCTTCAACTTCATATATATTCTGTTCATATATATTCCCTTCATATATATTCCCTTCAACTTCATATATATTCCCTTCATATATATTCCCTTCAAATTCATATATATTTCCTTCAACTTCATATATATTCCCTTTATATATATTCCTTTCAACTTCATATATATTCCCTTCAACTTCATATATATTCCCTTCAACTTCATATATATTCCCTTCATATATATTCCCTTCAACTTCATATATATTCCCTTTATATATATTCCCTTCAAATTCATATATATTCCCTTCAACTTCATATATATTCCCTTTATATATATTCCCTTCAACTTCATATATATTCCCTTCAACTTCATATATATTCCCTTCAACTTCATATATATTCTGTTCATATATATTCCCTTCATATATATTCCCTTCAACTTCATATATATTCCCTTCATATATATTCCCTTCAAATTCATATATATTTCCTTCAACTTCATATATATTCCCTTTATATATATTCCTTTCAGCTTCATATATATTCCCTTCAACTTCATATATATTCCCTTCATATATATTCCCTTCAACTTCATATATATTCCCTTTATATATATTCCCTTCAAATTCATATATATTCCCTTCAACTTCATATATATTCCCTTTATATATATTCCCTTCAACTTCATATATATTCCCTTCAACTTCATATATATTCTGTTCATATATATTCCCTTCATATATATTCCCTTCAACTTCATATATATTCCCTTTATATATATTCCCTTCAAATTCATATATATTTCCTTCAACTTCATATATATTCCCTTTATATATATTCCTTTCAACTTCATATATATTCCCTTCAACTTCATATATATTCCCTTCAACTTCATATATATTCCCTTTATATATATTCCCTTCAACTTCATATATATTCCCTTCATATATATTCCCTTCAACTTCATATATATTCCCTTCATATATATTCCCTTCAAATTCATATATATTCCTTTCAACTTCATATATATTCCCTTCAACTTCATATATATTCCCTTCAACTTCATATATATTCTGTTCATATATATTTCCTTCATATATATTCCCTTCAACTTCATATATATTCCCTTTATATATATTCCCTTCAACTTCATATATATTCCTTTCAACTTCATGTATATTCCCTTCAACTTCATATATATTCTATTATATTATTCTGTATTCATTTTCTACTTCTTTATCTTTATTTTTATTTCTATTTTCATATATAATAAAAAAAATCAAATTTGTTGTTTTGCAATAAAAAATCTACTTGGTAAAACAATTGTAATACGAAACACCAAGTCGAATGAGGTTGTAGAATACACCGACTGTATCTCAGCTGAGGGGTAAAACACCATCCCCACAACGAGTCTCCTGGATATGATTTTGAACAATCTGGTGGTGAGGTTCCAGTGCTGGAGCCCAGGAGAATGTGGAGTACTCCTTCATTGCCATTGCTCCTGGGTCCACTCTGAAACGGAAATGTAGCACCTGATAGGGTCCTATCTATAGATCAAATCAAACTGTGTGCAAACAAATAACTTATGTTAAATTAAAGTTTTAGTGAAACATAGCAATACTTGGAACAATTTGACTGAGGATTCACGAATGAGAAATATTGAATTGAATTATCAAATTGTAACATTTGGATAACAATATTTGAAACCCTTTAATTGTGGGCAAACCACGGCCAACTAGTAAACACGGCCCCGTATGTTACATTAATATGCTGATTTCTAACAGGCCGATGTAATGTAAACAAAAGAAATAACATTCTTTTATCTGTTTATAATCTTTTAATATAACATTTCTGAAGAAAAAGAAAAAAATCCAGTTTGTGTCTATAAACAAAAAAGGCCGTATAGGCGATTAAACATTGTAAAAGCAAGTTAACACTAAACTGTGTATAATTCATGGATTAGTAAAAAAAAAAAAAAAAAAAAAAATGAGAGAGAAGGAATTAAAATAACGTCAGGCAAATTCTACCACCATGATTATACTATTTTCTGTTCTATCTTTAAAATAATTCACTTTTTAGGTTAATTTCATATGCAGCCATGAATGTTTTTTTGTTTTTTAGTTTGTTTTTTTTTGTTTTTTTTTTTGTTTACATTACATCGGCCTGCTAGAAATCAGCCTGTTAATGAAACATATGGAGCCATATTTACTAGTTGTCCATAGTGCAAATAAATAAGTTAAGTAAAGTTGGTGATCATAGTCGAGAGTGACCCGAAGGCTCCGTTTTCAATAGCTACAACACCGAGGTGTAGGAGATGGCGCTACTCCTTTCCCTGGACTGCTCCTTTACCCTTAATCCTTACCTTATGATGATGAGTGTTAAGCAAGGCGGCATCAAGGACGATTTTTTGAGTCTTTGGTATGACTCGACCTGGGATTGAACCGCAGTCTCCCGAACCATTAGTGAACAATGGCCCGAAATAGAATAATTCGTATTAGAAAGAAATACTTGAAACCATGAACTTCAGGGAAAAAATGAGGTTTGGGTCATTTAAAATGTTATCAACAAAATGTTTACAAATCATGTATATCTAATATATATGTATAAATAGGATTTGGCATTAAATTACCAACAGTGGTTGATATGCCATAAAACACAACTAAATTAAATCTAAACAAATTTTAATTAGAAATCATATTGAAACTACTAAAAGTAAATATAAGTATAGTTGGCGATTGTAGTCGAAGGAGACCCGAAGGCTCCCTTTTCAATAGTTACTACACCGAGGTGTATAGGAAGGCGCAACCCCATTCCCTGGATTGGTCGACTTTATCCTTGACACAGACCTTATAACGCTGAGTGTTTCGCAAGGCAGCATTAAGTGCCATTTTTTTTTTTGTCTTTACTATAACTCGACCTAGTATTGATCCTCGGTCTCCCGGACCATTGGCGAACACTCTACTGATTAAGCCAGTGGCCTGGTTCCCAAAAGTAAAGTTTGTGACCATAGTCGAGGGAAACACGAAGGCTCCCTTTTCACTAGCTGCTACACCGAGGTGTATAGGAAGGCGCAACCCAATTTCCTGGATTGCTCCACTTGTAACATACCCATGATACGGATACGCGAAACATACATAGAATGTTCGTAACATATATACATAGAACATAGGAATCCCGAAACACAAAAAACACTAACAACTTCTTAGTTCAGGTACGAAACTTTTTATTACCTTTGAGTTTAAAGGTTTCGACATAAGGAGAGAGAGGCACAATCTTTCTATGCTGGCTTTTCTATCTGCCCACCCCCCAACACGTGTGGCACCCGCCACAAGGCCACTGCGAGCTAGCGAAAGTCACCCTTCTTCTTCAGACCGCAAAACCCAACTAACTGACTTTCTTCAAAATCCCCAAAATCCTCCGCGCGTGCTTTCGGTGCATGACGTCATTCACATCCCCAAATCACAATTTTCTATCTGGGATTTTTATTTTGACATCTGTGAACGACATATCCTCCCCACGCGCGCGTTAACACCTGCGCTCAAGTTTGCACCCAACTAACCCATGTGCTGAGCCGAAAGGTTCTCAGCCTAACTAAACCCAAAGGCAAGATATATAAAACGAAATCCCTCGGCCATTATATTACACATTTTATCCTTGATATTGACCTTATAATGCTGAGTGTTAAACAAGGGGGCATCAGTTACCAATTTTTGAGTCTTTGCTATGACTCAACCTGAGATCGAATCACGGTCTACCGTGCCATTAACGAACACTCTCATCGCAAGGTCAATAGACGGGTAAAATAGATATAATCTCTTAATAATAAATAAAAACTAATTTAAATAAGGTTTCTTGTAACTGTTTAGAATAATTTAAATAATTAAGAAAATAAGTTTCTAAAAAGCCAGGCATTTGTTTGAATTTATTGTAAATAGAATTTATGCTAGGTTCATCAATCTTGCCGTGTTTGTTATGCATACTCACTGACATTTTCGAATCTTTAAAACTGAAACTAATTTTGATGTTTTACTAAACTGTGTTTTGCCATTGCGTTTCTGTCATTAATGATTTTGAAATCCCAGCTGCGTCCATATGTTTCTTTGATAGATCTTGATATTTCACCAATATAGTGTTTACCCTAACTCCTACAATGGAATCATCGCCAGCTTTAGATTTTATAAGATTCTTGTAAAATGGTTTAAGATTGATAGGGAAAGAATCAAAGCACCTTAAAAACGCGAGCATTATAGATAGACAGTTCGATTGAAGAAGAAAGGCTATAATTTCTGTCTCAGTCCATTATTTAAACTCCTCAAACACACACACACACACACACACACTTCGGTTAGTGTTTGTCTAATGGCATATCAACCTTTGTGGGTTATTGAATGTCAATTTCACCCTAGCAAAAGAACATCAGTGGTACTATTAAAACATACCCTGGGGGATAAGGGAGTTCATAGCTTTTCAAATGTTATTCGTCCGAAAATGTACATAATAGATGTACTGGAGTTCGAACCTAATTGCTACGACGCAGCTATCCAGCACGTTAGCCACAAAGCTACGGAAACTACCTTCAGGTGTTTTCTGTTGGGTAATTGATTCTAGATGGAGCCTGCTGTCGTTCTTGTTGTACACTTGCCGAATAGTTCAGTTAAACATGTAAACGGTTGGACGACCAATACCGGTGATTTGTTTATAGTGGTGGAAACCTGTGTAGAACCAGCCACATTTTGGGGATGACCTGAAAAAAGAAAAATGATGTACAAGAGTGGTACAGATTCGGCTAAGTAATACTCCGCAGGTTTTGAATTTGGAGTTATTCATTATTGAGGAATGGCTGCACAAACTGAAACGCTTAAAGCCATATATATATATATATATATATATATATATATATATATATATATATATAATATATATATATATATATAGGAAAATTTTAAAACAGTGGTAGCCTTTGATTGTTGACTACGTCGGTGGTCCTAAGCACACTGCTACCGACCGATACGAAATGGCAAACCGTCCAAGCTGTAAGGAAATGGTAGGATTTTGCGATATGAAATGATACGAGTCAGCTGCACCCCCCAAAAAAATAACAAACAAACAAATAAATAAATTGATAAACAAAAAAACAAAACTAATTTCCTTGCAACTTAATATTCAATTTATCAAATCCTTTCAGAAACCAAATTATGCAAATGGAGCAGTTCATAAAAGTAACGTATACTTTACTAATCATTCACACTTCGTATTCAGATTATATTGTGGTTATAAAATAAAGAATATGACTGAGACATTTTTATAGCAATTTTCAAAAAAATAAAAAATTCGGTGAAGTTTTGATACTTTAAAATAATCCTTCTACAGTACTTGAACTAAAAAGAGGCCTTGAAACTGACAAAGAGTTGACATAAAAAAAACTAGAATGTCAAAAGACTACAGCAATCCAATTCTGCTACTACAAATTTCAGCACGATAACGAAGGGGTTTTGTTTGGTTTTATGGCATGTCAACCATTGAAAATTATTTAATGCCAAATCCATTTTTACATATAAACAGTTCTATTTCAACAATTCAGTTTAGCATAAGTTCGCAATTTAAATGCCAAGACGGTTCTATTTCAAGCAATTCGGTTTAGTATAAGTATAGTTTTTTGTGTACACGCAGTTAAATGTAAAAACAGATCTATTTCAAATAATTCAGTTCAGCATAAGTACACTGTTTAGGTCTATTTGACCTATAAATAGGACCCCATCAGGTGCTACAACTCCGGGTCAGAGTAGACCTGAGAACGATGGCAATAAAGTGGTACTCCACATTCCCCAAAGCTCCTGCGTTACTGGAGCCTCATGATCAAATTGTTTTGTGTTATATCGAGGACACTCGTTGGCTGGGAGTTTTACCCCTCTGCATAGATACAGTTGTACTCTGCATAGATACAGTTTTACCCCTCTGCATAGATACAGTTTTACCCCTCTGCATAGATACAGTTGTACTCTGCATAGATACAGTTTTACCCCTCTGCATAGATACAGTTTTACCCCTCTGCATAGATACAGTTGTACTCTGCATAGATACAGTTTTACCCCTCTGCATAGATACAGTTTTACCCCTCTGCATAGATACAGTTGTACTCTGCATAGATACAGTTTTACCCCTCTGCATAGATACAGTTTTACCCCTCTGCATAGATACAGTTTTACTCTGCAGCCCAACCGACTGGGCCGGACGAAGGAGAATTCATGTAAAAAAAAATGATGACCCTTACAAATTAAAACTTAAGAAATGCCAAAAAAAAAAGAAAAGAAAAAGAAACGACAATAAGTTTAGAATATTAAACTTATATTTTTGTTTGGTTTTATTTTTTTCATTTTTTTCCTTTTTTCTTTTTTTTTTAAAGATATTGATGCGTGAATGCTATTTTATTTTTTTGGTTCGTAGTGGGGGGGGATTATTTTTTGTTTTTCTGCACACATCCCCGCCACACATATACATGTTCACATTATTGTTTTTCAACCAAGCATTAGCCGATGGTTTCTCAAGGAAGTTCGAGTGACAGCAAGTCTTCTCAAGTCTCCAGGACTCTTCTCATTATTCTGATCGATATCAAAAATGCGGTTGTTTGGATGGTCTCCACTCGTCCTCTTATTTCAAAGTCCTCCATTCCTTTTATCCATCTTTTTTTTTTTTTTGTGACTGTACTGAGAGCGCCAATTACAATTGGTATAACCGTCACTTACATGTTCCACAGTTTTTTTAATTCCCTTGCAAGGTCTATGTACTTATCCTTCTTTTTTCTTTTTTTAAATTTTACTCTCTTGGTTAGCCGGAAAAGAAAATTCCTTAATTCGGCAAGTAGTTTTTTTTTTGTTGATTATTATAAGGTCTGATCGTCTGTCAGTAATTAAGTGATCCGTTTTTATCTGAAAACCCCCAGAGGAGTTTGTAGGTCTCATTCTCCAGGACGGTTCTGGTTTGTGCATAGACCATTTGGCAGTATGGTCAAATTTCAGTCTCTTGCACAATTCCCAGTGGATCACGTTCCCCACCCAGCCATTGTACTCCTTTTCGCTTGTAAACTGGCGATTAAGAGCGAATTCTCTTATTAAGTAGTCAATGGTTTCGAGTCTATCTTCACATATTATGATTGTTTTACTCTTGAGAGTTTTATAACACCGGTGTCGGCTGATGGTTTCACATTGGGTTTGAGTGATAGCAAGTTTTCAAAAGTCTCAAGAATTTTTCTCAATTATCTAGCCCGCCTTCGTCTGTTTTCCGATAACCAACCCTTCTATCTCCATTTCCAAACCTTTAGGAGCCTTTGCAAGCGTGTCAGTTATAACTGTAACGGCGTCACACTCTTTTCCACAACTTTCTTAGTTCTCTAGCAAGGTAATTGTATTTATTTTCGTTTTCTTTGATTTCCATTCGGTGGTCTGCTCTAACGACAAAGCCTACTATACTACAAATTCCCTAGTTTTTTTCTTTTCTCTTTTTTTTAATCATCACAAGATCAGGTTTTCTTACCGGGATTAATTCATCTCTTTGTATTACAAAAGCCTTGAGAGTTTCATGCATCTGATTCTCCAAGACGGATTCTGATCTAGTTTGATCAAATGTCTATCTCTTGCACAATTCCCAGTGGGTCAACTTTCTCAACCAGTCATGTCTACTCTTATCTCCCTTTTTGCTAGTTTGCTACACCCGCTCATAATGGCTTCGTCTCAATCATCACTTAATATGCACTTCCTATGCTGTTACATATCATCAATTTTGCATTTAATATAATTAGTCCTCATGGTGTTGATTTGTGCTGGTATTAGAAATGATTTATTTTCTTTCTTAAATTTTCTGTTTCATTGCCATGTCCATATTTCGCTAATCTATCATATATAATACCCATATAGTTTTATCATTATTATTACTCATTTGAGTTTTTCACATCAGCGTAAGCTGATGGTATTTCACTGGAGATTGACTGACAGCAAGTCTTCTCAAGTCTCCAGGACTCTTCTCAGTATTCTGGCCGTTTTCAATAATGCTGTTGTTTGGATGGTCTCCCCACGGTCACCAACTTCTAAATCTTCTAGGCCCTTTAATAATCCTTTAGTTACCGTGCCAAAGGCACCAATCACAATTGGTATAATTGTCACCTTATCTTTATTATTATTATTATTTACTCATTCGAGTTTTTCACATCAGCGCCAGCTGAAGATCTTTCACTGGATATTGAGTGACGGCAAGTCTCCTAAAGTGTCTAGGACTCTTCTCAGTATTCTGGGCGTTTTCAGTAAGGCTGTCGTTTGGATGGTCTCCCCGCGTCAGCCAACTTCCAAATCCTCCAGACCTTTAATAATCCTTTAGTTACCGTGCCAAAAGCACCAATCACAATTGGTACAATCGTCACTTTCATGTTCCATAGTTTTTTTTCAATTCCCTAGCAAGGTCGAGTTACTTATCCTTCTTTTCACATTCTTTCAGTTTTATTCTGTGCTCAGCCGGTACAGAAAAGTCGACAATTTAGCAAATTTTGTTTTTGTTGTTGTTGATTATTATGAGGTCTGGTCTTCTGGCCGAGATTAGGTGGTCCGTGTGTATGTCAAAGTCCCATTGGAGTTTATGCGTGTTAATATAAGGTCTGGTTTTCTGGCCGAGATTAGGTGATCCGTATTATCATATTAACCAACCCCCTCCGCTCGGGCAGGATATGACACAAGGTCAATTTTTTTAAGCGGAGTTTAACAGGTTTGAATACAGAGTTTTCCTTCTTCTAGACTAGTTGCCTCACCAAGCCTGAAGAACCTAGTCTGCCCTACTATTTACCCATAGCTGGAGGGAGAATAATTGGATTCATATCTTTCCCGAGAGTATTAGTGCTATGTGAAATGCAATCAGTCTCGTCCACGATTTGAACTCGTGTCACCGTGTCCATTTCCTACGACGATAACCATTACACCACTCACACCTCCAAAAGGTGATCCGTATTATTATTAAAATTATTATTATTAACTTCATGCAAGTTTTTCACGCTAGTTTTAGCTGGTATAAGTTAACTAGGGTTTAAGTGACAGCAAGTCTCTTCAGGTCTTCAGGATTGTTCTGGTTATTCTAGCTAATCTTAACATTGCAGTCGTATGGTTTGTCTTGATTCTTCCTCCGATTTCTGATTCCTCAAGTTTCTTTTCCTGGCTGTTGAAGACTGTTCGAGGTGCGCCCAACTACAAGTGGTATGACCGTCACCACATTTCACGTTTTTTTTTCAGCTCTAGCAAGATCCCAATATTGTCACTCTTTTCGTTTTCTTTTATTTTCTCTTAATGATCAATTTGAAGAGTGAAATCCGTTCGATTACATCTGTATTTTATATCATTATTATATATATATATATATATATATATATATATATATATATATATATTATATATATATATATATATATATATATATATATATATATATATATATATAATATATATATATATATATATATATATATATATATATATATATATATATATATATATATAATATATATATATACTATATATATATATATATATATATATATATATATATATATATATATATATATGTATATATATATATATATATATATATATATAGTATATATATATATATATATATATATATATATATATATATTATATATATATATATATATATATATATATATATATATATATATATATATATATATATATATATATATATATATATATATATATATATATATATATATATATATATATATATATATATATATATATATATATATATATATATATATATATATATATATATATATATATATATATATATATATATATATATATATATTATATATATATATTTATATATATATATTTATATATATATATATATATATATATATATATATATATATATATATATATATATATCGGACATTGGCGTAGCGGTTAGAGTGTTCGCCAATGGCCCGGGAGACCTGGGTTCAATCTCAGGTCGAGTCATAAATGATGCCTCCTTGCTTAACACTCAGCATTATAAGGTACGGATCAAGGGTAAAATGGAGCAATCCTGGGAAAGGAGTAGCGCCCTTCCCAACACCTTCGAAAAGGGAGCCTTCGGGTCACCCTCGACTATGGTCGCCAACTTTATATATATATATATATATAGTCATCCACAGACAGATCTGTTTCGTTCTATCAGAACTCATCAGTGTGGCTAGACATATTAGCTTCCCGCAGCTGGGATAGAAACCCGGTTGACTCAAAGTCTAATCAGCCACGAGGAGCCAGTAGCAGCGAAGTAAATTTTAAACGGTTATGAATCACAGTTACTATTGTTTACATACATCCGTTTAACGGCTACCGAGACCTCAATTCATATATGAAGTGACTTGCAATAAATGCTAATGGCAACACGATTACTTCATTCGCTAGAGATATATATATATATATATACTCCCCTATATATATATAGAGAGAGAGATAAATACTCCCCTCTCTATATATATTGGGGAGGATATCTCTCTCTCCCTATATATATATAAGGGCGTATATATATATATATATATATATATATAACTATTATCGTCTTATATATATATATATATATATATATATATATATATAACTGTTATCGTCTAATGAAATCCGCAAGGCGTCGTGAGTTCAAATCCTGGACAAGGCTGTTTGCATTTCACTTTCACGCGAAAATCCTTGGCAAAGGTTGGAATCTATCTACTCTCTCAAACTGTGGATAAATAGGAGGGTCAATCGGCCTCTTTAACCTTGTCATGTCAACCACTCTAGAAGAAAGGAGTCTCTGTATTCAAACACAAATTAAAACCTCTGTAGCTTGTTTAGTCAACATCAGGTAAATACCATTAAATGTCGACCACTCTAAAAGAAAAGGGACTCTGTATTCAAACACAAATGAAAAGAGGTCCGTAGGTAGCATAATCAACATCAGGTAAATTCCATTAAAGCAAAAATGTATATCAGCAGCAGCAGCAGCAGCACAGATATCCCTGACCCTTTTCATCCACCCTTCTCTATCGTCTATCTCTTCTGGCTGGTCTTCTAGGCTTCATCCTGTATCGCCACAGAGCTGTTGTATGCAAATTTTAGCTGGTCGTCCTGCCTTTGCTCGTCTATGTGAAGGGGTCCACCGAAGTACGTCCTTTATGATTTCGTCCCAACTTCTCCAGCAGTGTCTGGTATGTCTGGTTCATCTTACTTGGATAGTTTTCATGATGGGTTGTAAGTTAGCGTCCATGTAGTGCATCCATACAGCAGTATCAACCCGACCGCTGCTTGGAAAAAAATGCGTTTCATTTAATCGGTCAGGTCAGGTCTGACTTTCATATGACCGATAATCTATCGATAGCTGCCCATGCCTTTGCTACTCCCCTGTTGATGTCAAACGAATATATATATATATATATATATATAAGTAAATTAGCCGACCGTAGTCGAGGGTAACCTGAAAGCTCCCTTTTTAGAAGGTGTAGGGGGGGAACTTATCGGAATTAAATCGTTATTATTAAGATCCCTATTGCTTCTGTCAACCTCTGTAATTTTTTGTTTCTGGATTCATTTTTTGCATTGTACTTTCTTTTTAATTACGTAAGAAGTAACATGCATTTATGGACACTGTTTCTTTTAACTGCCCGACATATTCAGCAGCAAACATTTGAAATCAAAACGTTTCCCACTGATTTCCTTTGAAATCTTTCCATTTCTATTCGCCTAATGACTTGCATCTGTGTCACCTCTCTCTCTCTCTCTCTCTCTCTCTCTCTCTCTCTCTCGATCTCACTCTCTCACACACACACTTAACGTTTTCTTTGGTTTCCTATCGTCGTACATCATAAACCTTTACAGTAACCAGATGACGTTAACTTCATTGTCATTTGTCGGATTCCACATCTTAGTTGTTTGAACACATGCGCAACGGTCTCCCACCAGCGCGCGAACATACAATCTTGCATAACCAAATACGAGGGAAGACGTTCCAAGCATAAATAGATATGTGCCCCTTCCCCTACCGAGATTTGATATGGCAAAACCACGTTTTTTTTTTATTGTTTGTTTGTTCCTAGGTGGAGGTTTTGGTTTTGTTTTGTCTTTTTTCTCATAATGGGAACCCCACGCTTATATAAAGACATAAATATTTCTAAGCTCCTTTGGTTTATTCGTTCTGACACTCCCCAGACAACAGATATCCTGTATTTTTATAAGCGTGGTCACTAGTGGTCAAGGTGCTTGGCTAAAATACCCCTTACATGAGCTAAGTAAGCGTTGAGGCTGCAGAAAATGGAGTCGATGTTCCCGAGTTCAAATCGGTCAAGGTTGTTTGCATTTTGCTTTGCGCTAATACTCTAAAGAAATCCAGCCCCGTCGGCTGGTGCCGTAGATTACTCCGACTGCATCTCTACAGAGGATTAAGACTCCCCAAAAGAGTATCCTATGGCCCAGTTGGCTGGGGCTGTAGAATATATCGACTGCATCTCTACAGAGGGGTAAGACTCCCCCGATGAGTGTCCTGTGGCCCAGTCGACTGGGGCTGTACAATACACCAACTGCATCTCGACTGCTGGGTGAGACTCCTCCAACCGGTGTTCTGTGGCCCAGTCGGCTGGGGCTGAAGAATATACTGACTGCATCACTGCAGAGGGGTAAGACCTCATCACGCACGAGAATCCTGGATTTGACATTGAAGCAATCTGATGGTTAGGCTCCAGTCAGTGGATCTCGGGGGAGTATGGAGTACCCCTTCATGACCATTGCTCCTAGATCCACTCTGATCTGAAATGCTAGCACTTGATTGGGCCCTATTAATGGGCTATATTGAACTGTTCGACATTTAAACTGTATGCGAACAAAGGACTCTCTTTCAACCGAATTGTTTGAAATAGAACTGTTTGATCATTTAACCGTGTGTAAACAAATGACTGATGTTTAATTGAATTATTAATGATACATAGCAATACTTGGAACCATTTAAAATTGTTGACATGTTAAACTGAATTGTTTGAAATAGAACTGTTTGATCATTTAACTGTGTGTAAACAAATGACTGACGTTTAATTGAATTATTAATGATACATAGCAATACTTGGAACCATTTAAAATTGTTGACATGTTAAACTGAATTGTTTGAAATAGAACTGTTTGATCATTTAACTGTGTGTAAACAAATGACTGATGTTTAATTGAATTATTAATGATACATAGCAATACTTGGAACCATTTAAAATTGTTGACATGTTAAACTGAATTGTTTGAAATAGAACTGTTTGATCATTTAACTGTGTGTAAACAAATGACTGATGTTTAATTGAATTATTAATGATACATAGCAATACTTGGAACCATTTAAAATTGTTGACGTGTTAAACTGAATTGTTTGAAATAGAACACTTTGATCATTTAACTGTGCACAAAGAAATGACTGATGTTTAATTGAATTGTTAGGGATATATAGCAAGAATTGAAACTATCTGAATGTGTGCTTAAACTGAATTATCGGCATCACGTGGGAATATTTGGAACCATCTGAGTGGAACTAAATAAATAGTGTTGTGTAAAATAGTGGTAAATTTCAATTTTGTAACCAGTCTGTGCAAAAAAAAAAAGATTAATATCGAATAGAATTATTAGTTTTAGATAACAATAATTGAATCTATTTAACTATAGAAACAATAGCCAGACTAATGTGCCAACAAATTACTTCTAACTAATTTATAAACGAAAATAGCTAGAAACTATATGTGCAAATAAATGGCTGATATTAAATCTTGACTATTATATAGCAATACTTGAAACCATTTAACTGTGTGCTTATAAAATGAGCTCAGGCACGTTTAATAATGTCAACAAAATGTGTTTGCAAATTATATATTTAATATATATGTATTAAGAGGGATTGGCATTAAATAACCTACAATAGTTGATATGTCATAAGATCCAACCAACCCGAATCATATATATCAAATATATATATATATTAAGAGGGATTGGCATTAAATAGCCTACAATGTTTGATATGCCATAAAAAACAACCAAACCAAATCATATATTTTTTATATATACGCATAAAGAGGATCTGGCATTAATTAATCTACAATGGTTGATATGCCATAAAATCCAACCAAACCAAATCATATATATCTAATATACATGTATAAAGAGGAATTGGTATTAAATAACCTACAATGGTTGACATGCCATAAAAAAACAACCAAACCAAATCATATATTTTTTATATATACGTATAAAGAGGATCTGACATTAATTAACCTACAATGGTTGATATGCCATAAAACCCAACCAAACCGAACCAATTTAATGAAATCATCTGACAAGTATTCGCTGTAATTTTTCTTTGCATCCTAATCACTAGAAAGTGTGCAAGTAATTTAAGAAAAAGACTGATTGATTGATGTTAATGACATGTAAAACCGTTTAGGGTTACTTCATGCCTAGATGTTACTGTATTACGTTTATATTAAGTTCATATTTGCATTTTTTCATGTGATTTCGAAAGAGATTTTTTTGCGCACGTTGCCATCAATTGTAAAAAATTTTAGCAGACCAATTAGACCCATAAATGGACTCTAACAGGTACAACCACTCCGTGTCTGAGCGTAGATAGGGGTATTCTACATTCACCAGATCACCAGATCTAGAGACTCACTAAGGATAGAATACCTTATAGCGCCAAATTAAACCTGTTAATCCATCTTTGCTAAATATTTCGGTGCCTGATTCATCCTAACTAGATATCCTTCCAGATCTCTTTTGTGGAAATATCCGATCTTTGAAAACCCAAAATTGAAAGATCTAAAATATCAAATCTGTGCACCAGGGTTTTTTTCATTCGCGAAGCAAGCTAATCTCTCTTTCAATTTTCGTTTAGTTTAAATAAACAGTAAAATAATCAACAAAAAAAGGTTTCTTGTAAAATTTCTAAATGCTCAGGTTTCTCTTGGGATATCCTGTATTTCATTGGCCTAATAACGAATGGTCGGGGTCCTTTGATAAAATTCCCCCTATCCAAGGTAAGTAACCATTACGGCAGCAGAAAATTGAGTCGAGATTCCTTAATTCAAAATCCTGGGTGGGGATGTTTGTGCTTTATCTTTTTTTTCAGAACCTATGGGTAAGCAGTATTATATAATGACCAATATTGTGTGGGAAAGTATTCATTTTTGGTAAAGGATATATCCTTAATTATAGAATATTTCGAAGTCAGCCTAACTATTTAAAAACCAGTTAGTTGGGAGTGTAGATTACACCGTCTGCATCTCAGCAAAGGGGTAAGAACGCCCCAACGAATATTCAGAATATGAAATTAAACAAGCTGATAGCAATGCTCCGTTATTTATCCTACGCCCCACCAGCGTAAGAATGTGGTACAAGTCCCTTTAAGGTGGGTCCTGTCGCAGGGTCGGGGCCCATACGCGTCAGACAGTTCCAAAAATGTCTCGGACCCCGTCGGCATTCCCCTTTTCGGGGCGCCTCGAGCGCCGGGTAATAAACCCAACCCCTCCGAAGAGGGTTAAAGCCTGGTTGGATAGGCCCCTGAGTCCGGAGGAAATCTCCAGTGCCGAGGCACACCCGACAGTACCGTCCGGAGGTAAAACGGCCTACCGAATGAGACCCAACAACTGGAGAGGAAAGATCATTCAAGACATCTAAGGTAATGCTCCTGTAATACTGGTGCTTTGGGGAATGTGTAGACCGCTTTATTGCCACCGCTCCTAGATTCACTCGGACCTGGAGCGGTAGCACCTGAGTCCTATGTATGAGTCAAATAGAACGGTGTGAAATTTAAACTGAGTGTAAACAAATGACTGATGTGGATTGAATTGTTAGTGACAAATCATATATATCTTATTTTTTGGAGGTGCCCGTGGTGTAATTGTTATCGTCGTAGGAAATGAACACGGCGACACGAGTTCAAATCCTGGACGAGACTAATTGCATTCCACATAGCACTAACACCCTTAGGAAAGGTATGAATCCAGTTATTCTCCCTCCAGCTATGGGTAAATAGTAGGACAGACTAGGTTCTTCAGCCTTGGTTAGGCAACTAGTCTAGGAGAAGGAAAACTCTGAATTGAAACCTGTTAAACTCCGCTTAAAAATTGACCTTGTGTCATATCCTGCCCGAGCGGAGGGGTTGGTAAATAGGATATATATATCTTATTGTTATATACCGTACCTATGAACATAATGATTATGTCCCATTCCTCGAAAATACGTTGGACTCAATTTTGAGGGCGGTAAAATGTTACCAAAGTCAGCGTTTTACTCGGTCGAGGCTGCCTGAAATGGGTGTCGGTGAAGTCCAGCATTCACGTCACGCGACCGACCCTCCACGAGTATCAGGTGGCCGTCCCCCAGGTTCTAACCCACCTTAGAGGGGCAAAGTTTATCACCTGGCGCCTGGGGCAACCTTTTGTAGGGGAATGCACAGTGTGTCTGGGCTACCTCTTTGTGCCCGAACATACCTTAAAAAGGCCTTGTGGCGTACGAGTCCGCTTGGTGGGACGTATGACAAATATCTAATATATATATATATATATATATATATATATATATATATATATATATATATATATATATATATATATATATATATATATATATATATACATATATATATATATATATATATAAGCGAATTTGGCATTAAATAACCTGCAATGCATGCTATGCTATAAAACAAAGCCAAAGCAAATCACTGTCATCAGGCGTATTCTCGTGGTGTAATGGTTAGAGCCTTAGACTGCAAAAGCGTAGTTAGCAAGTTCGATCTCTAGTCGTGTTATAACATTCAATTTCGGACAGTAGAGGCATGGACCCCTTGTCTTTCAACCAAGGGGTTAAATAGCTCCAGTTCTGTTCTTATAGAAGGATGGATTTGGCATTAAATAACCTACAAAGTTTGGTATACCATTAGACAAAGAGACCGAACACAAGTTATTTTAACCACAATTGGAGGCAGTTGTGGATTCATGCCTTTTTATTGAAAAAGAAATTCAGATTCTGAAGATCGGATTATGAAAATTGCTGAATCCGTTTTCAGTGTTGATTTATCCTCTTTTCCTCCTATTTTATAATCTTGTCAAATTTACCAAAATCTACCATTTCTCCATATATTTCTCATATATATATATATATATATATATATATTTCATTTATCCTTCATTCCACATCTTTCTGTTATAGTGTTAGATTCGCTATAATCTATCAGTTCAATATACGCTCCCCCATGGGGCTTGAGCACTCTGGCGAAGGAGTTGTCGGCCGCCGCTAGCGTAATGCAAAGCTCTTCGAAAGAATTGAGCACTCTGGTAGCCGATACGGTATAAAAATGTAAACAAACGGATGCTCCTGCTGTTGATAGATAAATACCTTTAAAAAAATTCCGCTTGTTGGCCGAGTGGCCTGAGACTTAGTCTAACGTAAAGTTGGATGGGTTTCGATCCCGGCTTCGAGCGTCCTGCATGTCTAGTCACACAGAAAAATTCTGATAGAACGAATCAGTCTGTCTGTGGATGACAATATATATATATATATATATATATATATAGGATAAATTAAACACTTAACAGCGGTTTATTAGGCGCAATATTTCGTGATTTCGTTCTTTTATTCAAAGAACCTTTTCAGGCTAAACGATTTTCTGAGTTTTTCTATATATAAGGTTTATCGACTTTTCCACTTTTGTTTTATCATCTTGTCAGATTTACTAAAATCTCCCATTTCTCCCAGTTCTATTAAACAGTAATAATTTAACATTAGCCATTTGTTTGTACACGTATAAATGGATATATATATATATATATATATATATATATATATATATATATATATGTATATATATACACGATTTATAATATATGTATATATATATATATATATATATATATATATATACGATTTATAATATATATATATATATATATATATATATATAAGTGAATAGTTTGTTGGTCATTTCATTTTTAAATGAGTAAGAATTAATTTGTTTGCACGCTACGGTTGCTATTGTTTCGACACAGTTATATGGCTTCGATTATCGCTATCTAACACAAATATTTCGATTCAATATTAATCATTAGTTTGCACACAGTGAAGCGGTTTCAAGTATTGCTATTAACACTAGTTGTTTTTTTGAACATCATTTATTTTCACTCAGTCAAATGGTTCCAAGTATCGCTATGTTATAATAATGTTTCAATTTAGGCTCATAGATAGTTTCAAGCATTCCTATTTCACAGTAATAATTCTATTCAATATCAATAATTTGTTTGCACACAGTTTAGAAGGTTTCCCTATAGCAATTTAAAATGTATGGTTTGGACAATCCTATAGGCGGTAAGGCGTTACGCGACAAGCCAATAGATCAGATTGGACCTCTCCTACTGCTTGTCTAACTCAGTTAGGACCAAAGGGGTTTTGCAAGTCAAGTGATCACTGAGGTTGCCGGCTCAGGGACTGATCAGCTATCAGGATCTCGTCTCCAAGTCTTACGGGTCACCACCCCCAGCTAACAGGTGGCCTCGTTGGAGTAGGGAATCTTGTCCCCCTGCAGTCAGCCAGTTGTCATCGAATCGATGAACAAACATAATTTTATTTATTTATGTTTCAAGAACTGAAGAAAGGGGGCAGAAAAAGAAAAGTTTTATTTTCATAGCGAGAACTTAAAATCGTATCGGAACCAGGTGGGGAAAAACCCCGAGGATAATATTTTTGCTTCCGTACTATCGTTGGACGCAATTGGAGACATCTGCTGAGATAGTTAGTAGAGAATCACGCATGCGTAGGATTACTCTCTCTCTCTCTCTCTCTCTCTCATTATATTTTTGTGTGAGACTGTGCGAAAGAGAGCGGGAAATAGCAGAAAATCACCCATGTGTAAGATTACTCTGTCTCTCTGTCTCTGTCTCTCTCTCTCTCTCTGTCTCTCTCTCCCTCTCTCTCTCTCTATCTATCTATCTATTTTCCTCATTACACTTTTGTTCGACATTCAGTGAATGAACGAAAAATAGCAGAAAATTACCTATGAATGCTTTTCGGCTCTCTCTCTCTCTCTCTCTCTCTCTCTCTCTCTCTCTCTCCGATGGTGTGTGAGTCTTATAATTGTTATAATTTTAGTTTGCTTTGCTTTGTTTTGGTTTTATGGCATATCAACCTTTGCAGGTTATTTAACGCCAAATCCATTTTTATACATATAAGCAGTTCTATTTCAAATAATTCAGTTCAGCATAAGCACAGATTTAGTTTACAGTAAATGTCAAAAACCGTTCTATTTTAAACAATGTAGTTTAACATAACTACGTTGTTTAAATATCAAACAATTCTGTTCCAAACCATTCAGCTTAGCATAAGTATATTTTTTGTTTACACATAGTAAATGTCAAAACAATTCTATTTCAAACAATTCAGTTGAGCATAACTACACAGTTTAGTTCTATTTGACACATGCATAAGAACCTATCAGGTGTTACCATTCCAGTCCAGAGTGGACCTGGGAGCAATGGGAATGAAGGGGCACTATGCATTCTCCAAAGCTCTAGCATTACCGGAGCCTTACCATCAGATTGCTTAGGTTGGTTTGGTTTGGTGGATTTTATGGCATATCAACCTTTGTAGGTTATTTAACGCCAAATCGATTTTTAAGTAAATAATCTGTTCTATTTAAAACAATTCAGTTTAGCATAAGTACACAGTATAATTGTCAAAAACATTTCGATTTCAAACTATTCAAGCAGTTATATGTATTAATTCAGTTAAGTGTAAATACAGTTTAAATAATTCAGCTAAGAATTAGCACGCAGTTTAAATGTAAGCACGGTTTAATTGTCAAAAACATTTCTATTTCAAGCTATTCTGTTTACTCAAACAACTCAGTTTAGCATAAGTATGCTGTTAGTTCTATTTAACTCATAGATAGGGCCCTATCAGGTGCTACCACTCCGGGCCAGAGTGGACCTGGGAGCGATGACAATGAAGGAGTACTCCGCATTCCCCAAAGCTCCAGCACTGCTGGAACCTCACCATCAGATTGTTTAGTGTCATATCCAGGACACTCGTGGGGTGGGTCTTACCTTTCTGCAGAGAAGCAGTCGGTGTATCCTACAGCCCCAGCAGACTGGGCGATCAGATTGCTAAGTGTCGTTGGAGGAGTATTACCTCTCTTCATAGATGCTGTTGGTGTATTCTGCAGCCCCACCCGACTGGGCTATAGATTGTTTTAATCCATTTACTTATCTCCCACCAACATAAACACTCCTTAACAGTATATTTATAATGAAATTACGCGGTCAGATGACATCAGTAAAAAAAAAAGTAAATACCTTATACCTTTCGGGTAGAGCAATGTCCCAAATCAAAAGTGAAAATTCAAAACCTAATGTTACACCTGCAACTGGGCGTGTCCTCGTGGTGTAATGGTTAAAGCGATGGACTGCGGGATCCAGTAAGCGCGTTTGAACTCCATTATTAGGTTCACTTCGGGAAGGTATGAAGCCCCTTATCCTCCCAGCTTTGGGTTAAAAAGTACCACTACAGTTTGTTTTTTTTAGAATGGCTTTGGTATTAAATAACCAACACAGTTTGATGTACAATTAAACATGGAAACCAAGCTAAACCAACTACAAGTGGAGATTCATGTATTCCTTTACCAAAAAAAGCAGTTACAAGAATTGAAAAACCTTACTCAATTCATACGATTATATCATAATAGAGATTACGTGTCTCTGAACGAAAAATATCGCCACTGACGATGTATTTTAAATGATTATCAAATAACGATTATTTTATCTTAATATGTATCTTATTTGTTAACGATGTCTATGAAAATCTATTTCAGCTAGATTTGCCTCAAAATAACCCATGTTCTTCATGGGATTTAACCGACTTCCCACCAAGCCAATATATGACACAAAACCGTTTTATCGTAAGGAGTCACACCCAAGTCGAGACATATTTGGCTTTTTCAAAAAATGCTTGAACCGTTCGGCTTTCTAAAAGTGGGGCGGCTCAGGTGTCAAGCTATCGACTTAGCCCTGCAAAAGGGGACAGCACTCAGGGACAAGGCGATTCAAATTAATAATATTCATCTGACGCGTTAACAAAGCTGGCCCATGTCATTTAAGTGTTTCAAATCCTTTGATATGTGTTATATATCATTAAGATATAAATGTTTACATGCAATATGGTTGGGATAATTTACATTCTGGTTTAAGCAAACTTAATTTAAAAAATAATTACTTAATGTCAATGGTGTATATCCATATTTACCAACCCCTCCGCTCGGGCAGGATATGACACAAGGTCAATTTTTTAAGCGGAGTTTAACAGGTTTCAATTCAGAGTTTTCCTTCTCCTAGACTAGTTGCCTCACAAAGGCGAAAGAACCTAGTCTGCCCTACTATTTTACCCATAGCTAGAGGGAGAATAATTGGATTCATACCTTTCCTAAGGGTATTAGTTATATGTGAAATGCAATCAGTCTAGTCCAGGATTTGAAGTCGTTTCACCGTGTCCATTTCCTACGACGATAACCATTACACCATGGGGACCTCCGTACATATTTACCGACCCCTCCGCTCGGGCGGGATATGGCACAAGGTCAATTTTTAAGCGGAGTTTAACAGGTTTGAATTCAGAGTATTCCTTCTCCTAGACTAGTTGCCTCACCAAGGCTGAAGAACCCAGTCTGCCCTACTATTTATCCATAGCTACAGGGATAATAATTGGACTCATACCTTTCCCAAGAGTATTAGTGCTATATCTGACCTCCCAGCAAGCCAGAATGCGGTAAAATGCCCTTTTATATTACGGACCGCGAACGAATTGAAACTCGGCAGTCACAAAAATACTTGGCTCTGTCAGCATTACGCTACAGGGTTGACTCAGGTGCCGAGGAAGTAAATCATCCTATACTCGAAGCACAACATCAAATGCAGTTTATAGCCATACCCAGGACACCGCTGTGACGCGGTTACCTCTCTGCTGGGGATACAGTCGGCGTGTTCTAAACCCCACTTACAAGGCAAATTGAGTTAAGAGCCCCTCACAGTACACAAGATTGATTTATTTATCGGTTAGGATCACCAGTTTAAAAAGATTACTTTTTTTACTTCAACTGCATAAAAAAATTACCTCGTCTTTGAAAACTTTTTAGACCTGCACGAAATTTGTAATTGAATTAGCTTGCATCACGTCCTTGTGGTTAATACTTTAGTTTATGTAGACATGATATTTATCCCATCCCCCACAAACACCAAACTTTGGTGCAAGGCTGTTTGTAATGCGGGGTCCAGGTGAAGGGCTGTAGCCCACACACATCCGGAGTTTCCAAAAATGCTTTGAGCCTCGACCGCCAGGGGACAAACCTACTCCTCTGGAGAGGGTTAGAATGTTGGGTTCGGACCCTTGAGGCTCAAGGAGTGGTAGTCTTAGTGCTTATGACATAAATGCCGGTTTCCCGGAATCCATGTCAGGAGAGGTCGATCGAAGCCAAGACACACCAGAACTGGTCCGTGTGCCCAGAAACAAGGCCCTTCGAAGAGTGCCCCAACTTAGCAACACCCAGAGTGGACTGTGGACATGTTTATGTGGACATAAGTGTCGGACATTAGTTGATATTCCCCCAAATGTAATCAGGGAAGATCTTAACATAAAACATTCTACTTTGTCTTTTCTTACAACAAGTATTTAGGGAAGCAGTTATGTCATATGCTATAAAACAAGTGCTAACAGTGTTTCAAATCAACGAGAAAAAAGATGCTATCTAATAAGAAGATGATAATGAATCAGGACCCTTACCAAAGAAAAATATCAAATTACAGCAACTGCCAAAGACGATATCAAATAAGAACAGCTACCAAAGATGATATCAAACAGCACTAACCAAAAATTATATCAAATAAGAACTGCTACCAAAGATGATATCAAATAACAGCTAACAAAGACGAAATCAAATGTGAGCAGCTACCAAAGATGATATCAAATAACAGCTGCGAAAATCGATATCTAATAAGAGCAGCTCCCAAAGATGATATTAAATTAGAACAGCAACCAAAAATGATATCAAAGGGGAACAGATGTGAGGTTTCTGCAATCGTGGTGGGTGCTGGAAAGATGTCGGGACGCTGAAGAGATGTCAGCTATATTTTTCTTCACTACGAATTGTCTCTTTTTAAATCCAGCAGGTAAAAATTCTGTTCCGAAACCCTTGAGCTCGGAATTGTTTTCCTCTGCTTGCTTGAAGCAACTCTCCCTCTTTCTATAATGGGACCGGCTTTATATAGACCGCCGGGCTAATAGAATTCCCTAAAATCTTCAAGACAATTCCACAAAATTCACGAAACAGAAAGGGCGTAGTCATTTCCTGTTTCGGATCAAATTACGAAGGGATTCAATTTAGATGCAACAAGAACTTACCTTAGCCCACAAGAAAAAAATGCTTACAAAAGTTTTCGTTCTTTTAAAACAAAGCATCTCAAATATATATATATATATATATATATATAAGATTCGGAGCTGGCGCAAAATACCCAGATGATACAATTTGCAAGTAAATATTATACCAACTTATATAGGGAAAAATTGATAAAAAAGAAAAAACTAATTGCACCCGCGCAATTTTAAAAAATGATCAAATAGTGCTGCGACACTCAGAACCAAAAGAAAAAAAAAACACTGACAGAATTAATTAACTGAAATATAAGTGCTCGATATACTAAGTCGAGCGAATTAAAATTAGTAAAACCAATAGAGTTGACCAATCTACCTTGGTTTCACCGAATGGATCATCAGGAAAGACCTGACCAAGGAAGGTTAGGTTAAACAACATCTATAAAAAAAAGATTGATCCAGCAAGTTAAACCTGGCTAGATTGGTCCTAGACTATATGTTATATTCTCTCTCTCTCTCTCTCTCTCTATATATATATATATATATATATATATTATAATCATTATTTTTATTCTTATTTACTCCTTTAGAGTGTTTTACATCAGCGCTAGCTGATGGTTTTTCACTGGAATCTGAGTGACAGCAAGTCTCCTCAAGTCTCCAGGACTCTTTTTATTATTCTGGCCGTTCTCAAAAATGCTGTCGTTTGGATAGTCTCACAATTGGTACAATCGTCACCCTCATGTTCCATAGTTTTTTTCAATTCACTAACAAGGTCGAGGTACTTATCCTTCTTTTCACATTCTTTTAGTTTTATTCTGTGGTCAGCCGGGACAGCAAAGTCGACAATGTTGCAAATTATCTTTTATTTTGTTGATTATTATAAGGCCTGGTCTTCTGGCCGAGATTAGGTGATCCGTGTGTATGTCAAAGTCCAATAAGAGTAAAACTCAACAGATGTAATCCATTATAAAATTATTTCAACAATCTCTTTTATGGGGTTGTATCTTCAGATGGTAAACAATTTTTTGAGGATTTCTACCGTTATACCGGGGAATACATTACATATTAAGTTATATCTTTGAGGGAATTATAATTCAATATTAAATAAAAGGAAAATGTATTATGATAAAATATTAATCTAATAGATTTGAATTAGAAATAACCGCATCAGTGTTGGACTGAAAAAGGTATATTAATATACTTATGTTTATATTTTAAAGATTTTTTTTAATCATTTCAATATTTTTTTATATTTATATGTATATTAAACAAATTTTTAAGAAAATATTTTTATCTTAATTACAATTTTATCCTAATTTAAATTTAATCCTCTATTTGAATGTGTTTAAACTATTTGTTTACAATATCGATTACGTATCTAAACGTATTAATAAGTATATTTTAATCTATACAATTTCTGAAAGTCATCAGATATTATCAAATTTTGTATATGTATTGTCATCCACACACAGACTGTTACATTGTACCACAACTCTTCAGTACGATTAAACTCACGTGGTTCTTCAAGCTGGGATCGAAACATATATATATATATATATATAGGTATTCTTCAATCCAGTAATTCCGGAGTAGGGAACAATTTCGCCAGGACAATTATATGATTCAAACTTTGAATATTTAAATATTCCTGGTAAAGAGCTCAATGTAAATGGTATCACGGAGCAAATATTCCTTCACGAAAAACAAAATTCGGTCACATTACGATTATAAATTTATTTCCATCCTGCTTAGAGCATTGATATAAATCAATATTTCCCCAAATAATTTAACTGGACGTCTTCAGATCCAACATGGACATCATTAATACATCCAGAATAGGGGTTGTCATATTATTGATTCATATCAATGCTCTTAACAGGATGGAAATAAATTTATAATCCTAATGAGACCGAATTTTGGTTTTTCTTGAAGATATATATATATATATATATATATATATATATATATATATATATATATATATATTTTCATCATACAACGTGTGAAAGCACGTGCGATAACCTAACCTCATCAGACGCCAACCAGGGTGATAACACATTTTCGGTAGCTCAAGGCGGTCCTGCCACGAGCTATATCAATGCTCTTAACAGGATGGAAATAAATTTATAATCCTAATGTGACCGAATTTTGGTTTTTCTTGAATATATATATATATATATATATATATCCATCAAAATGCCTTATTACGCTACACTGATATTAAAGGTATCACATAGCATTGAACATCAGTGGACAATAAAGAGAGCTTTCGGCTGGGAATAAGACAAATATCTATGTACCAGCCGTTCTTTTTAGGCAGGGACAATCACGCACATGAATGTAGAGACGATAGCAATGCTAAAAATGCTTTGGCTCCATCGACATTCCCTTTTTTATGAAGTACTTCCGGTATCAGACAATGAACTTGGCCATTACCCTTTTAGATTAAGGGCAGTGGCTGCCTGGGGAAGACGTTCCTCTTTAGTCAAGCTTATCATTGTATTATAGGGTTCGAACCGACATCCTTGATTTTTATCTATCCTTCTTGCCATATGCAGAATGTGACAAAAATTTAGTCAAATATTTTGTTAAATACTTAGGCAGAGGCACACTGGTGCACAGTCAAGAGTAGCGCATAAAATTTGCAGGAACAATAATGAAAATAATAAATTATTAGAAATTAAACCCACACCGTGGGAATGGAAGCAAAGCTTTAAAAAAACCGAAAAGAGGGTGTTACATTGTCCAGACTCCGTATAGATCATACAAGGATAACACACTCTTATTTATTCGAATGAAAACAACAACCAATGTGTTATGCATGTCAGACCAAATACACCATGAAGCACATTCTCATCAAATGTAATGACCTAGCCCATATAAGAAAAACCTCTAAACAATATGAAGTAACAGTTCCAAAACACTGAAATAAATAATGTGATATCATTTCTAAAAACAGTGAAGTTATACATAAAAATCTGAAGAAATTTACAATAAGACCAAATTACTTCTATAAACCCTTTCTTTACTAGATATATTCTAACAAAATGATCCCTTCCCTAACCTGTTTCACAGTTGTTTTTTTTTATTATCATGATTCTCTACAAATAAACTCCTAATAAAAATAACAAAAACAAATAACCAACTAATTATCTAAAGTTTATCATTAACTCCGAAGACCTCTCCTTTGAATTTCTTTTCCGATTTATTTTCTTTAACTTGATTCGACATTAAATGACCGATGAGGTTGATATGCCGTAAAACAAAACAAACAAACAAAAGTTTTAAGCCGAGCTCCACAAGGTTCACAAACGCACTCAAACTATATTTGCAGACTGTTTTATAACATAAAAAGGTAGCATTTTTGAAATTGAATAGTTGGTAAAGTCCTGTATATATGTATATTTTTTTTGGAAAAAATCTGTCGGGTTTCTTCTTGACACCTTTTGGGTCTAGCATAACGAGAATTACCAAACTCGATACAGGTGTAAATTCATTTGATATACGCATGTTAATCGCTCTTCAACGTCAAGGTGAATTGTTAGTATTATGGAATTAGTGTATATTTCAAGAACGTTTCGCTTATATTTTGTGAGGGTTGCTAATAGATGACAAAAGTTGCGTTTCTTGGCACCCAACACTTAAAAAAAAAATAATTACTTTATTATCACGAAATTACAGAACATAAATTAAAATTGATCTCTGAAAAAAAAGAAGAAAGTTCTCTACTCGTATTTTTGTAAGCTCCATCTGTAGGGCTTCTTTTTTTTTTTTTTCTTTTTTTTTTTTTTTATTCTTGTGACTTAGCAAGAAAACAGTCACGGGAAACAGAACCCGTCTGATGCGCTTACCAGACGCACACTGCTAATGTTCTTTTGCATGTTGATCGCAAAATCATCTGAGGTGCTTTGCAAGATGAGCTGCACACACAGTAAGAATAAGATGAAAATGACGCTGAGGAAAAAAAGTGTCCATTTTCTAATTCAACGCTGTTTTCTTTCGCGGGAGGAAGAAATAAAATCAACAGGACACCAATGATAAAAGCTATAAAAATATCAGAAAATGACAATAAAGAAGAAAGATACATGAACGTAACGGTTTGATGGATCTGTGATAAACGGAAGAAGGTTAGTAATAAGAATTTAATGACGGAGATTGATCCAGATGAGACAGAGTAACTGTATCTACATTTCGAAGTTAAAATGACATTTCAGTTTATACACACATATATATATATATATATATATATATACAAATGTCGTTCAAAAGGTTCTAAGCATAAGAACCGCCACAGCCGCTACCACTGTTTATGAAAATGGAAAAAAAAACAAATGCAGATTTCTGTCTTAATTTCAATGCAGGTAATATATATATATATATATATATATATATATATATATATATATATATCAATCCCAGCTTGAAGCGCCCTACGTGTCTAGCCGAATTGAAGAGTTGTGATGCAATGTAACAGTCTGTGTGTGGATGACAATATATATACGAAATTTGATATCATCTGATGACTTTCAGAAATTAAATAAATGTAAATATAGTTATTAATACGTTTAGATACGTAATCGATATTGTAAACAAATGTGAAAGATATTCTATAAATATAAAACCAGAGTGAGATGTATGACTTTTTAAATTACAACTATATATATATATATATCATCATCATCATCATCATCATGTCGTGCTGGTAGCACGGATATCCCTGACCCTCTCTCGCCACTTTTCCCTATCGTTCATCGCCTCAGGCAGGTCTTCTGGACAACATCCCGTATCCTCACATAGTTGCTGAATGTATGTTCGTACTGGTCGTCTTGCTTTTGCACGGCCATGTGTGGGAGTCCATAAGAGTACATCACTTATGAGTGTCCTGCATGTCCTGCATTGAATAGTTTTCGTGACAGGAGGCAGGTGGCCGTACAGTTGGTGTGTTGTGGGGTGTTGCCGCCAGAACATATATATATATATATATATATATGGTAATAGGTTTTGATTTGCTTTGATTTTATAGCTTAACAACTACTTTAGCTTATTTAATGCAAAATCGTCATTAGGTTGGTTTGGTTTCTTTGTTTAATGGAATATCATCCTTTGTAGGTTATTTAATGCCAAAGCCATTCTCCTTGAAGAACAGTAGTGGTACTATTTAACCCATAAGTGGAAGGATAGGGGGGTTCATACCTTTCCCAAGGGTATTTGCCCGAAAGTGAACGTAATAGCGCGACTGGAATACGAACTCGGTTAATACGATTCCGCAGTCCAACGCTTTAACCATTACACCACGAGGACATCCCCCGAAATCGTCTTTATACATATATATACATACATATAAAATATATGATTTGTTGACACATTTTGTTGATAACATTTCTAAACGAACCTGATCTCTTTTTTGCGTGCAGTTATATAGTTTCAAGCATTCCTATATAATAGTACCAATTTAACGTTAGTCATTTGCACAGTTAAACATTAGATAGTTTTGCCCAGTTGGCTGGCTGTAGAATGCACGGGCTGAACTTCTGATGGTGGGGATCCACTGATGCTGGAGGTCTGAGGAATGTGGAGTACTCATTCATTGCCATTGCTCCCAGGTCCACTCAGGACCGGAATGGGAGAACCTGATATGGCCCTATCAATGAGGTAAATAGAACTAACTTCATACTTACGCTAAACTGAATTGTTTGAATAAGAACTTTTTCACTAAACTGAATTGCTTGAAATAGAAAAGTTTTTGACAATTAAACTGTGTAGTCATGCTGAACTGAATTGTTTGAAAAAGAACTGATTATTTACGTAAAAATGTATTTAGCGTTAACAAACCTACAAAGGTTGATATGCCATAAAAACCAACCAAACAAACATTAAATAGATCTACTTCAAACTATTCAGTTTACCATGTCAGCAAATTTAAATGGTTCCAGGGGTTTCTTTGCATTGCTAACAGTTCAATTGAATATCAGTTGTTTACATGAAGTAAAATGATCAAACGGGTCTATTTCCAACAATTCAATTTAGCATGTCATTTGTTTGCACTTTATTTAAATATCAAACAGTTTTATTCATTCCATAGATAGGAATCTAAGAGGTATTATAATTTCGGGCCGGAGTTGACCAAGGAGCATTGGCAATGAAGGGGTACTCCACATTTGCCAAAGGTCCAGTATTACTGGAGCCTCACCATCAGTTTGTCTAATGTCAAGAGCAGGACAGTCGTTGGGTGGTCTTACTCTTCAGTAGAAATGCAATCTGTGTATTCTACCGTTCCGACCTATTTGGCTTATGACATTTGAACCCCCTTTGTATATATTTATATATATATATATATATATATATATATATTATGAAGGTTATATATATATATATATATATACCTATTTCAAAATATCTAAAGTTATATGCATATATATTTATGAAAATTATATATATATATGAAAATTATATACATATATATGTAAAGTTTATATATATATATAGCATATTTATATAACCTTTAAATAATTATGTTAAAATATACATGCATACACGCACATATATATGAAATATGTATATATATATATATACCTATTATATAACCTTTATATAATTATGTTAAAACATGCATACACACACACACACACACATATATATATATACATATATATATATATATATAACGTGTCTAAAACTTACGCTATATATACGTTATCATGTCCGCTTTTACCAAACACTGATGTTAAGGTTGTCGAAATCACAAGAAACTTACGAAATTGACCAATTATATACTTAATTCTAATGTTATTTTTATTTCTTTTTTTTATCAAATCTGCAATGATAGCATACTTTTCGGAGAAAACTTTCTTTTTTGCTATTCTATTTACATATTCTATGAATATATATATATATTGTCATCCACAGACAGACTGTTTCGTTGTATCACAATTCTTCAGTGTGGATAGACACGCTAGATTCTCGATGCTAGGATTGAAACCCGATTGACTCAAACGCCAATCCAAGATTCTACCACCCAGCCACGAGGAAACTAATGTAAGCGAAGGAAGTTTAAACACTTATGTATCACATTTGTTTAACGGCTACCGATTACTCAATTAATTCGAAGAGCCAAAATATATACATATACGCGTTCACACTCAGAGAGTTTAACCGATAAAATGAAACGCAGTTTCTTCCAAGCAGCGGTCGTGTCGATACTGCTGTATGGATGCACTACATGGACACTTACAAAACGGATGGAGAGAAAGGTTGACAGCAACTACACAAGAATGGTCACTGCTAATAATCATAACGTAGAAATAATATAATTTTAGAATTCTTTTTCTTTCTTAAAATGTAAACAACTCAACATTGTTCGAAATCATTTGTAAGCAAAAAAATATATCGTGATCTCTCGAAGATATTTTCAGAAGAATCTATAATGTTTATGGAGAAGCATGTTTTAGTAAAAAAAAAAAGATGTTTACACGAGGGCTAAACACGGGTTTGCAACGACGAACTGGAGTCGAAAAAACAGCTCACATTGTAGAAACCTGGTAAAAGCATAAATTTCCGGGTGAATAAGTCAGTAAAGGAGTTCATGCTGACCATCGGCTGAACCATTAAACGACCAATCACAAAAGACCTTGAAAAAGAAACAACAGTAAACAGCACTCTTTTATTGGATAACCCGAGTGTGAATATATATATATATATATATATATATATATATATATACCTTTAAGAAAAACAAAACCTGGTCACATTAGGATTATAAATTTATTTCCATCCTGCTATAGGTATTGATATGAATCAATAACACCAAATTTAACAGGACTTCTTCTGATCCAATGGATATAATTAATACAACAAGAATGGACACAGGACGGAAGGATGGGAGGGGTTGAAGAGAAATGAAACGTTTCCTCCCCATTTCGCCCACTTCCAGTGTTTCTTTTGTTACCGGTCGGAATATATTTATATACATATATGGTTAAAGAAGTCTTACAATTAACGGCATGGGTTTTAGTACCTTTCAAAGAAAAAAAATGATGATACACTAAAATTAAAATTGATAATTTTCTTAGAAATGGAATTTGGATATGTATTACTGTAATTGCTAAATGGTTAATTTTACTGGGTTTGTAGTTGTCTTAATCTGAAATGAGAAAGGACCAGTTCTAGCCTTACATGGGTAAAGGATATACATTGCTGAAATGGATTTCTTTTCTCCTCCTCCTTCCTTCCTTTGACTATCCCTCCGGTCTGGTTGTATTTTATTTTGATTTCTTGTTGGATCTGACCACACCGAATTTATTAACCACGAAAAGAACTAATCCATTTTAACGGCTTATTTTGGAGAAATGCCAGTTCTCTAATGTTCCAGGAAGTAATTTCCTCACTAAAGAGAAACAGTATGAAACATCAAAAATAAAGTTGAAATTAAAAAGGTATCTTAGTCTCTTTTCTTCATTCCTTCAGTAGTATTTTGCAGCCTTCTACAGACACAAAACAAGCCAATGAATTAAATGGGATAGAGAAGAAGACAATTGGAGTCAGATATCAAAATCCAAAACCGACGACTACCAACCAAACGACACCAATAGCACCAAGAGATTCCCATATGCCTCATAACAGCTATTAAACAAGATTTAAGCCAAGACCTTAACTTTCTTGATTACGCTATTATTTCCTAATTTTGTTATTTGCCTTTTGGGTAGAGTGTTCGCCAATAGCCCAGGTGTAACGTTACACCCTCACCCCCACCACATTTTAGATCAGTCTTCTAACCATTCCGCTTCTTACGCCGGCCGGTGATCAACTAGTGGCTGAGGGGGTAACGCACATTTCTTGCCACCACACAAGAATACGATCGGGGGGACAGGAGAAAATAAAACAGACGAACAAACACGAACAACGCTTGGAGTTAACCAAGAGCAAAAAGTAGGTATTGCAACACTACATGAATGTGCGGACTATCGCTAGCGTGGGTTACTAGCGAAAATTCCACAAGCACCTCGAATGCACACATCTTGAGTCGATCTTCTTCACTGGACCCTATCTTGTCTCCTACTGTCTTCGGAGTCCAGTGTTGACTGCCCCTGTCCGTGGTTCCACGCCAACTCTCTTTGCTGTCCCGACGCCAACTCCTCTCTGCTGTCCAACGCCAACTGCCTCTCTACTGTCCAACGCCAACTGCTCTCGTCCGGGTCCGTCGTCAACTGCCTCTCAGCTCCTTTGTCCAGCCAACTCTCCTTCGCGTCCCCTTACCACTTCCGGATACGGCGAGATTTCAGGTCCAAGAATCCTTTGTCTGGTTTCGCGCCAAAACTGACAAAGGAATCGTCTGCTTTGGCGGGCTACCCATATAGTGCAACACAGGAAACCTGGGTTCAATCCAAGGTCGAGTCATACCAAAGATTCAAAAAAATAGTACCTGATACCTCTTTGCTTAACACCCAGCACACAGGTACGTATCAAGTGGAGCAATCCAGGGAAGGAGCATCGCCCTCCCCTTCACCTCGGTGTAGTAGCTATTGAAAAGGGAGCCTTCGGGTCGCCCTCGACTACAGTCGCCATCTTTACTTTTATATATATATATATATATATATATATATATATATAAATTATATTGTAACATTGTCGGTTGTCACTATCTCACTTCGTGGGTTTGTGCCAAACCAAATGCAATATAATTTGGATCAACTACACAATACTAACGTTCTTTTAACTGTATTTTTTTATTTCTTCATTATCTTTGTTATCTGCCTGATGATTGTCGTTTATAAAAAGTCATGAAACCTAAAGTCACATATAAGCTTCCATGCTATTAAATGTATATAAAAACTAATATGTATTTACTTATATATATATATATATATATGTCATGTTACGATGCTTGCACGGATGTACTTGACTCTCACCCGACATTCGTCTTGATCAGCCAAAACTTCTCGCAGGTCCTCTAGACAATATCTTGTGTCCGTACAGAGTTGTGGTCGATAAGTTCTTTTTAGTCAACCAACACTTGCACTTCTGTCTAAAGAGTTTCATTGGAGAAAATCACTTTTGAGTTCGTCCTTACTTCCCCAGCAGTATCTACCTTGTCTTGATCGTCTTTTTTCTTTTTTTTTATGCCTTTTGAGATGAAAGGTAGGTGGCCGTACAGATGCTGTTTTGTGGAATGCAGCTTCCAGGACTTGATTTTTGACTTAAACTCATGTTCTCTATTTATCATATTCACCAACCCCACCGCTCGGGCAGGCTATGACACAAGGTCATTTTTAAGCGGAGTTTAACTGGTTTGAATTCAAAGTTTTCCTTCTCCATGACTAGTTGCCTCACCAAGGCTGAAGAAACCCAGTCTGCCCTACGATTTACCCATAGCTGGAGGGATAATAATTGGATTCATACCTTTTCCAAGGGTATTAGTGCTATGTGAAATGCAATCTGTCTCGTCCAGGATTTGAACTCGTGTCACCGTGTTCATTTCCTACGACGATAACCATTACACCACGGACACCTCTTACTATGTGTTCTCTGTTTATTCTGCATCAACATGGAGGCCAATACTACCTGCTTCCTGCTCTAGACTATGCAGATATTCGGTGTAATTACAAGAAGCGCTATGTCATCTGCGTAATCTACGTTTGTAAGTAAATCCACCGGGTATAGTCTGCTTCTTGCCTTTCTGAAGTCTAAAGTGCTTTTTTTTTCACTTGTTCTGTCGACTTTTATCATTCAAAGTTTTCGGACAATTGTCTTCATTTTTACATTCATAACGTTTCAGCCAATATGTCCTCCAGCCTTCTTCAGGTGTTTCTTGTCGAACTCAGGAGCCAACACGGTTTGATTCGGTTTCTTTGTTTAATGGCAAAGCCATTCTTCTAGAATAACAGTTGACCTTAGCCCATCGAATTAACCCTTACTCCACGAGGACACCCCCGAGCCCACACAGATCTTCGAAACACGTCCTTTATTTAACCCACGGGGATTACTTGCTCTGTTTCCGTTAACCCTGAGCAGGTACAAGTGTTAAGTATTCTCGTATTGTTACTCGCCTGCAGTCAGGATTAAACCTGCAACACCCAAATGATTGTCACTTAAAAGCTTAGGGAACCAACACCTATAACCGTTACTATGTTTCCTGCTATAAATTCAGAGTGAATTGTATGGACTAATAAACTTAATGTTCTTACATCACTGTAATTACGACTATAATTATGATTTTTACCTTAGCTCATATTACGATTTTTTTTCAGACAACTAAGATCTATTGATGTTCGAAGTACGTAGTCTAGGTAGATTATCAACATATATGGGGCTAATATATTTCCTTGCAGAACAGAAACAACAATTACAAAGAAGACTGTATCTCCATCTGGTGAGCGAACTTTTACTTTCATGTTTTTATAGAGCATCCTTATAGCTGTGACTGCTTCTTTGGGGAGACCATACGCTGGAAGTATTTACTCTTTCTTCCCTCTGTGTATGGAGTCAAATACCTAGGAGAAATCTACGAATAAGAGTGTTACCTCGAAATTTTTGCACATATTTCTTTTAACATTCGATGGATTGTTCGAATCTCTGATGTTGTGGATTAGTTTCTCCAAAAACCATTTTGATTCTTCCGAAGTATTTTTCTCAATTTCTTGTTAGCCGCTAGGTTTTGCCTCGGTAGTTCTTGGTAATTTTGAGGCCAACTTTCATGGGGAAAGAGAGGATGTAGCTCTTTGCCCTTATCTCTGTTGTGTTCTGATTCTATACGACGTTGCAATATCAGCGCAGTAAATCATTGAATTTCTTTGTCTCCAATATGTCCAGTGGTATTTCATCAAGATCAGTTGATTAGTAATAATTTTCGTGATAGGTTTATTGGTAATTAAAGGGGTTCTCAAAGCAGATTCTTTAAATGTTCTTTTCATATCTCTATTCGTTCTTCTTGGCGGGCAGCTTTTAGTTTAGTTCTAGATGTGCTCTTCCCTTTACTCACTTCATTTACTGTCTACCACACTATTCGAGATTGTCTATCTTCAACCGAATTTCTAATCTTATAGATCTGGTGTTAAATGTATTCTATTTGTTCTTTTTGGTATGCGTTAATTAGTTCTCCAAGGCACAAGCCTTCTTAAGTTTCAGAGCGTTGACATTAATTGGATTCCTTTTATTACATAGAGATGCTGTTTTCACGTTGTCTCGTTTTTATCAGAATTGCCAATATCTCCCATGGAACTCTATGTTTGACTCTTTATTTGGTTGGTATACATTCTGCTGCTGCTTCCACATGGGCATTGACGAAGTTTTTGTAATTTGTCATTTGGAGTAGGTGCTTCAGATATTTTTTGAATTTGTTTCTTATAGCTATCGTATATTTATTGCTAATATCCCTGTTGTCAAGCGGGGACCAGTCATAGTGAGTGGCATAGGTTATTTGCGTCGTATTCCTGCTTAGGCTCAGACGTAACTTTGTTTTGAAAATTCACGTTCGAAAGTGGAATATTACTCTCATTTCAAAGCGCTTTTAATCCATTTCTTATTTATGCATTCATTAATATCTATAGTGAAGTAAAGTTGGAAATCGTAGTTGAGGGTGACCGGAAGGCTCTCTTTTAAATAACTACTCCACCAAGGGGTAGGGGATTGCTCTACTTTACTCTTGATCCGTACCGTATAAGGCTGAGTGTTAAGCAAGACGGCATCATGTACCATTTTTTCTTTCTCTGGTATTGCTCGACCTGCGATTGAATCCCGGTCTCCTGGGCCATTGGCGAACACTCACAAGACTAATGGGATATATATATATATATAAATATATATAGTCAACCATAGTCGAGAGTGACCCGAAGGTTCTCTTTTCAATAGCTATCACACCGTAGTGTAGGGAAGGGCGCTACTCCTTTCCTTGGATTGCTTCATTTTACTCTTGATATGTACCTTATAATGCTGAGTGTTAAGCAAGGAGATATCAAGTACCATTTTTGAGTCTTTGGTATGACTCGACGTGGGATTAAACCCTGGTCTCCCGGCCGTTCGACGAACACTGTAACCACTAGGCCAATCGACCGGTCCATATATATTTATATATAGTTAAACATGTAGAATCGTCAGAATCATAAGGAAACCAAACCTAACCGATAAAATGAAACGCAGTTTCTTCCAGGCAGCGATCGTATCGATACTGCTGTATGGATGCACTACTTGGACGCTAACTAAACGGCTGGAGAAGAAGCTAGACGGCAATTACACAAGAATGCTTCGAGCCATATTAAACAAGTCCTGGCGGCAACACCCCACAAGGCACCACGATACGGCCACCTACCTCCCATCACGAAAACTATCCAAGTTAGACGAACCAGACATGCAGGGCACCGCTGGAGAAGCAGGGACGAGCTCATAAGTGATGTACTCCTATGGACCCCCACATATGGCCGGGCAGAAGCAGGACGACCAGCTCGATCATACATTCAGCAGCTATGTGAGGATACGAGATGTAGCCCTGAAGACCTGCCAGAGGCGATGAACGATGAACGAGGGTCAGGGATATGAAGATGATGATGAGTAATACTTGGAACTATTTAACTTTGTTGACTTATTGTTGTGTTCTGGTTAGTGAACACAAGTAGTAGTAATAATAAGACAAACCACGATATGTGAGGAAAATAGTTATATTTACAGGAAAGAGTATTTACAAGATGTTAGTAATAAGAACATAGGATTAGTGATAGAGTAATGATATACTTCAACAGTAGGAACTCTCTTCTGGTCTGACTTGTAGGGTTATTCTTCCCAGGCTGATCTCCGCTACTGCCATATATGGCAGATGGAGCAGCTCATTATGCTGATAAGGTAGGTGATAACCAACACTTATATTGAACTAAATGATTTAAAACAGAATTGATTGATCATTTAGTTGTTTGTAAACGAATGACTGATGTTTAAATTGAATTATTAGTGTTAAAGTTACGTACATAAACATTTAACTGTGTGAAAACAAATGATTAATTGTAAATAGAATTATTCGTATTAGATAGAAATAAATGAATCCATATAACTGTGTCCTCCCTACACAAGAAAATGAACTCAGGCTAGTTTAAGAATGTTACCTAAAAATTATGTTTAGAAATAAAATTTAATGCATATGTATTGAGAGGATTTGCCATTAAATAACCCAGAATGGTTGATATGCCATAAAACACAACCAATCCATATCCTTTATACTTAATATATATGTAAAAGGAGGAATTAGCATTAAATAACCTACAATCGCTGATATACCATAAAAGCAAACCAAACCAAATCCTTTATATTTGATATATATGTATAAAGTGGATTTACCATTAAATAACCTATAATGGTGGATGCGCCATAAAGCACAACCAATCCAAATCCTTGATATTTGATATATATATATATATATATATATATATATATATATAAGGAGAATTTGGCATTAATTAACCTACAATCGCTGATATGCCATAAAAGCAAACCAAACCAAATACTTTATATTCGATATATACAGGGGCCCGACAATATTTTTCGGACACTTTAGTATTCGGCTTTCCGAGTACCATAGAGTGGCAAAATTCCTTCAATAGAATAGCATAAACATATGTGTTTCTTTGTTCGTGTAATTTTTTTTCTTAGCCTTTACATACTTCAAACCAATCCTATGCAGTGTTCTTTGTACTGTTCGGACGTTTACATCCAATTCACGTTTCTCCTTCACTTTTCTTGCTGTAACTTTTTCTCCAGATGTAAAAGCCGTGTCACAGTCCTCTTCATTCTCCTTTCAGTCCTTTTGCCACTTGATCTTTTCCGCCCTCTCTTCTTTTTCCGCTCGGAGTTGGTCTTCAGCATGTATTCGACCGTTGATTTAGACAGCTTTAAATCCATGGCGATCCTTCTGATGCTGAGGCCATCTGCCCGCTTCTTTTGAATGCATTTTACCTCATTAAACTTAATTGTTTTGCCAAGAAATCTCCGGACTATTTATGCTGTTAGATTTCCTATGTTAACATAGTAGTAGGGGTGCCAGTGCCCCAGAACAGTGTACAAGCAGGGAATTTGCATACAGCAACATATACATGAACATAGCTCTTAATAAAATAGGATTTTTTGTCATGTCCGAAAAATAGTGTCGCGCAAGTTTTCGCAAAAATCACAAAAAACTAAAATTATCAAAGCCAAACTAAAAAAAATGATTATACTAGTAGTGGATTTTCACTCCTCAACTACGTACTTACAGTCTCAAAAGCTTTTGGCACTAGTGACCACCTTGAAGTACTTTTTTCAAAGTGTCCGAAAAATATTGTCGGGCCCCCGTAGTAAAAATTGTGTCCCTCTCTCATCGTGTCGAAAGACTAAACTCAAGAAGTCAATAAACGTTTCGTACCTGAACTAAAGCAAGTCGTCAGTTTTTCGGGATTCCTAGGCGTATGAATATTTCACGTATCCGTATATTTGTATAGTTATATCATGGCTATTCAACAGGATAAGTGCCATGGTGATTTTAAAGGTACAGCGTCTCGGAAGCTTCACTCTAATATTTTTCTGATTAAAAAAGAACCCTTGAATTTGTCGGCGAGATACAGGCCATGATTGACAACAGTCTCAGCAATTCATTTAGGTCTATAGCTGTAATATATATTGGTCCAAAAATACGATTTAGATATGAATATGTGAAATAGACATAGGGAATCCGAAAAACACTCGAAATTGGTTCAGGTACGAAACTTTTATTTACCTTTTTGAGTTTAAGGTTTTTCGACATGTGGGGAGAGAGACACAATTTCTTACTATGCTGACTGTTCGTACATCGTCAGCTCTCAACTCACTGACTCAACAAACGCGCGGCACATTTCGTAAACCCCAACTGGTTTCGCCGAGGCGAGACCAAAAATCGACTACCTTCCTCTAGACTCGAATCTCAACTAACTCATTTATTTCAAATCCCAAAATCCTCAGCTCGTCGCTTCCGGGCATGACGTCATTCACGTCCCCGGTTCTATTTCCTATCTGGGGTTTTTATTGTGACATCTGTGATTGTCACATCCACCCCGCACGCGCGTGAATACCTGCCCTCAATGTGCGAAATTTTATGCCAAGATCAGGTAGTGAAGTAAATGAACAATCGTTGGCTTCCTCTCCTAACAGGGTGAATTAATAGTGATGAAAAGCAAACAACTAGTCTATAATATGGTGTTTAGGGTGCTCAATAGCGATGGAGATATAATGCCTCGATAAATATTCGTTCAGGGCCTCAAACTCAATACGGAGGCCCACATCAAATGCTTGGAGGAGGTAGTGCTGTAGCATAGCCAAAATAAGAATATGTAAAATATTCAGATGCAGAGAAATCCCGAAACACAGTTCTGGTACGAAACGTTTATTAACTTCTTGAGTTTAGTTTTTCGACACAAGGAGAGAGAGACACAATTTTTACTATCTGACTATTCCTACATTGCCCACAGCTAACCCCCAGCTGGACTATCCGGCCCAGAGTCAAAATCTCAACTCACTGACACAACAAACGCGCCACGCATCCCGAAGCCCCCAGCTGAACTAGCCTCGCGCAGAGTCAAATCTCAACTAACGTCTTTTTCGAAATCACCAAATTCCCTCCCCATCGCTTCCAGGCATGACGTCATTCACACCCCAGTCTCATCTCCTATCTGAGGTTTTTATTATGACATTTGTGATTGCCATATCCTCTGAGCGCGAGCATGAACTGTACTCAATGTGTGCACCTGCACGTGCACAAAGCCGAATAGTTCAAAGTCCAACCAAATTGAATGATAAAATATAATTAATGAAAAGGATTAATAAAAAAAATCATTCCGTAATTATATAACAGTTTTTCTCTTGATTGAGAGGGTTGCTACTGGAAGGCCCTACGTCTAACAAGACTGCGTAATGCTGCATAAGCAGGAGAGCTTATAATTGGTAAAAAATTTTCCGCGAATGGATCACGCCTAACATCTGGCTAACTACCTCCCTAGGTTACAATCTCCTTGATTATTCGGCATGGCTGAGTGAAGGAACAAGACAATTCCTTGCAACAATAAAGATTAACTGAAGGGAAGGATAATGGTAGCATTACCAATTTAAGTCAAGAGAAAGTCGGAAAATCTTTCAGATTTTGTAGTCGTCTGTAAGAAGTGGCTGAAGCCAACAGCAATTTGTTTAAATAAATTTAATCAGTAGCATTTCACGTTATTTTCAGGTAATTTTGGTAAATATATCTGGTAAAGAGAGATGACATTGTTTTTTTTTTTATTTTTGCGTCATCGAAACCATAGCAAGCGTTACACAAACACACACACACACACAGATAGATAGATAGATAGAGTGGGATCAGATATAGCATGCATACTGCACTATTTTCTCGTCATGTAATCTCAAAGAACAAAGGCTTTGTGATCTTTGTGTATACCTCGTTTCTTTTACTCAAGGGCGTCTGTAAATCATTTAGGTACGTTGTACTCTTGTTTTAGTTTACTCTCTGTCTCTGTCTGTCTCTCATCTTTCTCTCCCTTCTTTTTCATTTTTCTTCTTTTTCCTTTTTCCTTTCCTTTCCTTTTCTGTTCTTTTTTTTCCTTTATGCGTCTACTTTTTTCACGCCTTTCTTTTTATTTTCCTTCCTTTCATTTTCTTCGGATTACTTTTTCTTTCATTTTCTTCCTTTTCTTTTCCCTTTTTTAAATTTCTTCCTTTCTATTTCTTCTTTTTCCTTGTATCTTTTATTTTCTTTTTTCTTCATTTTTCTTCATTTCCATTATCTATTCTTTTTTCATTTTTTTTACTTTCTTTTCATTCTTCCTTTCATGTTTTTTTTTTACTGTTTTCATTTTATCTAATTATTTTTTGTTAATTTTTTGGCTTTTTCATTCTCTTTTTCCTTTTCATTTTTCCTTCTATTTTTCTTCTCTTATACTTTTCATATGATTTTTCTTACTTCTTCTTTTGTAATCTCTCTTTCACTTTTCCTCCTATTCATTATTTTCTTTCTTTATTTTTTCTTTAATTTTTCTTCCTTTTAATTTTTTTCTTTTCCCAATTTTTCTTAAAGTTCAATTTTTACGTTTTCATTTTCTTTCCTTTAATTCTCATTTCTTTTCGTTTTCCTTCATTTTCATTTTTTTTTTTCACTTTCCTCTTTTTTACTGTTTCTTTTTTGTCTTCTCTTTATTGTTCTTATTTTAATTATACCTTTCACACACCCCTCTCCATCTCTTTCTCGCCCAATCGGCTAAGGCTATAGAATACATCGACTGCTTCTCTGCAGAGGAGTAAGACCCCCCACCCCCTAAAGAGTGTCCTGTATAAGACACTAAACAATCTGATGGTGAGGTTTCTGTAATGCGGGAGCTTTGGGGAATGAGGTGCACTCCTTCATTGCTAGTGCTCCCAGGTCCACTCTGGCCCGGAATGATAGAACCTGATGGGACCCTATCTATGGGGTAAATAGAACTAAACTACATACTTATGCTAAACTGAATTGTTTGAATCAGAACTGTTTGAATAAACTGAATAGCTTGAAATAGAAATGTTTTTTGACAATTAAACTGTGTACTCATGCTGAACTGAATTGTTTGAAATAGAACTGATCATTTGTAAAAAATGGATTTGGCATTAAATAACCAGCAAAGGTTGATATGCCATGAAACCCAAACAACCAACCAAACAGCCAACTAACCAACCAACTCTCTCTCTTTTTCTCTCAGTCTCTGTCTGTCTGTCTGTCTGTCTCTCTGTCTGTCTGTCTGTCTCTCTCTCTCTTCTTCAATCGTTTATTTCATTCTTACTTTTTCTTTCTCTTAGAATCGAACTCAATAATCACACTCGCAAAGTGACATATTTTTTTAGTCGGACACCCACTCCTCTTCCAACTCCTCTCTCTCTCTCTCTCTCTCTCTCTCTCTCTCTCTCTCTAATTATTCAATCGTTTATTTCATTCGTATTTTTTATTCCTGTAAGAATCGAACTCATTACTCACACTCGCAAAGTGACATAATTTTTTTAGTTGGACACTCCCCCACTCTCTCTCTCTCTCTCTCTCTCCCTCCATCTCTTAGTCAGTTGCTAGATGCTTCCTTCCAAACCATGGATTTATTTGTAATATTTTATTCAGACAGTTCTTGGGAAATATAATAAATACAGCATTTTACTCTTCGAAAGATTTTGATGAGCTTATATTCCGTCTTGTAGCTGCTTTCTTTAATTTCGACAATTTAATTCCCACTTGTGTCCAGAAAGCAAATTCGCATATCGCTCAAATGTCTAAGCAAGGAGAAAACCAAACTACGACTCTTGTCCCGCACTTAATCTGTCAAACTATTTCTTAAATGATGAAGATCTTCAAACTTTTCATACGAAGTCAACGTCTCGACTGCATCTTAAGCGTGTAATATGTATGACACTACCAACGTGTTCTTTTCTGTTCGCACAAAATCAGCTTAGAACTTAAAATAGGAAGATTGTAAAAGGAATGGTTTTAAAATTAAATCGTAAATCACTTTGAGTTCTTCTTTAGTCCTGGTTAACAGAAGGCGTATTCGTGACACATACGCCCATGTAGTTTGATACGACACGCAATTTTTACGACCAAAGACGGACATATATGGTTGGTCGTTAACGTCTGAGAATCATAAAATCCGGTTATTGCGAGATTATCGCTTTGAGCGGCTGTTGGAAACGAGACTATGAGAACGGTAATCTCGTCACCAGCACGTAAGCCTCGTATGGTCGCTAAGGTGCATAAAAACTTTTACAAAGAATCTTTTAGTTGATGATCGAATCGTGATATTTACAAAGTTATTGTAGAGTTTGGCCTAATGAGTATAATGTCCACTAATGGTCCGGGAGATCGTGGTTCAATCCCACGTCGAGTCTTACCAAAAATTCAGAAAATGGTACTTGATGCGGCCTTGCTTTGCACTCAGAACTATATGGTGAGGATCAAGTGTAAAGTGGAGCAATCCTGGGAATGGAGTAGCGCCCTCCCTTACACCACGGTATAGTAGCTACTGAAAATGAAGCCTTCGGTTTACCCTCGACTAAGGTCGCCAAATTTACTTACAAGGTAGCTATTGAGAATTACGTTCAGTTAGTATCCTACGTGAGAAGAAATTGGTTTGGTTTTGATTTGGTTTATTTCTTAAAGGCAAATCAACTAGTCATGGGTTGTTCAATGCCAAAACTTGATTTCTTTCTTTGGTTTAATTTGATTTGTTTTTTAAAGGCTTATCAAGTCCTTATAGGTTATCTAATGCCAAAATTTCATCCGTAAGTTTACTTTGGTTTCATCTGATATTTTAAATGTATATCAACACCTGAGGGCTTTTTAATGCCAAAAATACATTCATTTGTGAATATTTGAGAGTAATCATAAATATATTTACAATGGTGCCCGTGGTGTAATGGTTATCGTCGTAGGAAATGGACACGGCGACACGAGTTCAAATCCTGGACGAGACCGATTACATTTCACATAGCACTAATACCCTTGGGAAAGGTATGAATCCAATTATTCTCCCTCCAGCTATGGGTAAATAGTAGGACAGACAGGTTTCTTCAGCCTTGGTGAGGCAACTAGTCATGGAGAAGGAAAACTGTGAATTCAAACCTGTTAAACTCCGCTTAAAAATTGACCTTGTGACATATCCTGCCCGAGCGAAGGGGTTGGGTAAATATGATAAATATATTTACAATGTTCCAAAGCATTTTTTGAGTTGCGCTTTTTCATTGATTTTCTACCGCAAATATCAACTTTTAATTCCAAAATTTCTAAAAGTTTGATTTTAATCATAAATATAGTTTCAATATTTCCGCACATTTTTGAATTGCGATTTTCTGTATTTGTCTCTAACCATTTTTGCGTACAATTAATTTCATACAATTAATTGGTTGCTAATATTCCTATCCGATAATTCAGGCTTAGTTTATTTAACGGCATATTTAACGTTATGGGTGAGTAATACCTGAATTCAATTTATTTGTTTATATTTGATTGAAATCATAACTATATTGTCGATGTCAGCAAGCCTTCACGAGTGAGTTCGAGTCTCATTGGGAGCCCTATTCATGCAACTTCGTGCCACATCTAAGCAAAAAGCTTAGTAAATGATAACTATATTGTCAATGCCATTTTTTTTTAATGTTGAGAGCAATATTGAACAAGCCCTGGCGTCAACACCCCACAAGACAACAACTATACGGCCACTTGCCTTCCATCACGAAAACTATACAATTTAGACGAGCCAGACACGCAGGACACTGCTGGAGAAGCAAGGACGAACTCATCAGTGATGTACTCCTATAGACCCCCGCATATGGCCAAGCAAAAGCAGGACGACCAGCTCGAACATACAAACAGCAGCTATGTGAGGATACGGTATGTAAGCCTGAAGACCTGCCAAAAGCGATGAATGATAGGGAGAAGTGGCGAGAGAGGGTCAGGGATATCCGTGCTGACGGCACGACATGATGATGATGATGATGATATTGTCAATGTTCCATTGCAGTTTTTTAATTGAACTTTTTTATTTGGATTTAATCCTTTTGTACTCAGTTATAGTTTTCGATATTCTTATTTAAAACGAATAATTCAAGAAATTATAAGGTTTCAAGTAAATATACTTGTTTAATCTTAAAGATTTGCTTGCACTCAGATATTTGGCATCATGTATTTCTGTTTAATAACAATAATTTTCAAAACGAATTATTAGATGGGACCTTAACAAAGACTATCACCACGGGGAGAATTATGACAATGAAGAGGTACTTTGCATTCCTTAGAGCTCCTGGGCTGAAGCTTCAGTATCATATAGTTTAATGTGATATCCAGGACACACATTGTCGGTAACGTTCTTCGACCGCTGCAAAGATGCAACCGGCCCATTGTACAGCTCCAGCTGACGGAGCAAGAAGTTACAAAATAAAAATATCTAAACTTTTTAATTGGTTGTTTGAACTTTATGGCATATCAAGCTTTATGGGTTATTTAATGCCAAATCGACTTTTATATAAATAATCAGCTCTATATCAAACAGTTCAATTTAGCATAAGTACAAAGTTTGATTGATTTGGTTTAGCTTATTTGTTTAATGGCAAATCAACTCTTTTTAGGTTATTTAATGCCAAAGCCATTCTCATAGAAGAACAGTAGTGGTACTATTTAACCCATAGCTGGGAGGATAAGGGGGTTCATACCTTTCCCAAGGGTATTTGCCCGAAAGTGAACGTAATAGCACGACTGGAGTACGAACTCGCGTACTACGATTCCGCAGTCCATCGCTTTAACCATTACACCACGAGGACACCCATACAAAGTTTGATTGTCAAAAACATTTCTACTTTAAGATATTCAGTGTAGTCAAACAGTTCTAATTCAAACAATTCAGTTTAGTTAGTATAGTTTTGTTTACACACGGTTAATTGTCAAAACAGTTCTATTTCAAGCAATTCAGTTTAGCATAAGTACGCAGTTTACATGTCAAAACAGTTCTATTTCAAACAATTCAGTTTAGCGTAAGTACACAGTTTAGTTCTGTTTGACTCATAGATAGTACCCTATCAGGTACTTCCACTCCAGGCCAGAGTGGACCTGGAAGCGATGGCAATGAAGGGGTACTCCGCATTCCCCAAAACTCAAGATTTACCAGAACCTCACCATCAAATTGTTTAGTGTCATATCCAGGAATCTTAGCCCTCCGCAAAGAAGCTGTCGGTGAATTCTATAGGCCCAACCAACTGGGATAAGAATGAAATGAATGAAATAATCTGAAATCTTAAGATACATAAGACCACACCTAACGAGTAAAATCTTAACATCTTGAGAATTTTGCTGTTCTGGCAGATCAGTGATAGAAAAAAAAGCGGAAAGATAGACAAATACTTGGACATTGCCAGAAAACGAAAAACTGTAGACTGGAGTTTGAATTCATTTCTACAATGTTGCAGTCTTGAACGTTTGTCACTACGCCACGGAGTCTTCCCGAAAAAAATAGCCCCGAAGATTCCTTGGCACCAGCCATACCGTAATCCACAAGATATAATATTCAACAAAAGATTAACCTTATTGTTTCGGTAGGATTTGGTACTAAAATAATGTTTTGGTTTTGGTTATGTATTATAGCATATCAACCATTTTAAGTTATCTCATGCCAAATCCTGTTTATACATATATATCAAATATATATGATTTGGTTCGTTGGGTTTTATGGTATATCAACCATTGTAGGTAATTTAATGCCAAATCCTCCTTATACATTTATATTGAATATATATGATTTGGTTTGGTTGGCTTTTATGGCATAACAACCATTGCAGGTTATTTAATGCCAAATCCTACTTATATATTTATATTGAATATATATGATTTGGTTTGGTTGGCTTTTATGGCATATCAACCATTGCAGGTTATTTAATGCCAAATCCTCCTTATATATTTATATTGAATATATATGATTTGGTTTGGTTGGCTTTTATGGCATATCAATCATTGTAGGTTATTAAATGCCAAATCCTCCTTATACATATACATTGAATATATATGATTTAATTTGTTTGGTTGGCTTTTATAGCATATCAACCATTTTAAGTTATCTAATGCCAAATCCTGTTTATACATTTATATTGAATATATATGATTTGGTTGGTTGGTTTTTATGGCATATAAACCATTGCAGGTAATTTAATGCCAAATCCTCATTATACATTTATATTGAATATATATGATTTGGTTTGGTTGGCTTTTATGGCATATCAACCATTGCAGATTATTTAATGCCAAATCCTCCTTATATATTTATATTGAATATATATGATTTGGTTTGGTTGGCTTTTATGGCATATCAATCATTGTAGGTTATTTAATGCCAAATCCTCCTTATACATATACATTGAATATATATGATTTAATTTGTTTGGTTGGCTTTTATTGCATATCCACCATTTTAAGTTATCTAATGCCAAATCCTGTTTATACATTTATATTGAATATATATGATTTGGTTTGGTTGGCTTTTATGGCATATCAACCATTGCAGGTTATTTAATGCCAAATCCTCCTTATATATTTATATTGAATATATATGATTTGGTTTAGTTGGCTTTTATGGCATATCAATCATTGTAGGTTATTTAATCCTCCTTATACATATACATATTAATCCTCCTTATACATATACATTGAATATATATGATTTAATTTGGTTGTTTTTAATTCATATCAGCCATTGTAGGTTATTTAATGCCAAATCCTCTTAAATATACATGACTTTGTTTGATTGGTTTTTATAGCATATCCACCATTTTAAGTTATCTCATGCCAAATCCTGTTTATACATATATATTAAATATATAATTTGTAAACACATTTTGTAGATGACATTCTTAAACGAACCTGGGCTCTTTTTGTTTTACTCAGTTAAATGCTTTCAAGTATAGCTATAAAACGGTCACAGTTTAGTATCAGTCATTTGTTTGCACACAGATTGTTCTATTTGCCCTATAGATAAGATCCTTTCAGGTACTACCTATCTGGGTCAGAGTGAACATAGGAGATATGGCAATGATTGGGTACTCCACATTCCCCAAATCTCCAAGGCTGGAGCTTTGCCATGAGATTGTTTAATATCATATCCAGGACACTCGTTTATGGCGGAGTCTTACACCTCCGCGGAGATGTAGTCAGTATATTCTACAGTCCCAGCCAACTGGGCTGAAAATAATTTTAAATATTACAATGATTGTCATTGTATATTTTCGTATTGTTAATTGCAAAGGCAACAAAAAGATTTATATATAGTGAAATTTCAAATGATCATTTCCCACTTAAATATTTCCGTTGGATTTTTTCCCCATGGACCTTCCCGGAGTTTCGCTAGTCTGTTCATGGGCGTGCCGGTGTTGACCCACCAACAAACACTTACTCACGTCATCTCTGTACAGATACAAGATGTATCCTGGAAAATCTGCTCGGCGCGATAGATAACAGGGGTGGATGGTGATACAGAGTCAGGGAAATCAGTACAACCATCGCATTTTGACTTCGATAATGATAATAATAAAATTCACGATACGGTTATAAATTAAGATGTGAAAAGTGCTAGCAAACATTAATAACGGTGAACGATATTTAATTTAATAAAAAAAAAAACACAGTCGTTTCCCTCATAGTCGATTGGGCTAACGGCTGGGTTTATTAAGCGTCCATCAAGGTGCCCCAGGACACTTGCTTCTAGCGGGATACCCACATTTAACTGATTTTGTATCATATTCCAATAGAGTTAAGGTTGAGAAATCATCATCATCTAGTCACGCGGACAACATGGATTTCCCTGACTCTCTCTCACTCTCTCTCACCCTCTCTCACTCTCTCTCTCAATCATTTATTTCTTCCAAGTTACATCCTGCGTCCACACAGAGTAGATGTATATTAGTTCTTGCTGGTCGGCCATTACCGGCACGCCCATGTGTAGGGGTTCATATAAGAAAGTCTTTTATGGGTTGGTCCTTACTTCTCAAGCAGAGATCCGCATGACTTGTTCGTCTAATTTGGATAGTTTTTGAGATGGGAGGTGAGTGGCGGTGCAGTTGTTGTTTCGTGGGATGTTGCTCCCAGGATTTTTTCAAAATAGCTTGTAGCACTCGTGTAGTTCCAATATTAAATGTATTTTCGTTCATTTAAATTTCGCTTTTTTTTTCATCACAACTTTTAAGTCTGTCATTCATCAGCCGTTTATTATATTCTTTTGTATTCTTATAAAATCAAATATCAGTAACGGCAGCCTCAATACTCTTTTCTAAGGAAGTATGGTCAAGTTTCTAAATTTAGCTCCGTCGGCATTCCCATTTTATGGTCATAAACCTTGCCCATTCCTCACTTGATTTTCAGCTGTTTCAATTTTTATATCACCCAACACGAATGTTAGGCACGAATGCTAGGCATCTAGGAAGGTAGATAAAAGAATGTTTTTAAAAAATTGAACCTTGCGCTCTTCTGTTTAATTCTCTAACCGTCAAGTACTATGGCGCCAGCTCTGTGGTTCGGACCAATTGTTCTTGAGCATATACATTCGATGGTGGATTTTTTTTTTCATAACTCTTTCAAGTATTTTTGTCTTCAAGTCGACACCACTTAGGAGACGATCATTCGCTTGTCGACGCAAGCCGAAAATAGAATGCAACTTGTGCAAAGGCGTAGAAAAATCTACAATCGTGTCTGTCAGTCAACAACACCAGCTCAGCAGCATTTAGAATTCTTCTTAGTTTCTTGCATATTCGCAAGTGATACTCCCTGAAATTTTTCTGACATATATTGTGTATTGTTTCGGGATGAAATAGTGAGAGAGCATTAAAAATTATTCGAATATCCTCGCAGTTTATCAATAGTCGATGAAATATTCCAACTAATACCGACGATTTTTTTTCGCGCAAAAGTTCTGAAACTCAACATTTATCAATGTTCCGTAAAGTCTTCAGACGAGTATATTCTTGTTAACCCTGCTGGCAGGGTTTAAAATATTCTGAGATAAGGCTCCAGTTAAGGAATTCTGTGAAGTATCAAGAACTCTTTCATTATCATTACTTTCTAATAAATACGGCCCTGCATGTTACATTAACAAACTGAATTCTAACAGGCCGATGTAATCTAAAAAAAAAATAACCTATTCATGGTGGCGTATGAAATTAACCTAAAAAGATAGTTGGTTGGTCGGTTGGTTGAGTTTTATGGCATATCAACTTTTGTAGGTTATTTTACGCCAAATCCATTTTTATGATAATAGTTCTATTTCAAACAATTCACTTTAAAATAAGTACGCATTTTAAATATAAGTACAGTTTGATTATGAAAAACATTTCTATTTAAAGCTATTCAGTTTAGTCAAGCAGTTTTGATTCAGCTAATTCAGTTTAGCATAACTTCTCATTTTGTTCACATACAGTTAAATTTCAAAATACTTCTATATTAAACAATTAAATTTTGTGTAAGTACAGTTTAAATGTCAAAAAACAGTTCCATTTCAAACAATTCAGTTTAGCATAAGCACGCAGTTTAAATGTAAGAACGGTTTAATTGTCAAAAACATTTCTATTTAAAGCTACTCAATTTAGTCAAACAATTCAGTTTGGCATAAGTATGCCGTCAGTTCTATTTAACCCATAGATAGGGCCTTATCAGCAGCTATCACGCTGGGCCAGAGTGGGCCTGGAAGTGATGGCAATGAAGGGGTGCTCCGCATTCTTCAAAACTCCAGCATCACTGGAACCTCACCATCATATTGTTTAATGTCATAAACAGGACATTCATTGGGGTTCTTACCCCTCTGCAGAGGTGCAGTCGGTGTATTCTACAGCCCCAGAAAACTGGGCAAAACCTAAAAAGAAAATTAACTTTAAAAATTGAACAGAGAAAATAATCTAATCTTATTGGTAGAATTTACCGGACGTTAATTTAATTCCTTTCAACATTAAAATGCTTATTTACTCTTTGTGTTTTACTAATCCACGAATTATAAACGGCTGAGGGCTAATTTGCTTTTAGGATTTCCAATCGCCAATATGGACTGTTTTGTGTATTGACATCATCATCATCATCATCATCATGTTGTGCCGCTAGCACGGATATTCCTGACCCTCTCTCGCCACTTCTCCCTATCGTTCATCGCCTCTGGCAGGTCTTCAGGACTACATCCCGCATCTTCACATAGCTGCTGTATGTATGTTCGAGCTAGTCGTCCTGCTTTTGCTCGGCCATAAGTGGGGGTCCATGGGAGTACATCACTTATGAGCACGTCCCTGCTCCTCCAGCAGTGTCCTGCGTGCCTGGTTCGTCTAACTTGGATAGTTTTCGTGATAGGAAGCAGGTGGCGGTATAGTTGGTGCTTTGTGGGGTGTTGCCGCCATGACTTGTTTAATATTGCTCGCAACATTATTGTGTAGTTGCCGTCTAGCTTCTTCTCCAGTCGGTTTGTTAGCGTCCAAGTAGTGCTTCCATACAGCAGTATCGACACGACCGCTGCCTGGAAGAAACTGCGTTTCATTTTATCGGACAGGTCTAATTTCCATATGACTGATAGCTTATCGATAGCGGTCCATGCCTTCGTTAGCCGCGGGTCGATGTCGTTTTCGGTTGATGAGACACTGCTTCCTAGGTAGGTGAATTTGTCAACCAGTTTCAGAGAGGTTCCGTCTAGTGTGGAAATGTCGCCTGCTTGATTAAAGCACATATATTCAGTTTTGTGTGCATTGACGTGGAGGCCAATGCCTGTGGCGGCTCGTTCCAAACTATTGCGGGGTACCTTCTGCTTCTTTTCTTTCTCAGCCCGAAGCCGTTCTCTCTGTATTGACATAAACTGGCCTTTTTTTTCTTTTTCGTCAGATATTTCAAAATAAAAGATTGTAAACAAGCAAAAAGAGCTTTATTTTTCATTTACATTACATCGGTCTCTTAGAGATTAGCCTGTTAATGTGACGTGCAGGGCTATATTTACTGATTGGCCATGCATTATTCCCATATCCACTCTGACACGGTGTGGTAGAACATATTAGTTTTCCATCTATAGACCAAAGTGCTCAATTTGAAAATTATTCGTAATCGATTGTACCATGTTGCAAAAAAAAATACTCTTCAAAAACATCTATAAAAAAATATAAATACGAACGTACAAGGAACACAATTTCCTAACCTCTAGGTTTAAATAAACTCTAGACCGGGTGAAATACCATAAAGATCAATCGAATCAGTCAATCATAATATTCTCGTCTTGAACGCTAAATTTCTGATACTCTTCGTTATCAATATGCAGTGAATTATTCGAAATAATATTGTTATCATTTAAGTGTGTAGTCCTGAAAACGACATATTCAATATTCGGGGAATTCTTAAGACTAATATACTTGTCTTTAATCTAAAATCTTCTGATTATCTTCGTAATCAATATTTCGTGAATTATTCAAACTAATATATGCATGTTTTTTTTTTTTTCTGTGAAGTTCTGTAACGCACCATTGTCAATATTACGCGAATTCTTCGGATTAATATTCTAGTCTCATACACACATCCATATATATATATATATATATATATATATATATATACTATATTGTTAATCCAATGGTTTAAAAAGTAAATACTTTAAAATGAATGGGTCCACAAGATTTATTTCTAAGTTATTTTCGAGGGGTCTTCAATAAGTTTCATGACTTTTTTTTTGTAAGGACACTTTTATTGATAGTACACACATGAAACTCTAGTCCACTTCGAAGTAATCTCCTTCGGCTGCAATGCACTTGTTTTACCGCTCCAAAAACTTCTGGAAGGACCCATGGAAGTCCTCTTGTGTGAGCGTGTCGATGACATTCGTTACAGCCTCTTTCATCGTTTGTCTCATATCGACAGCTCTGAGCTTAGGGAATAACCAAAAGTCACAGGAGCAAGGTCTGAACTATAGGGAGGGTGAGGAACTGTCTTGATGCCCATCTTGCTGAAATAGTCGGTGACAAGGATGGAGTTGTTGACTGGTGCATTGTCCTGCTGGGAATGCCACTGACACGATTTGAAGAGTGCTGGCCTCTTCCGATGGAATCTCTTCCTGAACTCCCTTAAAACCTCAATATAGTAACCCTAACCCTAACCCTTTGGCTAATCAGCTCTGGTGTATTGACTTCCTACACCTCCCACACCTCTCATCATCCCTCACAGTCTCCCTGCCCTCCTTGAATCTCTTATGCCACTCAAAAACTGATACTCGATTCATGCAAGATGGTCAAAAAGCAGTCTGAAGCATTCCATACGTTTCTGTGGCATTTATTCCAAGTATAAAAACAGAATTTTATTGCATATCGTTCTTCTAAAGTGTCGTCACGTCCAGATTGGATTTTTGAAATTCACCAGCTGTGACAATCAGGCTTTAGTAGGGTGTATTCCAATTGCTGCTGTAGCTGTTCATTTGAACCTGAAATCATAAGAATTTGTCAGTCATCTCATAAAATTTATAGCAATAACTTATGAATTTTCAAGAGTCTACGACAATTTTAAATACCTGTACAAAAAGTCTGGAAACATATTGAAGGCACCTCGTATTTCACTAGAAACAAGTATTGAACAGAAATAAATAACTTAAAAATAAACCCTGCTCTAGACCTATTTTCCCTATGTAGGGCATTACATAGTCTATAAAAATATTCAGAAAAGCCAGGATCATCGAAAGACACCATATGTTGATCATTTCATAAGCTTTTAGGAAAGCTAGGATCACCGATAGGGAGTACTACATAAATTCCAAACTCACATAGTAGATTAAAGAGAAAACAAATACACTTTTGATAAACCCTAATTGTAAACGAAAGCGTCTGCGAATAAGCGAAAAGAATTTTGGTCAAAATTGCCATTTATTTAGTTTCCATTATCTGGCAGTAAAGAATGAATTTCCTTGTTTAGAAAAAAAATGTTGCTACGGACAATTTCCTCTCTAGATCGTTTCACACTTGGAAGATTAGCAATGCATTGACATTATAACTTGTCAACGTTTTACACGCATGCGCACGGCAAAGTCATTCGATAATTACAAACCACATACTGTTAATATGTTCTGCAAGAAGCTTACCATTAAAACCGTCCCTGTTCTTTCAACCTATTCGAAATAGAACACACGCACGCATACACGTAGACACATTATTATTATTATTATTATTATTATTATTATTATTTACTCATTAGAGTTTTCATATCAGCGTAAGCTGAGGGTATTTTACTGGAGATTGAGTGACAGCAAGTCTCCTCAAGTCTCCAGGACTCTTCTCAGTATTCTGGCAGTTTTCAATAATGCTCTTGTTTGGATGGTCTCCACTCGGTCGCCAACTTCCAAATCTTCCAGGCCCTTTAATAATCCTTTAGTTATTATTATTATTATTATTTCTATTGGCTTCTGTATAAGCAATAGTGGTGCATAGGTTCACATCTGCGATTTTAAGTCGCAAGTCATCTATTTACACAGGGCAGGATAGTAAAGTCCTAAACCCACCGTCTTTTCTGTGGCCTTCTTTTTTTGTCTGCCAAAATAACCTTCTCGTAAAGAAATTCTATTTGCCTTGTTAAAGACCCCGAAACACATTTCAAATTCAGATTTGTCTTCCTGGAGCAGAGGTCTTAAACTGAAGTAGAAAGTCGAGATTAGCATTACAACCGATGGAAATCTCGACTTGTAACACAGAAGATTAACAACTATTTATTTCTTTATTCAAATGAATAGATATGATCGTAAGGAGTATATGTAAGTAAAGTTGGCGACCATAGTCGAGGGTGACCTGAAGGCTCCCTTTTCGATAGCTATTACACCAAGGTGTATATGAGGGCGCTACTCCTTTCCCTGGATTGCTCCACTTTACCCTTGATCCGTACCTTATAATGCTGAGCGTTAAGCAAGGAGGCATCAAGTACCATTTTTTGAGTCTTTGGTATGACTCGACCTGGGATTGAACCCAGATCACTCTAACCGCTACGCCAATGTCCAGTAAGCAAGGAGTATATGTAAATTGGTTCAAATTAGTGTAAACATTTTTGCTTTTGGTAAAATCAGTGTTCACTTTGATGAAACCGTTTCTTTTTTTTTACATTATTATCATATTCAATGACCTATGAGTAGAGTGTTAGCCAATGGTGCGGGAGACCGAGGTTCAGTCCTAGGTCGAGTCATACCAAAGAATCAAAAAATGGTATTTGATACTGGCTTGCTTAACACTCAGCATTATAAGCTAAAGATCAAGGGTAAATTTGAGCAATCCAGGGGGTGGATTTGCGCCCTCTCCTATACCTCGGTGAGGTAGCTATTTAAAAAGGGAGCCTTTGGGTCACCCTTGACTATGGTCACCAACTTTACTTATATTCAGTGGATAAATTGCAGTAAATGCAACGATAACTATTATCAAAATAGAAAAGAGAAGAAAAATTCGAAGTTTTATCCCATTTAAAAACATAGGAGGTATTATTTATATCTATTTAACAATCCACTCTCAAAAATTTTCTTAGATCTGTTTTCTGTTACCTAAAATTACACCCTCTACTGCCACAGTTGGCTGGGGCTGCAGAATACACCGACTGCATCTCTGCAGAGAGGTAACACTCCTGAACGAGTGTCCTGGATATGGGGCTGCAGAATACACCGACCGCATCTCTGTAGAGAGGTAACACTCCTGAACGAGTGTCCTGGATATGGGGCTGCGGAATACACCGACCGCATCTCTGTAGAGAGGTAACACTCCTGAACGAGTGTCCTGGATATGGGGCTGCAGAATACACCGACCGCATCTTTGCAGAAGGGTCACACTCCCAAACAAGTGTCCTGGATATGGGGCTGTAGAATACACCGACCGCATCTCTGCAGAGGGGTAACACTCCCGAACCAGTGTCCTGGATATGAGGCTGCAGAATACACCAACCGGATCTCTGCAAGGGGTAACACTCCCGAACCAGTGTCCTGGATATGGGGCTGCAGAATACACCGACTGCATTTCTGCAAAGGGGTAACACTCCCGAACGAATGTCCTGTATATGACACTAAACAATCTGATGGTGAGGCTCCAGTAATGATGGAGCTTTGAGAAATGTGGAGTGTCCATTCACTGCCTTCACTCGCAGGCCCACTCTGGCCAGAGTGGTAGAGCCTAAGATGGTTCTATCTATGGGTCAAATAGAACTAAACTGTAATTTAGCTAAATTGAATTGTCTGAAATAATCTGTTTTTACAATTAACAGAGGGTTTAAACTTATGCAAAATTGTATTGTTTGAATAGAACTATTTTGACATTTAACTGTGTGTAAACAAAAAAAAAAATATATATACTTATACTAAACTTTTATCAAAATTACTTAATTCGGAATTAAATGATCCGACTGGGGTTGATACGCTGTAAAGCAAAACAAACAACCAACTGCACCCTTTATGCAGACATTTGTTGTCAAATCTTCTCGTTCATACATTATGAGACAAAATAAAAATCCTTAGATATTTTGTTTTGCGAGTTAATTTTTTTTTTTTTTGCTTTAGTCACCTCTCCCCCACACTGATTTGATTTCTTTGTTTAATAGCATATCAACCTTCATGGGTTATTTCATGCCTAATCAATCTTTGAAGAAGTATAGTAACGGTACTATTTAACCCACTGCGAGAGAGATAAAGGGGTTCGTATGTTTCCCAAGGGTATTTGTGCAAAATTGAAACTAATGACACTGCTGGAGTTCGAACTCGCTTGATACGATGTCGTAGTCAAGCACGTTCACCTCTACGCCATGGGAACTCTCCTCACCATAATAGATCTTTGAAAAGAGACGATGTAGATTTCACTTTCCAAACTTGTTCTTACTTTTTTTGTTATATATATAAAACTAGATAATTTCTACTTTTCAGCTTTGATCTTGAAATGAAAGTAACTGAAATATTAAATTACATTTTACCCTTCTCTCGGAAGAAATATGTTCGGTGGGGAGGGGGAGTTAAATTACATAGTTTGAGGAGACATTCATCTCGAAAATTGTTCTGGGGGCCTTACGTAAAAAACAATTTGCAGGCGCATGCTAGTTAACGTAGCACAACTATTTGTATCAGGGCTTCTAAGATTCTTCAAAATAGAGGAGGAAATAAAATTGTGGCTGGGTAAGTAAAAGTATAGGGGTCAAGGTGGGGTAAATCTACTAGTTTACATTTATAAGTTTTAATACCAACAGCCACTGTTTAAACATTCCAGACTTGACATACCCAAGACTACTGAAGCCCAGTCGGCCAGGGCTGTAAAATACACCGACTGCTTCTCTGCAGATGGGTAAGTACGCCCCCTCCAATATGTGTACTGGATATAAAACTAAACAATCTGGGGGTGAGGCTCCAATAATGCTTTGGGGAATACAGATTACACCTTCACTGCCATCGCTTTATACATTTCGACATTCTTCATTATTTTATTCATTATATCTCTTTCCTTAAATTGCTAAGATGTAGAAAAACTCAAAAACGTTTAGTCTGAAGAAGCTCTTCTGTGAATAAAAAACGAAATATTACTACTAAACCCGTTGTAAGTATTTGATTTAACGACTTTCCCACTTATTTTCATTATATATATATATATATATATAATTCTGATATATATATATATATATATATATATATATATATGATTCTGATATATATATATGATTCTGATAGAACGAAACAGATCTATCTTTGGATGACTATATATATATATCGAAATGAATAGGTCCTCAAATGAATTAGAATGTGGTACTTTAGAATGATATTTAAATTTATTTGCAGACCTATTCATTCTAAAATGTTTTTTTTTTCTCAAAGAACCCAAAAATTGTGACATATGTCGCTGAAATGGCTGAGCAGTGAGGTACCATGTCAAGCGTAAAGTTAGGCGGAAATCGTTCCCAGATTAAAGCGTCTTGCGTGTTTAGCTACACCGATGAGTTGTAATACAAAGAAACAATATGTCTGTGGAGGAAAATGTTTACGCTCCCATCCCGGGGGTTGAGCACTCTGGCAAAGGAATTAACGGCTGCCACTCGCGTAATACAAAGCACTTCTAAAGATTTGAGCACTCTGGTATCCTCGTCGTATAATGATTTAAGTGATGGACTGCGGAATCGTAGTAAGCGGGTTCGTACTCCAGTCGCGCTATTACGTTCACTTTCGGGCAAATACCCTAGGGAAAGGTATGAACTCCCTTCTCCCCCCAGCTATGGGTTATATGATACCACTAATGTTTTTATCGGAGAATGGCTTTGGCATTAAATTGTTGCATAGCCATGACCAACTATACAAACACATATGCATGCAGAATCATAACGACAACACAATAAAGACGAGCGACACAGTTCTTTAGAAAAATATACCTCTCACTTTATTTGAAAGGCTTCGAAAGGGTTACTAAAGGTTTAGAGGGAGTTGGAGACTGAACAGAACTGCAACATATTGACCCCCACTCTTATGGCCGTAACACCGTTTCTTTCCCGTTCTCCTGGGTTGCTCAACCAGGGGCCTGGTCCTCATTCCAGCATCTACTCTCCAACTGATTGAATTTCCTGTGCACCGAGTTATATAATAATTTGACTCCACTCTTCTTCCTGCGAGCATCACAAATCGCACTCATTCAACCCGTCCACGGTCAAGGTTATATCTTGATATTCCTCGACCGGATGCACCTGTTATTTACACAGGTGCATTTCCTATTTTGACAGCTTGGCCGGGGTCAATATGTTACAAAATAACCTACAAAATAACCTGATGCCATTAAACAAAAAAACAAACAAACCTGGAATACGATAGCGCAAAAATGTTAACAAACGAAAGCTAATACATATGCATCATAAATCCTGAGCCGACATTAGTAGTCGAAATGGCTGAGCGGTGAGATACCATGACTAGCATAAAGTTAGGCGAAATTCAATCCCAGCTTGAAGCGTCCTGCGCGTCTAGGCACAATGAATAGTTGCGATACAACGAAGCAGTCTGGATGACAATATATATATGATTTGTTAGCTGGTAGTTTGTACTATTTTAAACAGGTCGGAGTTCATTTGATCACACAGTCAAAAGTATTGCTATCAAACGCTAATAATTCTATTCAACAGTACTCATTCGTTCGCATGGAGAGGAATTGTCAAACAGTTCTATTTTGCCTATAGATGAGACCCTTACAAGCCCTTCCACTCCGGGTCAGGGTGGACCTAGAAGTAATAGGTTTGTTGGTTGGTTGGTTGGTTGGAATTTTGAAGACATATCAACTTTAGTTGGTTATTTAAAGCCAAATCGATTTTTATACAAATAATCAGTTCTATTTCAAACAATTTAGTTTAGCATGAGTACACAGTTTAATTGTTAAAAACATTTCTATTTCAAGCTATTCAGTTTAGTCAAACATTTCTATTTCAAACAATTCAGTTCAGTATCAGTATAGCTTTTTTATACACAGTTAAATGTCAAAACAGTTCTATTACAAGTAATTCAGTTTAGCATATTCAGTTCTATTTGACCCATAGATAGGACCCTTATCAGGTGCTACAACTCTGGGTCAAAATGGACCAGGGAGCGATGGCAATAAAGGGGTACCCCAAATTCCCCAAAGCTCCAGCACTACTAGAACCTCTCCATCAGATTATCTAGTGGTATATCCAGGACATTCATCGGGGGACCTTATCCCTCTGCAGAGATGCAGTCGGTGTTTTCTACAGTTGTAGCCGACTGAGCAACCTAGAGGTAATAATTCATTTGTAAATGCTGGATTGTAATTATAACTGCAACCTGTCTAAAGTTATTAGGCAAATCACGTATACTTCAGTAATCCAAACTTCATGTGAAAAGAAATTGTTAAATTTTAAACAATCAAATCAGATCGTTGCATATTGACCTCCGACCCAGCCAATCTGTCAAAATAGGAAATGTACCTGTGTAAATAACAGGTGCATCCGATCGAGGAATATCAGGATATTATAACCTTGACCGTGGATGGGTTGAATAAGTGCGATTGGGACGCTCGCAGGAAGAAGAGTTGACGTCAAATTATTATATAACCCGGGTGAAGACAAGAAGTCAGCAGTTGGAGATCAGACGAGTTGGAGAGAAGATGCTGGATTGAGGAACATGTCCCCGAGAGGCTTGGCACCCAGGCCCCCAGTTGAGCAGCCCATGAGAACGGGAAAGAAACGCGGTTATGGCCAATAGAGTGGTGGTCAATATGTTGCAGTTCTGTTCGGTCTCCAACTCCCTCTCACACACAACCCTTTAAAAAATGTGAGAGGTATATTTTTCTACAAGAACTGTGTCGCTCGTCTTTAATGTGTCGTCGTTATGATTCTGCATGCAGATGCATCTGCATATGAGTATACAACAAGATGTCAAAACAAAGCTTGAATTAAAATATTCGGTCATATCAAAATGTTTAACTAAATTTATTGAGGTTATTTTATGTATTATAAAAAATACCCTACCGTCTGAAGTTATTCAGCAAAACTTAATAATGACATTTTACTTCAATAAAAAGGTAATAAAATCAACAAAAATTGATCAACACCTACAATATACGGTGTCTCCATATACGTGGGACCCATGTGACTGCTAATAACTTTACTAATAATGATGTTGTGTTTTCTAATATTTCAGATTTGAAAATGATATAACAACTATTAATCTTGGACAAGAGAGGAAAAATATTTTTTCTCACTACTTATTTCTAAAAAAATCATTAAAAACTGGCTCAAAATAGATCCAACCCATTGATATAGGGTGTCTCAATATACATGCGACCAGTGACTGCTACTAACTCTACTAATAATAATGCTGTGTTCTTTTTTGTTTCAGATTTAAAAATAGTATACAATTAATCCTCGATCACAATGCCTGAGACAAGAGAGAAAAATATTTTTCGTCACTACTAATTTGGAGACGAAATCATTCAAAACTGTCTCAAAATAAATGCAACCCATTAATATGATAATGATTTTTAACTGAGAGAAGAAACTCAAAAAAAAGATTGCATGTCCTGGAAGCGGATATGATAAGAATAAAAAAAAACTGACCTGATGTCTCTCGCTGAAAGGATGCATTTTTTACAGGACGTGTTCCAAATGACCGCCATTAGGCTTGTCTCAGTAATAAATCATTATCATATTAATGAGTGGCGTCTATTTTGAAACACCCTGTAGATCAAATAATAAACACAATTTTTTTTTCTTACTTCTGCCTGTTCAATTTCTGTTTTAATTGTTCTTATTGGTCTGTTTTGCAATTATGTTGTTTACGACCTTTATATAATTTCACCTTCACAATTGACCCAAGGTAAATGATCGGACTCAGATTAGGATTTGATGGTGGCCGTTTCATAATCTTTTTATGCGGAAAGAATTCATGGTAAAGCTTAGATACATGAGAAGGATCATTGTCCGGCATAAATACACACTTCACTTTACAGTTATGGGGATCTAAGTATTGTTACATAACTCCGATAATTTTCAAGGTTTGGTAAAGCTCCTTTGTTTTAATGGCATATCAACCTTTGTAGTTATTTAATGCCAAAGCCATTCTCCCAGTGGTACTGTTTAACCCATAACTGGGGGGATACGATTTTGCAGTCCATCGCTTTAACCATTAAACCACGAGGACACCCCCCGATAATTTTCAAGCTCTCTAATAAATAATTTTCAAGCTCTCTAGTAAACAATTATCCTATTTACCCAACCCCTCCGCTCGGCAGGATATGACACAAGGTCAATTTTTAAGCAGAGTTTAACAGATTTGAATTCAGAGTTTTCCTTCTCCTAGACTAGTTGCCTCACCAAAGCTGAAGAAACCAGTCTGTCCTACTATTTACCCATAATATGGAGGGAGAATTATTGGATTCATACCTTTCCCAAGGGTATTAGTGCTATGTGAAATGCAATCAGTCTCGTCTAGGATTTGAACTCGTGTCGCCCAGTCCATTTCCTACGACGATAACCATTACACCACGGGCACCTCCTTATTAGTAAACAATTAAACTCTAAGTAACAATCCTTAATACAGATAATTTACACTGTTATAAAATTTCAAATATTCCACTCATATAGAAATAATATATTATTTATTTGTAGGTTATTTAATGCCTAAATACGTTTATATGGTTTCAAGTATATATTTCCATTTAATAATCATTGATTTGCACATTGTAATATAATTTCAAGTATTCTTATGTAATACTAATAATTTTAGATACATCTTTTCAATCCATACATAGGACCCTAACATAGTTCAAAGTAAACCTGGGAGTAACTGTAATGAAGGGATACTCGAGCCTCACTACGTGAATGAAGGTGCTGTTTATTGTTAATGAGGTGTGTGTGTTTTTTTTTAGACTGAACACGCCACTCTCTGACCAGATGCTTCAATAATACACCTCTCTTAGCCATGTGTCGTTGTTGTTGTTGTTGTTGTTGTTCCTGTAAGTCATGTGATCTCTTTGATGTCCAGCTTACTTCTATTTATTTAGCTGCGCCAGGACACCGGTTTTTAAAAAAGTTATATTTCCGGTATCCCCACTTGCTTTAGCTTTCATAATATAAAATAAAATAAAAAAATGAAATAAAATTCAAAAATATACTTGATTTTTCTTAAATTGCGCGGTGTCCTCATAAACTTAACAGCTGCCGATCTATTTCTTGTTTTTAGTTCGACTTCAATCAAAACTTCAAATGTTATCATTTCCTGACAGACGAACTTTTAAAAGTTTTAGGATAAAAAAAAAATAATTCAATCAACACAAACACACACAAGTACACATACTCACAAACACACCAATACACACACATAAACATACACACACGTACAGACAACACGCACACACAAGCATATACTTATATATTTATCGCTGTGTGTGCTCATTTAATGAACAATTTTAAGGCCAATTTTTTTACTTCAAAAACAAGGGGTATTTCATTTCACGAGACATGTTTTGAAAACGTCAAGGCTTTTACCTTATTTCATTGCCTAACTTTTCCGTAACTTCGATATAACGTATCCCCCTCATATCCTGTAGACAAACAATGGCTACAAGTAAAGATAATAAAGTTTTTATTTGATGTAATGAAGTTTTTATTTAACATTAATTATATTATCAATCTTATTGTGCGTCAGTTGTGAGTTTTTAATACGTTGAAACCGTAAATTTGTAAAGAGAAGTTTATTAAAACGTGTTAGTTCACCAATGGTCCAGGAGACCGGAGTTCAATACCAGGTTGAGTCATACCAAAGACTCAATAAATGGTACTTGATGCCTCCTTGCTTAACATTCAGTGCCCGTGGTGTAATGGTTATCGTCGTAGGAAATGGACAGGGCGACACGAGTTCAAATCCTGGACGAGATTGATTGCAATTATGAATCCAATTATTCTCCCTCCAGGGTAAAATAGTAGGATATACTAGGTTCTTCAGCCTTGATGAGGCAACTAGTCTAGGAGAAAGAAAACTCTGAATTCAAACCTGTTAAAATTGATCTTGTGTCATATCCTGTCCGAACTGCTGCTAGGAAATATGGTTCGGGCTGAATAGGACAGGTCAACCTGTTTGATTGAAAATGTTCGGCGACTCTAATGGGCGAATTAAATTACGCGCCAAATAAAAATACAAGTTTATTTCTGCTACAATTCAGGTCTTATGGCGTCTGTTTTCGTTGGCTAAACTTAAGGAAATATTTTCTAAACTTTTCTAAATCTATAATCTTATAATATATTTTTCTTCATAGCATTAATAGATTTTCTGTTGATTTCAGCCCATCATGTTTACCCTTCTTGCTCACATGTTCTGTCTATTTTATCTTTGTATACTTTCCCCTGTTCATTCCCCTGTAAATAAACTTGGGAAAGGTATGAATTCAATTATTCTCCCTCCAGCTATGGATAAATAGTAGGGCAGACTGGGTTCTTCAGCCCTGGTGAGGCAACTAGTCTAGGAGAAGGAAAACTCTAAATTCAAACCTGTTAAACTCCGCTTAAAAATTGACCATGTGTCATATCCTGTTCGAGCGGAGGGGTTGGGTAAATATGATAAACTTAGTTTAGCATTTCAAATCCTTGTTTTACTTGACTATTCTTTGTTTGTGTTAAATTTTTGTGTTATGATTGCTGGGGTTCAGATATACTCCTAGATACTTACCCTAAATTTCGCTGTAGTCATAACAGTAGCTGTTCCAAATATACTAAAACATCATCATTGATACACAATAGCACTGATTACAATTGATTGAGAATAATTAATGATAAGTGAAAACTTTTTTATGTTAAGTAAAAACTTTACCTTAAATTAAAGTCTTTTTTAGTTATAGGCAATGCAAGAGACACCTTAAGTTACCTTAAGGTTTGGTAAAAAAATAAGATCAACTTCCACGTTTTCAAAATATATCTCGTGGAATAGTAACATAGCCAGATATGAATATGTGAAATATACATAATGTTCATAAAATGTTCATAACTCATATATAGATAACATAGGAATCACAAAACACGAAAAACACTTACGACGTCTTAGTTCAGGTACAAAACTTTTTATTACCTTTGAGTTAAAATATATAGATATATATTTCTTTTAAATACCCTGTCCGGTGGCAAAAGCTGTTTGCTAGCCCCAGGAGTGGCAGTAACGACTTGAGCTACTGAAACTGTGTTATCACCCCTGGTTGGCGGCTGATGAGGTTAGCGTATCGCACGTGCTTTCACGTGTTGTATGATGAAAACTAGATAACATAGGAATCCCGAAACACGAAAAACACTTACGACTTCTTAGTTCAGGTACGAAACTTTTTATTACCTTTGAGTTAAAAGGTTTTTCGACATGAAGGGAGAGAGACACAATCTTTTTATGCTGACTTTTCCATCTGCCTCCCACCACGCGTGACACCCGCCGCAAGGCCTCAGCGAGCAAGCAAAAGTCAACCTTCTTCTTCGGAGGCAAAAACTCGACTCCCTGACTCTCCTCGAATCCCATAAATCCTCCGCACACGTTTCCGGTGCATGACGTCATTCACATCCCCGGTTATAATTCTATCTGGGATTTTTATTTTGACATCTCTGAATGATACTTCCTCCTCGCACGCGCGTGAACACCTGCACTCATGTTGCACATAACTAACCTATGCGCTAAGCGAAAGGTTCTCAATCTAACTAAACCGAAAGGAAAGATATATAAAACGAAATCCTTCGGCCATTATATTACATAATGAACGACTACTGGTTTTTGAGGTGACAAATCAGTCTTTAAAAAGACGTTCATTACATGATACATCCTCCTCGCGCGCGCGTGAACACCTACACTCATGTTGCACCTAACTAACCCATGCGCTGAGCAAAAGGTTCTCAGCCTAACTAAACCGAAAAGCAAGATATATAAAACGAAATCCTTCGGCTATTATATTACATAATGAACGACTACTGGTTTTTGAGGGGACAAATCAGTTCTAAAAAAAACGTTCATTTCATGATAACATATAATAAATGCAACACAAGATTTTAACCCTTTCACAGTTTTGAGAAACATATGTGATTCTCAGTGTTTCCCGTGAGACGTTTGAAGACCACATGTTGTTCTCAAGTTGCATTTAAAATAAAGAATGAAACCTCGATAAAAAAAAAATGTGAGTAGATACTTTTCATTTGCCTTGAAAAGCAAAAGAGTTAAAAACGATTTTTTTTTTTAATACGAAAGGCAGTTTAGCGTTCTGATGTGATATCATCATCATCATGTCGCGCTATCAGCTCAAATATTTCTGACACTCTCTCGCCATACCGCCCTATTGTCCATTGCTTCCGGAAGGTCCTCAAGGCTACATCCCGTATAGGCACAGAGCTGCTGTATGTACGTTCGAGCTGGACGTTCTGCCTTTGCTTGTCCATGTGAAGGGGTCCACTGGAGTACATCACTAAGCTCGTCCCTGCTTCTCCAGCAGTACGTACAAGTGAATTCTCAAAATAAAAGTTTTCATTATATCTGCCTGTGATTTATTTTTATCAAATCTTTATATATATATATATATATATATATATATATATTCCGACGCAAGTATATATAGAATTTACTTCCCAAACTGCCAGAAGTCATACATAGAAGAGACAAGCGGAAATCTGCCAAGAAGAATCAAGGAACACAAAAGAGAATTTAACTCAGGTAATTTTTCTAACGCATTAATTATTCATAACATTTCCAAAAACCATAAATTTGATTTCCAACGTTCACACATCATCACATTTATTCCTAATAAAGACAAACGTAAAATCATAGAGTCTTCTGCTATTTCACGTTACAACACTACAGAACAAAGACCAGGATTCTATAAAATTTCGCCTTACTTAGCCAAAATTATATTAAAGGATTTAAAATGACTCTAACATCGGTAATTAAACAGACATTTCTAATTTCCCTTTGTGGTACACCCCACATAACGGACTTGCCCTGCACCATAAATACACGTGAACGAGAGCGTCAGTTGGAGTGCACCAATCAGCGTGTTGGTGCACTTTTCCGGTTGTTGGGTCACACTTCAGCCGGCCGTGTTGTTCACTGCACGGTTCGATCGGATGTGCCTGAGCATTGGAAATTCCTCAGGCCTCAGGTGGCTGTCCCCCAGGCTTTAACCCTGTTCAGAGGGGTTAGGTTAATTGCCTGGAGCCTGAGGAACCCCTTTTTAAGGGGAAAGCCGATACTATTTAACAACCCCTCCGCTCGGGCAGGATATGACACAAGGTCAATTTTTAAGCGGAGTTTAACAGGTTTGAATTCAGAGTTTTCCTTCTCCTAGACTAGTTGCCTAACCAAGGCTGAAGAACCTAGTCTGTCCTACTATTTACCCATAGCTGGAGGGGGAATAATTGGATTCATACCTTCCCCAAGGGTATTAGTGCTATGTGAAATGCAATCATTCTCGTTCAGGATTTGAACTCGTGTCGCCTTATCCATTTCCCACGACGATAACGACTACACCACGGGGAAAGCCGATAGAGCCCGGGGTATTTGGGGGACTGCCGGATGCGTCTGGGCTACGGCCCTGCGACTGGATCCACCTGAAAAACGGCATTGGGCCACACACGTACGCTTGGTGGGGCGTATGTCAAATACCAGTGCACCAATCGACGCGACACAATCACGTGTGAGACCATTTGTGTAGTGGTTGGATAGTCACTACCATACTGGACTCTCAGCTTTTAACCAACTAACTACTGTTTAACCAGGTTCACTTGTATCTTGTTTCTGCTACTTTCGCGTTCCCCGTGTCTTTCTTTGGTCAGCATCACAATACCCTTTCTTCACATTTCCCCCTTTCTTTTCTTCTTTCTTTCTTCCTTCTTTCCCCTAATTTCTTCTTTCATTCGCTCATCATCATCATCATCATGTCATGCTGCTAGCACGGATATCCCTGACCCTCTCTCGCCACTCCTCCCTATCGTTCATCGCTTCTGGCAGGTCCTCAGGGCTACATCCTCTATCCTTACAGAGCTGATGTATGTAGGTTCGAGCTGGTCGTCCTGCCTTTGCTCAGTCATATGAGGGGATCCATAGAAGAACAAGCGACTTTTTATAAACGCTATGTTTCTCCTAAAATTATTTTAGAAATTTACGTTTCGTGACGTTAAATTTTCGTATATTTTTCGAATATTTTTCTATATTTGTTTCAAACCGCTATTTAAGATTTATAATTCCCACCCTGAAGATGACAAAAACACTTTCTACCCGAAATTTTCATAATTTCATGTCTTAAGCAATCCTGTTGAAACGCGACGGTGAAACTAATTTACGGGGACTTAATTAATTTATCAATTAATCTTTTCCCATCCATTTATATGTATTTTTCTTTCCCTTTTCTTTATACAATCTATCTGTCAGATTAAACCTCATATCTTATTAATATATATATATATATATATATATATATATATCATGGAGGCACTCGTATTGTAGTGGTTATGACAAAAACATTTTCTACCTTAAATTTTTGTAATTTCATGTCTTAGACAATTTTGTCGAAACGTGTCGATAAAATCAATTAGATGAAATTAATTAATAAATCTTTTTCCATTTTCTTTATACAACATATCTGTCGGATTAAACTTTATACTTAACTAAAATATATATGTATATATAAAATCATCATCATCTGATCACGCTTATAACACTAATTCCTTTTGTTATATAATTATGGAATTATTTTTTTTATGTTAATCATTTTTCGTTAATTATATTTTATGGTTGGGCTTTTAAATATTCGGCTCTTAGTTCAGGTGCACAGCATTGGGTACAATTTACGCTCGTGCACAAAGGATATGACAATCACAACTGTCAAAATAAACCCCAGATAGGAAATGGGCTGGAGTGTGAATGACATCGTGCCCGAAAGCGATGGTCCTGAGAATTTGAAAATTTTTAAAAACATGGCCGTTGGGAGTTGACTCTGAACCATGTAGGCAGACAGTTGGGTTGTCTGCTTCAATGGCAGTCAGTGAAAGTTGGGGTTCGACTATGATATTGAGAAGTTATGTCCAACCAGGGTGTTGAGAAGTTCCGACCATGGTGTTGAGAAATTGAAATTGGACCACAAGATGTGCTGAGCGTTAGAGTGTTATTAGCATAGTATGATACGAAAGACTTTTAAGAATTGTCTCTCTCCTCGCGTCGAAGAACCAAAGTCAAGGGGTTTATAAAACTGTTGGTATCTGAACAACGGAGTCGCTTGTGTATTTGTTTTCACCTGTGTATTTGTGTATTAGAGTCGGCCCGCTTGTGTATTTGCATTCTGTAGTCTGCATATGTATACGCGTGGTATGCAACTCTCTGACTCATTCAGTCCCTATTAGCAAGTCCTACAGACAGCATCCAATATCCACACAGAGTTGATGAATGTAAGCTTTTGCTCGTCGGCCAACACTTATTGGTTGGTTGATCAGATTTTTGTATATTTTACCATCTCCCCTTCACGAACAGGATGCGACTCAAGGTTGATTTAAAGCAGCGTTTAACAGGGTTGAATTCAGAGTTTTCCTTCTCCTAGACCAAGGCTAAAGAATGTATCGAGAATATTATTCATACCTTTCCCAGCAATGTACACGAGTGAGTTCGAGTCTCATTGGGTGCCCCTTTCATATGGCCTTGTGCCACATCTAAGCAAAAAGCTTAGTAAATTTCCATACCTTTCCCAGCAATGGATTAAATAGTACCACTAGTGTTCTCCAAGAAGGATTGCGCTCTCATTAAATAACCTGCAAAGGTTAATATGACATTAAACAAAGAAACCTGATTCATACCTTTCTCAAAGGAATTAGTGGTATGTGAAATGCAATCAGCTTCGTCCAGGATTTGAACTCGTGTTGCCGTGTCCATTTCCTACGTCAATAACCATCACACTTCGAGCATGGGTTTATGGCATATCAACCTTTTTAAGTTATTTAACGTCAAAGCCTTTTTAGACATACATATAGTAAATATATGATTTTTTTATGAATAGTTTATACGTAAAATCTGAAGGAATCTAGAGCATATTTGTTTGCACACAGTTAAATGGTTTCAAGTATTCCAATCTAACATTAATAATTCTTACTAATGATAATCATGTTCTCACACCATTAAAGGGTTTCAAGTACTGCTTTTTAATAGTCAAAATTCAGTTCGAAATTATTCGTTTCTTTGCACATAGTAATATGGCTTCAAGTCGTACTATCGAACATCAACTATTCAATTCAAAGCAGTCATTTGTTCATACACTGTCAAATGGTTAAACAGTACTATCTGACCAACACTTTCTTTTCACCTGCTATTTCATCGAATATTCATCGCTATTTTAACAACCCTTTTTCCTGAATCTAATGTCCAGAAGAAGATTATTAAAATCGAAACTTTTAACGTCGACTTTCATGATTAATTTTTCAAACTTGTATTATTTTGTTTTTTCCTACTTTTCTTTATGTATACATGAAGACACACACACACATAGACGTATATATATATATATATATACTGCACAGTCAGCTGGGGCTGTAGAGTACACCGACCTCACTTCTGCAGAGTGGTAAGACCCCTCCCTACAACGAGTGTCTTGGATATGACACTAGACAATCTGATGGTGAGGTTCCAGTAATGCTGGAGCTTTGGGGAATGCAGGGTACCCCTTTATTGCCATCGCTCCCAGGTCCACTCTGGCCCGGTGTGGTAGCACCTGATAAGGGCCCTATCTATTGATTAAATAGTACTAACTGCATACTTATGCTAAACTGAATTGTTTGACTAAACTGAATAGCTTGAAATAGAAAGGTTTTTGACAATTAAACCGTACTTACATTTAAACTGGGTGCTTATGCTAAACTGAATTATTTGAAATGGAACTGTTTTTTGAGATTGAAACTGTACTTACACTGAACTGATTTGTTGAATATAGAATAAGTTTGACATTTAACTGTGTGTAAACAAAATCTGTACTTATACTAAACTGAGTTAGCTGAATCAAAATTGCTGGACTAAACTGAATAGCTTTAAATAGAAATATTTTTCACAATTAAACTGTACTTACATTTAAACTGCGTACTTATCCTGAACTGAATTGTTTGAAATAGAACTATTTTCATAAAAATGGATTTGGCGTTAAATAACCGACAAAGGTTGATATACCTTAAAACCGAACTAACCATATATATATATATGTGTGTGTGTGTGTATCTGTGTGTGTGATGGATGTAAGTTTTATGAAGTGTTTTGCTAATTTCTGTGTAGGTGAGGGTTTTTTTTAATCAATAAAGTGTATTTCATCCTAAGCCACTTCGCAAATGCGATCCTGAAGAATTGTTTTGGTGAAACATTGGTATACTTGCTCTTACTTCTATTGAATCTATGGATCCAACAGAACTAAACTGCTTACTTATGCTAAACGGAATTGTTTGAAATAGAACTGTTTTGATATTTAACTGTATTTAAACAAGAAATTATACATATACTCGACTGAATTGTTTGAAATAGACCTGTTTATATGAATAAAATGGATTTGGCATTTAATAACCTACAATGGTTGATGTGCCATAAAACTAAACTTGTTAGAAAATGTTATCAACAAAGTATTCAATTAGAAATCTTAGGTTATATATATATAATTTTTTGTCGTGGGTCTAAAGAGAGAATAAAATATTTTCAAATAAGTAGGTCCACGAAGAGTTTCGAATTTTTTAGGATCTATTTATTTATTTTCCTTCTTACGTACGTGTATATTTCCAGTGTGTTGCTTTCGTCAGGGAACATATATAACACAAGGCCTTTTTAATGGAGTACTAAATGAGAATTGAACTAACTTGTGTTTGAATGGTTTTATGAGTTTATATAGAGGTCATTCCAGTCTTTTTTCTTTGAATGCGATTACCTCTCATCGGTCTTTAATATTTGATGTGTTTTTGTAGTTTTTATTGTTTGTGGGCGGGGGAGTGGATTCGGAATTCTCTTACAATTATATTTAACTGTGTGTAAGTGTGTGTCCTTATATTTTTTTGTGCACGTGTGTGTGTATGTGTGTGTGGCTTGAAATTTACTTATAATTATATATATATAAAAGTAGTAAAATTGGCGACCTAAGTCGAGGGCGACCAGAAGGCTCTCTTTTCAATAGCTACTACACTGAGATATAGGGGAGAGCGTCACTCCATTACCTGGATTTCTTCACCTTACCTTTGATACATACCTTATATTGCTAAGCGTTAAGCAAGGAGATATTAAGTACAATTTTTTAAGTCTTTGGCATGGCGCGACCTGTGATTGAACCGAGGTCTCCCGGACCATTGGCAAACACTCTACCCACTAGGCCAATGAGCCGGTTCTTGATGCGAATAACTCCAATTTAGAATAACTCCAATATCTCTCACATTTTCAGACATTTTCTTTGGATTTGAACTTCTGCTAGACTTTGTCCTCCTGTAATATAATGGCCGAAGGATTTCGTTTTATGCCTTTGGCTTTAGTTAGGCTGAGAACCTTTCGGCTCAGTGCATGGGTTACTTAGGGGCAACATGAACGGAGGTGTTCACGTGCGTGCGCGGAACGGACGTGTCATTCAGAGATGTCAAAATAAAAATCCCAGATAGGGGGATGTGAATGACGTCATGCTCCGGAAGCAAGCGCGGAGGATTTTGGTAGATTTGAAAGTCAGTTGAGTTGAGAACTAGACCCCGAACGGGAAGGGTCGGCTTTTGGGGATCGCAGAGGCCAGACGAATTTGCGCGCGACGGGCGCCGCATGAGATGGGCGGGTGCAGATGAAAAAGCCAGAATAGAAAGATTGTGTATCTCTCTCCTTATGCCAAAGAACCTTTAAACTCAAAGGTAAAAAAATTTTCGTACCTGAACTCAGAAATCGTAAGTGTTTTTCGTGTTTCGGGATTCCTATATTCTATGTTATATATGAACATTTTATGAACATTCTATGTACGTTTCGCGTATCCGTATCATGGGTATGGTACACTACTTCTGTAATTTCCTTTTGTATCAGTTTCCTGTTTTTAATGTAATTAACAGTATCATCTCAATCAACTTATAACCTAAACTTATTTTTATTCTGCATATCATCAATTTTTGATTCGGCATAATTCGTTCTTATGTCAATATTATTCATATGAATAAAAGACAGCGGCTGACGCGGAGTTTCTTGTCTCAGTAATAAACCATTATCATATTAATGGGTTGCATCTATTTTGAGACACCCTGTATAATAAGCAAATATAGAAAACTTGGCCCAAAGGAATTCAATACCAGACACTGTAGGGATGTGATCCACAAACCATAATTTTTCATAAAAATTCTCTTGCTCTTTGGGACACAAACGGATTACCTCGTTCCAGACCCCCTGTTAATTAAATAGAATTTTTTAAAAAAATGCTTTCCAAGCGGACAATAGAATAAAAATAAAAGAATAGAAACCAGACCCCCTGTTAATGAAAAAGAATTTTTAAAAATAAAAATAAAAGATACCTGAAAAAGCTGTGTAATATGAAGGTGACGGTGATACCAGTCATAGTTGGTGCACTTGGAACGATCCCTAAAGGCATAGAAAAGAGACTTGGCTTACTGCAGATCAGAGGAAGAATAAAAACCATACAGACTACATCATGTTTAAAATCAGTAAGAATACTTAGAAGAGTCCTGCAGACCTGAGGGGACTTGCTGTCACTTAAACTTTAATGAAAACCCACCAGTTAAAACTGGTTTGAAAAACTTGCTGAAGCTATAGACCAGTTATTGTGGTTAAGGACTAAAAAAAAGAAAAAACTGCCATCGAAATGAGAGACAGAGAGAGATGAAGATAGAAAGATTGAAATAGATGCAATAAATAGATCAATATAAATCAATAGAATGTCATAGATAGATAGATAGATAGATAGATTGTCAAAAATGTTTGAAAACTTTTTCTCAATTTGATATAATGAAAAAGAAAACAAACAAGTTCCGGAATATATTCACGTATCATGTAACCTTCCAAGTATTGAATAGAAACTTTTTGTGGCTGGAAATTATGGATGTATCAGTTGGCCTTGGCCTTGGTCTAGCTTTGGTCCACTATTTGTACACGCAAGGTTTATATCTCACGTACAGTGTGACCGCTTAATATGAGGCTGAAATATTGGTCTCAGAAAGTCATATAATATGTGTATGTGTACGGTAGCTGAAAAGTGACGTAAGAAAGAAAGAAAGAAAGACGTCTTTATATCCTCTGAATGAAATACAAAATCTAAACATTTTAAAGGTAGTGTTTTTTAACTTTAAAGCAAAAATAGAAGATGAAAACAAGATATGTGCAAAATGAGAAAAAAGGAGAAGAGAGTTTCCGAATGGTGTAGTGGCTAATGTGCAGGACTGCAAAATCCCAGTAAGTGAGTTCGGTCTCTAGTTGCGCTATTGCGTTTATTTTCGGACAAATACACTTAATGGAATGAATTCCCTAAACAGTCCTAGTGATGGGTCAAATTTCCCTAATCTGTCTTAGTGAAGGGTGAAATTTCTGCTTTTCTTCTTCAAGGATGGCTTTGGCATTAGATATCTCACGAAGGTTGAGATGCCATTAAACAAAGAAACCTAAATAAACCAAACTAAAACGGTTAACGTCAGTTAGCAGTAAATTGGTTTGCTTTCGTTAGGTTTTATGGCATATCGACCATTGTCGATTATGTAATGCCAAATGTTGTTTTTACATATATAATAAATATATGATTTACAAAAACATTTTCTAGATAAAGATAGTTAAATGATCCAACAGGTCTATTTCAAACTATGCAATTTATCTTAAGTCAACAAATGTAAATAGTTCCAAGTATTGATTATGTATCATCGCGGCTAACGAATAACTACAGCCCCGCATATTATATTAACAGGCCCATTTCTAACAGGCCGATATAATGTAAACAAACTATCTTTTGTTATAACATTTCTGAAGAGAAAAACAAAAAGGCTAGTTTGTGTCTATAAATAAAACAGGCCGTATAAGCAACTGAAAATCATAAAAGCAACTTAACTCTCAGTCGTTTATAATTCGTGGATTAGAAAAATACAATGTTTAATGTTGAAAGGAATTAAAATAACATCGGGTAAATTCTACCTACATGATTATATTATTTTCTCTGTTCCATTTTTAAAGTTAATTTTCTTTTTATGTTAATTTTATTTACATTTCATCGGCCGGTTAGAAATCAGCCTATTAATGTAACATGTGGGGCTGTATTTACCAGTTGGCCATGGTATCACTAACAAGTCAATTAAGGATCAATCATTTCTTTACGCACAGTTCTATTTCTAACGATTCAATTTAGTATAATACACTTGTTTGCTCACAGTTTAAATGTCAAACAGTTCTATTTGACCTATTGATAGGACCCTGTCCGGTGCTATCACTCCGAGCCAGAGTGGATCAATAACAATAAAGGGGGATTCTGCATTCGCCAAAGTTCCAGTATTACTAGAGCTTCATCATCAAAATTTTCAATGGAATATCCGGGACATTCGTTGCGGGATAGTCTTACTCCTCCGCAGAGATACAGTCGGTGTATTCTACAGCCCCAGCCGACTGGGCTGAGATGGTTTATTGTCATATTTATGACACTTGTTGGTGGTCGTGGGGGTCTTACCCCTCTGCAGAGGTACAGTCGGTGTATTCTGTTACCCCAGCCGACTAGACTGACATGGTTTCTTTTCTCAATCAGGACACTCGTTCGGGGGTGGGGGTCTTACCCTTCTGCAGACAGACAGTCGGTGTATTCTACAGCCCTAGGCAGTAAATCGGTTTTGTTTGATTCCTTGTTTTTTTTTGGTGGGGAGGGGGGATTTGTGGCTTTTCAACTCTTGTAGGTTATTTAATGCCAAATCCTGTTTATACATACATATTAAATACATATTATTTTTAAGGACATTTTATTGATAATATTTTTCAACGAGCCCGAGCACAAAGTTAAATGGTTTCAAGTATTGTTATGTAACAATAACAATATAATTCAACATCTTTTTTTCACGCTCATATTGCTACCGTTTCTACGCATTTAAATGGTTTCAATTATTGCTGTCGAACACTAATTATTCTATTCTATTCATATTAATCCTTTGCATGCATACACTGAAATGGATTCTGGGATTGATATTTCACCACCGGACAATTTTACCACTATTTAACCACTATTCTACCACTCCAGGTAAAGTAAACGTAGGAATTAGGCGAATGAAGGGGTACTCCACATTCCTAAAAGATCTAGGACTAGAGCCTCATCATCAGATATTTTTGTCATATCCAAGACACTCGTTGTGGGAGAGTCTTAACCATCTGTAGAGACGCAATTGATGTATTTTAACCTTAGCTGACTGGTTTGTTTAATGGCATCTCAACCTTTGTGAGATATTTAATGCCAAAGACATTCCTGTAGAAGAATAGTTGAGGTAAAATTTAACCCATATTTGGGAAATAAGATGCCTAATACCTTTTCCGAGTGATTTGTCTCCTCAAGTGTCCCGGACTCTTCTCAGTATTATGGCTGATTCTAATTATGCTGTTTTTGGATGATCTCTACTCGTCCTCTAATTTAGTACGTTTTCTTTCTTTCTTTTGTTTTTTGTTGACTATCACTAGGTCAGGTCATCTGGCCGAGATTAGATGATCCGTGTGTATCTCAAAATCCCATTTTCAGGAAAGATTCTTGGATGCATAAATACCATTTGTTCTTATGGTCAAATTTAAACTTCTTGCACAATTTCTACTGGATCACCTTGCCCACCCAATCATGTGAGGTCTTATACCCTTTCTGTGCTAGTTTTCTTCATTTTCTTATTATGTGATTGATCGTTTTGTCTCTATCACTAAACAACCTACATCTGCGATTATGTTGTGTCTTGTCTATATCTACTTTGACACAATTAGTCCTAATAGCGTAGTTCTGTGGGGCTATCAAAAAAGATTCAATTTCTCTTTTCCCATTCGTTGCGGGAGGGTCTTACTCCTCCGCAGAGATACAGTTGGTGTATTCTACAGCCCCAGCCGACTGAGCTGAGATGGTTTATTGTCATATTTATGACACTAGTTGGTGGTGGTAATTTACTAAGCTTTTTTTGCTTAGATATAGCACAAGGCCGCATGAATTGGGCACCCACTGAGAATCGAACTCACTGGTGTAGGTTTGCTAGTCTACCTTGCTAACCATCACACCACTCGAGGTGCCCCAGTTGGTGGTGGTGGGGTTTTTACCCCTCTGCAGAGGTACAGTCGGTGTATTCTATTACCCCAGCCGACTGGACTGATATGGTTTCTTTTCTCAATCAGGACTGTACCTTTGCAGAGGTGTAAGACTCTCCCAACCAGTGTCCTGGATAGAACACTAAACAATCTGATGGGGAGGTTCCAGTGACGCTGGAACTTTGGGGAAAGCAGAGTACCCCTTCATTGCCATCGCTCCCAGGTCCACTCTAGCCCGGAGCGGTGGCACTTGATAGGTTCCTATATATGGGTCAAGTAGAACTAAACTGTAGACATGTACCAAGCTGAATTGCTTGATCTAGAACTGTTTTGGCATTTAAACTACGTACTTATACTAAACTGAATTGTATGAAATGGAACTGTTTTTTATTCTAAACTGAATTGTTTGAAAGGGAACTGCTTTTTGACATTGAAACGGTTGTACTTATGCTAAACTGAATTTTTGGAAATAGAAATGTGCATATATATATATATATATATATATGGATTTGACATATCTGTCTATATTTCTGAAATGAGGTATTATGTACATTATTTGCATTTTTCGGACTATTGTCCTCAACTTTGTCGCCATGTTTATCACAACGTTTCGGCCTTTGTATCTTCTTCAGGTGGGTGGAATGTCGAACTTGACCCTTTAATTCGCTTACCGGGGCAAACTGTTCTAGTTCCACGAGCCATGTTTAATGGATGTCAGTTATCAGTTATCTCCGGTTAATTTTCCCTCTGAAAGTTATCCACTGCTTTTACCGGGTATTGAACTCACACTCTTTGGGTATGTCACTGGTTCTAACCAACGCCTTTATCCACTGTGGCATGTATCCTTAGATTTGACGTTAAATAGCCAACAATGGTTGATATACATTTAAAAGACTCGTGACGTGGGAGAGTTTGTCAGACAGTGAAAAGAAGCCAACTCGGTTTAGTCTTCAAAGAGCTTCTGAATTGCTATCTAAAAATAATAATTGCTTGTACACAATTAAATGGTTTCAAGTATTGATTAGACGAAGGTTTTTACTAAATATTATTCATTTGATTACGCTCGTTTTCTTGGTTCTAAGTATTCCTATCTGACACTTATAATTATATTTGATATTAATCATTTGTTTGCACGTAGTTTAAATAGCTAAAGTTTATTTTGGTTTGGTTTTATGACATATTAACCATTAGATAAGAGTGGTTTCTATAGAAAAAGAGCCATCGAAAATTACCATGACCCACACTCAACCCTCCTGTCCAAACTGCATCACTCTTTGCGCGGGTAAAAAAGGGGTGTGTCCTGCTGAGGTTGGGGCCCTGGCTTCAGTGTTCGAAAAATCAGCAACAGAGCTCAAACCAAAACAAAAATTACTAAAATGCAAACGCAAAATACGAATAGCGACATTCAACGTTCGAACTTTAAATAAAATTGGCCAAATACCAGAGCTGACAGGTTCAGAGATAGATCATAACAGAGACATAACATGCATACAAGAACACAGGAACACTTATAGCGATGATATTAAATATCTCGATACTGACAATGGATGGACGCTAGCCATTGCATCTGCATGGAAAAACTCTGCTAATGCCATGATATGAGGTGTAGGTAAGCTTATAGGACCACGGGCCCTAAAGTCACTAAATAGCATCGAGAAAATACAATCGAGGGTGATAGTAGCTACTTTTAATGACAACCCCAGCGCAACAGTCATCTCTTGCTACAGCCCTACCAATGTTAGTTAAAAAAACTGACCTCATCGCCTTGTTCGTAGCATCCTGAAACACAATGTTCTCGTCATTGGCGGAGACATGAATGCCCAAATTGGTAAAAACCTAAACTCCAAATTCAGCTAACACAACATGTCAAACGGAAATGGGGAATATCTAACAGTTTTTACGATAGAAAATAGATTAACATTCCTCAATACTAAATTTTAGGAAATGAAGGGAAAACTGTGGTCCAACAACGCAAATAATACTAAATCACAGATAGACAACGTCTTTACAAATAAGAAATGGAATATTAGCGTATTGAATTGCAAGGCATATTACTCTTTCGAGGGTGTCTCCTCCGATTACTGAATTGTCACGGCAAAGATACGACTGAGCCTACGAAAGAATACGGCCCGAATAAAAGCTACTGTACACTATGACTGCTCCCTGCTTAATAACAAGGATATAAGAGATAGTTATGCGTTAATGCAAAGAAACAAATTCGATGCACTACCGGAGAAATCAGAAACATATACTCCGAATGACGAATATGAGAATTTCGTCAATGCCCAATTAGAATCGGCAGCAGAATGCATACCAACTAAACAAAGAGCTAAACCTAGAGCCCCATGGGAGACATTAGCAGTTGGAAAAAAGCGTGCACATGTGAAAACTGCTTCTAAATGCAATAGGAGGAACCTAAACAATATCAATGCCCTGAAACTTAAAAAGGCACAAAATGAATTAGCCAACATATACCTAAAAGAACAAATAGAATACATACAAAATCAGATCAATAAGATTAGAGATTCGGTTGAAGATAGACAATCTAGGATAGCATGACAAATGGTAAATGATGTAAGCAGAAGGAAGAGCACTGCGAAACCTAAGCTGAAAGCTACCTGCCAACAAGAACGAATACAACTAGGGAAACAAGATTTCAAGAATTTACTCGGAAATCCTCTGAAAATTACACTTGAACAAATCACAAGAATTGTTAGTAAACAATTTCACATCAAAGTAGGATGGTTTACGCAAAAAAAACTCGACTCAGTATTAAGAAAAATTAAAAATAGAAAAGCAGCAGGACTTGATGAAATACCCCCAGAAGTATGGAAGACGATGGAATTCGACGACATACTGCTCCGACACGGTAATGCTGTATATGATCAAAACACAATAGACAGATGGACAAAGGGATGCATCCTCGCCTTCTATAAAAAAAAGGGTGAGCTTGGATTAGCCAAGAACTACTGAGGTATAACCTTTACACCCATAGACACCAAGATATATTCAATGCTCTACTACGCAACCACATAGAACCCAAAATTAAGAAGATACTTAAGAAGAACCAAAATGGCTTTCGGAGAAATCGATCCACGACATCACAAATTTTGACTATCCATCGAATTCTTGAAGGTGTACGTACAAAAAACCAAAAGGCAACAATATTATTTGTCGACTTCTCCAAAGCCTTTGACTAAATACAACGATGAAAGATGAAGCAAATACTACTCGCTTACGGCCTACCCAAAGAAACTGTCGCAGCCATAATAATGCTATATAAAAACACGAAAGTAAAAGTCTTCTCCCCCGATGAAAACACAGACTATTTCGACATTGTTGCAGGTATGCTGCAAGGAGACGCATTAGCCCCATACCTCTTTATAATCTGTCTAGACTACGTGCTTAGAACGTCTATTGATAAAATGAAAGACAACGGTTTCAAGCTGATAAAGGGAAGAAGCAGAATTTATCCCGCACAAACTATTACTGACGCAGACGACGCCGAGGATATAGCACTCCTGGCAAATACACCCACCAAAGCCAAAACCATGCTACATAGTCTGGAATGAGCAGCAGCTGGCATAGGCCTCCAAGTCTAAGCAGACAAGACGGAATACACGTGTTTTTCTCTGAAACTAGTGGACTAGTTCCCCTAGCTCGGAAGTAGCGTCTCATCAACTTGAGAAATGCTTCAACACGTGACTAGCAAAGGCATGGACAGCTATCGATTGGCTATCGGTCATATGGAAGTCAGATCTGACCGATAAGATTAAACGCAGTTTTGTCCAAGCAGCGGTCGTCTCGATACTGCTATATTGATGCACGTCATGGACGCTAACTAAACGTATGGAGAAAAGGCTTGACGACGATTACACAAGAATGCTTCAAGCAATATTGAACAAGTCTTGGAGGCAATACTCCACAAAGCAGCAGCTGTATGGCCACTTGTCCCCCATCGTGAAAACAAGTTAGACTAACCAGACATGCGTGACACTGCTAGAGTAGGGATGAACTCATGAGTGACATACTCATCTGGACCCTCTCATGGACGAGCAAAAGTAGGACGACTAGCTATAACCTATATACAACAGCTCTGTGCCGATACAGGATATAGCCTTGGAGACCAGCCAGGAGCGACAGAGACGGTAGGCGGGAGAGGGTCAGGGAGATCTGTGCTGGCAGCGTGACATGATGATTATGATGATGAACCATTGTAGGTTTTTTTAATGTCAAATGCGGTTTTATACACTACATATTAAATATATCATTTCTAAACACATTTTATTTATAACATACCAAAACGGGTCCAAATTTATTTTTTTCAGTGATCATCTGTCTACATCACAGAACATCGATTGATAAAATCAGAGAAAACGGCTTCGAGCTGACAAAAAAAAAAGAAGCAGAAGGTATCCCTGAAAAACAATTACCGACGCCGACTGCGCCGATGACATAGCGATTCTGGCAAACACACCCAACCAAGCCGAAACACTACTGCATAGTTTGGAACGAGTCGCCGTAGACATTAGCCTCCATGTCAATGCACACAAAACGGAATATATGTGCTATAATCACACGGGTGACATCTCCACACTAGACGGAACCTCTCTAAAACTAGTAGACAAATTCACCTACCTAGGGAGCAGCGTTTCATCAACCGAAAAGGACATCGACACGCGGCTAACGAGGGCATAGACAGCTATCGATAGTCTATCGATCATATGGAAATCAGACCTGACTGATAAAATGAAACGCAGTTTCTTCCAGGCAGCGGTCGTATCGATACTGCTGTATGGATGCACCACTTGGACGCTAAATAAACGGCTGAAGAAGAAGCTAGACGGTAATTACACAAGAATGCTGCGAGCAATATTGAAAAAGTCCTGGCAGCAACACCCCACAAAGCACCAACTGTACCGCCACCTGCCTTTTATCACGAAAACTATCCTAGTTAGACGAACCAGACATGCAGGACACTGTTGTAGAAGCAGGGACGAGCTCATAAGTGATGTACTCCTATGGACATCCACATATGGCCGGGCAAAAGCAGGACGATCAGCTCGAACATACATTCAGCAGCAATGTGAGGATACGGGATGTAGCCCTGAAGACCTGCCAGAGGCGATGGACAATAGGGAGAAGTGGCTAGAGAGGGTCAGGGATATCCGTGCTACCAGCACGAGATGATGATGATGATGAGCAATAGTTCTACTAATAATCATTTGTTTGCACACAGTTTAATATTTTCAAGTATTTTCATGTATTATAAACAATTCAATTAAATAGTTATTTTTACATACCGTTAAATTTTTTAAACAGTTCTATTTCAAACAATTCAGTTTAGCATAAGTGCACAGTTTAAACATCAAACAATTCTATTTGACCCATAAACAGAACCCTATCACTTCCTACCACTCCGAGCCAGAGAGGAACTGGGAGCGATGGTAATGAAGGAGTGCTCCAGATACTTCAAAGCTCCAATATTCTTGCTCGGTGTCCAATCTAGGACATTGTTTAGGGCAGTCTTACACCGCTGCAGAGATGCGGGTCGTGTATTCTGCAGCCCCAGCCGACTGGGCCATAAATGGTTCAAATATTCATATTTCAACACAATTGATCCTCAGCCATCACCTTTGAGTCCCCCCCCCCTTGCATAAAAAGGGAGGATGCTTATCACAAGATTATTTCAAAGAAATCGAGACCGTTATGTAGGTCCTATGGCTTGACATGATTCCCGATTCTTTGTATCCAAACTCTCCGACCGCTTGTTTAGTTCATTAGGCCCAAAATGGAGTATTGCAGATAACGTCACTATATGACTCGCAGGTCACGTACTGCTCAGCTTCTAGTGTCTCCTCAAAACAAGAACATTAAGTTTCTATTTTCATCTTTGATCCTCGGTGTTAGTTCTCGAAACTCAGACAGTAGAGCAGCTGTCGTACAAAATCAAGCTACAAGAATTAAAACTGTAGCAACCTCGCATATAGCTTTTTTGTTAAATTAATCGTGTTTTTCCCTGTTTACTAAAGGTAAGAAAGAAATTGTGTACATACTAGGGTGAGTCAAAAGTTTTGCATCATTTTAGTAACATCAGGTGTTACATTTACAGGGTCCACGATGCTGAAAAACGTTCATAGTTGTTCATAAACATAGAAATCCCGAAAATACAAAATTCATGAAATTGGTTCAGGTACGAAACTTTTATTACCTTTGAGTCAAAGGTTTTTCGACATGAGGAAAGAGAGACTCACAATCTTTCTATGCTGACTGCTTTTACATCGTCCGCTCTCAACCCAACCAAAGCGCAGCGCCCGTAGCACACAAAGTCGTCTGGCCTCGCCCAGCTCTGAAAGTCAACCTTCTTCTTCCGAGGCGGGAACTCAACTCACTGCTTTTTCTCAAATCTCAGCCCACGCTACCGGTGCGCGATGTCACCCAAATATCCTGGTCCTCAATTCCTATCTGGGATTTTTATTTTGACATCTCTGAATGACACATCCTCTCCGCGCGCACATGAACACCTGCATTAATGTTGCACCTAACTAAACCATGCGCTAAGGAAAAGGTTCTCAGCCTAACTAAACCGAAAGGCAAGATATATAAAACGAAATCCCTCGGCAATTATATCACACAGGCACGACGTCGTGAAGACAATGAACCAAATTGAAATGTGAAATGTCGATTTTGCCTTGTACTCTCCGATTCCTCCATGCCATTTCTGCCACTATGGCTCGGAACACTGCCTCAGAATCAACAGCTTTAAGCCTACATGACTTTTTACTTCCTCTTTTGCACAACAATCTTATTTGGTTTCTTTTACGTCGTTATGAGTCACTCCAGACTCGTAAAACATGAGTTTCTGAATTAGACTAAGTTGTATGTTCTTCCGTCTGCCTTTCAAATCACACACGAAGTTAAACAATGCACATGTTAGCGCACCATGTACCACAATGATACCAACTGTTGTATGTACCCACTACAGCTTGAACAGCTTCTGTTACGTGACATACATGCAGCAGACTTGTAGGTACAACCAAAATATGTTTTTTGACTCCCCCTAGCACTACGAAAATATGTAAAAAAAAAAAAAAAAAAGAAGATATAGTTTGTATTTGATCTTCGGCAACTGCTAGCTCTTGTGGCTAAATCAGTTGAGCAGCAATTGTAAAGAGGAAAGCAATTAAAGAAAAAGGGTTATGGTATTTCCAGCATATTTTTTTAGCAGGGGGTAAATAAACGCTTTCGTTAATTGGAGTCTCCGTAGCGTAGGGACTAACCTACCAGAGTTTGACATCTTAGTAAGTAGGTTTGAACAATAGTCGTACAATTACGTTCATTTTCGGACTAATACGTTTGGGAAAGTTATGAACCCACTTACCTCCCTTAGCTATGGATTGAATAGTACTATAAGGATTAACGAGGTGTTAATTCGTGGATCATACCCCGTTTTTTTAAACGTGTTAGATTATCCCAAAGAGAGTTACCTAACACAGAGTATTCGGTAGGAAACAGAATAAGTCAAATAATATAATAAGACATTTAATTGAACTCAGTTTGATTAGGGAACTCAGTTCCCTTCCTAGACTATACAAGAGTCAAATGCATTCAAAGAACAAACAGAAAGGTTTATAGAGAAAAAAGGTAGGAATCACTTACTTTTCACAGTTCTGGAAAATAAAGGTGGAAAGCCCCATGAGGTTGCCTAGAGGAAGAAACCACTACGTCTGCTTGTTTTAAAGTTCTGTTCCAGAAAGACGAAGTGGTTTCCACCTTTTCGCATGTGGTTCTTGTGTAGCCTTGGGAGGAGACTGAATTCCCTACTCATATTGTGTTCAATTAAATGTCATATATATTGACTTGTTCTGTTTCCTACCAAGTATTCTGCGTTAGGTTGCTCTCTCTTGGATAATATAATTGTGACACTATTTTGGTGGTCCACTAAGCAGACGATCCCTTTGTCTGTTTTGGCACGAAACCAAACAAAGGCCTGAGCCCACGATTTTCGACGTGACCGGAAGTCGGTAAGGGAATGCGAGACAGAGTTGGACAAAGGAACCCAGAGGAAGGCAGTTGGCGACGGGAGACGGAGAGCGGCAGTTGGCAGTCGACACCGGTCATCTGAGAGACCAGTCGCATGAGATAGAGCCCAGCAGCAGTGAGGGAAGACCAGTCAGGAAGAGTTGGCATTTCTAGTAGCTTTGTAGAAATTTCGCAAAAAATCCACGCTAGCGTTAGTCTTCAGATGCACAAAGGAATGCAGAGTGTCACAACTTAACCTTCTTGCACTTGAGTTAACCCAAGCCTACATTGTTCGTTTGTTCTTTGTTCTTTCCTCCCACTCCCTTGATTGTATTTCTTGTAGCCATGAAGAAATGTGCGATACCCCTATCGGAACCGCTAGATGACCAAGATTGAAATGGTTTCGAAGAAATTGATATAACGGGGGGGGAGGGAAGTGGGAATTGTCACATAATGCGTTATCAGAAACCATTTCTCTTTTCAACAAAGACGGCTTGGATATTATATGATCTACGAAGGTTGAAATACTTGTAACGAATGAAACTAAGCCAAGCCTTTCACGGACAGATTTTTTTTTTTAATCCAAGTAGAATGGGTGAATTATTTTTATAAGATTTTCAAAATAGAAAGTATGTTCAGACAAGTCAATTAATCATGTATAAAAATATTTTTCAATTAATTGAAAATTTAAGAATTAATTTTTAGAAGTTAATTTGATCAGCAATTGCGTGTCAAAGTACAATTGCATAAAAATAATTAAGCACTCACTTTTAATTTGGATATTTTGCAAAACAAGCCAACTAAAACCCTTCTACACAGGAAGGCCTTCCAGGGATGTTTCAATAATTAACATTGAATTTGTCGACGACCAGCGAAAAGAAAAAAAATATCTTACATTGAGCTATCACAAAAAAGGACGGAAACGTCCCTCTATCAGCAAAAGAGTTAATTCTATTACTCCCT
>OY757931.1:59898367-59973367 GCA_963585895.1 Sepioteuthis lessoniana | reverse complement strand
GTCCGTGTCCATGATTTACACTTCACTAGACTTACACGAATCTCCCGCCAAATCTGTCCTATACTAATACTTCTAAACTAAGATGAATTAATCCCCGGCTCAAAACTATTCAGTCAGTCTTTAACTATATATATATATATATATATATCAGCGTGTCTGTGTGCGTGTGTATATGCATGCAAACGAGTTTCGGATGTTTAAGCATGCGTGCGTGCGTGCATACTCGCGTATATGTGTATATGTATACGTTTTTGCGATGTTCAGTAAAAGTTCAGATGTGTATGATCGGTTTTGTGTCATTTCTGGCGCGTGTGTTTACGCGCACACACGTGTGTGTGTGTGTGTGTGTGTGTATGCACACGGGAAATTTAAGTTTACGTGTATAAGTGCGTGTGTGTGTGTGTGTGTGTGTGTGTGTGTGTTGGTCTTAGTTCAAATGTGTGCCTGTGCAAATTTATTGTCTGAGCAGATTTATTTCAGTTCAGGTGTGTGTGTGTGTGCGTGTGTTTATATGTGTGAATGTACGTAGATTTGTATAAACTCAGGTGTTTGTATGTATATAAGTGTGCGTGCAGGTGTGCATGTGAATTTGTGTGTGAGTGTGAGCAAACCGGGACATACAGGTTCAAGTCTCTATGTATAAGTGTGTATTGGTATAAGTTCAGATGCGTGATAGTTTGTGTGTGTGCGCGTGGTTGTGTTTATTTGAGATCAGGTGTGTGTGTGTGTGTGTGTACACGTGTGTGCATGTATGTGTGTATGTACGTGGAATTATATGAGTTCAGGTTTGTGTATGTAAGGGTTTATGCGAGAGCAGGTGTGTATGTGTGTGCATCTATGTATGCATACATACACACACCTTCACACAAGATCAGGTGATTGCATGTGTGTGTGTGTGTGTGTGTGTGTGTACATGTTTGTGCGATTTTCTGTAAAAGTTCAGGTGTGTATTTGCATAAATTCAGGTGTCTGTGTGTTATATTTTGACCTTCGACCCGGCCCAAAAATACTATTCCAAGGTAATACACCGGAAGGAAGTGACACATTCCAACGGCCAGTAATCGAAAGAGATCGCGTGGGCGGATTAAGGCTTATGATATGGGACAAGGTGAAGGTCCCATTGTGCCATTACAGGCATGCACCGGAAGAGAGTAACCTCTGAACTGCATGACAGTTATTTTCGCTTGATGACGATTAAACATTCGATTTCAAAGATCCAGTAGGCGATCGTGTGGGCGTTGAGTTATTATTTAACTCAGTTGAGTTTGGGTCCCAGAGCAGTTGCCAGCAGACTCCCAGAGAAGTAGAGACCAGATGTGGTAGTGAAAGCCACACCAGACCAAGGGGGCCCTCTGAAAGCCCCGATGGAGTGGACCCCAAGACCTCTGGTTGAGCATCTAAGAGCACAAGAAAGACACAACGTGACGGTCATAACAGTGGGGTCAAAATATGAAGTTATGTTCGGTCTCCAGCATCCTCTCACATGCAAACCTTGAACAACCCTTTCAAACCCTTACAAATAAAGTGAGAGGTAAAATTTTTTATAAAGAAGTCTTCCTGCGTTTTCCCTCTTGCGTCCTTTATTACTGCGTCTGTTATCATTGCGTCTTTATCATGCGTCGTTTATTCATGCGTCTGTCTTTGATATTGTGTCGTTGTGATGCTGCATGAACGTGTAAATGACTATATAACATGTGTGCGTTTATGTAAGTGCTGGTGTGTGTATGTGTGTATGTATGCTTGTCTCATTTTTTTTCTACGCACTTACGAGGATCATTAAATAAGTTTCCAGTTTTTTTTCGTATGGACACTTTTATTGATAGTCATCATCATATCGCGCTGGTAGCACGGATATCCCTGACCCTCTCTCGCCACTCCTCCCTATCGTTCATCGCCCTAGGTAGGTCTTCAGGACAACATCCCGTATCGTCACATAGCTGCTGAATGTATGTTCGTACTGGTCGTCCTGCTTTTGCACGGCCATGTGTGGGGGTCCATAAGAGTACATCATTTATGAATTCGTCCCTGCTTCTCTAGCAGTGTCCTGCATGTCTGGTTCGTCTAACTTGAATAGTTTTCGTGATAGGGGGCAGGTGGCCGTACAGTTGGTGTCTTGTGGGGTGTTGCCGCCAGGACTTGTTTAAGATTGCACGTAGCATTCTTGTGTAATTGCTGTCTAGCTTCTTCTCCAGCCGTTTTGTTAGCGTCCATGTAGTGCAGCGATATAGCAGTATCGATGTGACCGCTGCCTGGAAGAAACTGCGTTTCATTTTTTCGGTTAAAAACTTTAGTCCTCTTCGAAGTAATCTCCTCCGGCTGCAATGCACTTGTACCGTTCCAACAACTTCTGGAAGGCCCCATGGAAGTCCTCTTGTGCGAACGTATCAGTGACCTTCGTCACAGCCTCTTTCATCTCCTCAATTCTCTCATAACGACAGCCTCTGAACTTAGGGAACAACCCTAAAGTCACAGGGAGCAAAGTCTGGACTATCGATAGGGCGAGGAACTGTCATGATGGCCATCTTGGTTAAATTTATTTATTGCCAAATCCATAAATACAAATAAACAGTTATATTTCAAACAATTCAGTTTGCGTCAGTTTATTTGTTAAAAACATTTCTATTTCAAGCTATTCAGGTTAGTCAAACAGTTTTACTTCAAACAGTTCAGCTTAGTATAAGTATAGCTTTTGTTTATACACAGTTAAATGTCAAAACAATTCTATTTTAAACAATTCATTTTAGCGTAAGTACAGTTTCAATGTCAAAAACAGTTCAATTTCAAATAATTCAGTTTAGCATATGTTCGCAATTGAAATGTCAGAACAGGTCAATAACAAACACCTCAGTTTAGCATAAGTACACAGTTTATTACTATTTAGTCCATAGATAAGACCCTATCAAGTGCTACCACTCCGGGCGAGAGTGGAACTGGGAGCTATGGCAATAAAGGCGAACTCGATATTCCCCAAAACTCCAGTATTACTGGAGCTTCACCATCAGATTGTTTAGTGTCATATCCGGGACTATGTAGCATATCCAGACTATGTAGCAGGGTTTTGATTGGGCGGGTGTATTTACCTGAAGCGCTATGTCATCGACGTAGTCTGCGTCGGTAATGGTTTGTGCGAAGTATCTCCTGCTTCTTTCCTTTGTCATCGTGCTCACAAAACTATTTTAGTGGTAAGGCTCCACTTCTTTAGGTAATGTAGTCTCACTCTTTTTTCGCCATTACTTCGAGGTCCAGTCTGACCCAAACAGGAAATGCCTGCTAAGCTTCTATGTGTCAAATAGATCCTAGATAATGCTTTAATTGGTTTTCAGCTATAGTTGCACTTAAAACATGGCTATTGTAACTATTGTATATATACGAATAATGAACGACTTCCGGCAAAGAACGACCCCAAATTTTTTGGTCTCAAAAAGTTATTTCAATCATTTATTGCCTGTAAAGAACTGTTATATTTTGACCTTCAACCCAGCCAAAAATGCCATTCCAGGGTGATGCACCGGAAGGAGGTGACCCATTCAAATGGCAGTTATAAGAGGAAATCGCATGGGCGGAAATTGGCTGATGAAATGGGACGAGCTAAAAAAACTCCCATAGTACACTCATAGACTGACGCACCGGAAGAGAGTGACCTCTGAACTGCATGACAATTATTTCCGCTTGATGACGATTAAACATGCGATTTCAAAGATCGAGGTGGCGATCGAGTGGGCGTTGAACTATTATATAGCTCAGTCAAGACAGAAGTCAGGACAGTTAAGTTCCGGTTCCAGTTGAGTTCGAGTTCCAGTTGGAAACGAGATGTGGTAGGGAAAGCCATACCAGGCCGAAGGGCTCGGGGCCCTGATTAATCGGGGTCCAGAGAAGATGCTGATAAGATGCAGTAAATAAAGCCAGCACCCAGCAGAGTGGACCCCAGGGCCTCCGGTTGAGCATCAGGAGAACGAGAAAGACACAACGTTGACGGCCATAAGAGTGGGGGTCATAATATTTCAGTTCTGTTCGGTCTCCAGCTCCTTCTCACACGCAAACCTTGAATAACCTTTTCGAACCCTAGCAATAAAGTGAGAGGTATATATTTTGTTAAAGAAGTCTTCCTTTTTGCGTCTTTATTATTGTGTCGTTATGGTGCTGCATGAACATGTATATGAGAATATACCAGAACAACTCTTAATCTTTATAAATGCTGGCCGATAAAAATATTTCTTCTGTGTCATAAAGCGAAAATATTCAAATACTTATAGGTTCGCTACTACTGTATACAATCATTATTAATGTAATATGGTTTTAATAGCATATCAACCTTCTTGGATCATTTTATGCCAAATCCCTCCTTCTAGAAGAACAGCGTACAATAGCCATGATATGGCTATGTATGAAATGTTCATCGAATGTCCATAAAGATAGAACATAGGAATCTCAAAACACGAAAAACACTTACGCCTTCTTTGTTCAGGTATGAAACTTTTTATTACATTTGAGTTTAAAGGTTTTTCGACATAAGGAGAGAGAGGCGCAATCTTTCTATTCTGGCTTTTTTATCTGCCCCACCCCATCTCGTGCGACACCTGCCCAAGGCCTCCGCGAGCAAGCGAAAGTCAACCGTCTCGTCCGGTGTCTAGTCTCAACTCTGCTCAACTTTCTTCGAATTCCCAAAATCCTCCGCGCGCTTCCAGTGCGTGACGTCACCCGCACTCTGTAACCCCGTTTCCCATCTCGGGCTATTGTGACATATCCGAGTGACACGTCCGCTCTGCCAGCCCGCGCGCGTGAAAACCTCTGTTAATGTTGAACCTAAGTAACCCATGCACTGAGCCGAAAGGTTCGCAGCCTAACTAAACCCAAAGGCATAAACCGAAATCCCTCGGCCATTATATTACAACAGTAGTGGTACTATTTAATCCATAACTGGGAGGATAAGGGTGTCCATACCTTTCCCAAAAGTATCTGACCGAAAGTGAATAAAATAGCGAGACTGGAGTTCAAACTCGCTTACTATGATTCAGACCATAAAATGAATAATTATTTAAAATACTAGGTTATCGTATCTATGAATCGAACGCAATACCATAAATAAACAATGCAGTTTTTGCCGATTCGGCTGGGGCTGTAGAATATACCGACTGCACCTCAGCAGAGGGTTAAGACCTTCCCACCCAACGAGTGTCCTCATATGACACTAAACAATCAGATGGTGCTGTCCCAGTTATGCTTGAACTTTGGGGAATGCAGAGTACCCCTTCATTGCTATCGCTAACAGTTCCACTCAGGCCCGGAGTGGTAGCACCGGATAAGGGCCCTGTCTATGGTTTAAATAGATCTAAACTGTGTACTTATGCTAAACTGAATTTTTGAAATAGAACTGTTTGACTAAATTGAATAACTTGAAATACAAATGTTCTTGATAATTATTCTCTGAATTTACATTTAAACTGCGTACTTATGCAAAACTGAATTGTTCGAAATGGAACTGTTTTTGTATGCTGAATTGAATTGTTTGAAATGGAACAGTTTTTGACATTGAAACTGCACATACGTTAAGCTGAATTGTTTAAAATAGAACTGTTTTGACATTTAACTGTGTGTAAACAAAGACTATACTTATACTAAACCAAATTGTTTAAATTAGAGGGTTTGATTTGGTTTGTTGGGTTTTATGGCATATCAACCTTTGTAGGTTATTTAACGCCAAACCCATTTTTATGTAAATAATCAGTTCTATTTAAAACAATTCAGTTTAGCATAAGCTCGCAGTTTAAATGTACGTACAGTTTAATTCTAAAAAACATTTCTATTTCAAGCTATTCAGTTTAGTCAATCAATTCTAATTCAGCTAATTGAGTTTAGTATAAGTTCAGATTTTGTTTACACACAGTTTCATGTCAGAACAGTTTTGTTGAACAATTTAGTTTGGTGTAAATACAGTTTCAATGCAAAAAACAGATCTATTTCGAATACTTCAGTTTAGCATAGGCACGCAGTCCAAATGTAAGCATGGTTTAATAGTCAAAACACATTTCTATTTCAAGCTATTCAGTTTAATCAAACAATTCAGTTTAGCATAAGTATACCGTTAGTTCTGTTTAATATATATAATTGGGCCCTATCAAGTACTACCACGCCGTCCAGAGTGGACCTGGGAGCTATGGCAATATAGTTTAGATGTAATAACAGTTCTATTTCGAGCAATTCGGTTTGGCATTAGTACGCAGTCTCAATTTCAAAACAGTTCTATTTTAAACAATTCAGTTCAGCATAAATACACAGTTTAAATGTATAAAAACAGTAAACACCAACCACCATTTAGTTCTATTCAACCTGGAGATAGGACCTTTATCAGGTGCTACCACTCCGGGCTGAGTGGACCTGGGAGCGATAGCAATAAAGGGGTACTCTGCATTCCCCAAAGCTCCAGCATTGCTGGAACCTCACCATCAGATTGTTTAATGTCATATCCAGGACACACATTGGTCGGTCTTACCCCTCTGCAGAGAAACAGTCGGTGTATTCTACAGCCACAGCCGACTGGGCAATTTAAATTAGAACTATTTTACTAAACTGTATTGCTTGAAAAAGAAATATTTACACTGTGTACTCATAAAAAACTGAATAGTCTGAAAAAGAACAGATAATTTGTATAAAAATGGATTTGGCATTGAATAATCTACAAAGGTTGATATTCCATAAAACCCAACCAACCAAACCAACCAAACCAATGTACTTTGATGATATTTACTGTATTTACTTGTATGTTCCAAAAATATTTAACCACACCACAAATACCCAACAGCATCCATAATATAATAATTACGTATGTATTCTATTAAATTGTGAGCAATTATATACGTTTTTTTATAAACAGAATTACAAGACACGGTAAACTTTGACGTTTTTAAAAGATATCTCGTGTAAAGAATTTGATTTTAAGTGAAATAATTGGTCTTAAAAACTTATTCGTTATACGAATTTATAATGAATGAATGAATTGTTTAAAATTATTTGACTTTATTGATACAATTTAGGCCTTGGTAAAGTCGACAAATATTAATGTCGCTTGTAGGTTTTTTGCCCGTACACCTTCAAGAATTCTACGGATGGTTAATATTTGTGAGGTTGTGGATCTAAAAGAGACCGTCGCAGCAATAACGATTCTCAATAGAAACACCAAAGTGAAAGTACGTTCACCGGATGGAGACACAGAATACTTCGACATTGTAGCAGGAGTACTACAAGGGGACACGCTAGCTCCATACCTCTTTATCATTTGTCTAGACTACGTACTTAGAACATCGATTGAAAAATCAGAGAGAACGGCATCGAGCTGACAAAGAAAAGAAGCAGAAGGTACCCCGCAAAAACAATTACCGACGCCGACTACGCCGACGACATAGCGACACTGGCAAATACACCCAACCAAGCCGAAACACTACTGCATAGTTTGGAACGAGCAGCCGCAGGTATAGGCCTCTATGTCAATGCACACAAAACGAAATATATGTGCTATGATCAAACGGGGGACATCTCCACTCTAGACGGAACCCCTCTTAAACTAGTAGACAAATTCACTTGCCTAGAAAGCAGCATCGAATCAACCGAAAAGGACATCGACACGAGGTTAACGAAAGCTTGGACAGCTATCAATTGGCTATCGATTATATGGAAATCAGACCTAACCGATAAAATGAAACGCAGTTTCTTCCAGGCAGTGGTCACATCGATACTGCTATATGAATGCACTACATGGACTCTAACAAAACGGCTGGAGAAGAAGCTAGACGGCTATTACACAAGAATGCTGCGAGCAATCTTGAACAAGTCCTGGCGGCAACACCCCATGAGACACCAACTATACGGCCACCTGCCTCCTATCACGAAAACTATTCAAGTTAGACGAACCAGACATGCTGGACACTGCTGGAGAATCAGGGAAGAACTCATAAGTGATGTACTCTTATGGACCCCCACAAATGGCCGTGCAAAAGCAGGACGACCAGCACGAACATACATTCAGCAACTATGTGAGGATACAGGATGTTGCCCAGAAGACCGGCCTGAGGCAATGAACGATAGGGAAAAATGGCGAGAGAGGGTCAGGGATATCCGTGCTACCAGCATGACATGATGATGATGATCATCATCATTGATACAATGACTCTTAAAATGTTGATATTGCGATACAATAAGAATTATTATATTTTCTGAGTCCAGTTTTTCAAAGAGTTAGAGTTCGTTCACTTAGTGGCTTATAAGCAGGACTGTAACATCGTTGTGAACGAGTTTAAATTGAAGTCGTTCTGTTACGTTCACTTTCGGACTAATACCCTTGGGAAAGGTATAAATTCCTTTATCCTCTCAATTGAGAGTCAAATTTCACCGCTACTTTGCCATAAAGATGACTTTCACATTAAGTAAGCTTCGAGGGTTGATATATCATTAAAATAAACAAAAACCAAAAGATTCGACCTTTGTGGTACCTTGTCGTTTCCAACATTAACTGTTCCCAAAGTGAGGGATTATTATTGAATAAAAATGTGAAAGTGAACCCTTGGTATAAAATTTAAAATAATTATTTCCTTTATTTTTGGGGGGAGGGGCGAAATTTTTTTTAAAAAATGCTTTGAGTTTGAGGGTCTAACAGTTTCAAATCACAAAAAATATTAGGAAATATTTCCCGGTGAACTTCAACGGGTACATGTATGGAATGATTCCTGGTTTTCTAAACCCTGGTAAGACAACCACTCCGAAAGAAAGAAAACTCTGAAATCGAACCAGCAGTACATCACTTAAAAATCGATTTTGTGTCGTTAAATACTGCGTTGGGGTTGGGTTAATATATAATGTTTAGCAAATTACGCAAAGAATTTTTCTAATTCATGTTAACTATTTTTTGAACCGATATCTGATTACCTTTTGAGTAAACTTTTAAATACATAGGTTTTAATTGGCCGATTGAGCTGAGTGTTCGTCAAAGGTTCGGGAGATCAGGGTTTAATCCCTCGTCGAGTCATACCAAAGACTCAAAAAATGGTACTTGATGCCACCTTATTTAGCACTTTAAGGTGGGAATCAAGGGTAAAGTGGAGCAATCCTGGGAATTGCTATTGAAAAGGGAGCCTTACTTTTATATATCAGATGGTGATACAAGCTTTAAATATATATTTGTTGTCTGAATTTTTGAGACAAAGCTTGATTATTATTTCGGTCAGGGTTTTCGGACTATTGTCTTCACTTTTATTGTTGTATTCACAACGTTTCGGTCGATATGTCCTCCGGTTAAAGGAGTTCCCCAATGATCCGGGAAACCAGGGTTCAATCCCTCGTCGAGTCACACCAAAGACTCAAAAATGGCAATGAAGAGGTTCTCCGCATTCCCATAAGCTCCAGCATTACTGGAGCTTCACCATCAGATTATTTAGTTTTAAATCCGGTACAATGTATACCGTGGGATTTTCCACAGATCCATTTAATCTATGCATAATTAGAAATTTTATGATATAATTTTATGGTACTTGATGACGCCTTACTCAGCACCATAAGGTGAGAATCAAGGGTAAAGTGAAGCAATCCTGGGAATGGAATGGCGCCGTCCTCTACACCTCGGTGTAGTAGCTATTAAAAAGGGAACCTTCGGGTCACCCTCGACTAAGGTCGACAACTTAACTTACTTTTATATATCAGAGGGTGATACAAGCTTTAAATACATATTTGTTGTCTGAGACGAATCTTGATGAATTGTATCGTTCAGGGTTTTCTGGCGATTGTCTTCACCTTTATTATTATATTCACAACGTTTCGGTTAATATATCCTCCGGTTAAAGGCGTTCGCCTATGGTCCAGGGGGACCGGGAGTCGAGTCATATCAAAGACTCAAAAAATGGCAATGAAGGGCTTCTCTGCATTCTCAAAAGCTCCAAAATTACTGGAGCCTCACCATCAGATTATTTTCTTACTGTTGATTGCAAGTAGGTCTGGTTTTCGAGCCGGAATCAGGGTTTTATCTCGAAATCCCCGTTAATCGTACGAGTCCTGTTCCTTCGGTAAGATTCTAAACGTGTGCACAATTCCCAGTGGATTATCCCCAGTGGATTATTTTTGCTGCAATCTGCTGTATTATTATATGGTTTACTATTTCATATCTCTCTCTCTCTCTCTCTCTCTCTCTCTCTCTCTCTCTCTCTCTCTCTCTCTTGCCCAATCGGCTCGGGCTGTAGAATACACCAACTGCATCTCTGAAAAGGGTTAAGACCACCCCCACCGAAACAATCTGATGGTGAGGTTCCACTGATGCTGGAGCTTTGGAGAATGCGAGGTACCCCTTTATTGCCATCATTCCCATTTCCACTTTGGCCCGGAATGATAGCACCTGATAGGGCCCTATCTATGGATTCGATAGAATTAAACGGCGTACTTATACTAAACTGAATTGTTTGAATTAAAACTTTAGACAAAACTAAATTGCTTGAAATACAAATGTTTTTGACAATTAAACTGTATAATTAGACTAAACTAAATTGTCTAAAATGGAACTGTTTTTGACATTGAAGCTGTACTTACGTTCAACTGAATTGTTTAATATAGAACTTTTTTTTTTACATTAAACTGTGTGTAAACAAAATCTATACTCATACTAAACTGAATTGGTTGAATTAAACTGTTCGAATAAACTGAATAGCTTGAAATAGGAATGTTTCGACAATTAAACTATGTACTCATGGTAAATTGAACTGTTTGAAATAGAACTATTTATTTGTATAAAAATGGATTTGGCATTAAATAACCTACAAAGGATGATATGCCATGAAACTCAAACAACCAAATTTCTCTCTCTATCTCTCTTTCTCTTTCTCTCTCTCTCTCTCTCTCTCTCTCTGACTCAGACAACTGGGGCTACAGATGCACCGACTGGATTTCTGCAGAGGAATAAGACTCCCTACCAACGAATCTCCTGTTATGACTCTAAACAATATAATGGTAAGGCTCCGATAATTCTGGAGCTTTAGGGAATGCGGAGTAACCTTTTATAGCCATCGCTTCCAGGTCCACTCTGACCCGGATTGTTAGCACCTGATAGGGTCCTATCTCTAGGTCAAAAGAACAAAACCATGTACTTATACTAAACTGAATTATTTGAAATAGAATTATTTTGACATTTAGCTGTGTGTAAACAAAAAAAATGTATCTAAAGAAATATCTGTGCTAAGCGAAAAACACTGTACTTATACTAAACTGAATTGTTTGAATTAAATGAAAACATTTAACAGAGAAAAAAAATGAGCTCAAGCTCGTTTAAAATTTTTAACAACGAAAGGTTTTTTGAAATTATGAATTTAATATATATGTATAAAAAGGATTTTGCATTGAATGACCTAGAATGGTTGATATGCTAGAAAACCAAACCGAACCAAGCCCAACCAATCTCTTCCCTCACTGTCTCTCACTCTCTTGCTCTGTCTGTCTGTCTGTATGTATGTCTCTCTCTCTCTCTCTCTCTCTCACTCCACTAAGTCTACACTTGCTTGTTTCCAGTTTTCTATCTTTTTAACCTGTTCAGACTTCGTATTGCGTCATTTTGTGCTACTCTTAATAATGATACCGTTTCTCCCTTTAGGTGTCCTCTGCGTAGCCATATACAGGTTAACATAGGTGAAATGACCAAAGTTTGCTTTTGTAAAACGTCTTTTTTGTTGTTTTTCGTTCCATGTTTGTTGTTTCGGTTTGTAATTCCTGTTTATTCTTTGTTTTTTGTCAGTTTTTGTCGTTTTATTCTATTTTGTCTTATTTGTTTTTGTTGTTGTTTTGTTTTTGTTTTTTCTTTTGTTATTTTCTTTGTTTTTGTTGTTGTTGCTTTGTTTTTAACGCATCATACAGTTTTCTTTATGTGTTTTCTTAATTTATAATTTTTTCTGGAATAGAAACTCCTTGTTATCTGGTTTAATTGTTCTAGACTTAGTGAGGTTAAATAATCTTAACTTGACAAAACATGACATTAAAAAGTATACAATACAAAATTTAAACGGGATTAATTAATTATCATGCTATTTAAAAAGCAAATTAAATGTTTTATTTATCTTAACTAAGATCTATTTGGTTGGTTAGCTCGTTGGTTGGATTTTATGGCATATCAATCTTTGGAAGTTATTTAAGGCCTAATCCATTTTTATATAAATACTCAGTTCTATTTCAAACAATTCAGTTTAGCATGAGTACACAGTTTAATTGTCAACAAAACATTCCTATTTCAAGCTATTCAGTTGAGTCAAACAGTTATTTTTAAACAATTCAGTTTAGTATCTGTATAGTTTTTTTCCACACACAGTTAAATGTCAAAATAGTTCTATTTAAAACAATTCAATTTAGCATAAGTACGCAGATTAGTTCTATTTAACCCATAGATAGGGTCCTATTGTTTTGAGTCATATACAGGACACTCGTTGGGGGAGGGTCATACCCCTCGGCGGAGATGCAGTGAGTGTATTCTACAGTCCTAGTGAACTGGTCACGATCCATTAGGTTCTAAACTAAAGCAAACTGACTAGAAAGGAAAATATTTATAAAAATTCGGCTTTTTTTTTGCTTTTGTTTGCTTTTTTTAAATTGTTTTTTACACCATGGATATATTTTGTAGTTAAATGTTAAAAGTAGTTAAGTTAAATGCAAAATCTAAATTATTTCTTTAAAGCATGATGCATGAATATATATTTGGTTATTGCTTAATAGCATATCAACCCTGGTGGGTTATTTTATGCCAACTTTTGGTTTTGTTTTGTTTTTGTATATAAAACCATTTGTCAGTGAATATTTAAATAGTTAAATATTTTTGTTTTAAATTGAATATTTTGTTTATATAATTTCTTGTTTATTAATATATTGGTTAAAGTTATTTAACTTAATGGCATATCAAACCTTAATGGTTACTTTATGCCTAAGCCTATATATATATATATATATATATATATAGTATTATACGGTCCAGTTAAACCAGAGTTGGGAGTAATTCGTTCGGGACAAGAAAATCATTCAAAAACTGAACATTTAAATTTTCCTGGTAGAGAGCTCAATGTAATTAATATTACAGCGCAATACTTTCTTTAAGAAAAAAAACAAAGACCGGTTACCCTGATTTATTCTGATTGATTTTATCCATAACATCTGAAGAAGTCCTGTTAAATTTTTTTTCGTACTTTTGGTTTACATCAGAAACACATAAATTTATAATCCTAAATTAACCGGTCATTGATTTTTTCTTAAAGAGAGAATATATATATATATATATATATATATATATATATATATATATGAAGGTAGCAGGAAAAACATAATCCAAATAGGTGAATATATTATGATGTAAAGTCGACGTTAACGTTTCGGTTTCAGTAACTATCATCAGGACTTGGATATCAAAATAGTTCACATAGTGATGGATGCTTGCTGAAATGACTGGAGCAAATGAGAAATATACAACGAAAAGATTCTTAAATGTGCTCATAATATATTCCCCTATTTGGATTTTTTTCTGCTACCTTCATACTGTCGGATTTTAATCCATATTTACTTTCATACTGTCCTTTCGGAAAAACAAATTCCAAATACAATCTTACATTACATTTAACATGGATGATTCCAAACGATCTATATCTATGAAAACTTACTTGTCGCTGCGTATTTCTCAATAAACGGGAGGTTTTGTTTCGTTTCTTTGGGAAATCCAACATTTTCAAATATGTTTCCACGTGCCAGACACGTTTTTATGACTTTTGAATTATGAACACTATGTGCACGTTCGAGTATCTTTTTGTTGTATATTTCTCATTGCTCCTGTCATCTCAACAAATAGCCATCGCTATGTGAACTATTTTGATATTCAAGTCCTGATGATGGTTACTGAAACCGAAACGTTAAAGTCGACTTTAAATCATAATATATTCACCTATTTGGATTATGTTTTTGTCTGCTACCTTCATACTGTCGGATTTTAATCCATATTTACTTTCAAAAATATATATATATATATATATATATATATATATATATTTCATCATACAACGTGTGAAAGCACGTGCGATACTCTGTCCTCATCAGCCGCCAACTAGGGTGATAACACAGTTTCGGTGGCTCAAGGTGGTACTGCCACTCTTGGCGCTACCAAGCAGCTTTTTCCACCGGAGAGTGTATTTAAAAGAAATATATATCTTTATATACACCAGATCAACATTACATTGGACGTTCGTTCATCTTCATTTTAGTGCAGTTTGTGATTTAAAAACGTGTTTACTTTCGGCCGATGATGTCATAGCAACCGTTTCTTGATTTTGCGTAATCACACGGGAAAGGTGGTTCCGCGTGCATATCATTCATGTTGAAATCCTTTCTATATCCGTCATCTATTCGGTTCGTTTTCCTTCAGTTTGATCTTTTTTATGCATTACTGCCTAAAGCACTCGAGACAAACGTCATATATAATTCTGCTGAAAGATGTTATTTATTGATCAATGGGGCCCTCAAAATGGGTTGTAAGTAAAAAGAAAGCCCCCGGTCTAAGTTTGTCCAGGTAGCTATCTGATTACTCTTGGGCCACTAAATTCTTGGCTTGCAAGAAATGTCTCCAGGACGCTGGCACTCAGCAATGGGCTCGTGAATACTGCGAGGGTAAACCTGATTCATAGGCTCATCATTCGATTTACATTCTCCGGCAGGAGAATTACGTTGTTTGCACCAGTGCGCCTTGTGGATTTGTGATCCTCGCAAGCTGTTGAATTTTCTGTCACAATCACACGTTGTAGCCGGGTACATATCCAGATCGATACCGTATGAGCAAGTATGATGGGGGATATATTCTCCCTCCCTGCTACAGACACCCTGAGGGCAGTTAAATGTAAAAACTGTTCTATTTCAAACAATTCCTTTTAGCTTAAGTACACAGTTTTTGTTCACACACAGCTAGTAATTTGTTTAAATACAGTTTTTGTTTACCCACAGTTGAAAGTAAAATAATTCTACTTCAAACAATTTGGTTTAGCGGAACTACACAGTTTTTTTTATTTATACATAATTAAATGATCAAGCGGTTTTATTTCAAAAAAATTAGTTTGGCATAAGTTCACAGTTTAAATGTCAAACAGTTCTATTTGACCAATAGATAGGACCTTATCATATGCTACCACTCCGAGCCAAAGTGGACCTGGGAGTAATGAAATAGTACTCCTCCTTCTGCGAAGCTCTAACCTCATCAGCAGATAGTTTAGGTTATATACAGGACATTCGTTAGGGGAGTCTTACTCTTCTGCAAAGATACAGACAGTGTATTCTGCAGTCCTAACCAACCGGGCCAGTTTGCCATGAGAGCAATTTGAAGAATAACATTGGGACTCAATTATATAGGTGCTAAGATTTGAAGTGACCAGCCGATTGATCGGATCGGGCCTCTTCGATCACCTTGTCTATCCAAATTAAGGGCCGAAGTGGAGTATTGCAGGTCACGTTAACATTTAGAAACCGGATCACATGCTGGTCAGCCATCAGAATCCCCTCCTCAGGCATTACTACACACCACCTACGGTAAACAGTGGACCTAATTGCTGGGGAATCTCACCTACATATAGAAGTGCAGTCAGAGAATTCTACAGCGCAAGATGACAGGGTGAGTAAAGTCACAATTTTGGAGTTGGTTGTCAGAGTTTTCATAATTATAATTCACAAAAAATTGCGGACATTTTGAATTTACCGTTTCTTTCTTTCTTTCTTTCTTTCTTTCTTTCTGTTTGTTTGTTTCTTTATTTTTTCTTTATATTAAAAAGAGTTCATACTTTCTTTCTTTCATCTCACACAATTGCTTTCTTTCTTTCTTTCTTTCTTTCTTTTTGTTTCTTTCTTTCTTTCTTCTTACAAAATTGCCTTCTTTTCATAACTTCGTTCTTTCTTTTTCTTTCTTTCTTTTTGTTTGATTCGTTATTTTTTTAATATTATAAAGAGTTTATTCTTTCTTTCGTTCTTTCTTTCATCCCTCACAATTGCCTTCTTTCTTTCTTTCTTTCTTTCTTTCTTTCTTTTTGTTTGTTTCTTTATTTTTTCCTTATATTATAAGGAGTTTCTTTCTTTCTTTCTTTCTTTTTTTCTTTCTTCTCTCACAATTGCCTTCTTTCTTTCTTTCTTTTTGTTTGTTTGTTTCTTTATTTCTTCTTGCACAATTACCTTCTTTTCATAACTTCTTTCTTTCTTTTTTTTCTTTCTTTCTTTTTGTTTGTTTCGTTATCTTTCTTTATATTATAAAGAATTTATACTGTCTTTCGTTCTTTCTTTCTTCTCTCACAATTGCCTTCTTTCTTTCTTTCTTTTTTCCTTTCTTTCTTGCTTTCTTTCTTTTTGTTTGTTTCTTTATTTTTTCCTTGTATTATAAGGAGTTTCTACTTTCTTTCTTTCTTTTTTCCTTTCTTTCTTGCTTTCTTTCTTTTTTTCTTTCTTCTCTCACAATTGCCTTCTTTCTTTCTTTCTTTCTTTCTTTTTGTTTGTTTCTTTATTTTTTCTTTATATTATAAAGAGTTTATACTTTCTTTCTTTCACAATTTCCTTCTTTCTTTCTTTCTTTCTTTCTTCTCACATGCTAACTTCCTTTTAATATCGTCCTTATTTTCTTCTTTCTTCCTTACTCTTTCTTTCTTTCTTTCTTTCTTTTTATTATTTATTCGTGTCGCATTTTTGTTTGTTGGTTTGTTTGTTTGTTTGTTTGTTTGTTTCTTTCTTTCTTTCTTTCTCCTCGTTCACAATTGCCTTCTTTCTTTCTTTTTTCTTTCTTTCTTTCTTTTTGTTTGTTTCTTTCTTTTTCTTTGTATTATAAAGAGTTTATACTTTCTTTCATTCTTTCTTTCTTTCTTTCATTCTTTCTTTCTTTCTTTTCTCATAATTGCCTTCTTTCTTTCTTCTCTCATAATTGTCTTCTTTCTTTCCACATATTCCTTATTTTCTTCTTTCTTTTCATCTTTCCTTCTTTTTCTTCTATTTTATTGCTTTCTTTCTTTCTTTCTGTTCTCACATTTGTCTCCTTTTCGTATATTCCTTTTTTCTTCTTTCTTTCTTTCTTTCTTTCTTTCTTTCTTTCCTTCTTTCTTTCTTCTCACATACTTGCTTTCTTTTAATATCTTCCTTATTTTCTTATTTCTTCTTTACTCTTTCTTTCTTTCTTTCTTTCTTTCTTCTCGCACACTTGGCTTCATATATTCCTTATTTTCTTTCTTTCTTTCATGATATATTTAGACTCCCATCCTGTTGTACTATCCAGCTCTTTTTTCGGGGGGTGGCTACAAATAATTGCTTCGATTAATCTTTCTTTACTCTTATTTGTATGTATGTTCTTCGAGGATTTAGTTGGCTGCATCCACCTATTCCTCAACGCCTCCACCTTTTCTTCTCACAAATAATCTGCCGACATCATCTTTTGGTGTAAAGTTTATATTTCTGAGTTACTCTCTTGACCAGTTTAGGAAGAGACCAGAGTGTCATGCCAGAGAAAGTTTCCAGGTAATTATAACTTTTGATAAATACCTGCTCCAATTTTTTTTTTCGTAGTCCCTAGGCCTTTCTGAGGCATTTTTCTTCATTTATCTTTTTTTAATGATATTCGCTTCTAATCAGTTGGAAGAGTCTTGAAAATCTCAAGACACTTGCCGTCAATGAATCTTCGAAAAAAAACAACACTTGTTTAAAATGGCATTAAAAAGGTAGATAGTAGAATCATATATATATATATATATATATATATATATATATATATATATATATATATGAGCTGAATGAGATTAGTAGATAGATAACTATGAGAAGAATGAGATAGATAGATAGATAGATAGATAGATATTTATTTATTTATTTATTTATTTTTGTTTTGATTTTCTTGATGGTATGTATTTTTTACCGGTGATTCTGGTTGATTTTCGAACCCAAATCTTCGAAGATAAATCAAGTGTTAGGTTTTCGAACCCAAATCAAGTGTCAGGTCTTCGAAGATAAATCAAGTGTTAGGTTTTCGAACCCAAATCAAGTGTCAGGTCTTCGAAGACAAATCAAGTGTTAGGTTTTTTAACCCAAATCAAGAGTCAGGTCTTCGAAGATAAATCAAGTGTTAGGTTTTCGAACCCAAATCAAGTGTCAGGTTTACGAACCCAAATCAAGTGATAGCTTTTCGAAGACATTTACAAGTCATACAGACTTTTGAAGAATTAAGAATGGCAAAATCCATTCTTCTTTCCTCATCCCAAACAATTATCCTAATTTTAACCAAGATTTATATAAAAAAAAGTCTCTTAACGCTTATTGTGTGGGTAGTTTAGATAGTTGTGTATTTTCTACTTCGTGCCAAAGATCGGAGTTCGAGCCTCGATTAAAGCAAGACGAGCTAAATTTCATTATCAAAAAACTTAGCTTAATTTATATTGTTGATTCACTAAACCTTTCACGACTACAAGTAAATATAGCCTAATTCCTGATACCGTGCCGTTTGCAACGATATTTGAATTCCTTACAGAAAGCCGTGCAATTAAAATCGAATACCTTGCAAGGGATCTATATGCTACTATAGCCGAATTTCTAGCAGAGTGTCATTTGCAACAAGAGTCGAATTCATTATCTTCTTTTTTTAATTTTACGAGTCCACTTTTTCGAAAGGATTTATTAACATACGTGGAATATCAATATTTATTCTGGAAAAAAAATACACGCTTCCTCTCACTCTTTCTCTCAAGTACACACTCTCTCAATCTCTCTTTCTCACGCCCTACTTATTTATACTCACTCATCCACCTTCACACAACTGACGCGTCTAATTCTTTTTTCTTAACATCCGGGTCCTTTCTGCATCAAATAATATTGAAGACGCTTAATATTGATATATATGCATATATATATATATATTTATATATATATATATGTGTGTGTGTGTGTGTGTGTGTGTGTGTGTGTGTGTGTGTGTGTGTGTGTGTGTATCATTATTAAGAATCTTCAATATTATAAATATATATATACGAAGAAAGAAAGAAAGAATGAAAGAAAGAAAGAAAGAAAGACGAGTATCGCGGGATGTGGGGAGTCTGAGACAGTATATGAAAACAAGAAACTATTTTTTCGATAAAATAGTATATATATATATATATATATATATATATATATATATATATATATATATATATATATATATATAAAGTGTTTTTCATCGTTCTGGTACGAGGTTAAAAGTGACTCTGAAAATCTTTAAGTACCTTGCGAACAGCTGCCATTCGCCACGACAGCTTCTTTATGAAAACCATAAAATCACAGGATTCCTACATTTCCCAAAGTAACACTTTCCCATCCTGCCAATTTTGTCTCATTTATTTATTTGTTTATTTATCTTACCATTTGGAATACTGAGGAGCAAGGGTGGGAGATGTGAGGCTTTAGAGTGGAGGGGGCAACTCTGTCAATTAATGTCTTTTAAGATTGATAATAATCAAGTTGTCTTACGTTTAATTTCATCTATCTGTCTATCTATCCAAGCCTTTTTAGATCTATCTATCTATCTATCTATCTATCTATCTAGGGTCGTCGGGTCCATTTCCAACAACGGTAACCGTTACGCCACATGCGCTTCCTAAATGAAGTTAAAACTGTAGCGTCTCTCCTGTTTTTACTGGGTGTGGGGAGTCCCCAAGGCATCATGGCTAACGCGTGAGGACTGCGACATCATAGAAAGAGATTTTAAACTTGGGTCGTTCTATTACGTTCACTTATACCCTTGGGAAATGTCAGAAGCATCTTATCCTCCACCCAACAATCAATAGGTTAAATAGTCCTATTACAGTTCTTTTACAAGAATGTTTTTTGCTATTGAATAACCCACGAAGGTTGATATGCCATTAAATAAAATAACCGAACCATAACCAAATGTAACTACGAGGAAATGCAATGACATTTGTATCAAATGTCTGTTGAAACGACAATGTAGGAAGTTAAAATGTATGAGCAAATGCAAATAAATAGCAATCTTACATATTTTTCTTCCTGGAGTCTTCAAATACCAAATAGCCCAGTCGGCTGGGGCTGTAGAATACACTGACTGCTTCTCTGTAGAAAAGCAAGACCCTCCCCTCCATCAAGTGTCCTAGATAAGACACAAAACAATCCAATGGTTAGGCATTAGCCTTGGAGATTTAAAGAATGCGTTGTACCCTTCATTGCCAGAGCTCACTGGTCGACTCTGGCCTGGAGTGGTAGCACTTGTTAGGGTCCAATCTATGGGTGGAATAGAGCTGTTTGTCATTTAAACAGTGTGCAAAGAAATGACTTATGTTAAATTGAATTGTTAGAAATAGAACTCTTTGACCATTTAACTGTGTGTAAACAAATGACGGATGACTAATTGTATTAGTGATATATAGTAATACTAGGAACGATATAATTGTGTGCAAACAAATGATTAACAGTTAATAGAATTATTGGTATAAGACAGAAATACTTGAAAACGTTTGACTGTGTACAAAAAACCCCAGATTAGTTCAGGCTCGTATAAAAATGATTTCTACAAAATGCGTTTACAAATCATATTTTTAATAAATATGTATAAGCCGGACTGGGCTTTAAATAACCTACAAGTGTTGATATGCCATAAAGCATAACCAAACTGGATACTGTATAACTATGCAAGAGATGTGTATTTTCAGAGTTAAATATAAGAAAAGTCAGCGACCTTAGTCAAGGGTGACCCGAAGGCTCCCTTTTCAACAGCTACTACACAGAGGAGTAGGGAAGGGCGCTCTTCCTTCCCTGGATTGCTCTACTTTACCCTTGATCCTTACAAAGCAGCATCAAGCACCATTTTTGAGTCTTTGGTGTGACTCAACTTGAGATTGAACCCCGGTCTCCCAGACCATTGGCGATCACTTTACGCGTTTGGCTAATGGCTCGGTTGCTAAATAAAAGAAAATTACGATTTAAAAGTATAATCGGAGTAGAATTGCTAATGTCATTCTTCATGAACATATTGAACAAATTAATATAACAGATTGACATAAAAATTTGTGCTTGGAATCGAGCACACACACACACACACACACATGCAAACTCATGTCCATACACATATACACGCAAACTTTCACTGATCATCAAACTGTATACTTAGAGAGTCAACTTATCATTGAAGAAGACGAAAGTCAAACGGAACAAGTCCTAACCGTGCAGCAGCACCTCCCCTATTTTGCCACGAGGTGGGTTTCGAAGTGATCAAATACTCCTTGTAATATGATCCTGTGTTATACGGTACAGCTGAGGGTGATATCTCCACACACATATATATAGTACAATTAGATGGAGACTCAAACTCGGTTAAGCCATCATAATAAATTTATTTCGGCGGAGAATGTTATATATATATATATATATATATATATTATATATATATATATATATATATATATATATATATATATATATATATATATTATATATATATATATATATATATATATATATATATATATATATATATATATATATATATATATATATATATATATATATATATATATATATATATATATATATATAATATACACACACGAACACTGGCCCAGTCGACTAAGGCATTAGAATACAAAGACACCTCCAACGAGTGCCTTGATATAACACTAAACAAAAAATTTTAATATTATTCAAAATCTCATGTTAAATGTCTATTGAACGCTCTTACCCCTGACTTCCGGCTTTTATAGCTAAATGTTCCAATTTACTTATTCAACTAAATTAAATAGTAATGAATAAAATTGAAATTATTTCTTCAAGGATTTATCGACGATATTTTTGCTTATATTAATCAAAATGAACCAAAGAATTATAAATTAATAATGACATGAAAATATATTTTAACTGAAATTTTTAGATCGACATGCAAATTAGCATACCCGTTCACATTGTCAAACGCTATGGCGTTGTTTATAAAATACAGTGGTACGTCATTTACATGTAGCCAACGCAAACAGCATTAATTTGCGATTTGCTCAGAGGTTTTTCTGCATCCTATCTGGTATCCATGCCGGACGGGATCTCATCGATCATTGGCAGATTCGGGGCCGACCCATGTTTGCGTCCATCTCCAGCAAGGCTCATCAGGCCCAGCTTACACTAAGCGGGTCGATGACCAGCATAGTTCAGCAGTACTCGAACCTCGGCTCCTGCTCGACTTTCCTCAAACCCACTATAATCGACCTTGTGTCAAGTTCTGTCTGGTGATCAATGGCATACTCAAATCCGAAAGGCCCTCGTCTTCATCTCGGGTGGGTGGGCTGCATCATTGGCAGTTTTTTATATCACTGGACCTCACTGTCCAGTTTAAGCTATAATCAGGCATCCGTGCCTGGACCCATGTTTGGGTCCATTTCCAGCTAGGTTCATCAAGCCCAGATACACTAAGTGGGACAATGACCTCCATAGTCAAGCAGGGCTTGAGCCTCGGTTCATGCCTGACCTTCTCCTCTCCTAATCCCACTATAATCTGACCTTCGGGTCATTTGATCTTGTGTTAAGTTCTGTCTGGTGGGAGGCAGAGACAAATAACGGCCCCCAGCTTTGGCTGGGCCACCTTTATAGTGGGTGTGCTGCATTATTGTCACCTTTGTATAGCACTGAACCCCGTGGTCCGGTTTAAGCTATAACCAGGTATCCGTGCCTGAACTCATGTTTGAGTCCATATCCAGCTCGGCTCATCATGCCCACATTGCACTAAGTGGACTGATGACCAGCATTGTCTAGCAGGGATCGAGCCTCGGCTTTGCCTGACCATTCCCTCCTCAACCCTCACTATAAGCCAACTTTCGGGTCATTGACCATGCGTCGAGTCCTGTCAGATGAGAGGCAGAGACAAATACAGTCAAGGTTGACAGCGTTAATTTGCTGTTGGCTTTGCGCATGGGCTTTTTAGGTGGGCCTTCTGATATTTGTGCAGAATGGAGTATCAGTGATCAATGGTAGATTCAGTTTCGGCTGGGCCACTTTCGGGGAGGGGTGAGCTGCACTGATAACAATGTATAGCATTGGACAATGTATGGCACTTTGTCCAGTTTAAACAATAATCGGGGATCGGTAGCGGAATCACGTAAAATATCGAGAGAGTCCATGTCCAGTTTGGCTCATCAGGTTCATATTGTACTAAGTGAACCGATGACCAGCATAGACCCTAACCCTGCTGACCTGCTCCTCCCTTAAACTCCACTATAAGCCGACATCGTGTCAAGTCCTGTCTGGTGAGAGGCTGCGATAAGTGTATGTAGATAAGACCAACAATGTTAATATTACCAAAAATATTTTCTTAATAAGCGAGATTTAAATAGAATTGAAATTATGGAAGATGTTATTAAAACAATTAAGGGAATGGTGACATCAGTGGTGACGGAGTTTCAGACTTACACATAATCTCTAGTAATAAATAGATTAAATAGAAAAACGTGAAATCATGTTTAAATTGTTTGTATTGAATAGGAATACTTGTTACCATATAAATGTTTCGAACCAGGGATTAAAGGAAAATGAAAAAGGGTGATTTTTTTCAAATGAAAAGCCATTGAAAATATCGAAAATGAATAAAATTTCGGCTTAAAGTAACACCTAGGAAGTTGTGTGCCGTTAAATAAATAAACCAAACCAAACCAAACAAAACAAAACAAAACAAAACTCAAAGTTACTGAGAGACATAGGTCGTGATGAAAAAGCATAGATAATTGCTCAAAAGAAAGAAAGAAAGAAAGAAAGAAGCACTTACACGAATACAGACAGGAAAAAGCCATTGGGAGAATAAAGCCAAAAAAAAAATGAAGAAATAGAGAAAGAGGGGAAAAATAAACACATAAGAGCAGAGCAGAGAGAGAGAGAGAGAGAGAGAGAGAGAGAAAGAAAGAAAGCAAGAGTAGGAAAATGAGAGAAATCTCAGAGAAACCGAGATAATAAGAAACATCGATACGTATAAAGAGAGCAAGATAGGAGAGAATGAAAGAAACCTATAAACAAAAATAGTGATATAGAGAAAGAAGAGGTGCAAAGTTGTCCATATATGCAAGAAGAAGAAGAAGAAGAGAGCAAATGGGTAAAGAAATAAAACTGAAGATACAGACTGAATCAGAAACAGCAAATGAGAGAAAAAAGTGATGATCCAGAATGGGAAAACCAAAAAGAAAAAATTAAGAAGGAAGTTGAATTGATAAATACTATAAAAAACAGAGAGAGACACACAGAGATACAAAGAGAGAGAAAGAGAGAGAGAGAGAGAGAGAGAGAGAGAGAGAGACACACACACACACACACACAAAGGGAGAAAGTAAGAGCGAGAGAGAGAGTGAAAGAAAGACAGAGAGTTTTGAAAAGAAAGAGAGACAGAGAGAGAATGAGAGAATGAGAGAGACTTAGAGAGTGAGAGATTCAGAGAAAAAGAGTGAATTTGTGGGACAGAGAGAGAGAGAGAGAGAGAATGAGACGAAGAGAGAGAGAGTGAGAATAGGACAGGGTGACACTGAGAGAGAGACATATACAAAGGGAGTGAAAGAGATACACTGAAAGAGAGAGTGAGAAGAAGTGTGAAAGACAGAGTGAGACAGTGAGAGAGAAACACTAAGAAAGAGAGTGTGAAAGAAAGTGAGAGAGAGAGAGTGAGAAAGAGACTCACACACAGACTGAGAGAGAGAGAGAGAGTGAGAGAGAGAAAGAGACACACAGTCTAAGAAAGAGAGAGAGTGTGTGTGGGAGAGACGGAGAGAGAAAAAGACGCAGAAAGATAGAAAGTGTGAAAAAGAGAGAGTGAATGAGAGAGAGAGACAGGAGAGAAAGACACAGAAAGAATCACACACGCACACACACACACACAGAGCGAGAGAGAGAGAGAGAGAGAGAGAGTAAGAGAGATAGAGAGAGAGAGAGTGGCTGAGTGAAACAGAGAGTGTGAGAGACTGAGAAAGAGACACTGAGAGGGGAAGAGAGAGAAACACCCAGATAGTGAGTAAGTGATTATAGAAAAAATGATTGAGAGAGAAAGGGGTGAAGAGAGAGCCACACACAATTACACTCAGAGTGACAGAGAGAGAATAAGAGAGAGAGAAAGACAGAGAAAGAGTGAGACAGAGAGAAAGAGAGTGAGAGAGAGAGAGAGATGCGATCTCGGGCTGGGAGAGAAACTGGTATGAGTGAACGGAATTCTTAACTAAAAGACAAGACGACAGTGATTGAGACTCGCACCCACAGATACATCCATCAGCAGCATTAACCACAAGCAAATGGTGTCAGTCTTGAAACTTGGCGCCGTTCCGGTAGGACGATTCTTTCAGCCATGTTTTATTCTAATTAGGATCTCCCAACATGTCACTCATTTGAACCCGGATTGCATAAATAAACAACTATCGAACGACGAGGATGTGGCTCGTCTGGCGTAAGGAAAATAGAAAGAAGCCAAAAGCCCACTCTGCCGAATAGAGAAACAAGAAACACTGGCATAGGAGACCATTTGTGCAGACACACACACACACACACACACAAACACACACACACACACACACACACACACACACACACATATATATATATATATATATATTCTCAGCGTACACATAGTCCTATCTTTGGATGAAATAGATGTGTTTGACATTTCAACTGTGTGCAAACAAATGACTTGCATTCAATCGAATTGTTTGAAATATAAATTTTTGCCAATTTGTAAACAAATGTTTGTGATCATCATCATGTCGCACCATCAGCACGAATATTCCTAACACTCTTTTACCACCCGTCCCTATCGTCCATTGTTTCCGGTAATCTCCAGGACAACACCCCGTATCGGCACAGAGCTGCTATATGTAGGTTTGAGCTGGTCATCCTGCCTTTGCTCGTTCATGTGAAGTGGTCCACAGGAGTACATCGCTTATGAACTCCTCCCTACCTCTCCAGCACTGTCCCGCATGTCTGGTTCGTCTAATTTTGATAGTTTTCATGATGGGTGGTAGGTGTCCTTACAGCTGCTGATTTGTCTGGTGCTGCCTCCAGGACTTGTTCAATATTGCTCGCTGCATTCTTGTATAGTTACCGTCAAGACTTTTCTCCATACGTTTAGTTAGCGTCCATGTAGTGCATCTATATAGCAGTGTCGACACGAACGCTGCTTGGAAGAAATTGCGTTTCATTTTATCGGTCAGGTCTGACTTCCATATGACCGATAGTCTATCGATAGCTGTCCATACCTTTGCAAGTGCATTCATATAGAAGTATCGGCACGACCGATGCTTGGAAAAAATTGCGTTTAAAATCATTTAACTGTGTGCAAACAAATGAGTAATATTGAATAGAATTACTTGTGTAAAGGAGCAATACTTGTAACTTCTTTAGTAAGTGCAAACCTATGATTAGTACGGAATAGAATTATCAGTGCTAGCTAACAGCAATTGAAACCATTTAACTGTGTAGAAATAATATCAGAATTAATAGGCAAACAAATTAGTGGAAACTAATTTAAAAATGAAATTCACTTATAAATCATATATGTATAGCCATTAATTGTGAGCAAACAAATGATTAATAGTAAACAGAATTATATGTAATTGATAAAAATACTTGAAACCATTTAACGGTGTGCAAAGAAAGAGCTTAGACTCAATTAAAATGATGTCTACAAAATGAGTTTACAAATCATGTATTTGATATGTATGTATAAAGAGGATTTGGCATTTAATAACCTACAATGGTTGATATGCCAAAAAATCCAAAAGTAATTGGAATAATACAGGGTTCTTTCTTTACTTACCAACTTGACCCAGAAACAAAAAGACTAGAGAGAAGATTTGAACGTCTTCAATTGAAGTTTTGAAAAAAAGAAATAATCCGCGGTGTTCGACCAAACCTGTTTAGATAATGATTTGCTGCCTAAGTATACTATATATATATATAATAATAATAAATCAATATATATATTAGATATATATATATATATATATATATTTAATTCATGAAATATAGACTGCGAGACTGGGTTTAATGGAGTTTTTAGCCAAACAACAATCATCAAGCAATTGACCAACACTATATCTAATATATATTTATTTATTTATTTATTATGATATAACAGCTCTATCCAAGATATTGAGCACTCTCCATATTATATTGCACTTGGTTCGACACATACCCACAAAATGTTTTGGTGACATCCAACACTCTTATAATATATATATATATATATAGTTTATACACTTGTGTGGGAAATTAAGAAGAAACTAGGAGCAGATCCTATATTAAAATGGGTGATATAAAAAAAATGTCGTAAGTATAAGTAAGTAAGTAAAGTTAGCGACCATAGTCGAGGGTGACCCGAAGGCTCCCTTTTCGATAGCTACTACACCAAGGTGTAGGGGAGGGCGCTACTCCATTCCCTGGATTGCACCACTTTACCCTTGAACCGTACCTTATAATGCTGAGTGTTAAGCAAGGTGGTATCAAGTTCCATTTTTAAAGTCTTTGGTATGACTCGACCTGGGATTGAACCCAGGTCTCCCGGGCCATTGGCGAACACTCTAACCGCTGGGCCAATGTCCCGGTTAAAACATTGTAATTTATGGAAGAAAAAAACTTACCATAGCTTCCTACAATTGTCCCAACGAATTACTTCATCAAAGGTGAGAAATGATTTTTAAAAAGTTGGGTATAAGGTAGATATATCATGAATTAATTCAAACTTATTTATTTATTCATTATTTCATTATTTATTATACATAATTTTATTCATTTATTCAATTTTTCATGTTATTATCCTTTCAAACGGTCTTTTAATCTAATAAATGTAAGTTTGGTCCAATTATTCTTTGGTCAGAATCGTCCTAATGATCCGGTTAGGTGAAGCCGAGATAGATTTTTTTTCTGGCTCTGGCGAGATAGATTTTTTTCTGGCTCTGGCGAGATAGATTTTTTTTCTGGCTCTGCCGAGATAGATTTTTTTCTGGCTCATATATATATATATATATATATATATATATATAGTATTATTCGCTCCAGTTAAACCAGAGTTGGGAGTAATTCCATCAGGACAAGAAAACCATTTTCCGGGCAAAGAGCTCAATGTATATATATATATATATATATATATATATATATATATGTATGTATATATAACTAAATATATATTAGTTTTTATATATATTCAATAGCATAGGAGCTTTTCTGCGACCATAGGTTTTGACGGCATGAAATCTTTGGTCGCAGACAAGGTTCCATGCTATTAAATATATATAAAAACTAATATATATTTACTTATTACCATCATATAACAGCTCTATCACAGATATTGAGCACTCTCCAAACTATACCGCATATCGTCTGCCACAAACCTACGAAGTAAGATAGAGACAACCAACACCGTTATAATATATATATATATATATATATATATATATATATATATATACAGAGAGAGAGAGAGAGAGAGAGAGAGTCAGAGAGAGAGACGGCGACAGAGAGACGGATAGAGAGACTGTGTGTGTGTGTGTGTTAGATAGATTGATATCGATATCTATTTATCCCTCTATGTCTGTCTGTCTGTCTGTCTCCCTCTCTCTCTCTCTCTCTCTCTGACAATATATATATATATATATATATTCTTAGGGAATTTCTTGAAAGGACATTAATTGTGTTATTCGGATCTACTGAGTTCAAATCATGCATTTGTTTCTCTACGAACCTATCTATTTGTGTGTCTACCTATTATTATTCACTTGCCCTGCCGCCATTTGGCATTTTTGTCATAATTGAATTATTATGTCCTACTTTTTTCATTTACCATAAAACACTTTTTTCATAGCTGCACCACCAGGAGGTTTTTCCAATGTATTCAACGCCTATTTTCCTAAAGAGTGTTAAAAAATGTCTGCATATTGTAAAATACATGTATATGCCTATATGTGCGTTTATGCATATATGCATGTGTGTGTGTGTGTTTGTGTGTATTGTGCATGCTTATATATATATATATATATATGCATGTACATTTTCATATATATATACATAAGTGTGTGTGTGTGTTTAAGTGCAAATATGGTAATATGTATACATATAAAAAAGTATATATATATATATATTTCATTTTTGTACATTTATATATATATATATATATATATATATATATATATATATATATGTATGTATGTACAAGTATGAAAAAACGTATATATATATATATATATACGTATATATATATGTGGGGGGGGTGTTTTCATATTTATATATTCATACATACATCATAGTATCTAGAGTGTGCATCAATGATCAGGGAGACCGGTGTTCAATCCAAGGTCGAGTCATGACTGACTCAAAAAATGGTACTTGATACCTTCTTGCTTAAAACACAGCATGGTAAGGTATGAATCCAGGATAAGTGAACCAATCCAAAGAAAACGGTACCGCCCCCCAACACATTGTTGTAGCTATTAAAAAGGAAGCCTTCGGGTCGCCATCGACTACGTTCGACCAATTTATTTGCTTATATATATATATATATATATATATATATATACAGAGTCAGGATAATCTTTAAATGGCCGTTTTTATTCTCACGTACAGAAGCAATCTTTATAAATGAGCAGCAATAGTTCCCCGATCGAACTATTTAGTCCTGGCCGTTGTCCCGTAGGATTCGTGTGTCCAGAACCTGGTTAGGAACGGCGTTTACCCGTAAAAACACTAAAGTAAAAGTTCGCTCTTTGGATGTAGACACAGACTACTTTAACATTATAACAGGTGTACTGCAAGGAGACACATTAGCCCCATATCCATTTCAAGTTGGCAAAGGAAAGAAGTAGAAGATAGGTCGCACAAACAATTACGGACGCAGACTACGCTGATGTCATAGCGCTTCTGTAAAATACACCCACCTAAACCGAAACCCTGCTGCATGGTCAAGAACGAGCTGCTGCAGGCATAGGCCTCCATGTCAACGCAGAAAAGACGGAATACAATTGCTTTAATCAAAGAGCCAACATTTTCACACTAAATGGTAGCTCTCTGAAACTAGTGGACAACTTCACCTACCTAAGAAGCAGGGTCTCATCAACCAAGAAAGACATCAACACGTGACGAGCAAAGGCAAGGATAGCTATCGATAGACGATCGGTCATATGGAAGTCAGACCTGACCGTTAAAATAAAACGAAATTTTTTTCTACATGGACGCTTCCTAAACGTATGGAGAAAAAGCTAGACGGTAATTACACAAGAATGCCACGAGCAATATTGAATATGTCCTGGAGGCAACATCCCTCAAAACAGCTGCTATACGGCCACCTACCACCCATCACGAAAACCATTCAAGTTTGACGAACCAGACATGCAGGACACTGCTGGAGAAATAAGGGTAACCTCATAAGTGATGTACTCCTGTGGACCCCATCACATGGACTAGCAAAGGAGGAACGATTTGGTAGAACATATATACAACAGCTCTGTGCCGATACAGGAGAAAATTCATACCCTTTGATAAGAATATAAAGACTGAAGCGTTTAACGTTGACAAATAATGCAAGCTTTGAATTATTTGCCAACGTTAAATGTCTCAGGGTTTAAACCTTTATCCAGGCAGATGAATTATAGAATTAAATTCTTGGAAAATTTATACGCCTTGTTGAAGGCTTAAAAACCACAACGTTTAACGATGGCAAATGATTGAAACTATGAATGACATCATCCCCTGAAAACGCAGTGCTTTTTTCATATACATTTTAATATACATATTCAAAGAACTTTAATGACTCTGGTTTTATAGCTGTGCATTTTCAAACAACAAATTTAAAACTTCCATATAAGAAACGTCGAATATATGTTCAAAAAGTATATGTTAAAAAATCATCGAAAGAAAACTCTTAGTTTTTTCACATACTTCTACATTTACATAGTGCGAATGCCTTTAGAAAAAAAAGAGAAGGTACAAAGGAAACTAAAATCTCTAAATAGAACAAAGCAGGATTTTTAAAAAAGATGGTTACGTGTAATGAAAAGAAAATAAAAGATGAGGAAAGATTAAAATCGACGTAGATAAAGAATAAGAGAGACAGGAGAATAGCAAAAATAAGTAATAAAATACACAGATAATAATAATAATGGACATAGCTAAGAAAAGGAGACTTTAAAAGAGAAACAGAATCTATCTTAATGGCAGCACAAGACAGCGCCATAAGAACCAATCATATCAAAGTGAGGATAGATAAGACGCAACAAAATAGCAAATACAGACTATGCAGTGAAAGAGATGAAACCATCAATCACATAATAAGCGAATGCAGCAAATTAGTTCAGAAGGAGTACAAGGCTAGACACGACTGGGTGGACAAGGTGATCCACTGGGAAATGTGCAAGAAATTTAAATTTGACCATGTCAACAAATAGTATATGCACAACCCAGCATCTGTCCTAGAAAATGACATGCACAAACTTCTGTGGAACTTTGATAAACAAACGGATCACCTAACCTCGGCCCGAAGAACAGACCTTATAATAATCAGCAAAAAAAGGAAAATCAACAAAATTGTCGACATTGCTGTCCCGGCAGACCATAGAATAAAACTGAAAGAATGTGAAAAGAGAGATAAGTACCTCGACCTTGCTATAGAGTTGAAAAAACTATAGAACATGAAGGTGACAATCACACCAATTGTGACTGATGCCTTTGGCACGGTAACTAAAGGATAATTAAAGGGCCTGGAAGATTTAGAAGTTGGCAACCGAGTGGAGACCATCCAAACAACAGCATTATTGAAAACGGCCAGAATACAGAGAAGAGTCCTGGAGACTTGAGGAGACTTGCTGTCACTCAATCTCAAGTGAAAGACCATCAGCTTACGCTGATGTGAAAAACTGTAATGAGTAATAATTATAATAAATGTGAAAAGAAGGAAAAGTACCTCGACCTTGCTAGAGAATTGAAAAAGCTGAGGAACATGAAAGTGACGATCGTGCCAATTGTGATTGGTGCTTTTGGCACAATAACTAAAGGATTATTAAAAGGCCTGGAGGACTTGGAAGTTGGCGGACGCGTAGAGACTATGACAGCATTGCTGAGAACGGCCAGAATCCTGAGAAGAGTTTTGAAGACTTGAGGAGACTTGCTGTCACTAAAACTCCAGTGAAAAACCATCAGCTAACACTGATGTGAAAAACTCTAAAGGAGTAAATTATAATAATAATAAAATAATCCCGCAAATAATTTCCTACCTAAAATGATAATTTTCAAAATTTATAAAATGATAATTGTAGTCTGAGCTGTCAATATTAACGAATGCGGTACACTGACCTAAACAAAATTACCTTATTTTTAGAGACTTCGTATATATATATATATATATATATATGAATATGAGCACAGATGTGTTGGCCGACTAGCAAAGACTTATATTCATTTGCTCAATAGGGGATACTGCATGCCGTCAAGTGGACCTGCCACGAAAATGGACGATAGAGATGGATGGCGTTAGAGAGTAAAGTCAATCTGTGCTATTAGTCGATGAAGATGATTATGTATGCGTACGAGCGTACTTATCTAACAGACACTCAGACAGGCCTACGGGGTGTCTCAAAATAAACGCAACCCATTAATATAATAATTATTTATTACAGAGGCAAGCAGAATGGTACTATTTACCAACCCCTCCGCTCGGGCAGGATATGACACAAGGTCAATTTTTAAGCAGAGTTTAACAGGTTTGAATTCAGAGTTTTCCTTCTCATAGGCAAGCAGAATGGTGGTCATTTGGAATACGTCCAGTAAAAAATGCTTCCTTTGAGAGAGAGAGATCACATCAGTTTTTTTTTTTTAATTCTTATGATATCAGCTTCCAGGACATGCAAACTTTTTTTCGAGTTTCTTGTCTCAGAACTAAATCATAATCATATTAATGGATTGTATCTATTTTAAGACAGTTTTGAATGATTTTATCTCCAAATAAGTTGCAACGAAAGATATTTTTCCTCTTTTGTTCTAGGCATTGTGATCGAGGATTGATAGTTGTTATTGTATACTATTTTTAAATCTGAAACAAAAAAGAAGATAAGATTATTATTATTATTAGTGTTATTAGTAGTCACGTGGGTCTCATGTATATTGTGACGCACAATATATACTGAGACACTCTATATATATTGAGACAGCATGCATAAGATTTGAAAGAACCAACTCTAGATCGGGGTAATTTATGCTTAAGTTTATGAATATATCTATATATATATGTGTGTGTGTCTGAGTGTGTGCACGCGAATCTGTTGGTTGGTTGGTTGGTTTTTCGGTCATATCAACCCATGTAGGTAATTTAATGCTAATACTTTTAAATGAGCCAGAGCTCATCTGTTTGCGCACAGTTAAATAGATATAGATTGATGATTTGTTAGATAATATTTTCTAAGTAATTTTATCTTAATTTTTCTTGGTAGAACTTATTCGTTTGCCCACAATTGAATATTGCTGCAAGACTATTAAAGGGTTTCAAGTATTGTTATCTAACACTAACAATCCATTCTGATATTAATCATTTATTTACAAATTGGGAAGTGGTTTCAAGTATTGCTCCCTCTAATAGTTTTATTTGTACACAGTTAAATAGTTGCAAGTACTCCTATTCAATACAAACCATTCTATTCAACACTATTCGTTCATTTTCACACAGTCAATGGTTCCAAGTACTATGATAAACTAATAATTCAGATGTTTTTTGGGGGCGGGGTTGCACGCAGTAGAATGTTTTTTAAATGTCCTAATAGTCTGTAATAGTTTAATTTGCCCACAGTTAAATGATCAAACAATTTTACCACTCTGGGCCAGAGTGGACTTGGGAGTAATGACAATGAAGGAGTATTTTACATTCCTCAGAAGCTCTAGGATTGGAGCCTCAACATCAGATGATTTACTATCATATCCAGAACTCTAGTTCTATTTGTCCCATTGATGGGACATTAACAAGAACTACCCTTGAGTCATAGTCGACCTTGGTTGCATTGGCATTGACGAGTTACCCCCAATCCCCAGAGCTCCAGGACTGAAGCCTCACCATTTTATGACTAAAAGTCGTATGTAGGACACACGTTGTACAGGGTTTTACCACTCTGTAAAGAGGTAGTCGTTATATTCTTCTTCCCCAGCCAACTATGTGTGTGTGTGTGTGTGTGTGTGTGTGTGTGTGTGTGTGTGTGTAAGATAGAGAGAAACAGAGACCGAAACCCCATCTACAGATTTGTTTGGTTTGGTTTGGTTTTAACACACATCAAACATTGTAGGTTATTTAATGCCAAATCCATTTTCATACATATAAACAGTTGTATTTCAAACAATCCACTTTAGTATAAGTATAGTTGCAATATCAAAACAGTTCTATTTCAAACAATTCAGTTTAGCTTAAATTTGGTTTGCTTTGATGACATATCAACAATTGTATGTTATCTAATGCCAAATTCATTTATATGCAATAAAGGAGTACTACGCATTCCCTAAAGCTCCAGGACAACTAGAACGTCACTATTAGATTGTTCAATGTCGTATACAGGACACTCGTTGTGGGTCAGTCTTACCCGTCTGCAGAGAACCAGTCAGTGTATTCTACAGCCCCAGCCAACTGGGCAATCTACCTATTTGTGTAATACGTGTTAAAATTGATAAAGTTTATAAGTATGCACAAACACACACACACAAACACACACACACACACACACACACACACACACACACACATATGTATATATATATATATATATATATATTAGGTTTTTATAATCTCTTTAATACGAACGTTCAGGTCAGTATAAAGTAGGTCGTATAAGAAATTTTTCTTCTGCCCTGGATCTGATAGCTTATTACTTCTCATTAAAACCGTTTTTTCTTTCTATCTTTTCTTTTTATTTTGTTGACTTTTTTTTTTAATGTTTTATCTCTTTCATCTACAGGCTGTATGTTCGTCTATTCGATTACTGTATTTACACATCCTGCACCCGTTCCCCACAGCCACATTTTTTACGATTGCTTCGTGCAAAGCAAGACAAAAAAAAATAAAGATAAAAATAAAAATATAATAGGCCATCTTTTTTAAACATCCGCCAGGACGCCAGTTTTTATTTACAAAAGTTCGAAAAGAATGCAAGTGGCTACGTCTCCATGGCAAATAAATCTTATGGTTGTGGGTTCGATCCCTACCAGGGGCTGGATACAGTATGTATGCACCACATTGACGCCAACAAAACTTCGAGAATCTACACAAGAGTATTACGAGCTGATGGAACAAATCATGGAAGTAACACCCATCGAAAGAATAGCCTAGCGGACACTTTCCTTTCATCTAAAAAAACATTTAATTCAGACGAACAAGATATGCGGAACACTGATAGAGAAAAATATAAGTGACCTCATATGGACCCTTTCCTATAGACGAGCCCGAGCTGGTCTACCAGAAAGAACTTATCTACATCGGCTCTCCATGGACACAGGATGTAATTTGCCGGAAGCGATCAATGATATGGAAGGATGGAGAGAGAAAGAGAAATATAAGCAGTCTGCGTGACTTTAGGATATATATATATATATATATATATATATATATATATCATCATCATCATATCGTGCTGGCAGCACGGATATCCCTGACCCTCTCTCGCCACTCCTCCCTATCGTTCATCGCTCTAGGTAGGTCTTCAGGACAACAACCTGTATCCTCACATAGCTGCTGAATGTACGTTCGTGCTGGTCGTCCTGCTTTTGCGCGGCCGTGTGTGGGGATCCATAAGAGTACATCTCTTATGAGTTCATCTCTGCTTCTCCAGCAATGTCCTGCATATCTGGTTCGCCTAACTTGAATAGTTTTCGTGATAGGGGGCAGGTGGCCGTACAGTTGGTGTCTTGTGGGGTGCTGCTGCCAGGACTTGTTCAGGATTGCACGCAGCATTCTTATATATATATATATATACTGTGTAGAGGTTTATGGATCTCACTTGCTTATTTGGTGAGTAAATAGAGAAACAAATATTGGAGTATTATTAAATAGTGTTCAATATCAATGATAGAGCATATTTATATATATATATATATATATATATATATATATATATATATATATTTTACTTGGTAATGTCTGTGACCCTGGGTTTCATGCTTACGCACTGGTCAGTCAGACTCAGTAAAGCATGAAACAAAGTGTCACTGACACTACTATGTAATATATATATATATATATATATATATATATTACTTTAATGTCATGCTTTTAAATATAGATAAAATATTATGGGATTTACTTGCCTGAATTTGCGTTTAGCAAACACTATCTCACTGGTCATTAAGCTATAATGAGTTCTAGCCGAACTGGAGGACATTATATGCTTTCCAGTGTAATCTCGGCAAAGTTTTCGTTTGCTTTCTTTGTTTTAATAGAATAGCTGCCTTTGTGGGTAATTAAATGCAAAAAAACATCTTTGTAGAAGAACAGTAGTGGTACTATTTAACCCACAGTTAGAGGGTTCATGCTTTTACCAAGGTTATTAGTCCGTAATTGTGCGACTGTGTTGTATTTTGACCTTCGACCCGGCCAAAAATGTCATTCAAAATGATGCACCGGAAGGAAGTGACACATTCCAGTGGCAGTTATGAGAGGAAATTGCGCTGGTGAGCTCGGCTGATAATATGGGACAAGGTGAAGGTCCCACTTCAGAGTGATGCACCGGATGAGAGTGACCTGTGAACTGCATGACAGTTATTTCCGCTTGATGACGATCAAACATGCCATTCCAAAGATTGAGTGGGCATTGAACTATTATATAACTCAGTCAAGACAGAAGTCAGACAGGAGACGGAGTTATAGATGTGGTAGGGAAAGCCACGCCAGGCCGAAGGGGCTCGGGGCCCCCGATTGAGTTGGGGTCAGGAGAAGTTGCTGATAAGATGCAGCAAAGAAAGCCATCACCCAGCAGAGTGGGCCTCTGGGCCTCCGGTTGAGCAGCCCTGGAGAACGAGAAATACACAACGCTGATGGCCATAAGAGTGGGGGTCAATGTATTGCAGTTCTGTTCGGTCTCCAACTCCCTCTCACACGCAAACCTTGAATAACCTTTTCGAACTCTTACAATAAAGGGAGAGGTACATATTTTTTTAAAGGAACCTTCGCTCGTCCTTTATCGTTGTGTCGTTGTGATTCATTCTGCATAAATTTGCATATGAGTATATAACAACTGGAGCTTTAACTCGTTTACAACTATGTCACAATCTAACGCGTTAGCCACTACGCAGCGGGCCTGACTCTCTCAACTAAAGAAACATAAATAAAATAAAAACACTTCAGCGTTGTTGTGATGGTTTATAACTTGAGATAAGCGGTTTTTTCTCGTTTGTCTACTGTCGAGTCTGTGTGGCTATATATATATAGCACTACTATATATATATATATATATATATACAGTAGTAGTACTATAAATATATATATATATAGAGAGAGGGAGGGAGGATGTACTCGTAGTGCCGTGTCACTTTGTACTTTTCCTACCACGGGATATTAGCGTCGTAGGAAAAGTACAGAGACATAGCGGTGACCATGTAGTGTAATGGTTAAAGTGATTGACTGCGGATTCGTAGTAAACGACTTCGAGCTCCAATCGCGCTATTACGTTCACTTTTTGGCAAATACCTTTGGAAAAGTTATGAATTCCCTTATCATCCCAGCTATGGTTATATAGTACCACTGCTGTTCTTCTAGAAGAAGGTCTTTGGGATTAAATAACCTACAAAATTTGATATACCATGAAAAACAAACTAAACACATACAGAGCGATACGAGTTCAATTCCTGGACGAGGCTGATTGCATTTCACAGAGTGCTTATACGATTGGGAAAGGTAGACATATAGCTATTCTCGGTCTATTTATGAGTAAATAGTCGAGCAGATTGGATTCTCTACCGTTGGTTAGGCAACCAGTCTAAGAGAAAGAAAACTCTGAATTTAAACCTGTGAAACTCCACTTTGAAAACTAGACCTTGCCAGTGCATAAGGGGTGATAAATCATAATCATGTCGAGCACGGATATCCCTGACCCTCTCTCGCCACTTCTCCCTATCGTTCATCACCTCCGGCAGGTCTTGAGGGCTACATCCTGTATCTTCACACAGCTGCTGTATGTATGTTCGAGCTGGGCGTCCTGCTTTTGCCCGGCCATATCTGGGGTTCCATAGGAGTATATCACTTATGAGCTCGTCTCTGCTTCTCCAGCAGTGTCCTGTATGTCTGGTTCGTCTAACTTGTATAATTTTCATGATGGAAGGCAGGTGGCCGTATAGTTGGTGCCTTGTTGGGTGTTGCCGCCAGGACTTTTTCAATATTGCTCGCAACATTCTTGTGTAATTGCCGTCTAGCTTCTTCTCCAGCCGTTTAGTTAGCGTCCAAGTAGTGCATCCATAGGGTGATAAATACAGATATTCTGATACGTTCCGCTTTATTTCTTTTGAGTTAAAATCTACGTTTCTTTTCTTTCAGGAATGCATTTAATTTCAACTTAGTTCAATTTTTCTTAAATTGACCGAATGCTTGTTTAAATTTATTTATTACATTAAAAAACATTCTATTGGTTCGGTTTATTGTTTTAAGGGCATATCAATCTTCTTAGGTTATTTGATACCAAAGCCATCATTCTCGGACAGTTTATATCTTTCCCATGGGTTTTTGACCGAAAGTGAATGTAATAGCACGACTGGAGTTCGAACTCACTTACTACGATTCCACAGTCCGGCGCTTTAGCCCTTAAGTCCATGTGGATATCGCCGTGTCACTGTGTACGTTTCCTATGACACCTTCTCTACTATTGTTATCAGTATCGATTTTTCTATTATTAACCATTTTTCGTATGAGTTTAAATCAATTTTTATGGTGTCATTTGAATATTAGTTCATTACGTTTATTTAATAGTTGGCAGGTAATTTGTTTTTCTAATGCTGCTTATTTTTTCCTTCAGGAAAATGTTACATCAGCTATTGAAGCTTCCAGAAGTAGAACATTTCTTCTTAAATCTCCACTTAATTCATGGAGTTTGGCCCCTACCTCTCAAACTCCAAATCCACCCCAATAGGACTGTTTTGTTTCTGAGTAAAAGGTTGGAAAAAGTGGGTCTATGATTGTAGAACCTCTGTTTCCAATTTCAGGTTAGATCCCAATATAAACCCTCTCCAACTTACTATTTTCCATCGGAAAAATAGTTGCTTAGTAGACAAGTTTCTCCGAATTACATATTCATTCTATAGTACAATTGTCTTTATTTCTACAATTACATAGTAATTTAATTGTTTACTGATTATCAATTAGCGATTTGTTTATTAAATTCTTATTACGATAATAAAATATTTAAGATATATTATTCGTGCAAGAGTAACTAATTTTTAGTGTGTTCCTATTAAAAATTTTATTCAATGGGTTGTTTTTCGTTGAAATATCAATTAACTTATAGGAGTATTTTCCAGTATTAATATTTGAAAATTTACAGAAAGAGAAGGTAAACCAGATTAAATTTCTTTTCCATTCCTTAGCAGGAAATTGGAAACAGGCGTTCTACAATGATGAGGAAAAATTAATGGTATCTGTATTACAATTGATATTATTAGTAATGTGATAACGGTAACAACAACAATTACAGCATTGTTGAGAATGGCCAAAATACTGAGAAGAGTCCTGGAGACTTGAGGAGATTTACTGACACTCAAATTTCAGTGGAAGGAGTAAATGATAAAGATAAATTAACAATTAATGTAATCTTCAGTATCATCATGCCGTGCCGCTGGCACGGATTTCCCCTGACCCTCTCCCGCCATTAGTGTCGATTGTCCACCACTCTGGGCAGGTTTTCCATGCTACATCCTGTATCAGTACAGAGCTGATATTGATAGGTTCCAACTGGTCACCCAACCCTTGCTCGTTCGTGTGAAGGGGTCCACGGGAGTATATCGCTTATGAGTTCGTCCTTACTTCTCCATAAGTCTCGTTCTTCTAATTTGGATGGTTTTCGAGATGGGTGGTGGGTGACCGTACAGTTGCTGTTTTATGAGATGTTGCCTCCAGAATTTGTTCAATAATAGTTACCTTTTATTAGTAGTAATATAACCATTAATAATTGATAATTACTATTATGATATTGATGATTTAAACGTAATAAAAATGGTAGTATTCAGAACAAAAATATTAGGAAATTAGATAAAGACAAGATTTTGATCTTAAATAGAAATTAAATGAAGCCTATATATTTTTAACTAAACAAGATATGTTTGATATTAGTCATCGTGTTTATCGCCACATTTTCCCTTATAAATACATAGACATATTTTTCTTTTAAAAAATACGTTAATTCATCGTCAAGGCTTTCGTTGCTGAAGGTTTTGTGAAATGAGGTAATTTTTTTTCAGATACGTGACACCAGACCATGATATTACATCCGGTTTTGACACCAACTTCTAGCCCATACCTTTTTGTCTCTCCCTCTAATTTTTAAAGCGGGTAAAAATCGATTGAATTAGTATTTTCATATTCTTGATAATTTTTTCTCTCCATTGTGTGATGGCTATCTGAAATGGTTGGCTTCTCTTATGGAGAGTCCAGCTGAAATAAATTTATAATACCCAAAAGACGTTTTGTTGAGTTTTTCAATTTGATAGATTGATTGATAGGGATCCCTCAGTAAATAAAAGTATCATTTATTTTAATGAAAAATAAATCATTTTCGTAATTTTTTTTCCATAAATGCATTTTTGATCTCTTTTGATTTCCATAAATTTTTTCGATCTCTTAAAAATATTTGTTTTGTGGCTATTCAAAATGACACCAAATCCAACAGAGAGTTCCAATCATGAACAGAAGCCTGTCATCATATTTTTGCAGGATGAGAAGTTCAAACTGTGTGAAATCTACAGAAGAGTGTGTGATGTGGTTGTAGAAGCAAATTTCAGTCGGATTGGTTAAAAAATAAGTTTGCCATTGACTTTTTGGCAAAGAAAAGTTTTGGGCGCAGCTATCCGTAAAATATACGATGCAGACTGTCTTCATGGACGTAAAAAGTCTCTTAACTATTGATCTATTTGAAAAAGGGGCAACTGTAGACAGTGTTTCTTATTTCTTATTGTTTATCCAACTTCTTAGGCAAATTTCACGTTATTCATTGAATGTCCCTTGTATATGCATCTTCGTGTGTGTGTGTGTGAGGAGAGAGAGAGAGAGAGAGAGAGAGAGAGAGAGAGAGAGTGAGGGAGAGAGAGAGAATGAGAGAAAAATAGTTTGGAAAATGATATTAATGTATTTCTCGAGAATTGTAGTATATATATATATTTATTTTAGAAAACAAATCTACGTTAAGTGGAGCGAAAGCATGTTAATTTCTGCATAGTGTATGAAAGTTTACTACAGTATTTTTCTAACTACATTGGTCAACAGTATGTTTATGCGTTTCAGTATTCTAATCTTTACTATATACCGTGGTGTAATGGTTATCGTCGTAGGAAATGGACACGGCGACACGAATTCAAATCCTGGACAAGACTCATTGCATTTTACATAGTACTAATGCCCTTGGGAAAAGTAAGAATCCAATTATTCTCCCTCCAGCTATGGGTAAATAGTAGGGTAGGCTGGGTTCTTCAGCCTTGGTGAGGCAACTAGAAGGAAAACTCTTAATTCAAACCTTAATTAAACTCTGCTTAAAAATTGACCTAGTATCATATCCTGCTCAAGAGGAGGGGTTGTTAAATATATATATATATATATATATATATATATATATATATATATATATATATATTGAAAGATAGACAGAGTCAGAGACAAAAAGAAGGATAAAAGTAGATGTAATGCAAGAAAGAAAATTTGTATAAAAAGGGATCAGTGTAGTAATTTACCAAGCTTTTCTGCTTAAATATGGCACAAAGTTACATGAATAGGGTACCCAGTCACATTCGAGTTTACTCGTGAAAGCTTGCTCGTCTGATGATTGTTGTTTTGCAAAAAACTACATGAAGCCCAGGGTTGCCGACAATATTCCATGAATTAAATATATATATACCTAATATATATTTATTCATTATATATATATATATATATATATATATATATATATATATATATTTAAATGATTTGGTTTGAACTCTTTGTTTTATGGCTCATCATTCATGGTAAATTAATGGCCAAGCCGTCCTTGTAGAACAATTGCGATACTATTTAATCCATTTGTCGAGGATAAGAGGGTTCATTTCTTTCCCAACGGTTTTTCGTCCGAAAGTCAATACTATCGAAACTTCGATTCGAACTCACTTACTACAATGTCAATCTCTATCTCGTTAACCACTACACCACGGGAACTGTCCAATATATATATGTTGTGTCTGTTTAATACAAATTGTGAGTTACCCAGTCGACTGGGCCTGTAGAATACACCGACTGCACCTCTACAGAGGGGTAATGTTATATATTTACAGAATGATTTTTTTATATTAATCATTTTTCGTTAATTATATTTTATCATTCAGTTTGGTTGGGCTTTGAACTATTCGGCACACACATTGAGTACAGTTCACGCTCGCGGGCAGAGAATATGACAATCAAAAATGTCATAATAAAAACCTCAGATAGGAAATGGACTGGAGTGTGAATGATGTCATGCCCGGAAGCGATGAGCTGAGAATTTGATGATTTTGAAAAAGACGTTAGTTGAGATCCGACTCTGGGCCGGGCCAGGCCAGTCCAGCTAGGGGTTTCAGGATTCGCAGCGTGTTTGTTTGGTCAGATTGTACAGTCAGCAAAGTAAAAATTGTGTCTCTCTCTCCTCGTGTCGAAAAACTAAAGTCAAGAAGTTAATAAACGTTTTGTACCTGAACAACGGAGAGTCGTCAGTGTTTCATATTTCCCTGCATCAGTATATTTTACAGTAAGACCCCCCCCCAATGAGTGTCCTAGATATGACACTAAACAATCTGAAACAATCTGGTGGTCATGTTCCAGTGATACTGGAGCCCTGAGGAATGCGGATCACCCCTTCATTGCCATTGCTCCCAGGTCCACCCTTGCCAGGCTTGATAGCACCTGATTGGGCCCTATCTATGGGTTAAATATAACTAACCGCATACTTATGCTTAACTGAATTGTTTAACTAAACTGAATAGCTTGAAATAGAAAAGTTATTGACAATTAAACTTTACTTACATTTAAACTGTGTGCTTATGCTAAACTGAATTATTTTAAATGGTACTGTTTTTTGAAACTGTTCTTGAAGTAAACTGATTTGTTTAATATAGAATTGTTTGGACATTTAACTGTGTGGAAACAAAATCTGTACTCATACTAAACTGAATTAAGTGAATTAAAACTGCTTGACTAAACAGAATAGCTTGAAATAGAAATGTTTTTCACCATTAAACTATACCTACATTTAAACTGCGTACTTATCCTAAGCTAAATTGCTTGAAATAGAACTATTTTCATAAAAATTGATTTGGCGTTAAATAACATACAAAAGTTGATACGCCATAAAAAAATTACCAATCAACGAATTGCGAGATAACAGTTTCTTCCGCCTCAATCCTTCCACTATCGACAGTGTATTAAAAAAAGTCAAACATTTAGGTGATAACATTTACCACATATAAACACACGGTTTAAAGTGATACAAAAATTGCTTGACTCTCTCGACATTTCTCCCAACCCTTTATGTTCAGAGGCGCCTCAAGCATCAAGTAAAGGAACATGGCCTTTGGTCTTTTAGACTAGGAAACAGATGTTACCTAAGGGGAATGTAACCGGAAAGACAGCTATATAACTTGAAAAAACTATTGTTAAGTGTTTTGGCTTGGGGGCACTCAATTAAGGCTATTTAACGCGGGTGTACGAATATGGCACAAGGCCGTTTTTAAGGTGGGTCCTATCGCAGGCAGTTCCAAAAATGCCTCGGACCCCGTCGGCATTCCCCTTTTCGGGGCGCCTCAGGCGCCGGGCGATAAACCCAACCCCTCCGGAGAGGGTTAAAGCCTGGGGGGACGGCCCCCTGAGGCCAGAGGTGATGTATCCAGTGGTGGAACACACCCGAACGGACTGTGCGGCTCGCAACCACAGCCGGTCGAGAGCGCCCCACCCGCGTCCTTGATCCTCAGGGGCCTCTCCCTCCTAGCTCGAACCCTCTCACGAATGTGATTAGTTAATTTGAATATTTTTCTTTAAAATCACGAATGAGAAAGGAAAACAGGTTATTGAAAAATAAGATTAAAAATTAATCACACTTTTCGTCACTTTGTTTTTTCGGACTGTTGTCTTCATTATTACATTCAAAACATTTCAAACGTTTCATATCGGTTGGTTGGTTGGTTGGTCGGGATTTATGATAACTGTGTATGTTATTTAACGCCAAATCCATTTTTATGCAAATATTCAGTTTTATTTCAAACAATTCAGTTTAGCATGAATACGTAGTTTAATGGTTAAAAACATGTCTATTTCAAGCTGTTCAGTTTATTCAAGCAGTGATAATCTAGCTAATTCAGTTTAGTATAAGTACAAATTTTGTTTACATACAGTTAAATGTCAAAACAGAGAAGCAGTCGGTGTATTCTACAACCTCAGCCGACAGGGCAAGTTTTATATCGGACTTGGGAACCCATGCAGTCCTTCGAAACGGAGTCCTTATTTAATCTACTGGTATAGATATTTCTAATTCTATAAACCAAGACCGGATACAAGCTATAGGAAGAATTCATTGTTATTTACCTGTAGTTGGGATTGAACCTGCAGATTATGTTACTTTAAAGCATTTCTCAACCAAATGCTTATATCCATTGAGTCAAATATATATGACGTGTAAGCTCATAGATTCTAGGTAACATTTTAAATAAGCCAGTATTTCCTTATTTGCCCATGTTTAAATGGTTTCAAGTATTACGATTTAACACTAATAATTCTATTCAAAACCATTCATTTGCAGTTAAATGGTTGAATGGTAGACACGTTTGGCCCTTTCAGTTGCTCGGCAAAGATGGCGGCTTTCGCGTGAAGAACCAGCTCTGTATCAATTTGCTGTGAAAGAAGCCCAAAGAAGCAAGGCTCTTTGAATATATCTATCTTTACGTGGTATCAATATTAGAAGTGCCAGACCAACTCTCTCTCTCTCTCTCTCTCTCTCTCTCTCTCTATCTATCTATCTATCTATCTATCTCATATACGGCCTTTTGACATTCGACTTACGTATTAGATAAAAAGAGATTTTATATTTTTGTAAACAAGTGCTATTTCCTCTTCATTCCAGACATTCTTATCTGACTGGAATATTTCTATTTAGTATGAATCATTTGTTAGCACATATTCAAATTACTCCAATTATTGCCATCTAATACCGATAGTTTTATTTTCACACAGTTAAATAGTTTCAACACTTGTTAAGCAACACTAACAGTTCAATCAACTACCAGTCATTTGTTGGCACACAGTTATGAAGCGTTCGAATCAAACACAAATAATTCTATCTAAAATCAATCATTTGTTTGTAAATATTTAAATGGTTTCAAGTATTCCTATGTAACACAAACAATTCTATTTGAAATCAGTCATTTTTTGCATACAGCGAAGTAATTCTATTTGACCCATAAATGAGACCCTCACTCTGGTTTACGATGGACCTGGAATTAATAGCAATAAAGGGGTACTCCCTCCACCCTAACGCTCGAGAACTGGAGCCTCACCATCAGATTTTTAGTGTCATATACAATAGAAAAGAATTAAACCTTACTTACATTTAAACTGCGTGCTTATGCTAAACTGAATTATTTGAAATGGAACTGTTTTTTTGCGGTTGAAACTGTGCTTACACAAAACTGATTTGTTTATTATAGAACTGTTTATAAAACTGGTTATAAACTTTTCATTCCGTGTACGGGGTTCATTTGAGCTCATCTGATATATTAGTGTATAATTTATTGATTTTTTTTCTATTTCTAAAAGCAGAATTAAAAAAAAAAGAATAATGTTTTTTAATAACGTCTAAATTATTTGTCGGTCGCTCGATTTACACTCTTGAGTGTTAGTTTTGTCTATAAACACAAGGTGGTTACATTATTGTCAGCCTAACGAGCCACGAAAACTGTTTGCCTTCGAATCCTGTGAGAAGGAAGGAAATCATAAACCAACACAGGCTAACCGGAAGTCGGTTGAACGTCTGATATTGAGGTACATGAAAGTCGGCCTTTTGGCTGAGCAAGTCCCATTTACAGAAAGTTGGGCGGAAACAGTTTATTCATATATTACAGAGGGTTTTCGAAGAATCCTTTTTTTTTATTTTTATTTTATTTTTTTTTTTAGATTTTTGGCTTCTTTTACCATTGCTTCTTTTTCTTACGCTTCGTTTTTGCTTCTCCTTCTTCAACGACTTCAACTACTGCTACAAATAATTCTTTCGTTGCCAGTTTTCTGTCGTTTGGTTTTTGTTTGCGTTTTTTTTTTCTTTTACAGATCTTTCTTCTTCTTCTTCTTCTTCTTCTTCTTCTTCTTCTTCTTCTTCTTCTTCTTCTTCTTCTTCTTCTTCTTCAAAAACCCCTTCTATCAGATTTTTGGCTACTTTCTCGATTTTTTCTTCTTCTTCTTTTTCTAATTTTTACTTCTTTTTCTCCTTCCTCAAATACTACTACTAAACGACTTCTTTCATTGGCGGTGCTTCTGATTTTTTTCATTTTTTATATATATCTTCCCTTTTATCTTATCTATCATTTTCCTCTGGTATATAAATATATAAACGTATCTTATAATTCCCTCTGTCTGCGTATCTGTATGCGTGTATATATTTATGCATATGTGTGCGTTTGTTGTGTACACGGTTGGGTTTGGTTTCTTTATAAAATGGTATATCAAGCTTCCTGGGTTATTCAATGCTAAAGCCATCCTTGTACAAGAACTTTTCAACCCATAGTTTGGAGTGTAAGGTGGTTCCTTATCTCCCAGGATATTTGTCCAAAGTTTACCGTAATGGCGCGATTTGTGTTCGAAACCGCTTACAACGATCTCGTAGTCCGTCACCTAAGCAATTACACCATGGGGACTCTCCGTGCATACGTGCGTGCAGTTTAATTTGGCCCTTTTTTAATGTCATATCAACCTTCGTGGGTTATTTAATACCAAAGCCAATTTGTCGATGAACAGCAACGATACTACTTAATCCATAGGTGGTGGGTAAAAGAGGGTTGTTTCCAAATGATTGTTTCATTGGTTGATTTAGTTTTATGGCATATCAACCTTTGTAGGTTATTTAATGCCAAATCCTTTTTATACATATATATTAAATATTTATAATTTGGTTTAGTTGGGTTTATTGTATATCAACCCTTGCAGGTTATTTAATGACAAATCCTGTTTATACGTATATATTAAATATATATGATTTGGTTTGGTAGGGTCTATGGTATATCGACCCTTGTAGGTTATTTAATGCCAATTCTTGTTTATAGATATATAATAAATACATATGATTTGTAAACATTTTGTGGATAACATTTTTTACGCAGAGTTAAATGGTTTCACGTATTTCTATGTAATACGAATAATCCTTTCGATTGATCATTTGTTTACCAAAAGTTAAATGGTTTCATAGAATTGCTGTGTAACAGTAACAATCGAAAATCAGCCATTTCTTTGCGTACATTTAAATGGATATATATATATATATATATATATATATATATATATATATATATATATATATATATATATGATTTATTAGTGATTAGTTAGAAGGTATTTTAATTCTTAAACGAATTAGAACGAATATGCTTGCACACTGGTATTGGTTTTGTTTGCACACAGTTAAATGTTTCCAATTATTGCTATCTAACACTACTAATTCTGTTCAATATTAATTATTTGTTGGCACACAGTTAACAGTAATTCAATTTAGGTACTCAGTTAAATAATTTCAAGTATTTTACTGTTTGACATTCATAATCCTATTCAATTATCATTTGTTTGCACATGGTCAAATGGTTCCAAATATTGCAATGCATCACTATGACTTTTATTAAACATCTGTCATTTGTTAACACATTGCCAGCTGGTCAAATAGTTCTATTTGAACCATAGATAGGTCCCTATAAGATACTACCACTCCAGGTCAGAGTGGACCTAGAAGCAATCGTAGATGAAGTGGTACTCCATGAAGCTTCTGCAACAGAAAGTTTAGAGTCATACCAGGACACTCGTTCGGGGAATCTTTCCACTCTGCTAAGATACAGTCGGAGTATTCTACGATTCCAGACGACAAGGTTGTTTCCTATATCCTTATTTTGAGCAAATCTTTATGTATAAAGTAGACATCTATCTGGAATTTTCCAAGCCAAAAACCAAAGCTATGATTTTTTTTTCCTGTCACTAAAAACAGCAAGACTTAAAAAATCTGTTGTGTTTACTTTTGTAGTATGAGCAAAGATTACTAGAACTATAAATGTTGACATTTGAATAATGTTTACTAACTAATAAATCCCCACAAAAATATAGTTTGCGGCTACTAGCTCAAAATTTTATCTGCTAGGGTCATAAATACCAAATCAAGTATGTTAATTTGAATATTTTTAACAACAAGCCACTATCACAGACATCCTCATTCATGTTGCACTTAAATAAAGAATGAGTATTTCCAGGTCAAGAAACAATCATTGAATAACGATGGTTTGGTTTGGTTTGGTTTGTTGGGTTTTATGGCATATCAACCTTTGTAGGTTATTTAACCATATTTACCAACCCCTCCGCTCGGGCAGGATATGACACAAGGTCAATTTTTAAACGTAGTTTAAAAAGTTTGAATTCAGAGTTTTCCTTCTCCTAGACTAGTTACCTCACTGAGGCTGAAGAACCTAGTCTGCCCTACTATTTACCCATAGTTGGAGGGAGAATAATTGGATTCATACCTTTCCCAAGGGTATTAGTGCTATGTGAAATGCAATCATTCTCGTCCAGGATTTGAACTCATGTCGCCGTGTCCATTTCCTACGACGATAACCATTACACCACAGGCACCTCCTTTGTAGGTTATTTAACGCCAAATCCATTTTTATGTAAATAATCTGTTCTATTTAAAACAATTCAGTTTAGCATGAGTACACAGTTTAATTGTCAAAAACATTTCCATTTCAAACAATTCAAGCAGTTATATGTAACAATTCAGTTAAGTGTAAATGCAGTTTTAATGTCGAAAAACAGTTCTATTTCAAATAATTCAGTTAAGCATAAGCACGCAGTTTAAATGCAAGTACGGTTTAATTGTCAAAAACATTTCTATTTCAAGCTATTCAGTTTACTCAAACAATTCATTTTAGCATAAGTATGGTGTTAGTTCGATTTAACCCATAGATAGGGCCCTATCAGGTGTTACCACTCCGGGCCAGAGTGGAACTGGAAGCAATGGCAATGAAGGAGTAATCCGCATTCCCCAAAGCTCCAGCATCACTGGAACTTCACCATCAGATTGTTTAGTGTGACATCCAGGACAGTCGTTGGGGTGGGGGCTTACCCCTCTGCAGAGAAGCAGTCAAATCCATTTTCATATAATGAACAGTTCTATTTCAAACAATTCAGTTTAGCATAAGTACACAGTTTAATTGTCAAAAAAAAATTCCATTTTAAGCTATTCAGTTTTGTAAAATAGTTCTAATTCAGACAATTTAGTTTACTCACAATTAAATGTCAAAGTAGTTCTATTTCAAAAATATCCGTTTAGCATAAGTACACAGTTTAAATATTAAAACAGTTCTATTTCAAGTAACTCAGTTTAGCATAAGTACGCTGTTTACTTCTATTTGACCAATGGATGGGACTTCATCAGGTGCCACCCCTCTAGGCCAGAGTGGACCTGTGAGCGATAGCAATGAAGGGATTTCCCACATTCCCCAAAGCTGCAGCATTACTGGAACCTCACCACCAGATTGTTTAGTGTCATATCTAGGACACTCGTTGGGGGAGGGGGAGTGTTACCCCTCTGCAGAAATGCAGCCGGTGTATTCTACAGCCCCGGCTGACTGAACAAACTGAATAACGATGAATGTTCCCTAAGGCATAATAGTTTGTGATTTTCAAATGGAAAAAAATATAAGAATTTTAATTACCAAGAAGTCGGATTCTCCTTTAATTCATTGGAAGAATATATTTATTTATACACAAATACATGAATAAGTCAGCCTATTCTTGATATTGTTTGGAATATGAACCACAGTAGCATGACTGGAGTTTGAACTAACTCGCTTCATTGAATATTTGTTTTTCAGATCCTAAAATCCCGTTCCGTAATTTGGAATTTCAAAGTAAACGTTTCGAATTACTGATTGTGTTGCTCTGTTTTCTTTAGGCTCCCACATTTTCATTCCCAAGAAATGTACTCTGTTGCCCCAATGAGTAGAGTGTTTGCCAATGGCCCGGGAGACCGAGGTTCAATCGCTGGTCGAATCATACGAAAGACTCAAAAAATGGTACTTGATGCCCTTTTGCTTAACACGCAGCATTATACAGTATGGATCAAGGATAATGTGAAGCAATCTCGGGAAAGGAGTAGCATTCTTCCGTTTACCTAGGTGTAGTAGCTATTGAAAAGGAAGCCTTCGGGTCACCCTGGACAATTGCCGCCAGATTTCCTTACTTTTACTTATATGTATGTGTGTGTGTGTGTGTGTGTGTGTGTGTGTGTCTGTCTGTCTGTCTTGAGGCATTCATTCAGGATTACAATGATAAAGAGTTTCGTTTTGCTAATTAATTCCAATCGTTTAAAGTCTCCAAAAAGAGTTTTATTTTCCTATCTAATTTTCAATGTAGCGTTCCGCTCTGTTCCAGCATTTCTTTGTTGGTTTTCGTTACATACAAACGTAGTAAAATATATAAATTTGTATATATAGATAATAATTAAATTATAGAAAGGTCTGAACGCACTGACATAGATAGATAGATAGATAGATATTTCTTTGTTTCTTTTTTTGTTTATGTTTTATGGAATATCAACCTTTCTAGGTTATTTAATGTCAAATCCATTTTCATACAAATGAACAGTTCTATTTCAAACAATTCAGTTTAGCATAAGTACACAGTTTAATTGTCAAAAAAAAATTCCATTTTAAGCTATTCAGTTTTGTAAAATAGTTCTAATTCAGACAATTTAGTTTAGTAGAAGTATAGATTTTGTTTACTCACAATGTCAAAGTAGTTCTATTTCAAAAAATTCCGTTGAGCATAAATACGCAGTTTGGATATTAAAACAGTTCTATTTCAAGTAACTCAGTTTAGCATAAGTACGCTGTTTACTTCTATTTGACCAATGGATGGGACTCCATCAGGTGCCACCCCTCTAGGCCAGAGTGGACCTGTGAGCGATAGCAATGAAGGGATTTTCCACATTCCCTAAAGCTGCAGCATTACTGGAACCTCACCATCAGATTGTTTAGTGTCATATCATGGATGCTCGTTGGAGGAGGGGTCTTAACCCCTTGCAGAGGTGCAATCGATGTATTCTACAGCCCCAGCCGACTGATAGATAGATAGATAGATAGATAGATAGATATTCTTTTTTTTAATAACTTATCTACCTTCGGGTGTCGAAAGCATCCTTGTAAATGGACATTATATAGTAATTTCTAAGCAATAGTTGGAGGGATAAGAGAGTTCATGCCTTTCGCATTGGTAATAGCGCGACTTTAGTTCGAGCTCGATACTTCAATATTGCAGTCCACTACGTTAATCACTACCTCACGAGGACTTTACCAGATAGATGTACTTTAACAGATTGATTATATATATATTGGAGAAAAAGAGAAATGTATATATATATATATATATATATATATATATATATATATATAAAGAAACAAACAAACTATCTCCTCTTTTATATATTTCTTCTGTAAACGAATACATATAATGGAGCCTAATTTTTGTATCAACTTATCAACGTAGATGAAAAATGTAAAGAAAGAAAGAAAGAAAGAAAGAAATGCTTCAAAATAATATATGTATATATATATATATATATATATATATATATATATATATATATATATATATATATATGTATATATATATATCACCGTCGTTTCTAGCTCGTTCGGGGAATTTCCTGTTTGAAATTTAACTTGCTTTTCCTTTTTCTTTTTTTTTTTTTTTTTTTACTCTCTCATGAGGAAGCAGTACCTTTTTACTTTATTGATATGTAATAGAGTAAAATTGTCAGACAGTTACACTTGGCTTGCTCTTGGCCTCAATGAGTATTATATTAAATCAAATGAGTCGCAGTTTTATATGTTAAAGTCTACTATCTTCGAAAACGATGCAGCTAATCTCAAAATACTCAATAAAGAGAATGTCTGTCATTTTTGCAATAATAATAATAATAATAACAACAAATGTTATACGCACAACCCTTCACCTGTTCTAGAAAATGACACGCATAAACTCCTATGGGACTTTAACATAGAAACGGATCACCTTATCCCGGCCAGAACACTAGACTTTATAATAATCAACTAAAAAAAGAGAATTTGCAAAATTGTCGACTTTGTTGTCCAGTCGGACCACAGAATAAATCTGAAGGAAAGTGAAAAGAAAAATAAGTACCTCAACCTTGCTAGAGAATTGAAAAAGCTGTGGAACATGAAAGTAACGATTGTGCCAATTGTGATTGGTGCGTTAGGCACAATAACTAAAAGATTATTAAAAGGCCTGGAGGACTTAAAAGTTGGCGGACGGGTAGAGACTATCCAAACGACAGCATTGCTAAGAACGGCCAGAATCCTGAGACGAGTCCTGGAGACTTGAGGAGACTTGCTGTCACTCAAACTCCTGTGAAAAACCATCAGCTAACACTGATGTGAAAAACTCTAAAAGAGTGAATAATAATAATCAGAAGGCCAAACCTATTAATAGTACGTAAGTGAAGTTGGCGACCGTAGTGAGGAGAACGCGAAGGCTCCCTTTTCAATAGCTACTACACCGAGGTGTAGGAGAGGGTGCTACTCCTTTCCCTGGATTGCTCCACTTTACCCTTGATACGTACCTTGTTTTGCTGAGTGTTGAGCAAGGGGGTACGAAGTACCATTTTAAAAGTCTTTTGTATGACGAGACCTCAGATTGAACCCAGGTCTTCCGGACCATTGGCGAACACTCTACCCACTTGAACAACAAAAAAGAGAACTTTTCAAATAGTGGATTTTGCCGTCCTGTTGGAAAACAGAGTGAAAATAAAAGAAGGCAAAAAATGTAATAAGTATTTAAACCTTACCACGTTACAAAGAAAGCTAAGGAACATGAAGGAGACAATGATACCAGTTGGAATTAGTGCGTTTGTACGATTCTCAAAGGTAAGTTAAGGGGGCTGGATGAGTTGGAAATCGAAGGACAAGCCGAGAGCATACAAATTACAGCGTTGTTATGATCAGCCAGAATAGTGAGGAGAGTTCTGGAGACCTAAGGAGACTTCCTGTCACTAGCTAACGTTAGTGTAAAAAACTCACAAGAAGCAATATATATATATATATATATATATATATATATATATATAAGAGGAGAAGGAAGAAATATACATATATGTATATATATTTCTTCCCCCTTCTCTCCTTCCTCTTCCTCTACTTCTTTTTTATTGCACATTTATTATTAAGTTCCATTTGAGGCGTACCTAATGATACAGTTATCCTCATAAGGAATGGGACAGTTGTATGCGTTCAAAACCTGGTAGAGTCTGTTTGCTTTCCAATTCACCCATGGAAAAGGCACGAATGTATAAGTTTTACACGAGGGGAAAAATACTGGAGCAAACCGAGTTCTTTAGCCTTTGTCACAACCAATCTAGGAGAATGAGAATATAAAACAGCTTTACTCCTCTTTAAGTAAATAACCTTGAGTGTATGCCTGTATATATATTCTCACCAGGAAAGTGTTTCTCATTGAAATCATCTGGAGGTTGCGGGTTCAATTCAAACGAATAAAAAGGAATACTAATAACTTACCGTATTTGAGATAAAAAGGCGCCCTTTTTTTACTTAAAATATCTTTTAAAATCCCCCTGCGTCTTATATGCCATATGTAGGTTTAAAATTCACGATAGTCAGCCGATGTTAGGTACCTGGTAACTCCTATTAGCTTTAGACTTTAGAGTTACTTTCATATACCTATTGTTATTTAAAAAGCAATTATGTAGATCAAAAGTGTTATCATTGATAATACATATTATATTAATTTCATCACGTTTCATATGAGTGCTTTGTTTCACTAAAAGAAATGAATTAGTCTGTGATTCAAATAAAGGGATCAAATAAAAGGTTCAAATAAAAAGTTCAAATGAATGGTCCAAATAAAGGGTTCGAATAAAGGGTTCAAATAAAGAGTTTAAATGAATGGTCCAAATAATGGGTTCAAAGGAATGGTTCAAATAAAGGGTTCAAATAAAGGGTTCGAATAAAGAGTTCAAATGAATGGTCCAAATAAAGGGTTTAAATAAAGGGTTCAAAAAAAGAGTTCAAATGAATGGTCCAAATAAAGGGTTCAAGTGAACGGTTCTAATAAAGGGTTCAAATAAAGGGTTCGAATAAAGAGTTCAAATGAATGGTCCAAATGAAGGGTTCAAATGAATGGTTCAAATAAAGGGTTCGAATAAAGAGTTCAAATGAATGGTCCAAATGAAGGGTTCAAATGAATGGTTCAAATAAAGGGTTCAAATTAATGGTTCAAATAAAGGGTTTAAATAAAGGGTTCAAATAAAGAGTTCAAATGAATGGTCCAAATAAAGGGTTTAAATGAATGGTTCAAATAAAGGGTTCAAATAAAGGGTTCGAATAAAGAGTTCAAATGAATGGTCCAAATGAAGGGTTCAAATGAATGGTTCAAATAAAGGGTTCAAATAAAGGGTTCGAATAAAGAGTTCAAATGAATGGTCCAAATGAAGGGTTCAAATGAATGGTTCAAATGAATGGTTCAAATAAAGGGTTCGAATAAAGAGTTCAAATGAATGGTCCAAATGAAGGGTTCAAAGGAATGGTTCAAATAAAGGGTTCAAATGAATGGTTCGAATAAAGAGTTCAAATGAATGGTTCAAATGAAGGGTTCAAATGAATGGTTCAAATGAAGGGTTCAAATGAATGGTTCAAATAAAGAGTTCAAATAAAGGGTTTAGTTCGAGATTCTCTGTGGATTCCCGATCAAATCGAACTGTTCGACATTTAAACTGTATGCAAACAAATGACTGATGTTAAACTGAATTGTGAGGGATAAAATTGTTTGATCATTTAACTCTGTGTATCTATAAAATATGTTTACAAATCATGTTTAATATATATGTAAAAACAGGATTTGGCATTGAATAACCAAGTATGTTTGATATGCCATAAAACCAAGCCAAACCAAATCCATCCTTGGAGAAGAAAAGTAATGGCAGTGTTTAACTCATAGCTGGGTGGATAAGAGGGTTTCATATTTTTCCCAAGGATATGAGTCCGAAATTGAAAGTTATAACGGACCCGGAGTTCGAAACCGTTTACTTTTATGTTGTAGTCAAGTACGTTAGCTCCTACAATATAGAAACTCCCCACAAATAAAATCGATTTTTAGACATTGTGACGGTGCATAAATATTTATCCCAGGGCGGGAGTTTATTTTACGCACGTGTGACATCGGGGCTGTCTGGCACTTGACCCCTCGCAAAATAAGTCCTTGTTAAGATTCCTTTTTCGGGCATATGGGAATTGCCAGATAATGTGGGGGTTAATTTGGGGCTAGACTGACCGCCGCTGGCAAGAGGGTTTCCAACTTTCACGTTACACATAGAACTCAATTCTTTTCACCTGTGAGGTACCCAGGAGTTTTTGGCATCAGGTGAACACGTCCTCTCACGGAAACCTCCGTCCTAAAAACTGAAATTCTTTATCCCTACCTCCTCTGACGAAAAGGGTACCATTTCCGACGCTAAGGCTTTGGCCAATCATTTGGCTCCTCCCTCCACCTCATCCTCAGCCGGTCGTGCTACTCAATGACCTGCATTCCCTTCTTCGTCCTACCCGGTCATGGAGTGCAGGTACTTTGACCTTATCTTGGCTGCCCTTAGCGGACAGTCGTGGTGCTTGTTAGTGAAACCCAGAATGGGAAGGGAAGTTAAATCTTACTTCTCCCCTCTCGGTCATATCTTGTGACAATATGTACAATTCTCAAGCCTCTGATAATACCGCAATATATCATCATCTTGAGATATTGAAAGAATTAAGAAAAGTTGAAAGAAAGAAATAAGATAAACAAGATACTTGTTTAATTTCATTTAGTTTATTTATCTAACGGCATACCAAATCCTTTAGGCATATCCAATGCAGAATGCCCCCGTCTTCTGGGGCTGCGGAATACACTGACTGTATCCCTGTAGAGGAGTAAGACTCCCCTAACGAGTGCCCTAGATATGACACTAAACAATCTGATGGTGAGGCTTCAGTAATGCTGGAGCTTTGGGGAGTGCGGTGTACCCCTTTAATGCCATTGCTCCCATGTCCACACTGACCCTGAGCGGTAGCACATGATAGGGTTCTATCTATGAGTCAAATAGAACTAAACAATGTAATCAGTTTAAACTGAATTGTTTGAAAATAACTGACTATTTTACCGTGTCTTTAAACTGCGTACAAAAGCTAATGAATTGCTTGAGAAAGAACGGCTTTTGACATTTAACTGTGTATAAACAAAAAATATGCTTATGCTAAACTAAGTAAGTAAAGTTGGTTACTGTAGTCGAGGAGAACCCGAGGACTCCCTTTTCAATTGCTACTACACCGAGGTATAGGGGAGGGCACTACTACTTTGCTGGATTGCTCCACTTTACCCTTGATACGTACCTTATAATGCTGAGTGCAAAGCAAGGAGGTATCAAGTATCATATTTAAAGTCTTTGGTAAGACTTGACCTGGGATTGAACCCAGGTCTTCGGGACCATTGGTTAACACTCTACCCTCTAGACCAATGAGCAGGTCGGCGTTAAATGACCCGAAAAGAGTTGATACACCGTAAAATAAAAACAATCAATACTTCAAATAAATGAAAGAAATTTTATCGATAAATTTAAACCTAAAATTTAAAAAAAAACGAATCGTACACACACACAAACGGAAATTTAAAAAATCCATTCAAACTACAAACACTAGTAAATTAAAATCTCATTCAATACCCATAAACTGGACCTTACGCCAGACATGTTCTCAGACGAAAGAATCAAGCTAACACACACACACACACACACACACATATATATAGATATGTATAGACATATTCAAAAAAGGAGAAAGAACTATGTGTAAATTTAAAACCACACAGCCCCACACACAAAAATTCCCCAAGACACACATTCACACACACAGACAGAGAAAAAAAAAAGTTCGTGAAACCCAAAACCACTCCAACGCCAGTGCACACGCACACACATACAAACACACACACAACTATAAACATATCAAATATCAAAGAGGGGTAAACACATTCCAAGGAAAAGAGAGGATGACCTCTATATAAGACCCATAACCAATTGAAAAACATTAAAACTGCGAACAAGAATGTGTTCAAGTCTCATTGAGTACCATATTAACAAGATCTTGTGCCACATATGTTCTCTGATGAATGCAACAAGCTGGAAACATACACATATATAATACGTATATAAGAACAAAATAAATAAATTTATGGACCTTCTTATTTTAGAATACATTTCTAAATCTATAATCATAAATATTTTGTCAATGTTCCATTTTTCAACATCTCACTGCTCCTTTATCTCTCATAAACATTTATTGGTGGGGGTATAAATGGTGGAGGTGCCCGAGGTGTAATGATTATCGTCGTAGGAAAAGGACACGGCGACCCGAGTTCAAAACCTGGACGTGACTGATTGCATTTCACATAGCACTAATACCCTTGGGAAAGGTATGAATCCAATCTCTCTCTCCCTCCAGCTATGGGTAAATAGTAGGGCAGACAAGGTTCTCCAGCCTTGGTGAGGCAACTAGTCTAGGAGAAGGAAAACTCTGAATTCAAACCTGTTAAACTCCGCTTAAAAACTGACCGAGCGGAGGGGTTGGGTAAATATGATAAATGGTGTAATGGCTACCGCCGTAGGAAAAGTACATGTTGAGTTCAATTCCTACACTCGGCAATTTGCATACTGCATTGCACTAATACATTTAGTTGAGAAAGATCAGAATCCAATTACTCTCCCAACATAGATCGGAAAGATCGGGATCCAATTACTCTCCCAACATAGATCGGAAAGATCGGAATCCAATTACTCTCCCAACATAGATCGGAAAGATCGGAATCCAATTACTCTCCCAACATAGATCGGAAAGATCAGAATCCAATTACTCTCCCAACATAGATCGGAAAGATCGGGATCCAATTACTCTCCCAACATAGATCGGAAAGATCGGAATCCAATTACTCTCCCAACATAGATCGGAAAGATCGGGATCCAATTACTCTCCCGACATAGTAGGACAGACTGAGCTCTTTAACTTTGGTGCTGCACCATGTTCGTGCAGAGGAGCTAATAAAGATATGATAAAGATTAGGGTACAAACTGCTCTATAGTATCAAGTATTTCTTATACAAATCATTGACTTACAGTTATAAGTAACATGTATTCCTAGCCACTATTAATGATTTTCAAACAGATCTATTCGCTTAATAGATGTGATCCTAGCTGGTGCATCTAGAGGGAACCTAGGAATAATTGTTATGAAAGGGTTCAATAATGAACTAGATTCCCTCCATCGTATACACTTTAGCGTCATAATCAGGAGAAAACCCCTTTTTTGGTGACCGGTCTTATCTCTCTTCAAAAGACGCAGCCTGCTTATTTTAAGCCTCGCGAATTCAGGTTAATGTTGCACTAAGGACATCCCTTTTTTTGACTGAGGAGGCCTACCTCTCTATAGTGGGTGCAGCTTGATTATTTTAAGTCCCACTAGTGTGGTGTAATGTCATACTAAAATCGACCCGTCTTTTGGAGAGTAGGTGGCTTAGCCTTCAGCAGAGGATACAGCCTACTTATATAAACCCTTACCAATGCAGTTGAATATTACACCAAGAACAGCCTCTCTTCTTGGGGAGTAGGTAGCTTAGCCTTCAGCAGAGGATACAGCCTGCTTATTATAACCCTTACCAATGCAGGTGAATATCACACCAAGAGGAGCCCTTTTTTTAGGGTTGGGGTTTCCCTCTGCATTCGAAACCCTTACCAATGCAACTGAATATAACACCAACAACAGCCCTTTTTGGAGGGTGGGGATCACCCTCTGCAGAGAATGAAGCTTGCTTATTCGAAGCACAACCAATGAAATTTAATGTTATCAAAGGCACTTCCTTTTATTGTAGGGTAGGGGGTCTTACTCCTCTGCCGGCAGCTTATTCTAAGCCTTACTTATGCAGTTAAATGATAATCCAAGGTTACCCACTTTTTTAATGGTAGAGGTCTCTACCCTCTTCATAGGATGCAGCCTGTTTATTTTATGGCCCACAAATGCAGTTTAATGGCATATCAAGGACACCCCCTTTTTAATGCTTGGTGTCTCTACCCAATGCAGAAGATGCAGCGGAATTATTCTAAGCCCCACTAATGCAGTCTAATCTAACAGAAAAAAATTTATAGGGTGGCTGTCTTATTCTTCTACTGATGGTAAAGCATTGGTGGCGCTTAGAACGTAGTTTAATGTCATGCCAAGGATACCCCATTCTAGAACAGTGATGGTTTTAGCCCCCTACAAAGGATATAACCAACTTATTCTGTGCCCCACCAATGCAGTTTGATATCAAAACAAGGCCACGCCCTTTACAGAGGGTCAAGTTCTCACCTCTCAGCAGAGTATACAGCCGGGTTATTTCTTGCCCCTTGCCAAATGCAATTTAACATCGTACCAAAGATACCCCCCTTTTTGGAGAATAGGAGTCTTACACCTCAACAAAGGATACAACCAGCTTATTCTTAGCCCGTTGCTAAATGCAGTTTAACATTGTACCAAAGATACCCCCTTTTTGGAAAATAGGGGTCTTACACCTCAATATAGGATACAACCAGCTTATTCTTAGCCTCACCAAAGCAGTTCAACATCGTACCAAAGATACCCCCTTCTTGGAGAATTGGGGTCTTTCACTCAACGAAGGATACTACCAGCATATTCTAGCCCCGCCTCCGGCCCATACAGTTCAACATTGTACCAAAGATACTCTTTTTTGGGAGAATAGGGGGTCTTACACTCAACAAAGGATACAACCAGCTTATTCTTAGCCGCTCCCCCATGCAATTTAATATCGAACCATGGATACCCACTTTTCTGGAGAGTGAGACTCTTACCCCTCTCCAAAGGATTCAGCCTGATTATGCTGAGCCCCACCAATGCATCTTAATATGATACCAAGGATAACCCCTTTTTGGGGAGGGTGGTGATTCAATTTTCTACTGAGGATACGGCCTGCTTATTCTAATCCCCACTAATGCCTTTTAATGTCATACCAGGGACAGTTTCGTTTTTGAAAAGTGTGTAGTGGCATTACCCCTCTGCAAAGGATACAGCCTGCATGTTCTAAGCCCCATAATGCATTTTAATATCATACCAAGAACAACCCCTTATTTGGAGGATGGTGAGCTTACTTTTATGCAGAGGATAAAGTCTATTTATTCTAACCCCTACCAGTGTAGTTTGATGTCATAGCAAGGGCATCCTCTTTTTTGGAGGGTGGGGTTCTTCATCTTCTATAGTACATACAGCTTGTCCATTCTAAACCTCTCCCGTTCAAATGATTATCAAATTTCAAAACCACAAAATATAAGTCAACCTTAATTTCATTTTGACAGCAAATAAAGATATTTCTTCTAGCATAATATTCCTATTTTGAACTCTCTAAACGAAGCGATTAAAATGCCAGTTGCCCAGTTGGCTGGGGCTGTAGAATACACCGACTTCACCTCTGCAAAGGGGTAAGACTCCCCAATGAGTGTCCTGTTTATGACGCTAAACAATCTGGTGGTAAGGTTCCAGTGATGTAAGGGCTTTGAGGAATGGAAAGCACCCCTTCATTGCCACTGCTCCCAGGTCCACTCTGGCCAGGAATGGTTGCACCTGAAAAGGGTCCTATCTATGGGTTAAATAGAACTAACTGCATACTTATGCTAAACTGAATTGTTTCAATTAGAACTGTTTGACTAAACTTATTAGCTTAAATAAAAAAAAATGTTTGACAATTAAACTGTACTTACATTTAAACTGTGTGCTTATGTTCAACTGAATTGTTTGAAATGGAACTGCTTTTGAGATTGAAACTGTACTTATACTCAACTGAATTGTTATATAAAGAACTGTTTTGACATTTAACTGTGTATAAACAAAATATGCACTAATCTGAACTAGCTGAATTAGAACTGTTTGAATAAACTGAATAGGTTGAAATAGAAATGTTTTTGACAATCAAACTGTGTACTCATGGTAAACTGAATTGTTTGAAATAGAAATGATTATTTGCATAAAAATGGATTTAGCGTTAAATAACCTACAAAGGTTGATATGCCATAAAAATCACCAACCAACCAACCAACCAATCAACTAAAATACCAGTTATTTAAATATTTATGAGAATTTCATATTGCGTTTTGCATATCTAGATTTTAGCATTTGTGCAAATGAAGAATGGATCTTTCAAGTCATATTATGATGTGGCCTATTTTGTAAAGACTAAATAATAAAACAAAGGTCAGAAATAAGGGCTTAAATAAAGCAAAATAATAAAAAGCATTTTACATTAAGGTTAACATCATTCGTTTTTTTCTTGCGTTCGTGTTAAATTATTTTATGCATGAAAAATCAAGTTTCGAAGTTATTTTATATCATTAAATTAATTGACTCCTTATATTTTTACGGTTTGGTTGAGGCGCTGAGGAGGAACTAAATCGAAATGGCAGTGGGGCGGCTGCTGAGTTTAATGCGTACCAAATAGTTCTAGATAAAAAGACAAAACAAGGAAACAGTTCCCAAAACAGCAAATGGCGATGACGTCACTGGAGGAGAAAATTCTTCCAAAAAGAACTCTCATATAGAGAGTGGTAGTAGCGTTGGTGGGAATTTACTAAGCTTTTTGCTTAGATGTAGCACAAGGCCGCATGAATGGGGCACCCAATGAGAATCGAACTCACTCGTGCAAATTTGCTAGTCTACGTTGCTAACCATTACACTACTCGAGGTGCCTATGGTAGTCGCGTTGGTGGCATCACTGAGATGGTCATTTGGTTTAAGGTTATTTTGTTTAATGGCACGAGGATCATTAAATAAGTTTCCAGACTTTTTTCGTACGGGCACTTTTATTGATAGTACACACATGGAACTCAAGTCCCCTTCGTAGAAATCTCCTCCGGCTGCAATGTACTTGTTGTACCGTTCCAATAACATCTGGAAGGCCTCGTGGAAATCCGCTTGTGTGAGCATGTCAATGACCTTCGTCACAGCCTCTTTCATCTCCTCAATTGTCTCATAATGACAGTCTCTAGGTTTTTTCCTTGAGCTTAGGGAATAACCAAAAGAAGGAAGCAAGGTCTGGACTATAGGGAGGCTGAGGAACTGTCTTGATGCCCATCTTGCTTACATAGTTTGTGACAAGGATAGAGTTGTGGACTGGTGCATTGTCCTGGTGGAAATGCCACTGATCCGATTTGAAGAGTGCTGGCCTCTTCCCAAGGAATCTCTTCCTGAACTCCCTTAAGACCTCAACATAGTAACCCTAACCCTAACTCTAACCCTTTGGCCAATCAACTCTGGTGTATTGGCTTCCTTACTCCTCCCATACCTCTCATCATCCCTCAAAGACTCCCTGCTTTCCTTGAATCTCTTATGCCACTCAAAAACTGATGCTCAATTCATGCAAGATGGTCAAAAAGCAGTCTGCAGCATTCCATACGTTTCTGTGGCATTTTTTCCAAGTTTAAAACAGAATTTTATTGCATATCGTTCTTCTAAAGAGTCCTCACGTCCAGATTGCATTTTTGAAATTCACCAGCTTTGACAATCAGGCTTTAGTAGGGTGTATTCCAATTGCTGCTGTAGCTGTTCATTTGAACCTGAAATTATAAAAATTAATCAGTCATCTCATGAGATGTATAGCAATAACATACTGAATTTTCAAGAGTCTATGCCGATTTTAAATGCCTGCATAAAAAAAGTCTGGAAACTCATTAAATGCACCACGTAAATTATAGGCAGATCCTGTTTATACACATATACATATATTATATATGATTTTTAAGTGAATTTTTTGTTGGTAACATTATTTTTTAAACGAGCCAGGAGCTCATTTGTTTGTACACAGTTGAATGGTTTCACGTATTTTTATTTTAGACTAAAAGTCTTATTAGTAGATAGTTAAATGATCTGAAAAATTATTATCTAATATTACTTATTCAATTTAATATTAATCATATTTTTGCAGTAAAGGAAATGGTTTCAAGTATTATTTTTTCTTGTTTAAAAACAGTTAAATGGTCTCAAGCTCAGCAAATAATTAAACAGTTCTATTTGATCTATAGATAGGACCCTAACACGTGCTACCACTCTGGATCAGGGTCGATCTGGGAGTAATCTAGCTTGTTAACCATTACACCAACCGAAGTGATCAATCACCTTTTTTTTACATTTGCAGGTGTATTTGCAGTTTAATCTAAGGACGATAGCAAACACTCGGACTCTCCTTGGCATTAACCCAAAGATGACCTTTGACATAGTAAGATGAGCAGTGAGTTTCAGAAAATGTTTTGGGAAAAAAGTGCATCTCATAAACGACAAAATACGGTTTTCATTTCCAGATTTATTTATTTTTTAACATAGGTGTGTCGTGGGCAGTAATTTTGTGACCCTGGTTTAAATTTACATACAAAAAGTGACATTATTCTCAAACAGTAAGAAGCCCAATTAGCTGGGGCTACAGAATAAGCTGACTGCATGTCTGCCGTGGTGCAGAACCCCGACAAGCCCCAGTGAGTATTTTGAATATGACACTGAACTGCATTTGATGGAGAGTGTCCAGTCCTGGAGTTTTGGGAAAAAATGTCGTACCCCTTCATTGCCATTACTCCCAGATCGACCCTGATCCAGAGTGGTAGCACGTGTTAGGGTCCTATCTATAGATCAATTCAGAATGTGACATAAGGCCATTTTAAATTAGGTAGGTTGGCTGTTTGGGTTTTATGTCATATCAACCTTTGTAGGTTATTTAACGCCAAATCCATTTTTATACAATAAACAGTACTATTTCAAACAATTCAGTTTAGCATAAATACACATTTTAATTGTCAAAAACATTTCTATTTCAAGCTATTCAGTTTATTCAAACAATTCTAATCAAAACAATTCAGTAGAGCATAGATACAGTTTCAATGTCAAAAACAGTTCTATTTCAAACAATTCAGTTGAGCATAAGTACACAGCTTGAATATCAAAACAGTTTTATTTCAAGCAATTCAGTTTAGCATAAGTACGCAGTTTAGTTCTATTCAACCCATAAATAGGACCCTATCAGTTGCTACCACTGTGGGACAGAGAGGACCTGGAAGTGATGGCAATAAAGGGTACTCAGCATTCGCGAAAGCTCAGCAATACTGGAACCTCACCATCAGATTGTTTAGTGTCATATCCAGGATGCACTCGGTGGGGAGGTCTTGCCCCTCTGCAAATGTGCTGTCGGTGTATTCTACAGCGCCAGCCTACAGAGCACCCACTTCATTGCCATTGCTCCCAGGTCCACTCTGGAGTGGTAACACCTGATAGGGCCCTATCTATGGGTTAAACAGAACTAACGGCATACTTATGCTAAACTGAATTGTTTGACTAAACTGAATAGCTTGAAATAGAAATATTTTTGACACTTAAACCATACTTACATTTAAACTGCGTGCTTATGCTAAACTGAATTATTTGAAATGGAGCTGTTTTTTGACATTGAAACTGTACTTACACTAAACTGAATTGTTTAATATAGAATTATTTTGACATTTAACTGTGTGTCAACAAAATCTGTACTTATACTAAACTGAATTAGCTGAATTAGAACTGTTTGACTAAATTGAATAGCTTTAAATAGAAATGTTTTTCACAATTATCTATACTTACAATTAAACTGCATGCTTATGCTAAACTGAATTGTTTGAAATAGAACTATTTTCCTAAAAATGGATTTGGTGTTAAATAACCTATAAAGGTTGACATGCAATAAAACCCATACAACCAACCAACCAACCAATCAAACAGCCGGCAAGAATGCCAGGCGCCATCCATCGAGTCCATACCACCCAGTACCATATCGATACTGGCAGTACCGATTGTCGGTGTCGTAAACCTGGGAGAGCGATACAACTTAGGAAAGTTTAATTTACTTTATGATAGTTTGGTACAGAAATATGGCTTTGTGTAATGTCTATAAAAAGAGAGTTTCTACAGAAGGGAAATAATCATGAATAAGAACGATAACCCTTGTCGTTAGATACCACATTCTTCCCAACAATTTATTTCAAACGTAAGGGAGGATTTCGCTCCACCGACCTGGTATTCTACGGACCCTGTTGACGCATATGGGTAATGATTTGTTTTGGGCAGTCCCGGGGCTAGGATCTTTTGGGGTTTTATTGTTTTTCTGATTGATAGATGTGAAAATATATTCATAGACAGATAAATAGATAGATTACATGTATATAAATACATACATTTATATATATATAAATTTATAAAGAGGGTTGGTTGGTTGCTTTGTTTTACGGCATATCAACCCTTTTCAGGTCTTTTAACGCCGAATTAAGTCATTTTGATAAGTTTCAAACAATTCAGTTTAGTATAAGTAATGTTTTTTGTTTACTTACAGTTGAATATCAAGACTGTTCCATTTCAAACAATTCAGTCTAGCATAAGTACGCAGTTTAAACACACAATTAAATGTAAAAACAATTATTTCAAACGATTCTGTTTAGCGTAATTGCACAGTTTAGTTCTATTTGACCCACAGATAGGACCCTATCAGGTGCTATCACTCCGGGTCAGAATGGACCTTGAAGTGATGACAATGAAGAGGTCCCCGCGGACTTTCTCGAAACCTATGTATGGCACTAGACCTTGCTGTCTAGTTAAAGCCATAACCCGGCATACGTGCCCGGACCCACATTTGGGTTCATGAAACCGCTTGCCTCATCAGGCTCACATTGCACCAAGTGAGCCGATGAGCATCATAGACTAGTAGGGTTCGAGTCTCGGCTCGTTTCCGACCTTCCCCTCTCCTTTATCCCCACTTTAATCGGCCTTCAGGCTTTTGACCATGTGCCAAGTCGTTTGGTTTGGTTTGGTTTCTTTGTTTAATGGCATATCAACTCTTTTTAGGTTATTTAATGCCAAAGCAATTCTCCTAGAAGAACAGTTGTGGTACTATTTAACCCATAGCTGGGAGGATAAGGGGATTCATACCTTTCCCAAGGGTATTTGCCCAAAAGTGAACGTAATAGCGCGACTGGAGTACGAACTCGCGTACTACGATTCCGCAGACCATCGCTTTAACCATTACACCACGAGGACACCCCCAGTGTCAAGTCATGTCTGGTGGGAGGTAGCGACAAATAAAAAGAGATACTCTGCATTTTGCAAAGTCCCAGTATTACTGAAGCCTAAACATTAGATTGTTTAATGTCATATCTTGGACACTCGTTGGGGGAATCTTACCCATCTATAGAGGTGCAGTCAGTGTATTCTAGAGCCCCAGTCGACTGGGCAATATAATGATTGAGAGAGAGAGAGATGGAGGAGGAGAGATGGATAATAGATTTGGATATATCAATAGATATAAATAGGTCATAAATATAAAATAAAAAAAAGAGTAAAGTTGGTGACCGTAGTCGAGGCAGATCTGAAGGCTCCCTTTTCAATAGTTACTACACCAAGGTGTATGGGAAGGTTCAACCCCTTTCCCTGATTTGCCCCACTTTACCCTTGATCCATGAATTATAATGTTGAGTGTAAAGCAAGGATGCATCAAGCACCATTTTTTGAGCTTTTGGTATGACTCGACCTGGGATTGAACCCCGGCGTCCCAAGCCAGTGGCGAACACCCTACCTATTATATATATATATATCGTCAAATCAACCTGACTGAGCGAATTTCTCTGATTTTCTCTCATTAACCTTCCTATATAATTTCTCCGGGCAGGTCATCTTGACAGCATCAAGTGTCCGCAAAGAGTTTTAATATGAAAGAGAGTCATACAGACATATAGTGAACAGATAGCAGATGGATCATGAACGTGCTTTACTCTATAGATAGATAGATAGATGTGTCATTCGCCTGTGATTACCTTCTGTGTGGGTTGATAGATACGTCATACTTAAATAGTCGTCTTTAAATCGTATGTCGTCCGTTCTACTTGAATGCCTTCCTCATTTCCAGCCGTCGAGGAGTGTTTTGCAAAATCAACAAGCACCAGGGAAACTGCTGCCCACGACGAGGAGTGGCATAAATTATTTTTATTACCATTTGGGTCAACTAACATTGCGAAGATTAAAAATGTTTTGTCTCAACAGAAAAATCGGGCAGTAGATAACCAGTTGTGAGTAGGAAGGAAGGAGCAGGAATGGAATAAGGTAAATCAAATAGGAAGGCAATAAGTGATTGGAATGATGATTGCAGCTGAAACAAGCTCAGAATATTCGAGATTTTATAAGTACGTGAATAGTACACTGCTGCGAATAGATACGTTATCAAGAAAAGTCAGCCGCAGGAAGAAAGAATACTAGATAGTGTTCACCATCGCATCCATTGAGGAAGGTACAACAAGACATGTTTGGTATAATATCCTTGGCTAAAAGAAGCAGTAAATTGAAAACCGCCGAGGTCACCAGACCCGATCATCCAAGTCAGTAATGGCGAGGGTTGGTCGGATGATGTCGCTTAATTGTAGCAGACTTAAGAGTTAAGTATCCTGTAAAGCTGAATATAAGACGATTGATTTTTCGATACGTCCTTTTTTTCAGTTTGCTAAAACATGAGGAAACACGCGTTCGTGTAAACAGAAGGCAAGGAAAGATTCAAAGATATAGGGAAAGCCGGTTGCAACTTTAAGGAAGAAACAACACCGTACGTTGTGTTAGCTTTATTTCGGCCAACTTCCCCGGCCTTAGAAAGTGAAGGGGCAGAAGTAAGCTATAGATGTACTAACCCGACGATTAACCATCACTGTCATAGTAGTCATCGGCAACTACGCTACAATAAGTTGGCGACCTTAGTCGAGGGTGACCCGAAGGTTCCCTTTTCAATAGGTACTACACCGAGGTATAGGGGAAGGCGCTACACCATTCCCTGGATTGCACCACTTTACCTTTGAGCCTTAACTTATAATGCTGAGTGTTAAGCAAGGTTGCATCGAGTACCATTTATTGAGTTTTTGTGTATTTAAAAAGATGTTTACAAATCCTATATTTAATACATATGTAAAACCAAGATTTGGTATTAAACAAACAATAATGGTTGATATGCCATAAAATCAAACCACCCAAACAATATCTTGAAAAAATCCTGGAGGGAATATTTTCTAAAAGAATAATTGTACGGTCGCTAGCACCCCATCTCACAGAGCATTCAAGTAGGACGTGTAAGGCACTGCTAGAGAAGCAAGAAAAAAACTCTTAGGAAATATTCTTGAGGATTAACGTCATGTCAAAGAGAAATATTGTCCTTGTCTCATTTGCATTCCCCGGGTACTTTTTGCAAAATCGGGAAGGAAGCCATCTTTGGTGGAGACGAAAAAGTCACAAGATAGATAGATAGATAGATAGATCTGAACAGACTGAGGCAGATAGATAGATAGATTGGTTTGATTTGGTTTGGTTTCATGGCATAACAACCAATGTAGGTTATTTAATGCCGAATTCATTTTTATACAAATAAAATTTTATTTTGAACAATGCAGTTTAGCATAAGTACGCAGTTTAAATCTCAAAAACTTATCTATTGCAAACAATCCAATATAACATAAGTACACTATTTGCTTCTATTTGACCCATAGATAAGACCCTATCAAGTGTTTCTCAGAATTGACCCGAGACCGATGACAATAAAAGGGTATTACTGGAGCCTTAACATCAAATAGTTTAGTGTCATATCCAGAGCACTCGTTGGGAGAGTCTTACCCCTTTGCCGAGTTGCAGTCAGTGTATTCTCCAGCCCCAGCTTACTTGGCTATAGATAGATAGATTAATATGAACAGACTGAGATAGACAGATTGATAGAAAGATACATTAATAGATCTGAACATAGATAGATAGATAGACGCATACATATAGATAATGGAGATGATCATGAAATTGTATACTTGATAAAAAAACAATCTCGTATGTCAAAAAATTTACTGACCCACCCCTGCGGAGGCGGTTATGAACCAATGTACCGTGAATTAAATTTCGTACTTGGTAGCATCCACTTCTTTTTTCAATTCGCTTCTTATCTTCATTACCAATCTCAAAATGGCAACCGGTTTGAAAATGTTCTCTCCCTCTCTTTCTCCCTCTCTTTCTCTCTCTCTATCTATCTATCTCTCCGGCACACCCCAGTCACATGTCAACAAAAGACGCCAATCGACTAAGAAAGCCCCGACGTGCGCTCCCTATAAACGATCTACGGCAACAGGATAGTCTCAATTGTAAACGGATCGGTATTCACAAAAGTCATCGAAGTGTGTCACAAGGCCAAGTATTTTGAGCAAAAGGATCAATCTAGCTCTAGTTATGAATTTAAAGAAGATTAGTTTGCAAGCAATTGCGCCATGGCAGGTTTCTAGGCGCAAGTTAATCAACGTTAAAACAATAGTGTAAAGCCACAAGGGAGGACTGAATTTTCTTGAGAAGATTATGATTGATTTTTTTAAGAGCATGTCAACCCGTTCAGCGTTATTTTATGCCAAAGCGTTAGGGAATCGCGTATATTTCCACTCTGACCCGGAGTGGTAGCACCTGATTGGGTTCTACCGAAATGTCAAATAGAACTATTTGACATTTAAACTGTGTGCAAACAATTGACTTATGTTAAATTGAATTGTCCGAAAAAGAACTCTTTGACCATATTTGCAAAAAATGACTATCTAAATGAATTGTTTGTGATACATAGCAATACTTGGAACCATTTAGCTTTCTGTAACAAATGATTAATATTTAATAAAATTATTCGTATTTGATAGAAATACTTTAATTGTGTGCAAAAAAATGGGCACAGGCTCGTCTAAAAAATTTATCAATATAATGTGTTGATGACATTTTTAGACGAGCCTGAGCTCTTTTTTGCACACAAGTACATGTCAAATACGAATAATTATCATCATCATCATCATGTCATGCCGCCAGCATGGATATCCCTGTGTGGAGTGTGGAGATGTTACCTGTTTGATTAAAGCACATATATTCAGTTTTGTGTGCATTGACATGGAGGCCAATGCCTGCGGTGGCTTGTTCCAAACTATGCAGTAGTGTTTCGGCTTGGTTGGGTGTATTTGCCGGAATCGCTATGTCATCGGCGTTGTCGTTGTCGGTTATTGTTTTTGCGGGGTACCTTCTGCTTCTTTTCTTTGTCAGCTCGATGCCGTTTTCTCTGATTTTATCAGTCGATGTTCTAAGCACGTAGTCTAGACAGATGATAAAGAGGTATGGGGCTAGCGTGTCCCCTTGTAGTATTCCTGCTACAATGTCGAAATATTCTGTGTCTCCATCCGGTGAACGTACTTTCACTTTGGTGTTTCTATTGAGAATCGTTATTGCTGCGACGGTCTCTTTTGGTAGGCCGTATGTTCGTAGGATTTGTTCCATCTTTCCTCTGAATGGAATCAAAGGCCTTGGTAAAGTCGACAAATAGTATTGTCGCCTGTAGGGTTTTTGCCTGTACGCCTTCAAGGATTCTACGGATGGTCAATATTTGTGAGGTCGTGGATCTATTTTTTCGGAAGCCATTTTTGTTTTTACTAAGAGTGTTGTCAATTTTGGGTGCTATGCGGTTTCGTAGTAGGGCATTGTAAATTTTGGCTGCTATGGATGTAAGTGTTATACCTCGGTAGTTCTTGGCTAACCCGATGTAACCGTTTTTAGGGAAGGGGAGGATGCATCCCTTCATCCATCTGTCTATCGGATTTTGATTATAGACTGCGTTGCAGTGTCGGAGCAGTATGCCGTCGAATTGTCTGGTCTTCCACACTTCTGGGGAATCTCGTCAAGCCCTGTGGCTTTCCTATTTTAAATTTTTCTTAGAACCGGGTCGAGTTCTTCTTGAGTAAACAGTACTAGTTTAAAGTCCAATTGCTTACTAATAATTCTGGTGATTAGTTCATGTGTAACTTTCGGTGGGTTTCCTGGTAGATTTTCGAAATGCTGTTTCCACAGTTTTATTCTTTCTTGTTGGTTTGTAGCTTTCAATTTAGCTTTGGCTGTGCTCTTACTTCTACTCACTTCGTTTATCGTTTGCCAGGCTATCCCAGATTGCCTATCTTCCACTGAATCCTTAATCTAATCATTCTGATTTTGTATGTATTCTGTCTGTTCTTTTAGATATAAGCTTGCTAATTCATTTTGTGCCTTTTTTAGTTTTAGGGCATTTGTGCTTGTTGAGTTCTTCCTATAGCATTTGAAGGCACTTTTCACATCTGCACATTTTTCTCTAACCGCTAACGTGTGTAGGTCCATAATTTTCCCTCCCTTTTTTTGATAGTTTGTATTGAGGCATGTTAATCTATTTTCTATCATGAAATCTGTTAGATGTTGTCCATTCCTATTTGACGTGTTGTGTAGGCTGCATTTGTTGTTTCCGTTTTTCCCGATTTGGACATTCATGTCTCCGCCAATGACTAGCACATTGTGTTTCGGAATGCTACGTAATACAGAGGATAGCTCATCGTAGAAGGCGACGAGTTCAGTTTCTTCACTAACATTGGTAGGGCTGTAACAGGAGATGATTGTTGCTCTGGGATTGCTATTAAAAGTAACTACCATCATCTTAGGTTGTATTCTCTCAATGCTATTAAGTGATTTTACTGTTCTTGGTCCCATAAGTATGCCTACACCTCCTACCGTGGCCTTGACAGAGTTTTTCCATGCTGATACAGTGGCCAGCATCCATTCATTGCCAGTATCGTGATATTTGATATCTTCGTTTTGTGTGTATCTTCGTTGTGCGTGTATCTTCGTTGTGCGTGTTCTTGTGAGCATATTATGTGTATCTTATGTTCTACGGCCGATGGAGTCAGCTCCGTTAGTTGACCTATTCTATTTAAGGTTCTAACGTTAAATGTTGCTATTTGTATTGTTTGTTTGCATTTTAGTAGTTTTTGTTGTTTGAGCTCTGTAGCTGATTTTTCGAACACTGAGGCCAGGGCTCTAACCTCAGCAGGACGCGACCCTTTTTTACCCGCACGAAGAGCGATGCGGTTTATATATGTGGTTTGAGTGTGGGTCATGGTTATCTTTCGATGGCTGTTTTTATTCTCGTCAATAGAAGCCACTCTTATAGATGAGCAGCAGTAGTTCCCCGATCGAACAGACGATCCTGAGCATTGAGCTGCGTGACTCATACGCCCAGGACCAGGTTAGCCATTGCATTTGGCCGTCAGAGGATTTATTTGCATACCTTTACGTCCATCATGCTGCTTCCAGTGTGTACGTAAAAAAAGCCTTTCTTTTCCAGTAAGTTTTAACTTAGTTAAAGTCCAAGACTAACGTATAGTTATAAGAGTTTCTTTTGAATATTTTCACCTGTCTTCTAATATTGGCCCTAACGTTTTTTTTTGCTTTTTGGCATTGGGGACTTTCTTTACTTAAGCTGTTTTTGTTTTTTGCTTTTTTTGCTTTTCTCTAAACTACTATGAGGGGTGTTCAGTTGGGATTCTAAGCTTTTAGAAAAGACTCTTCCATGTACCGAGCGTGCAAGCACCGTTGACCATGGTCATATATTAAATTTGGATTTACGGTAAAATTGTCTTTACATTTAAAACACACTGTACAAGCGGCAACAAATAATTATATTAACTATGAATCATATATAATTCCACTAACTATCTATCATATAATATCTATTAACTATTAATCATATGAATCATATATTTAACATATATATATATATATATATATATATAAAGAGGGTTTGGCATAAAATAACCTCCAATGGTTGATATGACATAAAATCCAACTAAACCAAATCTTATATATTTAATATATATGTCTAAAGAGGATTTGGCATAAAATAACCTCCAATCGTTGATATGATATAAAATCCAACCAAACCAAATCTTATATATTCAATATATATGTATAAAGAGAATTTGGCATTAAATAACCCACAATGGTTGATATGACATAAAATCCAACCAAACCAAATCTTATATATTCAATATATATGTATAAAGAGGATTTGGCATTAAATAACCCCGAATGGTTGATATGACATAAAATCCAACCAAACCAAATCTTATATATTCAATATATATGTATAAAGAAGATTTGGCATTAAATTACCCACAATGGTTGATATAATATAAAACCAAACTAAACCAAATCTTACGTACTTTAAGAATCTGACCCATCAGCACGTTGAGGTTCTCTAATCTGAGGTTTGATTTGATTTGGCTTGTATTTTTTGGTTGTTGTTTTAATGGCATGATAAATTTCTTGGGCTATTTAATACCAAAGCCATTGGGTTGGAGAAATGCATTGATACTATTTAACTCATAGCTCGAGGGATAACGGGATTCATAGCTTTCTGAATGGGTTTATTCCAATAGTGAACGTAATAGCGCGACTGGAATTCGAACTCGTTTACACCGATGCCACTATCCAGCACGTTAGCCACTACACTACGGGGACTCACACCTCTTGTCTTAGTTTGAAACAAAGATATAAATGCTGTGTACAACGGGAGGATTCATATGTTCAAGCTACGAAAGCAGGATTTTTACCTTGCAATGGTCGTGTCGGTACTACTGTATGGATGCACCACCAAGACTTTTATAAAATGCATGGAGGAAAAGCTAGATAAGGACTAAACAAGAACGCGATTGGCTGTTTTGAACGAATTCTGGAAACAGCACCCCCCAAAAAAAATAAATAACAGCTGTGCGTCTTTTCTTCCTCCTCACCCACCTTTGCTTCTTTTCAAACTTTCTAAATATCAGTCATAACATTTTCACATTTTCTCTTAACTCATTTCTTCTTCTTCTTCTTCTTCTTCTTCTTCTTCTTCTTCTTCTTCTTCTTCTTCTTCTTCTTCTTCTTTCTGAATTCCTGTCTCAAATCATTCTTCTTCCTATTTCTAAATGCTCGTCTCATATTCTTCTTCTTCTTCTTCTTCTTCTTCTTCTTCTTCTTCTTCTTCTTCTTCTTCTTCTTCTTCTTCTCCATGAATATCAATGTCATAATATTTTTTTTTCATTCATTCATTTATATGGCTTTTTTCTCATTCTTTTCTTTATGCTTGCCACTAATCATTTTAATTTTTGCTCACTTCTTCTTCTTCTTCTTCTTCTTCTTGCATGCCCGTCCCATATCATTCTTCTTCACCCTTTTCTTTTTTTCTGAATGCTCATCACATATCATTCTTCTTCCTCTTCGTCTTTTTCTGAATGCCTGTCTCATATTCTTCTTCTTCTTCTTCTTCTTCTTCTTTCTGAATGCCTGTCTCATATCATTGTTCTTCTTCTTCCTCTTTTTTTTCTAAATGCTTGTGTCACATTCTTCTCCTTCTTCTTCTTCCTGAATGTCAATGACATAATATTTTTTTCATTCATTTGTACGTCTTTCTTTTTGTTTTTTCTCATTCTTTTCTTCATGCTTACGTCTTAACAATTATATTTTGCTCACTTCTTCGTCTTCTTCTTCTTCTTCAATATCGATATTATCATATTTTTCTTTTTCATTCATTTTACCTCTTAT
>OY757931.1:59850867-59893367 GCA_963585895.1 Sepioteuthis lessoniana | reverse complement strand
ATGGAGTGGCCTGTTGAAATAAATTTATAAACGCCAAATATCGATTTGTTTTGTTTTTTTCAAATTCATATAATTTGTTCAGAATGAAATTTATATAATAATTATCAAACATTGTGCACTCCTGGAGATTTATAAGAATCCTCTTATATATTCTCAAAAAGATTCATTCCCTACTCATCTTTTTGGGAGATATTATAAAGATATTTATGTAAATGATATATATATATATATATATATATATATATATATATATATCATGTACTGCTAGCACAGATTTCCCTGACTCTCTCTCGCTATTCGTCCCTATCATCCATCACTTCCGGTAGTTCCTCAAGACTACATCCTGTGTCCTTTGTTGATACGAGGTGCATACGATAAGTTTCCAGACTTTTTTCATGTGGGCATATGAAATTTTTGTAGACTCTTCAAAATTCAGCATGTTATTGCTATACATCTTATGAGATGACTGATTAATTTTTATGATTTCAGGTTCAAATGAACAGCTACAGCAGGAATTGGAATTCGCCCTACTAAATCCTCATTGTCACAGCTGGTGAATTTCAAAAATGCAATCTGACACTTTAGATAAACGATATGCAATAAAATTCTGTTTTAAACTTGGAAAAAATGCTACAGAAACGTATGGAATGCTTCAGACTGCTTTTGGAGCATCTTGCATGAATCGAGCGTCAGTTTTTGTGTGGCATAAGAGATTCAAGGAAAGCAGGGAGTCTTTGAGGGATTATGAGAGGTATGGGAGGAGTAAGGAAGCCAATACACCAGAGTTGATTGGCCAAAGGGTTAGAGTTAGGGTTAGGGTTACTATGTTGAGGTCTTAAGGGAGTTCAGCAAGAGATTCCTTGGGAAGAGGCCAGCACTCTTCAAATCGGATCAGTGGCATTTCCACCAGGACAATGCACCAGTCCACAACTCCATCCTTGTCACAGATTATTTGACCAAGATGAGTGTCAAGGCAGTTCGTCACCCTCCCTATAGTCCAAACCTTGCTCCCTGTAATTTTTTGTTATTCCCTAAGCTCACAGGCTGTTGTTATGAGACAATTGAGGAGATGAAAGAGGCTGTGACGAAGGTCATTGACACGCTGACAGAAGAGGACTTCGATGGAGCCTTCCAGAAGTTGTTGGAACGGTACAACAAGTGTATTGCAACCGGAGGAGATAACTTTTATGTGTGTACAATCAACAAAAGTGCCCATACGAAAAAGGTCTGGAAAATTATCGTATGCACCTCGTAGGTTCTATTTAGTCGTCCAACACTTGCACGTCTGTGCGAAAGAGTTCATAAGAGAGTTCATTCTTACTTCTCCAGCAATGTCCCGAATGTCTTGTCCGTCGTATTTGGATCGTTTTGGAGATGGGAGGTAAGCGGTCGTACAGCTGTTACATTGTGGGATGTTGCTTTCAGGATTTGTTCAATACGACTGCTAGTATTTTTGTGCAATTTCCGTCCTGCTTTTTCTCCATACGTGTTGTATAGCCAAAACAACTATACATACACATATACATTTAGAAACATATTCAACACAATAAGGACTAGCGAAGACACTTCTTTCGAAAATATACCTCTCACTTTATTGAAAGGGTTGTGTGTGAGAGGGATTTGGAGACCGAACAAAATCTGCAACATATTTAGCCCCCAACACTTCTGGCTATCACAGCCTTTCTTTCCTGTTCTCCTGGGCTGCTCAACCGGGGGCCTGGGAGCCCAGCCTCTGCTGGGACATGGTTCTCATTCCAGCATCTTCTCTCCACCTCCAACTGCTCAATCGGGTGCTGGTTCTCTCTACAGCATCTTATCTCCAACTAACTCGAACTTCCTGTGCACCAAGTTATATTATTGTTTTACGCCCACTCAATTCAAGTCCTCGACAGTCAAAGTTATCCCCTGACATCCTCAACCGGTTCACCTGTTATTTACTCAGGTGCATTTCCTATTTTGACAGCTTGGTCGGGTCGAAGGTCAATATGCAACATACGCTCAGTCAACGTCCATTTGGTGCATCCATATAGCAGAATCGATACGATCAGGTTTACTTTTGTGTGTGAAATCAGTTAAACTCCTCTCAAACTGTAACTACAGTATGATCTGGTTTCGTTATAATACTGCAAGTTGCCACATAAAGTATTTTATTTTTTGTATATTTTTTCTTTTTGGTATTTTTCTTTACTTAAGTTTTACTTTTACTGATCAGCGTAGTAATTTGTATTGATCATTTTGTAGGTATTATCTTTACATCAGTTAATACTGATGGTCTTTCCCTGGAGTCTGAGTGACAACAAGTCTCCTCAAGTCTCTAGGACTCTTCTCAGTATGTTGTATAGCCAGGAACAACTATACATACACATATGCGTGCAGAAATATAACGACGCAATAAAGACGGGCAGACACGGTTCTTTAGAAAATATACCTCTCACTTTATTAAAAAGGGTTGTGTGTGAGAGGGAGTTTGAGACCGAACAAAGACTTCAACATATTGAGCCCCCAAGTCTTCTGGCTACCACAGCCTTTCTTTCCCGTTCTCCCGGGCTGCTCAACCGGGGGCCTGGGGGCTCAGCCTCTACTTGGACATGGTTCTCATTCCAGCATCTTCTCTCCAACTGATCTGAACCTCCTGTCGCCGGGGTTAAATAATAATTTGACGTCCACCTACTTCCTGCGAGCGTCACAATTCGCACTTAATTCAACCCCTCGACAGTCAAGATCGCCCCTGATCTCCTGATATCTTCGACCGGATGCACCTGTTATTTACACAATCCTCATCAAACTAATCCTTTTATGTATCCTTTTATATATATATATATATATATATATATATATATATATATATATATAAATGCAATAAAAGTTAGATAAAGTCTAAAGCGACAGAAAAATAGCAAGCAATGACATGAAAGTTCACAACTCTGAGTATCACGGTCTCGATCATAAATTGAGTTACTTAACCAGGAAGTGCTTAGAAGTACCTCAATTAACGTTTGAGTAGTGAGTGAGTTTGATAACTTATATATATATATATATATATATATATATATATATATCTGGGGGAGGTATTTTAATCTCTTTCCAAATTATTTTTCTCTAAATTGGCCCAGTCGGCTGGGGCTGGAGAATACACCGGCTGTATCTTGGCAAAGGTATAAGAGTGTCAAATGAGTGTCGTAGATATGACACTAGACAATATGGTGGTGAAGCTTCAGTAATGCTGGAGCTTTGGGGAATGCAGAGTAACCCTTCATTGCTATCTCTCTCCGGTCCACTCTAACTCGGGGCGGTAGCATCTGATAGGGTCCTATATATGGATCAAATAGAACTAAACTGTATACTTATGCCAAACTGAATGGTTTGAACTATAACACTGTTTTTACATTTACCTGGTGGAAAATCATATGTGTGTGTATGTGTGTGTGAGTGTTTAATCTCTAAATTATTTCTCACTGTATATAAATCCTGGACGAGACTGATTGCATTTCACATAGCACTAATACTTTTGGGAAAGGTATGAATCCAATTATTCTCCCTCCAGCTATGGGTAAATTGTAGGACAGACTAAGTTCTTCAGCCTTAGTGAGGCAACTAGTCTATGAGAAGAAAAACTCTGAATTCAAACCTGTTAAACTCCGCTTAAAAACTGATCTTGTGTCCGAGCAGAGGGGTTGGTAAATATGTATATATATATATTTCTTTTTCAACTTGTCCACCCTCCACCTCTCTCCCTCTCACTCTCTCATACACATGCTCACACACACACGTACACACACACATGCTAGTTGGCTCGTTCTCTCCTCGTCTGCCTCAAAATCATATTTTAGGTTATATATATATATATATATATATATATATATATATATATATATATATATATATTCAATTAAAATCAACACACTCACAGTTAGATAAAATCTAAAATGACAGTAAAATATCAATTAAACAATGACAGAGTTCAAGAAAGGAAAGTTGTGAAGTTAGAAAGTGTAGACTAAATACCACAAATATTAAAATACGATAAGAAATAAAAAAGTTTCATGTTGTTTATAGTCAAGTGAATTACTTTCAAATAAAAAGTACGGAAGTAATTGAAAGTGTAGTGTAATCACAAATATTAAAACATGGTGAGTAGTCAAAAAAATATTTCGTAACTCTGATAGTCTTTATTCTTTGTTTAATGACATTTCAACCATCTTGGGTTACTCAACGCCAAAGGTAACTCGTAGCTGGAGTGATCCATCCCTAAAGAATTTTGTTTAGATGGAGTATAGTGAGTAAAGTAAAGTTGTCTCCCTTAAGTCGAGGGCGACCAGAAGGCTCCCTTTTCAATAGCTACTACACCGAGGTGTAAACGAAGGTGCTACTCCTTTCCCTAGATTGTTCTACTTTACCCTTGATACGTACCTTGTATTGCTGAGTGTTAAGCAAGGAGGTATCAAGTATCATTTTCAAAGTCTTTGGTATGACGCGACCTGGGATTGAACCCAGGTCTCCCGGACGATTGGCAAACACTCTACCCACTAGCCAATATGCCAGATTATTACTAGTGATAAAATAATGATGGTCTGGTTGGGTTTCTTTGTTTAATGGCATATCAACCTTCATGGGTTATTTAATGCTAAAGCCATTCTCGAAGAAGAACAGAAATGATACTATTTAACTTGTAGCTGCAGTGATCCATCCCAAAAGAAATTTGTTTAGATGGGGTATAACTAGTGATAAAATAATAATGGTTTAGTTTGGTTTCTTTGTTTAATACCATATCAACCTTTATGGGTTATTTAATACCCAAGCTATCCTTCTAGAAGAACAGTAATGATAGAATTTAACCCATAACTGGGAGGATAAGGGGGTTCATACCTTTCCCGCGGGAACTCTGTCCAGAAAGTGAACGTAATAGCGCGAATGAAGTTCGAAATCACTTACTTCGATTCCGCAGTCCAACGCTACATGCGCAATTGCAGTTCAAACTCACAACATTTGAGGCTGCAAGGCCATCACGCTATCCATTACGCAATGAGCTCTCCCCATAGTGATCAGTAACTGATTAGAATTAGCTTATGTTCAAATACGTAAAACTTAGGGTTAAGAGTTAGTTTAATTTCTTAGTATATATATGATGTGGACCCAAAGTTGGTACTCAGAAAGAAAACACTGAACACGGTTTAGAGGTAAGAAAGATATAAAAACAAAAGTTACAAATGTTAATGTCAAATATTGGTAGTCGTACTTCTAGAACTCTTGTACTACTACTACTACTACTACTGCTCTTATTAGGATATTACTACGCTAGTAATATAGTGCTGGAAGAGTCCATGATGCAGGTAAGTTTCGATCTCACAACACCCCGCTTCAAAGAGTTCTTTTTTCTTGGAAAAAAATAAAACTATTAATATTTCCCCCTCTTGGGATTTACGTCGAGTGGTTGCGTAATTTTTCTTTTTCTTCCTGAGCGTCGTATTTCCGGAGAGACTTGAGGCGTGTCGAGATCGAAATGATGGAATATTGCGTCGATCGGCTCTTCACAGGTATCTTGTGGAGATTCCTCGGAGTCATTCAGACGGCATTTCCTGAGCTGGTTCATATGGTCTTTGTGGGTGTTTTTTGGTCCCTGGAAAATATAGACTAGTTCGCCAATCCTTTGTTTGATGGTGCCTACTTCCCAGAATGCCATGTTGTTTTTGTAGGTCTTGAAAATGACTTTATCACCAGGAAAGAAATGTTTCTTATCGGGCGAGACGGTTTTCTTGAACTTCGCTCGCCGTGGAATGAGTTTATCAAAGACGGACTTGACTTTTCTTGCAAGCATTGTTTCTGATTTCACAAATTCGTCCTTAGAGGAGCAATAATGAAGTCTTCAAAGACTTCCGTGTTTTGGGGAATAAGTCGCAATAAGCTGTCCGCGTGGCGAGTATTTTTAATATATATATATATTGGCCTAATGGGTAAAGTGTTTGCCAATCGTACGGAAGACCTAGGTTCAATCCCAAATCGAGTCATAAAAAAGATTTAAAAAATGGTACTTGATCACTTAGCACTATAAGGTAAGGACCATAGGTAAAATGGAGCAATCCAGAGAATGGAGTAGCCCCCCCCCTACTCCTCGGTGTGGTAGCTATTGAAAGGAGAGCCTTCTGGTCACCCTCGATTCAGTTCACCCACTTTACTTATATGTATGCAAGAGTATTGTTCAGATTTATATTTATTTGTTTTCTTTTGTTCATTTTCTTTTCGTATTGGGTAACCCAGCGGTTCACATTTTAAATCTCAGTGACATCAACCAGAGAGCTTATCATCTATCTAACAATATATACATACATATATATATATATATATATATATATATATATATATATATATATATATATATACACATATATATATATATATATATATATATATATTCTAGTTAGCTCATTTTATCAATGAAATGTACTCAATATCGATGATAGAGAAGATATATCCGAGTTGGGATAGCGTAGACCAGGAATAAACGTCCTTTTCCTTCCGTCCCAAGCATCTCATCCATTTCTTACAGCAGGTCCTCCAAACTACATCCAGTGTCCACACAAAGCTGATGTAAATAACATCTTGCTGGTTGGCCAACACTGGTACGTCCATATGCAGGGATCTACAGAATAACGTCACTTATAAATTATTCCTTGTTTGACAGCAGTGCTCCGCATATCTTTTTATCTTAATTGGATGGTTTGTCAGATGGGAGGTAAGTAATCGTACAGCTGTTGTTTTGTGGGATGTTTCTTCTTGGCTTCGTTTGAAACTGCACGTAGCATTCTTGTTCTCGTTCTAATCTAGATTTTTCAACCTGAATTTTGTGAATGTCCACATAGTGCATCCATGCAGTAGTATTGACACAGACTCTGCTTGGAAAAATCCCGTCTATTTTATCAGATATATCCGACTTCTATATGATTGATAACAAGCAGTCCACGCCGCCACTAAATGTATGTTGACATCAATTTCATTTTGATAAAGTATTGTTGCCGATGTATGTGAACTTGTTTAGTAATTTTATATGCCTTTCACTTAAAGAGGAGATGACTCCTTCTTATCTAAAACATGAATTTGTATTCACGTGGATTTCATTGCTTCCTGCTGCTTTTTCCAGGCTATGCAGTAGGGATTCGGCTTGGGCAGGTGTATTTTCGAGAAATGTACACACACACACACACACACATATATGTATATATATATATAAATCAAATCGCGAGTCGGGACTATCCTACTACAGCTTCGCCTAAACCGGCTCCTCAGGGTATCTAGCACCGACTAAATTATTCATATAAAAATATACGAATACCAAATCGGCACCAGTATAAGTTGGTTCTATTGAGAAGGATTGAAGCCTTCATAAGAAATATGAGATGGAAGGCATTTTTTTTCAATGGACAATACTGGTAAAGAAGGACGGGATAAGTACGGATTCAAAACGAAGAAACAACCTCCCCATATTAAGGAAATGGATAGGGAGTCGGTGCTAGATACCCTGAGGAGCCGGTTTAGGCGAAACTGTAGTAGGATCGTCCCAACTCGCGATTTAATTTCTGTAATTAGCTCTACTTTTGTATTGACCACTATTTGTAATTGTAGCATTGCAGCATTTTACGGTGGGTTTTTGTTCTTTTGATCAACGAACTGCATATCTCTTGATTTTTTTCAACTGGTGTGACGAAGTTGGCCTTTTCTTTATTTTTTTCCTAAAATAATTTTTTTTTCTTTTTCCACCAGACAGTGATTCGGGATATTGTTATCTCAAAATTCTGACATTTTTTTTTTCCTAGTAACCGTGAATGCTGGTAGATAGTAAGTTAGTAAATATATATATATATATATATATTCACTTGGATGAATCAAATGTTTTGCTCAATTTTTTCATGCTTATTTGTGATGCGTATATCATATGCCCGAAACAGTTCAAGTCTTGATACGTACCCGTTGTGGTTGGTAGTATCTTGGCATTTGGTGCGCTGACACGTTATGCATTGCTTTATTCCGTATGCAATTTGAAAGACGAAACAGATAAACCTGCGACGGAGTTTAAATCGGAAAATTATAACTTCTGAGTCCGAACTGGGCCATAACGCCGCGGAAGCGATCAAAAACATTTGTGGTGCAAAAAGTAAAGTCGCAGATAATTACAGTAGAGTAACTAGGAAACTGTATAAATTTTGCGGGAGTTTTAAGAAATGAAACGATTAGGCAAGATCTAGATGGTAAAAAATGGATTCCGAGGCCGTGCTCTCAGTCATTGAGTGAAATCTGGAGTGTTGTTGCCCAGTCGGCGAGGCAGTAGAATAAACCGACTGCTTCTCTACAGAGAGGTAAGACTCCACCAACGAGTGTCCTGTATATGACTCTAAACAATTTGTTGGTGAGGTTCAAATAATGCTAGAGCTTTGGAGAATGCATAGTAACCCTCCATTGCCATCGTTCTCAGGTCGACTCTCGCCCGGAGTAGTAGTCTGACAGGGTCCTATGTATGGATCAAATAGAACTAAACTGTGTACTTATGGTAAAATGAATTATTTGAAAGAAAATTGTTTTGACATTTAACTGTGTGTAAACAAAAAAAAAACTACAGGATGAAAAGATAAAATTGTCGTCCTAAAGAAAACAACACAACAGCTTTTATATTTTATTTACAGCTTTTATTGAAAAAATCAATTCAGCTAACTTGATTATGTAGTAGAGTTGGCATCTATTCAATGTAGCCGCCTTCAGCCTCAATCACCGCCTCGATACGGATCCGGAACTCGGAGCATGCCTTTTCCACAAGCGCCGGCGGGAGCTCGGTGTATGCTCGGTGGATGGCGGTGATCAGGTTCGTTTTGATGTTGTGGGAGGTCATGTTCGTGATGTTCTCGACGTATGACCAAACGAAGTAGTCCAGCGGGTTAAGGTCAGGGGAAGTGGGCCTGACGGACTTGTTTAGCTGAGGTTCTTTGTCTTCTCAGTCAAGATCTGGCTTGTCTGGCGCCTTTAGGACCTACACTTCAAGACCTCCTTGACTCATGTATTTACAGTTGTGTGTGAGACGCCTAAATATCTGGCAATCTGCCGAATAGGCCGTTGGGGAGTTTCATCAATGATTGCCAGGACCTTTTCGATGAACTCCTTGGTCCGGGTCTTCCTGGCGGTGTCCTTCCACACCACCACCTCCAAAGGGTTTCCGATGCGTTGAGCTGTGCCCTCGAGCGTTGAATCGTCCGGATTTGCATTTTGAGGGTGTTGGCAATGGTCCTGTTGTCATAACTTGGATCGGTAGAGAGCTTGACTTGTACAGCGGCGCATCTCCGATCTCGCTCGTTGAACATTGTGTCACTTTCAGACATGATAGAAGGCTCCTATCGCTCTTGGGATTTGTTCACAACTGGCCAACTAGTAGATGGTCTGCAACTAAAAAAGAAAACCGGTTTTCATTAAACGGAAACGGAATCATGTCGTCTTTTCTAGAGCAACAATTTTATCGTTCCACCCAGTATACTTATACTAAACTAAATTGTTTGAAATAGAACTGTTTATATGTATAAAAATGGATTTGGCATTTAATAACCTACAAAGATTAATGTGCCATAAAACCAAACCAGAACCAAACTGGAGGTTTACATTTCGCGTATATAAGTTGAGCGCAGCACCGCACAGTCTACTGTTATTAGTAACCTTTGTGACCTCGTCAAAAATATATAGAGCCGCTGAATTGTATCTAAAATACCAAAATATTGCAAAACATGATGTACCAGTCTGTACAAGTAAAAACTAAAGTTGGCGAATGCAGTCGAGTGTATCCCGAAGGCTCCTTTTTCAATAGCTACTACATCGGGAGTTGCTCCATTACCCTTGATCCTTACCATATAATGCTGACTGTTAAGCAAGGCAGGATGAAGTACCATTTTTGAGTCTTTTGTATGACTCGACCTGGGATTGAACCCCGGTCTCCCGGACCATTGGCGAACACTCTACTCATTAGGCCAATAGTCTATATAGAAAGGTCGATAATAAGGTTGTACGCCTTACACAGAAAGAAAATCGATAACTCAATATTTTTGTTGTGGCAACACAATACGATTTTTTATATAACTGAAAAAATTATCTTACATTCTATGCAAGTGAGGCCCATACAAAGATGAGGTAATGTGCAACCAAACTAAAATCTAGGTGAGGCTTAGAACTGTTTGAACGACCCCCGTATATATATATATATATATATATATACAAATGTCGTTGAACATAATAGACATTTTCTGTCTACATATTTTCTTGTTGATCCGTTCATATTGCCGTATTGCTTTTATCGTATTCGGCGGGAATTGATTGATGTATTTTCAATAATTGTATATATCCCAAGTATTTTCTGCCCGACTTTGGGCTATCATAAGGGGAGGATTTATTACAAAAGTGATATAACTTTTGTTTTTGCATTACTACTATGTAAGAGCGTCTGTACCGTTGGAGTGTGTAGCGTTTGCTTTTAAATGTGTTTCTATAAATAGTGTCAGCAGCTAAAGACATTTAAGTACATTAGCACTGGTTTGAAAATTAATTCTGTTAAGTGCCGGTTGCATGTTTCTAATATGTAGTGCTTCGAGAATATATTGTTTTTGTTTGTTATTTTGATGTTCTAATATTGTTGTGTTGTCGGTGAGAATTTTCCGTAATTGTGTTGTTGGGCATGAATGTTTTTTTAAATGCTGAGCTATTGAACTTGTATCAGAAAGGTGCATTTTAAGTCTCCTCGATAGGGTAGTTCGAGGTTGAATCAACACATATATTATTATTATTATTATTATTATTATTATTATTATTATTATTATCAGAGATACAATCACCTAAAGGACATTTAAATTGATATATAACGTTGTTTTTTTGCAAAACCCCAATCAAGGTTGAGGGATTTTTTTAATGACTGAGTTGAAGGTTTTAAATTTATTATAATATATAATAAGTTTTATCTTTTTATTAGGAACAGTGGGGAGTATGTTTCTATGAATCAATGTTTTCAATATTTTTTCATCTGATTTATAATTGTAGAGCATTTGGTTACGGTAAAAACGTTTGATATATGTTTGTTGACTGGGTAGAGTAGTACAGTGTTTATTTTGTTGGTTAACATTTTTCATCATATATATATATATATATATATATATATATATACGGGGGTCGTTCAAAAAGTTCTGAGCCTCAACTAGATTTTAGTTTTCTTGCACATCTCTCATCTTTGTATATATATATATATATATAGCATTCGGTCAACGTTTTAGAACCTGACGGTAACTTTCTATTAATTATTTACTTGCGGTCGGCTATATTCTCTTGATTTCTTCTCAGCTATGAAGAATAAACGAAATTAGAACAAGAAAGAAAGGAATCTGACCGTAAAAACGTACGAGAACGCCAGAAAAAAAATGGCCGGCCTTTGAAAGCCGAACTCGACAGACAATTTCCTCTGAATAAAGCGAAAAATGAAACCCGCGTGGAATTGAGAATTGTCGGAAGCCCAGAAAAAAAAAACACATGCCACACAACATGTGCACATTTAAGACTGGCAGCCGCTGTCCGGTTGCAAGTTGCGCTTCCGGCTGTGCTGGAGACTTCGGCGTCTTTGTGGGCGCGTTGCGAACACGCTTGCCTCTTGCGATACCGGTCCGAAGCCAGCAGTTCTAGCCAAAAGTAAAACACCGAAATAAAAAAGGTGGCAAATTACAACAGATAAATGCTATCAGAGTGTGTGTCGGGTATTTGGTTTCGTTTCATTGCTTTTTTTGTTTGCTTGAGTGTGGGGCCTTTTTATGAAAGGAATTTCCTCTGGTAATGGACAGTTTCGACAGACGAAGAAGTGAATGGAATTTCAAATATAAGAGACCCATGAAATCAGTCAGCCTAAAACAACAAGTGTACTGAATAAATAAAGATCGTAAAAGCTTGAAAGCAGACATTTAAATATAGATATATACACAAAACTGGATACCAACCGTTCATATTATGTCCTTATTTATAAATATATATATGTGTTTGTGTGTGTGTTTGTGTGTGTATACACAATTGAGCTTATATATATATATATATATATATATATATATATATACATATATATATGATTTACCGTTAATTCAGTTTTAAATTCAGAAAATACACTGGTCTGTACACGAGAATGCAAAGAATCGTCACGATACTTTAAGCAAGCCCTTACCTCTTGGTCGAATCTTCAGTTTTTAAAATTTTATTTTATTGTGTGTGTGTGTGTGTGTGTGTGTGTGTGTTTAAGTTATTTGATTTGATGACTTTCCTTGTTATTTACAATTGAATCCGGTTAACACACACACATACACACACACACACACATGCACATACGCATACACACAGAGCCCTGCCTATACGTATATATATATATATATTTTGAAATCTTTAGTTTGCTGGTAATTTGTTTACACAGTTAAAGGGTTAAAAGTTTAACTGATTACTGTTTTCTCAGAGTGAAATGGTTTTAACTACAGCTATCTAACATTAACAGTTCGATTTGAACACTGTTACCTGGTTTCAAGTATTGTTATCTATTACTAATAATTCTATTCAATGTTAATGTTTTGCTTGACAACTGTTAAATGGTTTCAAGAATTGTTTGTTTGTTATGTTGTTTAATAGCATATCAACATTCTTGGGTTATTTAATGCCAAATCCATAATTCTAGAAGAACAGTAGTGGTACTATTTAACTCATTCCTGGGAGGATAAGGAGGTTCCAAATTTTCCCAAGGGTTTTTATCCGAAAGTGAACGTAATAGCGCGACTGGAGTACGAATTCGCTTACTACGATTTCTTCAAGTATTGGTATTTTTTGTTTCCACACAATTAAATGGTTTCAAGTAGTGTTATCTAAGGTTATGGGAGGTACCCGAGGTGTAATGGTTATCGTCGTAGGAAATGGACACGGTGACACGAGTTCAAATCCTGGACGAGATTGATTGCTTTTCACATAGCACTAATACTCTTGGGAAAGGTATGAATCCAATTATTCTCCCTCCAGCTATGGGTAAATAGTAGGACAGACTAGGTTCTTCAGCCTTGGTGAGGCAACTAGTCTAGGAGAAGGAAAACTCTGAATTCAAACCTGTTAAACTCCGCTTAAAAACTGACCTTGTGTCATATCCTGCCCGAGCGGAGGGGTTGGTAAATATGGTTATCTAACGTTAACAAATTTATTTAATATTGATAATAATCTCTAATGATTGATAATAATCTCTAATGATTGAACAGTTCCTTTTTACCAATATATGTGACCCAAACGGGTACTACTTCTCTGGGTCAGAGTGGACCTGGGAGTAATGGTAATGAAGAGGCACTTCACATTCCTGAAGCAACGTGCAGTTTGATATCATACTCAGGATATTAAATCGTTTCAAGTATTGTTAACACAAATGACTCTAACACTAATAACTAATAACACTAATAACTATATCTAACATTAATAACTCAAATAACACTAAATTCTCTCACACTAATCTCTCTAATAACAGTAATAACTGCCTAACACTAATAAGTTTAATAACACTAATCACTCTATATAACACTAATAAGTATAACACTAATCACTAATAGTAATATCTCAAATAACTCTAATAACTCTGCCAAACACTAACTTTAATAACAATAATCACTCTATATAACACTAATATCTGTAATAACAATAATCACTCAAACACTAATATCTCTAATAACACTAATCACTCTATCTAACACTAATATCTGTAACGTCAATAATCACTCTGACACTAATATCTCGAATAACAATAATCACTCTATATAACACTAATATCTCGAATAACAATAATCACTTTATATAACTTTAATATCTCGAAAAACAATAATCACTCTATATAGCACTAATATCTCAAAAAACGATAATCACTCTAACTCTAATAACTCTAATAACACAGATAACTCTCTGTAACAGTAATGACTCTAATGATACTAATCACGCTATCTAACACTAATAGCTCAATTATTCGTTTACACAGTTAAATGCTTTCAAATATTGCTATATAATACTAATAATTTAATTGATTCTCTATCATTTGTCGGCACACTGTTTTCAAGTATAGCAAATGATCGAACCGTTCTATTTGACACATAGATAATAGCCAAACAAGTTTTCTCTACTCCAGGTTTGCCCAGTCACCTGGGAATGCCGAATACACCAACTGCAGAGGTGTAAGACCCCCTCCAAAGAGAGTCCTGGATATGACACAAAACAATATGATGGTAACGTTCCAGAAATGCTGGAGCTTTATGGAATGCAGAGTAACCCTTCATTGCCATCTCTCCCAGGTTCACTCTGACCCAAAATAGAAGCACCTGATAGGGTCCTATGAATTGGTCAAATAAAACTAAACTGTGCTCTTATGTTAAACTTAATTGCTTAAAATAGAACTGTTTTATGCGAAACTGGATTGTTTAAAATAGAACTGTTTTTGACATTCAAACTCTACTGACGCTAAATTGAATTATTCGAAAGAGAACTGTTTTCACACTTAAATTAGTGTAAACAAAAACTATACTTATACTAAACTGATTTTTATTTATTAGAACTGTTTGACTAAACAGAATAGCTTGAAAGAGAAATGTTTTTTACAATTAAACTGTGTACTCATGCTAAACTGAATTCTCTGAAATAGAATTGTTTATTTAAATAAAAATGTATGTGGCATTAAATAACCCACAAAGATTAATATGCCATAAAACCCAAACTAAAAAACTACTTCGAGTCAAAGTGGACCGGTGATTATAGTCATAGAAAGAATACTCCTCATCCGCAAAGCTGGAGCCTCACTATCAGCTTGTTTAATGTCCACGACTCTCGTTGGAGCGGTTCATACCACTCTACACTGGTTCAATCGGTGTATTCTACAGTCTCAGCCAACAATTGATTGGTTGGTTTGGGGTTTTATGGCATAATAACCTTTCATGGTTATTTAACTTCAAATTCATTTTCATGAAAATAGTTCTATTTCAAACAATTCAGTTTAGCATTAGTTCGCAGGTTAAATGTAAGTACAGTTTAATTGTAAAAAATATTTCTATTTCAAGCTATTTAGTTTAGTCAAGCAGTTCTAATTCAAACAATTTAGTTTACTATAAGTACAGATTATGTTTACATTCAGTTAAATGTCAAAACAGTTCAATATTAAACAATTCAGCTTAGTGTAAGTACAGTTTCAATGTCAAAAAACAGTTTCATTTCAAATAATTCAGTTTAGCATAAGCACGCAGTTTAAATATAAGTACACAGTTTATTTTTTAGTCAAACTTTTCTAATTCAGATGATTCAGTTTAGTATAAGTAGAGGGTTTGTTTGCACACAGTTAAATGTCAAAACAATTCTATACTAAACAAATCAGTTTAGTGTAAGTACATATTCAATGTCAAAAACACTTCCATTTCAAACAATTCAGGTTAGTATAAGCATACAGTTTAAATGTAAGTATGGTTTAATTGTCAAAAACATTTCTTTTTCAATCTATTCAGTTTTGTCAAACACTTCAGTTTAGCATAATAAGCCGTTAGTTCTATTTAACCCATAGATAGGGCTCCATCAGGTGCTACCACGTCGGGCCAGGGTGGCAATGAAGGGGTGCTCCACATTATTCAAAGCCCCAGCTTCACTGGAATCTCACCATCAGATTGTTTAATGTCATATCCAGGACACTCATTAGGAGGTCCTTACCCCTCTGCTGAGATGCGGTTGGTTTATTCTACATCCCAGTAAAATGTCTAAACAGTTTTATTTCAGATAATTCAGTTTAGCATAAGTACACAGTTTAGACGTCAAAACAGATCTATTTCGAGTAATTAAGTTTAGCATATGTACGCAGTTTTAATGTCAAAGCAGTTCTATTTTAAACAATTCAATTTAGCCTAAATACACAGTTTAAATGCAAAAAATTCAATATAGTGAAGGAAACCCGGTTTAGTTCTATTCAACTCGGAGATAAGACCCTTATCAGGTGCTACCAATCCGAGCCAGAGTGGACCTGGGAGCGATGGCAATAAAGGGGGACTCCGCATTCCCAAAAGCTCCATCATTACTGGAATTTCACCATCAGATTGTTTAATGTCATATCTAGGACACTCGTTGGGGTGGTGGGTTACCCTTTTGCAGAGAAGCAGTCGGTGGATTCTACAGTCCCAGGTGAATGGGCAACTCAGCCGACAATGTGATATATATATATATATATATATATATATATGCAAATTTCATTAAACATAATAGACATTTTATGTCTACATATTTTCTTTTGGATCCGTTCGAATTCCCGTATTACTTTTATTGTATTCTGGGGGAATTGATTTATGTATTGTCCATAGTTGCATGTATCCCTAGTACTTTCTGCCCGACTTTGGGCCATCATCAGGGGAGGATCTACTACAAAAGTGATGTAACTTTTGTTTTAGCATATTACAACTGTGTAAGGGCGTCTTTGCCGTTGAAGGTTTTGGCGTTTGTTTTTGAATGTGATTCTATATTTAGTGCCAGTAGCTAAAGACATTTAAGTACATTAGCACTGGTTTGAAAATTAATTCTATTAAGTGTTGGCTGCAGGTTTCTGATATGTAATGCTTCGAGAATCTGAAGTTTTTGTTTATTATTTTGATGTTCTAATATTGTTGTGTTGTCGGTGAGAATTTTCCGTAGCTGTGCCGTTGGGCATGAATGTTTTTTTAAATGCTGAGCTATATATATATATATATATATATATATATATATGTGTGTGTGTGTGTGTGTGTGTGTTGTAATAAATAAGACATGAAAACCTGAAGATGACGTTCAGATTGTTTTATTTCTAGTGTAGGGTTTAACTTTCATTATCCAAGCTTTCATAAATACGTATTGAAAGCTTTTGAAACGCTGAAAATGACACTGATATTATTGTTCTATGTGTCATGTATGAACAAATCCTGACGTAATGGGCCTTTTGTGTAATGTGAGAAATTTTGAATAATCAATTTAAATTCCTTCGTCTGAAGATTTTTAAACAAATAATCACGCTATCTAACACTAATATTTCTAATAACACTAATCACTCTCTATAACACTAATATCTCTTTTAACACTAATCACTCTCTATAACACTAATATCACTAATAACAATAATCACTCAATCACTTGATCAATTATGGAGCCTATATATGTATATTTGAAAATGTTTCCTTGATTAAAATCTAAGCATTACCAGAGAAATTAAACAAGTTGGACACTAACTTCTGTTTTTCAAGTGCTATTTCATAACATGTTGGATATAATATCCAATAAAATTATCAGATAGATTGATAGATAGATATGTTTGTGAGTTTGTGCGTGTGTGTGTGTGTGATGATGTCTTGACAGGTCTTGACAGATGTTAGCTCTCTTTACCACAAATATTACAACTTAAGCATCCTGATTTACAATTATGGAGCCTATATATGTATATTTGAAAATGTTTCCTTGATTAAAATCTAAGCATTACCAGAGAAATTAAACAAGTTGGACACTAACTTCTGTTTTTCAAGTGCTATTTCATAACATGTTGGATATAATATCCAATAAAATTATCAGATAGATAGATAGATAGATATGTTTGTGAGTTTGTGCGTGTGTGTGTGTGTGTGATGATGTCTTGCCACGTCTTGACAGATGTTAGCTCTCTTTACCACAAATATTACAACTTAAGCATCCTGATTTACAACTAATTCAACGGGCGAAAAATATACAAGATGCGTTAGATGATAAGGTAGTAAGACAGCTGTATGTCATTAGATTATAGTAACATATGCTTATACAACTTTTATCCCATTCTCAGGGTCTACATAAGCTACAGGTCAATGACAAGCGTTGCAAGATAACTGGTGCCTATGAAAACTGCAGGTTTTATTTCAGACTACCTTCTCTTAAACTTGTAGGGGTGTCCTCGTGGTGTAATGGTTAAAGCGATGAACTGCGGAATCGTAGTACGTGAGTTCGTACTCCAGTCGCGCTATTATGTTCACTTTCGGGCAAATACCCTTGGGAAAGGTATGAACCCCCTTATTCTCCCTCCAGCTATGGGTAAATAGTAGGACGGACTAGGTTCTTCAGCCTTGTTGAGGCAACTAGTCTAGGAGAAGGAAAACTCTGAATTCAAACCTGTTAAACTCCGCTTAAAAATTGACCTTGTGTCATATCCTGCCCGAGTGGAGGGGTTGGTAAATAGTACCTTCTCTTAAACTTTTCCCATCAAAGGGTACTTACAAGTCAACTGATGTTTGAAGATGGAGTTTCCTTCTCCAGTTTTGATTCTGGAGTTAATTTTAAGGATTGCCTTCACGATGGTTTTGTCATTTGTCTAAAGCCCCTTCTACCCCATATATATATATATATATATATAGGGGGTTTACAAAATTTTAACGTTTCTAAGGGTTGGTTGGTTGGTTGGTTGGGTTTTATCAACCTTTGTAGGTTATTTAACGACAAATCCATTTTTATGCAAATAGTCAGTTCTATTTCAAGCAATTCAGTTTAGTATGAGTACACAGTTTAAATGTAAAAAAGTTTTCTTTTTCAAGCTATTCAGTTTTGTTAAACAGTTCTAATTCAGCCAATTTAGTTTATTACAAGTATAGATTTTCTTTACGCGGATTTAAAAATCAAAATAGTTCTTTATAAAACAATTCAGTTAAGCATAAGTACGCACTTTAAATGTAAGTACATATTTTAATTGTCAAAAACATTTCCATTTCAAGCTATTCAGTTTAGTCAAACAGTTCTAATTCAGCCAATTCAGTTTAACATAAGTATGCCGTTTAGTTCTATTTAACCCATAGATAGGACCCTTATCATGTGCTACCACTTTGGCCAGAGTGGACCTCGAGCGATGGCAATAAAGGGGTACTCAGCATTTTCAAAAGCCCAAGCATCACTGGAACATCACCATCAGATTTTTAGCGTTATATCCAGGACCCTCATTGGTTATTTTTACCCCTTTGCAGTGGTGCGGTCGATGTATTCTACAGCCCCCACCGACTAGGCAAACATTTCTATGGCAGTTGCTTTATGATGTGATTTGAAAGCTTCACCAGTTCACTATCCCAGTTTATATATCATTGGAACCTCCGCTTTGTTTTCCTAGTAATATCTGAATTGCTTTTCTAACGAACATACATTTTTCAATCCCCTGAGAGATTCCTAGAATGTGTTTTGAACACCTGAATATAAAAGAATTTTGTTTAATTATATCATAAAGGCTATTGATATTTATTATAATCTCTCTCTCTCTCTCTCTCTCTCGATAGATAGATAGATAGATAGATAGATAGATAGATAGATAGAAGTTGTTTGGACAATGGTAACATATCTTTGATCACCCGACCAAAGAACATAGTTGGCTTTCTTTTCAATTTAGGTAATATATCAATAAATGCGATGAAAATGAAGTAGCAATTTCGACTTTCGTTGAATAATTTGAATGGCAAGAAAAAAAAGCATTAGTTTTTCGAATGTTGTTTAAAGATCAATTTTGTCATTTAAAGTTCAGAAGAGATGGCATATCAACTCTTGCAGTTTATTTCATGCCAATTCCTATATATATAAAGTGTGACTAGGGAATATACAACACTGACGTCGCATTTCAACTCACTTAAATAGATAATTTCCTGAAATATTTTAAAAACATTTTTTTAAAAAGCCCGTGAAAACTTTTTAAAAATGCCTCCTTCCTCTACCCAAAAACTTTTTCTTCTGTTGATGACCTAAGTTTTAAACTAGTTTCGTTTGTTTGTTTGTTTTTGTTATTTAATGGCATATCAACATTCTCGGGTTATTTAATGTCAAACCTTTTTTTTTAGAATGACAGTAGTGGTACTATTTAACCCATAGCTGGGAAGATAAGGGGTTCATACCTTTCCCAAGTGTATTTGTCCGAAGGTGAACGTAATAGCGCGACTGGTGTTCGAACTTGCGTACTGTGATTTCAGCGCTTTAACCATTACGCCATTGTTGGCCGACAAGCAAGAACTTATTAACATAAGTGCGAACACAGGATGTAATTTGGAAGATATGCCGGGAACGATGGATGATAGAGTCGGAAAGAGAGAGTGGGAAAGCCATGAAAATACCTGTTGCCAGCACGACTTGATAATGAATAGTTATAATGGGTTTCAAGTATTGCTATCTAATAATGATAATTCGGTTTAATATTCATCATTCGTTTTTTCATAATTGAACGGTTTCAAGTATTTCTATAAACACTAATAATTCTATTTGCACACAGTAACATGATGTCTTGTATAGGGATCTTGCAGTTATAATTCTATTAAATAGAATTATAACTGTATGAAACCTATACAAGACATCATGTTGCTGTGTGCAAATTAGAGCCCAGCTGACCTAATCTCTGCAGAGGGGTAAGACCATCCTCAACTACGAGTGTCCAAGATATGACATGAAACAAGCAAGAACTTATTAACATGAGTGCGAACACAGGATGTAATTTGGAAGATATGCCGGGAGCGATTGATGATAGAGTCGGAAAGAGTGTCCAAGATATGACATTAAACAATCTAATAGTGAGGTTCCCGGAATGCTGGATTTGGGGGAATGCCGAAAACCCCTTCATTGCCATCACTACCAGATCCACTCTGACCCGGAGTGGTAGCACCTGATAGGGTAAATGCAACTGTTTGACGTTTGAACTGACTTCAACCAAATTACTTTTGCTAAATTGAATTATTTGAAATAGATCTATTTGATCATTTAACTGTGTGTAAACAAATGACTGATGTTTAATTGACTTGTTAGAGATATATTGCAATGCTTGAAGCCACTTAACTTTGTTGTCTTATGTTAAACTGAATTGTTAGAAATAGAACAGTTTGATCATTTAACTGTGAAAACAAATGACTGATGTTTAATTGAATTGTTAGAGATACATAGCGATACTTTGAACGATTAAACTTTGTTGTCTTATGTTTGCGAATCATATATATCTTATATATATGTATAAACTGGATTTAGCATTAAATAACCTACAACGGTTGATATGCCATAAAACCAAAAATAGGCCAGTCTCCGTGGCAAAATAGTACTCATTTCTTTGCTTAGAGTTGAATTTTTTTAAGCGTAGAAAGTGATTAAAATGTTCTATTTGACATATAGATGGGATCCTATGCTCTTCTACTCTAGTTCAAAGTGAACCTGGGAGTAATGGCAATCAAAGAGCACCCCATATTACCGAAGACTCCAGGACTAGAGCCTCATTACCATGTGGTTTTGTATTCTACGCAGGACACTTAAGGTATGGATGGAACGATTAAACGACAGAGATTCAGTTGAAGCATTCATTTTAATTTGCACAAGGGTTTAATAGATGACGCCTAATAGGTTGGTTGGTCGGTTGGTTGGTTTGTGTTACTGCATATCAACCCTTTCGGGTCATTTGATGCTGAATCAAATAATTTATCAAAAGCTTTCCTTTAGTTTGGTTTGCTTTTATGGCATACCAACCAGTGTAGGTTATTTAATGCTAAATCCATTTTTATACATGTAAATAGTTCAGTTTACCATTGCTTTAACCATTACACATCAAGGACACCCCGATTTGTTAGTGAATAGTTTTGTTGGTAAGTTTGAATTTTTAATCGATTTTTTTACCGCTTATTCCCTTATACACAGTTCATGCATTCCATTCTAACTCTAATAATTGTATTTGATATTAAGTATTTGTTAGTATACAGTTAAACATTAGTATACAGTTTAACATTAGTAATTCTATTTATCAATATTTCTATCAAATACCTAACTCGGAACTATATCCTTTCAAATAACTAATAATGATATATATAACTACTAATGATACCTTTGTAAGTGAATGATATATATAACTAATAATGATACCTTTGTAAGTGATGGAACAATTCTATTAGAGACATTGATAGTACTACCATTCCGGGTCAGTGTGGACCTTGGAGTAATCGCAATGAAGGGGTTCATCACATTACCCAAAACACCAAGAATTGAGCCTCATCATCAGACACTTGGTTAGAGGAGAGTGCTCTTACCTACTCTGTAGCGGTACAGTCAGCGCATTCTACTGCCCCAGCCAACAAGCAGATCAATTGTTTGAGCTTATTTGTTTTCACACAGTTAAATGGCTTCAATTATTCCTATCTAACTTGTAGGAGTTCGATTTATCATTAATAATTTGCTTGGACACAGTTAAATGGTTTCACCTATTGCAATAAGTACTCTTACGTAAAATGAATAATTTCCACAGAGTTAAATGATTTCAAATAACAGATAATAGTAATAGTTAGTAAAAGACAAAGCAAATCTATTTGACCAATGGATCTGCGCCTTACATGTACAATCAATTCAGGTTAGAGTGGACCTTGGTGTAATGAGATGGAAGAAGTACTCAACATTCTCCGAGGCTCGAGGACTGGAGCCTCACCATCGGATTAAGTTTACGCGGGATACTCGCTGGAGGAGGATGCAGTCGGCGCATTCAACAGTCACATCGGACAGGGTGAGAATTTTGAGTTTATTTCTCTAATAAATAAATAAGGAATAATAAATAATAAAATGTCTCAATGGGGCGTCGTTTATCTATCTATCTATCTATCTATCTATATATATATATATATATATATATATACATATATATATATATATATATATATATATATTATTTCAAGAAAAAAACAATATTCAGTCAGATTAGGATAATAAATTTATTTCCATCCTGTTAAGAGCATTGATATGAATCAAAGATTCCAAAATAATCTTTTACAGAACTTCATCAGATCTAACAAAAAGACTAAAAAAAATTATTAATTAATTTAATTTAATTAATTTTTTAATTTTCTATTTCAGCTAATTCAGTTTAGTATAAGTACAGATTTTGTTTACATACAGTTAAATGTCAAAACAGTTCTATGTTAAACAATTCAGTTTAGTGTAAGTAGAGTTTCAATGTCAAAAACAATTCCGTTTCAAACATTTTAGTTTAGCATAAGTACACAGTTAGTTCTATTTAAGCCATAGATGCTACCAGTCTGGGTCAGAGTGGACCTGGGAGCAATGGTAATGAAGGGGTGCTCTGCATTTTGCCCCATTCTAGAGAGTAGCATAACAAATAACAGCTTAGGTTTTCTTACGTTTTATAGAAAATTCAAAAAGATTAAATAAATGACTTTAAGAAATTTATTTCGTGATTTTTTTAATGAACGCTTAAAAATTACTTTTAATGCATTTTTTTTTAATTTACGATATTGTACAGATACTCTTGCAAGAGGGGTGTCATTTTTCAAAATCTTTTAAACGATTTAAATTCTCTGAGGACTTATATAAATATTTTCCCATGCAGAAATATTTTTGCCATAGAAAATTCGTGATTTTGAAAAAGTGAAAGATTGGGGAGATAAATACAGTTGTGTCATTAAATATAAAAATTTATCAATCTTGGGATACCCAGAGTAAATATCAATAACTCAGTTTCCGGGAACCAAATCGACTCGAAACAAACTTACATCGCCAGAAAAATCTAAAGTTAGTTTCTCATATAAAAGTTAATTTTAAAATGTGTAGTTTTTTAAATAATTTGGTTTGATTTGGTTTGGTTTTATGGCATATCAACCATTTTAGTTTATTCAATGCAATATATATATATATATATATATATATATATATATATATATATATATATAGCCAATTCTATTTCAAACAATTTAGTTTAGCATAAGCCTACATTTTCGTTCTGTTAAATTCATTCATAGGACCTTATGAGGTGCTACAACTACGGGCTAGAGTGAACCTGGGAACTATGGCAATAAAGCGGTATTCTGCAATTCCCAGGCTCCAGTATTACTGGAGCCTCACCATCACATTGTTTATTGTCATATCTAGGACACTCTTCTTTGGGGAGTCTTACTACTCCGCAGTGATGCAGTCGGTGTGTTCTACAACCCTAGCCGATTCGGTGGAAATAATTCAGCTACATAACATTATGTTACATGATGTAACATCAAAAGAGAGTATTATATACACATGCTGTAGCAAAAAACAGTAATTAAGCGACCAATAATCTCTTTAATAGATGATAATTCTGGGTCACATATGATTTCCGGGTCAAAGAACACGAACCAAGAGTATCCGAGCAGTATCTTCATTCGTTTTCAGTTACATCGTGGGAATAGCAGATCAAGATTCAGCCTCTTAGACTTACATCAAAAAGCACATGTGTGAAAATGAAAGCGCATCGATAAGATGGTTGAAGAAACTTCGCTCAGATTGCAAAAACTTTACGTCTGGTAAGCCTAAAGCCATGGATTTTGTGGCCGTGCTTCAAGCCATTGAAGCAAATCCAGTAAGTAGCAATGGGAGAGTATCAGGTGAATTTATGCTTCCATTGGGATTTGTCATTTTCAAGACTCAACAAAATCAACCACTTCAACTGAATTGTGATTCACGCAACCTAAGCTTTTGACCCAGCAAAGTACTGATATAGACATACGTAAAAAATGTTTTTCGTTATAAGTCCAAAGAGAGTAAGAAGTAAATATTTCAAAATGAATAGCTCCTTTAAGAAATTTGTATTTAAAAAAAAAATTATTAATTTATTTCTTACATACGCATATCTTTAAAACTTGTTGCTTTCGTCAGAGAACATATGTAGCAAAAAGCCATATAAATGGGGCACGAAGACAATATATATATATATATATATATATATAAAAAACTCAAATGTGATAAAAAATATTTGTACATAGCAGGATAGATATATTTGAGCAGACGAAGATAGATAGATAGATAGATAGATAGATATGTAATAATATATATGAAGAGCAACTCATTTGTAATGGAACCAATAACTTTGACATGTCAAAATTACTTCTCGTGTTAATTTACGACATCGAATTGCCAGCGCTCGTGATGTGAGGAAACGGAGACGTTGAAAAATCTGACCGTTCCCAAATTATTAATTAATGAAAAGCATCTGATAAGGCAGCATCATTTGCAGGAAGCTGTAAAGTTTAGAGTTCTTGCTTGCTCATACAACCTCATCCGTCATCACTCGAGAGAGCGAAGCACTGATTTCTGTCATTCAAGTCCAGGTTAAAAGCGGGCTAAGGGTAACCCAAATCCGAACTTCTTTAGATCATATTTTTCCGATGCAGCTATCATTGGGGAAGGAGAAAAGTTTTGACAAGCAGTCCAAAGCCGCTGCGTTCCCCCGCCCCCCGCCCCCCAAAAAACGTTATTTTTACTAGGATAGTAAACAAATCAGTACGAGCAACACAAAGTCGAACTTTTTTGGATCACATTTTTCTGATGCAGTAATCTTTGGGGAAGGAGATAGTTTTGCTTACCGATCGAAAGGCGCTGCGTTTCTCAAATTTGGGCATTTTTACCAGGATAGTTTAAAAAAGCAGTTCATGTACACCAAATCCGAAATTTTACGAACTGGTTCAAAGCCACTGCGTTTCCGAAATATTTTCATTTTTGCCAGGTTAAATAAAAAAATCAATAGCTGAACATTTTAGACCATATTTTTCCGACGTATTGACAAACGAGAAAAATAAAGATAAACGGTCCTACTTTTTTGTTCCCCACTGGTACCAGCACCATGAAAGAAAGGTCAAAAACTTTTGACCTTGGAATACCGTAAGCAGAGTTTTATCCAAACAAGTCTAGGGTTTTAACGGAGAAAGTACCTTAATCTGATTTCAGTGGGGAATTCCATCTCAAAAATTCTTAAGAGTTGATCTTTTCAAACGAGAAGTCACAACCCCCCGTTGTTGGTGTCTCGAGAATCTCAAAGAAAATAACAAGATTCGAGCTCAGCTATTTTCATTTAAAATTTCGCAATCGCCCAAGTTATAGTCGTGTCAGTATTATAGTATGGATGCACTACTTGATCTTTACTGAAAAACGTGAACAACAATTTAAATAGCAAAGCTCGCAAGAATGCAGTGTGTGGTTTTTTTTAGCAATTCCTGAAATAGCACCTGACAAAATAGCTGCCGTATGGCCATTTGCCTCCCATCTCACAAACCAAAAATTTTAGACAAGTAAGACATACCGTTAACCAATGGACGCCAACTCATGGGCACACCAGTGTGGACTAACTTGCAAAAGATTATATCCAGCGGCGCTGTTTGAACACTCGATGCAGTTAAAAACACTTACAGAGAACGATGGCTAAAGGGCTGATGGCGAATGAGAGTCAAGGGAAAACGTACCATCAAAACGTCTGGAGAAGGACAATGAATATCGCTAAAAAGCTCAAATTTTTCAATTTTATCGAGTAAAAAGTAAATTAGGTTTGGTTTAGTTTGGTTTTATCATATTTACCAACCCCTCCGCTCGGGCAAGATATGACACAAGGTCAATTTTTAAGCGGAGTTTAACAGGTTTGAATTCACAGTTTCGCTTCTCCTGGACTAAGGCAGAAGAACCAAGTCTGTCCTATTATTTACCCATAGCTGGAGGGAGAATAATTGGATTCATACCTTTCCCAGGGGTATTAGTGCTATGTGAAATGCAATCAGTCTCGTCCAGAATTTGAACTCGTGTCGCCGTGTCCATTTCTTAGGACGATAACCATTATACCACGGTTAGTTTGGTTTTATGGCATATCAACTATTGTAGGTTATTTAATGCCAAATCCTCTTTATACATATATATTAAATATATAAGATTTGGTTGGATTGGGTTTTATAGCATATCAGAAGGTACCCTGCAAAAAAAGCAATTACCGACGCCGTCTACGTCGATGACATAGCGCTTCTGGCAAATGTACCCGCCTAAGCCGAAACCCTGCTACATAGTCTGGAACGAAGCACTGCAGATTTTTGCCCTCCATGTCAATACACACAAGACGGAATATATGTACTTTAATCAAACAGGCAACATCCCCACACTAAACGGTAGCTTTCCGAAACTAGTTAACAAGTTCACCTACTTTGGAAGCATTGTCTCATCAGCCGAGACAGACATCAATACGTGACTAGCAAAGGCATGGACAGCTATCGATAGTCTATCGGTCAAATGGAAGTCAGACCGGACCGACAAAATGAAACGTAGTTTTTTCAAAGCAGTGGTAGTGCCGACACTGTTATATGGATGAACTACATAGACGCTAACTAAACGTATGGAGAAAAAGCTTGACGGCAACTACACAAGAATGCTGCGAGCAATATTGAACAAGTCCTGGAGGCAGCACCCACCAAAGCAGCGGCTGTAAGACCACTTACCACCCATCACGAAAACCATCAAAATTAGACAAACCAGACATGCAGGACCCTGCTGGAGAAGTAGGGACGAGCTCATAAGAGATGTACTCTAGTGGACCCCCTAAGTCGACCGAGCAAAGGCAGGACGACTAGCTAGAACATACATACAGCAGCTCTGTGCCGATACGGGATGTAGCCCTGAAGACCTGCTGGAAGCGATAGATGATAAGGAGGGGTGGCGAAAGAGGGTCAAGGATATCCGTGCTGATGGTGCGACATGATAATGATGATTGTAGGTTATTTTATACCAAATTCTCTCTCTCTCTCTTTCTATCTATATATATATATATATATATATGATGGGTTTGGTTGAGTTTCATTGCATATAAACTATTGTATGTTATTTTATGCCAAATATTCTTTATACATTAAATATATATGATTTGGTTTGGGTGGATTTTATGGCATATCAACCATTGTAGGTTATTTAATGCCAAATCCGATTTATACATAAAAAATAAATCCATATGATTGTAATTATACATATGGTTGTAATAAATAATGTTAAATAATTCCAAATATTATTATGTATCACGAACAATTATATTAAAATTCAGTCATTTGTTTACACACTGTTAGATGATCAAACAGTTCTATTTCAAGCAATTCAGTTTAGCATTAGTCAATAAAGTTAAATAGTTCCAAATATCGCTATGTATCACTAACAGTTTAGTCAAAAATTAGTTATTTGTTTACACAAAGTTAAATGATCGAACAGTTCTATTTCAAGAAATTCAATTTAGCATAGGCCAACAAAGTTAAATGATCCCAAGTATTGTTACGAATTACAAACAATAATATCAAACTTCAATCATTTGTTTACAACAGTTAAATGATCAAACAGTTCTACGTCAAGCAATTCAATCTAGCATATTTCAACGAAGTTAAATAGTTCCAAATATTACTATGTAAACCATCAAAGCATTTTTTGTTATCCAAAAAATAACTAAATGTTTTTAAGACTCCAGGAAACCAGGTAAGGTCAACGGCTGACACGTCTTAATCAATACAACAAAAACGTAGATACTCGTCTGAATTATCATTATAATAAAATCATTAATTTTTCTCCGAGAATGTAGTTGCTTTTCGGTGTGCCTACGAGAATAAAAGACGTTACCACTGACAGGTATTAGGAGTGCAAAAGAGTTAGCTCTTTTGGGTGGATTTCGGTACAGTCCGCCTTTGATGATGCTGTTCCTGGGTATCTCCATCTGCTTAGTACGGAAGTACACAGATATGTGCACCTGCTGCGAAACTATGTACATTTCTCGGGAGGTATTTTCAAAGGTCAAGAACTGTACCAAGTGATCAGGAAGGTTTCTTGGTGCTTCGTGTGCACATGAGCAATTTCAATACTAAGCATTTGCAAAGATCAAAATTGTCGGGGTGGAGGGAGTGCAGTGAATTTTAAAATATAAAAGGTAGATAGATATTAATAGACTAACATATATATATATAAACTTCTATACTATTTAAATATATATATATATATATATATATATATAGCATGATTTTATATATATATATGTATGTTTATATATATATATATATATATATATATATAACAAGCTATTAAATATATATAAAAACTAATATATATTTACTTATTATTATTATTATTATTATTATTAATATTTACTCCTTTAGAGTTTTTCATATCAGTGTTAATTGATGGTTTTTCGCTGGAGTTTGAGTGACAGCAAGTCTCCTCAAGTCTCTAGGACTCGTCTCAGGATTCTGGCCGTTCTTAGCAATGCTGTCGTTTGGATAGTCTCTACCCTTCCGCCAATTTCCAAGTCTTCCAGGCCTTTTAATAATCCTTTAGTTATTGTGCCTAACGTACCAATCACAATTGGCTCAATCGTTACTTTCATGTTCCACAGGTTTTTCAATTCTCTAGCAAGGTCGAGGTATTATCCTTCTTTTCACTTTCCTTCAGACTTATTCTGTGGTCCGCTAGGACAGCAAAGTCGACAATTTTACAAATTCTCTTTTTTTTTTGGGTTAATTATTATGAGATCTGGTCTTCTGGCCGGGATTAGGTGATCCGTTTGTATGTTAAAGTCCCATTGGAGTTTATTATTATTATTATTTAGCTCTATCACAGATATTGAGCACTATCCAAATTATATCGCATTTGGTCTGCCACAAAACCACGAAGTGAGATAGTCACAACCAAAACTATATATATATATATATATATATATATATAAGGAAGTTACTTACCAAGTTACAGAAACTCACCAAAAAGTGAGCGGATAGAAAATGCTCCTTTAGCCATTCTCACTATCCCTGAGCAGTTTAACTCCATACTTGTTTTGGGGTCATCGGGAGAGAATGTGCACCGTTTCGGGACCTTCCTCTCTACCGACGTACAAATAAAACCGAGTCTCCGAGATATGACATTAAACCATCTGATGGCGACTCTCCAGCCTTGGAGATTTGGGTAATGCTAGGTACCCTTTCATTGCCATTGGTTCCAAATCCACGCTGACCCGGAGTAGTAAGCACCAGATAAGGTCCTATCGACGGGTCGATTTGAACTGACACTTAAATTGTAAGCGAATAAACGATTAGCCTTAAAATAGTTGTTAGAAATAGAACAAGTTGACCATTTAACTGTTCTTGCATATAAATCTTATATACTTAACATATGCATAAAAAGGATTTGGCGTAAAATAACATACAAAGGTTGATATGCCATAGAAACAAACTAACCAACCAACCAAACAAACAAACAACCAAACAACCAACCACCAAAACTACATAAACTTAGATAGATTGATACATAGATAGAAATCACCATATATATATATATCTATATAGATAGATAGATAGATAGATAAGAATAGACATATATATATCGTTAAAAAGATATGAACAGACAGAGGCATACTGAGATAGATAGATAGATAGATAGATAGATAGATAGATTAATATATATCGTTAAAGATATATAAATATATATAAATATATTAAAAAATATATATATATACATATATATATATATATATAGAGAGAGAGAGAGAAAGAGTAGGGGAAAGAAATGGAGAAAGAAAGAAAAAAGAAAGAAAGAAAGAAAGATATGCCATAAAAGCCAACCAAACCAAATCATACATATTCGATATATATGTATAAAGAGGATTTGGCATTAAATAACCTACAATGGTTGATATGCAATAAAAACAAACTAAATTATACAATTTCGGTTGGTTGTTTTTATGGTATATCAACCTTTTTCGGGTTATCAATCGCCGAATTGAATTTCAAACAATTCAGTTTTGTATGAGTATAGTTTTTGTTGACGCACAGTTAAATATTAAAACAGTTTTATTTCAAACATTTCAGTTCAGCATAAAGACACAGTTTCAGTGTCAAAGACAGTTCTATTTCAAATAATTCAGTTTAGCGTAAGTATAAAATTTAGTACCGGGCCAGTGCTCTAATGAGTAGAGTGTTCACCAATCGTCCGGGAGACCGGGGTTCAAACCCAGGTCGAGTCATTCTAAAGACTCTAAAAATGGTACTTGATGCCGCCTTGCTTAACACATCATTATAAGGTAAGTATCAAGGATAAAGTGGAGCAATCCAGGGAATGGAGTAGCGCCCTTCCCGACACCTCAGTGTGGTAATTATTGAAAAGGGTGTCTTCGGGTCACCCTCGACTAAGGTCGCCAACTTATAAAGTTTAGTTCTATTTGACCCATAGATAGGACTCCATCAGGTGCAACAACTCTGGGCTAGAGTGAACCTGGGAGTAATGGTAATTAAGGGCTACTCTGCATCCTCCAAAGCTCCAACATTACAGGAACCTTACCATCAGATTGTTTAGTGTTATATCAGGACACTCGTTGGGAGAGTCTTACCCCACTACAGAGAAGCAATCGGTGTGTTCTACAGCCTCAGCCGACTGGGCAATTTTGTTTCGCATTAAACTAGCAGCTGGCTAATCTTTTCTTAAAAAGAAGCCCAACGTGGGATTTAGGTCATTTAGCAAATGAAACTGGGTTGCCACCGAACTATTCTACAACAGATTCAAATATTTTTTTTTACAATTCATGCCCTTTTCTAACTATAAATTAATAAAATTCGCATTATCTTTTCATGAAAATGATATATGACATACAAAGTTTTTTATGTGAGCAATAAATTTTTAATACTGTAAATTCAGATCTAGTTATGCAATTGATGATACTTAAGAGTGGTCTACAGTCACACAGAACGTCAATAGTTAAGAATTCAAATATAAAGTAAGAAAAGTTGCTCCCCTTAGTCGAGGGCGACCAGAAGGCCCTCTTTTTTATAGCTACTACACCGAGGTGTAGGGGAGGGCGCTACTCCTTTCCCTGGATTGGTCCACTTTACCCTCGATACGTAACTTATATTGCTGAGGTATCAAGTACCATTTTTAAAGTCTTTGGTATGACGCGGCCTGGGATTGTACCCAGGGTTCCCAGATCATTGGCGAACACTCAACCCACTTGGCCAATGAGCCGGAACTGATTTAATTATGTAATGCTAATTAGAATCCTTCATCTCTTTGCAAACAGAAGCATGAGTGTCATCATGGACCGTTATTACAATGCAAACCAGAGTAGTTTGGATGTGTCCTCGTGGTGTAATGGTTAAAGCGATGGACTGCGGAATCGTAGTACGCGAGTTCGTACTCCAGTCCTTACGTTCACTTTCGGGCAAATACCCTTGGGAAAGGTATGAACCCCGCTTATCCTCCCAGCTATGGGTTAAATAGTACCACAACTGTTCTTCTAGGAGAATAGCTTTGGCATTAAATAACCTACAAAGGTTGATATGCCATTAAACAAAGAAACCAAACCAAACCAGAGTAGTTTGGACTTTTGCTCTACGATACTACGATATTCCTTCCTTTTGTCCGTTTTTTTTTTTTCCTTTTTTTTCGCTCTTGTTAAATTCTAACATTTTTAGCTACTCTAAATTCAGGTCTTCATCACTAAAATATAAGCGCTCTTTGCTCATAAACGCAGACCAGTATCACAACATTTCAATTACGAGACAAAACAAGACTAATTCAGACACTCACGACTTGGAATTTCCGAGCCTCGGCGAGGCCAGGCCAGTTGGGTCTACGTGATGCGCCGTGCATTGTTGAGTCAGATGGAACAGTCAGCATAGTAAAAAATTGTGTCTCTCTCGTGTTGAAAACCTAAAAATCAAGAAGGTAATAAAAGTTTCGTACCTCAACCAAGAGAGTCGTCAGTGTTTCAAGTTTTTCGGGATTCCTATGCATATGTACGTTTCACGTATCTGTATATTTTACATAAACCACATCTGGCTATGTTACAGCTACACCAAATGAGGAATACCCCTTCATTGTCATTACTTTGTGGGTCCCTATGACTCGGTGTCATAGCCCCCTTTTGGGTCCAATCTATCGGTCGAATAGAATTATTTAACCATTCACTGTACTTAAAATCATTTAACTGCCTGCAAACCATTTAATAAGATTGACTAGAATTATTAGTGTTGAATAGCGACACTCAAAACCATTTAAGAGTGTGCAAACAATGAATAGCTATAATCAAAACCATTTAACTGTGTGCAAATACAATTATTCATGTCGGATAAAAATACGTGCAACCATTGAAATGTATGTAAACAAAGGAGCCCTGACATGTTTAAAAAATTTACTCAGAAACTATTCGATCACAAATTATACACACACACACACACACACATAGGATTTAGCTTCAGAAAATCTACTAATGTTAATCTGCCATCGAATAAATCCAAACCAAACCAAACAGTATATATATGGAATCTCAAAAGGCAAGCATAAAAGATGTGGAGTATGTAAAATAATCATAGAAGGAAATCCTACAACTTCGAATACCCAAAAACAATATTCATAATAAATAAAAATCTAAGCTGCATTTCCAAAAACGTAGTTTACGTAATTGAATGCTGCAACAGTAAAAAAGTATACATAAGATCAACTCAAGCACTAAACAATAGAGAATCCTTACATAGAAACAACGTTAAATTACTAGAAAATAGAAAACTGTGCTTCAAAACACCTTTACTCATCCTGTTATGGAATGTTTAAGATAATGCCAATATATCAACGCAACGACAACGCATCTCATTACTCCAAATAAAAGAAAAAAACATTCACAGATAAATTTAAACCTACATTAAACAGAACCAAACCACACACACACACATATACACACAAATAGAATCACTCAAAGAGTAAACATAGTTGCTAGCTGGATTTTATGTCATATTAGCTATTGTAGGTTATTTTGGGGAAGAAAGGAAGTACAGGAAAAACAAAAACCCTCAAATTATATACACATACAGGGATACAAACACGCATAATACACTTTTACAAACATACACACAGACAAAAAAAAAACACATCTGCAGAGGCCAAACGTTGTCACGGATAATTAATGCCAACTTGACATTCATAGACACAGGTCCAAGACTTGGGCGAGCACCTGCGCCAACTGCCAGCAACTAAGAGAAGGATATTCGTCAAGTCTCAAAGGTTACGGCTGGCGTGGTAGAATTTCTTCTCAGCGCCTAAAAGCACCTTTCTTTCGGCATACGCTCTTCTTGCTTCTTGTCAGACGCTTCTGGGAAGAGCTACATTTTTTTTTTTTTATTTATTTGATTTTATTTTTTACCCTGCCATAAGGTATAAAATGTAAACAAACGAGCGCTGCTGCTGCTGTTGCTACATAATACCTTATAATTCCTTAGCTTACGCGGTGCGCTTGTTGGCCGAACGGTCTGATACTAATGCAAAGTTGGGCGGGTTTCGATCCCAACTTCAAGCTTCCTACGTTTCTAGCCCCAATGAAGAGTTATGATACAACGAAACAGCCTGTCTGTGGATGACAATAAATTTTTTTTCTTTTTTTCATTTTTTTTTTTTCATCATACAATATGTGAAAGCACTTGCGATACTCTGACCTCATCAGCCGCCAACCAAGGTGATAACACAGTTTCGGTAGCTCAAGGCGGTACTGCCACTCCTGGCGCTACCAAGCAGCTTTTGCCACCGGACAGGGTACTTGAAAGAAATATATATCTATATATACACCAGATCAACTAAAAGTAGACATTACATTGGACGTTCGTTCATTTTCATTTTAGTGAAGTTTGTGATTTAAAAACGCGTTTACTTACGGCCGTTGATGTCATAGCAACCGTTTCTTGATTTTGCGTAATTACACGAGAAAGGTGGTTCCGCGTGAATATCATTCATGTTGAAATCCTTTCTATATCCGTCATCTATTCGGTTAGTTTTCCTTCAGGTTTATCTTTTTTATGCGTTACTGCACAAAAGCACTCGAGAAAAACATCATATATAATTCTGCTGAAAGATGTTATTTGTTGATCAATGGGGCCCTCAAGATGGGTGGTGAGTAAAAAGAAAGCTCCTGGTCTAAGTTTTATATATATATATATATATATATATATATATATATATATATATATATATATATATATCTGAAGCCATGGCGAAAATTTCGAATTATTTATTTAGTGGAAATTTACTAAGCTTTTTGCTTAGATGTGGCACAAGGCCATATGAAAGGGGCACCCAATGAGACTCGAACTCACTCGTGTAGGTTTGCTAGCTGAGCTTGCTAACCATTACACCACCAGAGGCGCCTTCGAATTATTTATTTAGTGTATCACAAAGAAGATGAATATCTGATTCATTGGTTCCTCTTTTCTTTGAAGCTCTTTTCACTAACGCATTTTCTTCCCATAAACCCGAGGTCTGTTGAGAGGTATCTATCGTCGTTAGAGGTTTCAAAACGCTCTTAGAGCTCGTTTATAATCTTTCCTCTCCAGTTGTTGGGTCGCATTCGGTAGGCCGACGTACCTCTGGGCGGTTCTGCCGGGTGTGCCTCGGCACTGGAGAGTTCCTCCAGACGCAGGGGACCATCCCCCTAGGTTTATACTCCCTTCGGTGGGGGGGGTGATTACCCCTAATAAAGGGAATGCTGACGGGGCCGAAGGTATTTTTGGCCTTGCCGGACGCGTGTCGGCTTCGGTCCTGCGACCGGACTCACCTTAAAAACGGCCCTGTGCTACATTTGTACGTTGGTGAGATGGATGACAAATACGGAGGTATCTATCGTCGTAAACCATTTCATTGTCATCAAATTAGAGCATTTTATATAACATTACTCTTTATTTGCAAATTTAACCCTCTCTCATTTAATTCAAGAACAGCTGGGCTAATGGGCTAATTGACATCCCTGTCTTCGTGCAGACACTCAGTCATTTTAAGCTTTTGGAAGGAATATGTAAACAAATGGTGCATATGCTGTTTGCAGTTTTAAAAAGGGTAATTAGCAATCAAAGACAAGGGGTTCACATTTCTAACTGAACCGTTGGGCACTCCAACATGATCTTCGTCTGTAAAGTAGACCCTAGAATATATGTATATATATATATGTGTGTGTTAGTGTGTGTGTTGGTGTGTGTGGGTGTGTGTGTGTGTGATGAGTGTGTACATTTTTGTGCTTAACTAATATATATATATATATATATATATATATATATATATATATATATCAAACGATTATATATATATATATATATATATATATATATATATATATATATATATATATATATATATATAATGGACTCTCCCGTCGATCTCGTCGTATGAGGGCCCAACAGTTCAGTTAAATATTTGAACTGTTGGGTTACTTACACATGATTTGTTTATAATGGTGAAGGCATGTTTAGTCTAGTCTCAGCCACACTTTTTCTTTCCAACACACACACACATACACACACACATATATATATATATATATATATATATATATATATATATATATATATATATATATATCGCCACTGTGAAATTGTTTTTCGGTAAGCGCCATTGACTTTGTGTCAAAGCTGTCCTAACTTAGATCAAGAAATTGTCTTTCACATTATGCCTTCTTTATTTCAGAATATACCAATATATATAATCCAGTTAGCAATATTTATTTATGTATAAGTAAGCAAATTCGCCGACCGTTGTCGAGGGCAACCCGAAGGATTCCTTTTCAATAGCTACTACATCGGTGTAGGGGAATGCAAATCCTTTTCTGGATTGCTCCACTTTATTCTTAATCCAAACCTTGTAATGCTGTGTGTTAAGCAAGGAGGCATCAAATATTATTTTTTGAGTCCTTTGTAAGACTTGGTCTGGAATTTAACCCAATTCTACTGCACTATTGGCAAACACTCTAACCACTATGCCAATGAGTCGGTGATTTACATATAAGTAAAGTTGGCGACCTTAGTCGAGGGTAACTCAAAGGCTCCCTTTTCAATAGCTACCACACGTTGGTGTAGGGGAGGGCGTTACTCCTTTCCCTGGATTCCTCCACCTGACTCTTGATCCTTGCCTTATAATGCTGAGTGCTCGGCAAGGCGGCATCAAGTACCATTTTTCGAGTCTTTGTTATGACTCGACCTGGGAATGAATCCCTAAAGAGTGCTCAATATCGATGATGAAGCATATGCTGATAAGTCTCATGAAGGCATAAGCGAGAAACTGACTGAAACCAAGCATCGATAACTTGATGCTATCCAAATTTATATATACGAGAGTCTTTCAAAAATTTATAAGCTTCACCGAGAGAGAAAAGTATAGCCAAACATTTTTCTTGTAGTAAAAGACAACCCCTTCTTAAAAATCTAGAGTATTTTGCAAAACAACAATAAAAAAACCCAGGGGTCGTAGCCTATATTCCGTGAATTAAATATATACACCTAATATTTATTTATTTATTATTATTATTATTATTATTATTATTATTATATAATAGCTCTATCCTAGATATTTAGCACTCTCCATATTATATTGCACTTGGTTCGACACATACCCACAAAGAGATTTAGTGACAACCAACACTATTTTAATATATATATATATATATATATATATATATATATATATATATATTTGCTAAATAAATTGTTCACTCTTCGAAGAGATCAGACGGCTGTGGATATCTGCCTCTCATCACGAAATTTATTCAAGTAAGACGAACCAGAAATGCAGGTCACTATTGAAGAAGCAGGGACGAGCTCATAAGTGATGTACTCCTATGGACCCCCACATATGGCCGGGCAAAAACAGGACGACCAGCTCGAACATACATCCAGCAGCTATGTTAGGATACGGAGTGTGGCCCTGAAGACCTACCAGAGGCGATGAACGATAGGGAGAAGTGGTGAGAGAGGGTCAGGGATATCTGACATGATGATGACGATGATGTATATATTAAAAATCAGACGAAAAAGGAATTAATTTGGTAATTTCATTATAAATCTATTTTGATCTACTGGTGTAATTGTGACCTCAAATATGGGGAATTGTTACATATTCAAATATAAATATTTTTAATCGAGTAGTTAAAGATTGTTATCCTGAACAACTCGATTAAATATTTTTGTATTTAGAACTACTTTGGTGGGTAGAGTCTTCGCTAAAGGTCCCGGAGACCAGGGTTCGGGTCATACCAGGGACTTTTAAAATGGTACTTGATACTTAATACTCAGCATTATATCATACGTATCAAGGGTTAGGGGGAGCAATCCAGGGAAAGGAGTTGCGCCCCCCCTACACCTCGGTGGGGTAGCTATTAAAAAGGGAGTCTTCAGATCGCACTCGACTACGGTTGCCAACTACATTTTATTTGGTAGTATATTCATTTATTTAATATTCAGGTTACTATTAATATGATTTGAAGTATCTCACCGTTTTTAGAATTCAGTAATTATCTTAGATTATAGGTAATTAGTTTTTTAAAAAAAGAATGCATTAACATTATATGTTGTTATATTTCCGCCCCACAAAATTATATATATATATATATATATATATATATAAAATTCAAGTTACGATTTCCTAGAAATGTTAATCGAATATTTCTTACGATAAACTTAGCAATTAAATTTTTCCTAATATAAATAAGAATAAATATTTTACGCTATGTTTCATAACAGTAAAGTTGGTAACCGTAGTCGAGGGTGACCCAAAGGCTCCTTTTTCAATATATACTACACGAGAGTATAGGTGAGCGTACTACATCATTCCTTGGATTGCTTTACTTTACCCTTGATCCTTACAATGCTGAGTTAAGCAAGGCGGCATCAAGTACCATTTTTGGAGTCTTTGGTATGACTCGGCCTGGGATTGTACCCTGGTATCCCGGACCATTCGTGAACACTCTACTAATTAGGCCAATGATCCAGTAAACTTTCATCTTTTAAATTGATATAAATTTATCTTTAAATCACATGATTATATTGATTATGATTTTAAAATGTATTCTAACATTACCAAAATTAGGAATTAAATTGCATTTTTATTTATTTAATATTCACGTTAATATTAATTTGATTTGTAGTATCTAACCGTTTTTAGAACTCAGTAATATCTTAGATTATAGGTAATTAGTTTTTTAAAAAATCTTATTTAATGTATATATATATATATATGTGTGTGTGTGTGTGTGTGTGTGTGTGTGTGTGTGTGTGTGTGTGTGATAAGATTCCATTTCTTATTGCTGGAAGTAATGTAAGCGTTTCTGGATTATATTGAAATATGTAACAGCTTTTCTATCTGAGAAGGTAACGATAATAGCTGTAGACTGAAATAGATTTCTAATGGAATTACGAAATTGAATTCTTTTTCACTTGATTCATAAAAAATGTTTTTGCTCTGCACACGAGTTTCGGTATATATTCTAACTGAAAATATCTATATTCAAAAGCCGTTGACACTGAGAACTCCGTAGGATATTATACAGTTTCCTGGGATTATTACCTTTTAGTCTAATCCTAAACTATTTTCTTGGATCGACACGCGGCTAATGAAGGCATGGACAGCTATCGATAAGCTATCGATCATATGGAAGTCAGACCAGACCGATAAAATGAAACGCAGTTTTTTCCAAGCTGCGGTCGTATCGATACTGCTATATGGATGCAGTACTTGGACCCTAACAAAACTGCTGAAGAAAAAGCTAGACAGCAATTACACAAGAATGCTGCGAGCAATCTTGGAGGCAACACCCCACAAAGCACCAACTATACGGCCACCTACCTCCCATCACGAAAACTATCAAGTTAGACGAACCACACACGCAGGACACTGCTGAAGAAGAAGGGACGAGCTAATAAGTGATGTACTCCTATGGACCCCACATATGGTCGTTCAAAAGCAGGACGACCAGCTCGAACATACATACAGCAGCTCTGTGAGGATACAGGTTGCAGTCCTGAAGACCTGCCAGAGGCGATGGACGATAGGGAGAAGTGGTGAGAGAGGGTCTGGGATATCCGTGCTGGTGGCACGACATGAAGAAGATGATATATATATATATATATATATATGTGTGTGTGTGTGTGTGTGTGTGTGTGTCTGTGTGAAGAAATTTTTTTTTCTCACAGAGGCCATACTACACGAAATAGAAAAGGGAATATATATATATATATATATATATATATATATATATATATATATATATATATATATATAATTCTAACTACTCTAATTACGTCGCATAGTTTTGTAGTAGAACGCTTCGAACGGAAGCATTTTCGATTGTTTTATTTGTTTCCTTTTTAAAAAATCAACTTAGATCTTTTTCAGAAAGATATAACACCACATATTCACGTTGCCCTGGTGATGGTTTAATAAAAAAAAAAGCTGAAACGAATAACGTGGGCAAATAATGCCTCAATAAATAAAATCCTCCACTTTATATATATATATATATATGTGTGTGTGTGTGTGTGTGTATGTGTTTGCTTGCCCTGGTCTGGGTTTTTAAAAACAGCTTTTTAGAAAACACAATACAGGTTATTAAAGAAAAGATTAGAAGTGAATAATATGTAACAAAATATGCAACAAGTTTTTCATATTCCTTCCTGACAAGTAAAAGGAAAAGACCTATTTTTCTTTTCAAACGATGAGTAATGAAATTTTTATTATCTAACTCAAAAAAAATATGTATATTTTATATTCATGTGTTGTTTTATGTTTCAAACCTCATGAAAATGAAAATCTACGAAATGAAGACTCGCCGTCAAGACTCAATTTTATGAGCAATGTGGGGGCTCGGAAGAATAGGTAAATTTGAACTGTTCAGTAATAAGGTCACAAAAGCAAAGTTTGAAAAATAGGACTTTCTCATTTTCTTAAGACGTTAGCAATTGGCAAATGATAGTCTCTGCTTAAGAACGAGAAAAAAGTAAAATATTTGTTTCCAATGGAAAATAATACGATATTCCTTGTTGGTAATGTTCAATCAGGTTTTGGTTGCATGAAAAGGTTCACCCCCAAACGACACACAGTTACATAGACACCCCAGGGCCTGAGTTTCAATCCAAGAGCAATTCATACTGATATCTCAAAAATAGTACTTGACACCACCTGGTTTAATTTTTAGCATTATAAGGTACGTATCAAGGGTTAAATGGAGCAATCCAAGGATAGGAGTAGTACCCTCCTCTAAACCTTACTGTAGTAGCTATTAAAAACAAAGCCCTCGGGTTCCCAAAGTTACATATATTTATACAAACCTATATATATATATATATATATATATATTATTTGATTTATCCATTGGATTTGAAGAAGTCTTGTTTTCTTTGGTGTTATTGATATTTATCAATACCCATAACAGGATGTAAAAAAAATTATAATCCTAATTTGATCAATTTTTGTTTTTCTTAAAAAATATATATATATATAAACAGGTTTGGTTGAATACTGCGGATTGTTTCTTTTTTAAAATCTTCAAGTGAAGACGTTTAAGTCTTCTCACTAGTCTTCTTACTTCTGGATCAAGCTAGTAAAGAAAGAATCCTCTATCAGCCCAAGCTAATATATATATATATATATATATATATAGGTATTCTTCAATCAAGTAAATTCGGAGTAGGGAACAATTCCGTCAGGACAATTAGATTATTCAAAATTCGAATATTTACTTATTTCTGGTAAAAAAGCTCAGTGTAAATGATATCACAGACTAAATATTCGTTCAAGAAAATCAAAATCCGTTCACATTAGAATTTTAAATTTATTTCCATCCTGCTAAGAACATTGATATGAATCAAGAACTCAAAAAAAATTTAACAGGACTTCTTCAGATCCAACAGGGAGATTTTTGAACGGGGATAAATGAATCATTCATTTATCTCCATGTTGGATCTGAAGAAGTCTTGTAAAATTTTTTTTTAGTTCTTGATTCATATCACTGCTCTTAGCAGGATGGAAATAAATTCATAACCCTAATGAGACGGAATTTTAGTTTCCTTGAAATTATATATATATATATATATATATATATAATTGGAAAGAAAATAAACCTTTCTCATTAAAAAAAGAAGGAAGGTCTTAACAGGTTTCCTTTGATTTTCCACCTTGTGTGAAAGGTTTGCTTTTCGATCTTTTTTCTTTTTTCCTTCCTTTTTTATGAGTAATGTTTGCAAATTTCCCTTACCTTTTTTTAATGCTATCAGATGGGGCAGGCCGCTCAAGGCAGCCTGTCGAAATATATTTATGATAGTCCGTTGAGTTTTCTTTCCAGATATATTTACACTGAATGAGACATATTTTACATATTTTTATATATTTATACATTAATAGTCATACATCTAGCATTTCTTGAGAATTACATTAAACCTTTAATATATTCTCACTCTGAATAATTCCAAACTCATCGCCCTTGGATATTTATTTCATATTGTATATATATAGAGAGAGAGATTCAAGTGTTCGCCAGTTGTCCGGGAGACAGCGGTTCAAAGAGATATATTCCTGTGGACCACTTCACTTGGACGAGCAAAGGCAGGACGACTAGCTAGAACCTATATACAACAGCAATGTGCCGATACAGGATGAACCCTTGAAGACCTACCGAGAGCAATGGACGATAGGTGATGAAGGAGGGTCAAGGAGATCCGCGCTGGCGGTGCGACATGATGATGCTGAAACTGTGTACTTATGCTAAACTGAATTGCTTGAAATATAACTGTTTTTGTTGAAAAATGGATTTGGCTTTAATTAACCTACAAAGGTTGATATGTTATCATGAAAGAAATGAGCTCTGCCAAGTTACACTCGTATTCTTTAAAATGTACCATACG
>OY757931.1:59783367-59845867 GCA_963585895.1 Sepioteuthis lessoniana | reverse complement strand
AGATTCTCCAAAAGCAGTCTGAACCATTTCATACGTTTCTGTGGCATTTTTTCCAAGTTTAAAACACAATTTTATTGCATATCGTCCTTCTAAAGTGTCCTCACGACCAGATTGCATTTTTGAAATTCACCAGCTGTGACAATCAGGGTTTAGTAGGATGTATTCCAATTGCTGCTGTAGCTGTTCATTAGAACCTAAAATTATAAAAATTAATGTATAGCAATAACATACTGAATTTTCAAGAGTCTAAGACAATTTTAAATGCCAAAAAAGTCTGGAACATTATTGAATGCACCACGTATATATATATATATGTGTGTGTGTGTGTGTGTGCGTGCGTGTGGAGGGGGTCTTACTATATGGAGACGCTCTTGGTGTCATGGTTATTGTGTAAGGAAATAGGCACGTTGACCTGAGCTCAAATCTGAACAAGTCAGTTTGCATTTCAAATAATTCTAATCAGTTTGGGAAATGTATGAATCCAACAATTCACTCGCTAATTAATAGATTTAATAGTAGGGCAGATTGGGCTTTTTAACCTTGGTATGGCAACTGGTCTAGGAGAAGGAAATTCTTAATTCAAATCTGTAAAAAAATCGCGATCAAAAGTTGGGCTTACGTCACATCCTGCTTGTGTTGAATGGTTTATATATATATACATATCCGTTGCTTCACTTTTTATACTGCTTTTACTTATTATATATATATATATATATATGTAATCCGGGGAGGAAATCTAAGGTGTAGGAGTATTCAATTGGGGTGCTAAATATCAACGGCTATCGACATATAATTAATTTCGGATTAAAAATATATCAACACTCAACGGTAGTCTAAACGCAGACCTAAAAAATCTTTTTATATAAAATTGCCCAGTCGGCTGGGGCTGTAGAATACACCGACTGCACCTCTGCAGAGAGGTAAGATCCCCCCACCAACGAGTGTCCTGGATATGACACTAAACAATCTGTTGGTGAGGTTCAAGTGATGCCGGAGCTTTCGGGAATGCAGAGCACCCCTTCATTGCCATTGCTCCCAAGTCCACTCTGGCCCGGAATGGTAGCACCTGATAGGGCCCTATCTATGGGTTAAATAGAACTAATTGTATACTCATGCTAAACTGAATTGCTTGAATTAGAACTGTTTGACTTAACTGAATAGCTGTTTGGACAATTAAATTGTACTTACAATATAACTGCGTGCTGATGCTAAACTGAATTGTTCCTGACATTGAAACTGTACTTATACTAAACTGAATTGTTTAATATAGAACTGTTTTGACATTTAACGGTGTAGACAAATCTATACTTATACTAAAATGAATTAGCTGAATTAGAACTGTTTGAATAAACTAAATAACTTTAAATAGAAGTGTTTTTGACAATTAGACTGTGTACTCATGTTAAACTGAATTGTTTGATATATAACTGACTGTTTGCATAAAAATGGATTTGGCGTTAAATGACCTACAAAGGTTGATATGCCATAAAACCCAACCAACCAACCAATCAACCATTTTTATATTAAGATTAAAAGAAGAAATTCACTTCCTTAGTGTCATTATAAATTTATTTCTGGTCGTGATGACTATCATCAGATGTTGTAGATATTTTTTTCGATGTTTTTATATTGCTTCCGGTAAGAATGGGATTTGAAAAAAAATTAATATTTTCATCAAATTATCTTTTTTAATTAAAATAATTTTCTGACATATTTCTAAGTATATTTTTAAGGTATATTTTTTATCATATATTTTAATCAAGAAATTTTTTTTACGGTGGAGATATTATAACTACTATTATTTCTTATTTTTACAATGTTTATTCAATCCTATAAAAAGAAATATAAAAATTATTTTAATCAAAAAATTATTTTAATTAAGAAATTAATTTTTTTTCAAATCCCATTCTCACTGGAAGCAATAAAAGAATAAAAACTTTCTTTCTCTCTCTCCCTCTCTCTCTCTCTCTCTCTCTCTCTATATATATATATATATATATATATATATATATATATATATATATATATATATATTGATTTTTATAGTTTGCAATATTTTTAAGAAAAAGTTCTTAATATTATTGAGAGAGAGCTCATATTCTAGATTTTGAATATCTTTTTTTCAGTTCTAACGTAGTGTTCTAAAAAGTGTTTTTAAATCTACAACAAATACGTTATATTTTTAAGAAAAATTAAAATATATGAATAAAATTTATGTCAAATACTGAAACAGAACACTGCAAAGAATAATAATAACAATAATAACAATAATTGTCACTGCTAATAACACGAATTATATTATTTAATATTTACAAACATTATAGTTGTTATACGAAAGTGAATATTATATCTATAATTTTGAATAAGTCACATACCACTATTTAATTTTTCCGCGATTATTTTTTTTTTTAATTTCCAGTACTATCTAAATTAGGGGTAACGGTTTTTTTTTTTTGTTTTTTATAGGATTGTATAAACATAATATGAATAAGAAATAATAACGGATATATACATTTTTTTCTTGATTAAAAAAGATTTTAAAAATATGTTAAATATGATTATAATTAAGAATTATTTTAATTAAAAAATCGAAAAAGCTTTTCAAATCCCATTCTCGCCGGAAGCTATATAAGACCAACCAAATAATTTTTTTCGTGCTACATCTCAAATAACCACCAACACACACATACACACACACACACACACACACACACACACACACACACACATACATATATATATATATATATATATATATATATATATATATATATATATATATATATCTTTAAGAAAAATTCAAAGACCGGTTAATTTAGGGTTATAAATTTATTTCCATCCTGTTTTTCAGTTTCTGGTGTAAACCAAAAACACGAAGAAAAATATAACAGGACTTCTTCAGATCCAATGGATAAATAAAACAGAATTGACACGTGGGGTGGAGGGGGAGGGGGAAGAGATTAAGGAGTTACCTCCTCGTTTTATTGAATTTCCGTTTTTTTATTTACCTATTTACTTTATTTTCAAATTTCTTCCGTCAGTTATAATTACGGTAATTTAACTTTTTTATTTATTTGTTTAATTTATTTTCTTTTCATGTTAAGTTAACTTTTAAGAGAAATATTAATGCTTATATTACTTTCGATACCATTTATTTAGCTACCTATTTTTTCCTAGTGTGTATATTGGATACGTTTTTTTTTCCGGTTTCACTATGTATTTCTATGTTTTTAAATTTTTTTAGTCTATAGTTTAAATTTAGTACCGAATAATACATATATATATATATATATATATATATATATATATATATATATATATATATATATATATATATATATATATATATAACAAACCCCTCAACCATTTACAAGATGTGACACAAAGTCAAGTTTTTAAGCAGAGTTTAGCAGGTTTGAATTCCTTCTCCTGGTATCGGTTCCCATACCAAGGTTAAAGAGCTCAGTCTGCCCCCACTATTGACTCACAGCTTGAGAAAGAATCGTTAGATTCATCCCTTTCCCAAGAGTCTTACAGCTATGGGAAATATGGACAACCTCCTTCAGGAATTGAACTCGAGCCACCATTTCTATTTTTTACGACGATAATAATAATACCACAAGCACCTCCTTTTGAGAGTTTTTCACACCAGCACTACTTGATGGTTGGTTGGTTGGTTAGTTGGTTGGTTGGTTTTACAGCATATCAACCCTTTTCAGGTCATTTAATGCCGAATCAAGCCATTTTGATAAAAATTGTTTTAGTTTGTCTTGGTTTTATGGCACATCAAACATTGTAGGTTATCTAATGCCATACCCATTTTTATACATATGAACAGTTCTATTTCAAACACTTCAGTTTAGCTTAAGTACACATTTTAAACGTCAAAAACACTTCTATTTTAAACTATCTAGTTTAGTCAACAAAGTTAAATGGTTCCAAGTATTGCCAAGTGTCACGGACAATTCAATTAAATATCAGTCATTTATTTTCACAGTTAAATGTAAAAACTGTTCAGTTTAGCATAAGTACGTAGTTTAAATGTCAAATCAGTTCCATTTCAAACAGTTCAGTTTACTTCTATTTGACTCATAGTAATGTTACCACTCCGGGCCAGAGTGGACCTGGGAGTGATGGCTATACAAAAAGAATACTTCAGATTCCCCAAATTTCTAGCATTACTGAAGAGTCAACATCAGATTGTTTAGTGTCATATACAGGACACTCATTGGCGGAGTCTTATGCATCTGCAGAAATGGAGTCAGTATATTCTACAGCCCCAACCAATAGGGTCAGCTCGCTGATGGTTTTTCACTGGAACTGAATGACAGCAAGTCTCTTCAAGTCTCCAGGACTCTTCTTAATATTTTAGCCGATCTGAACATTCGTCTACTTATTTTCAAGTCCTCCTGTCCCTGTATCAATTCTTTGGTGATTCTACCGAGAACGTCATTTACAATTATATCACTGTCACTTTCATGTTCCTTAGTTTTATTTGTTCTCTAGCAAGGTCTTGGTACTTATCTCTCTTTTCACTTACCTTCAGTTTTACCCTCTGGTCAGCCGGGACGACAAAGTCAACTAATCGGCAAGTTCTCTTTTTTTTTTCTTTTTTTTTTTTTTTTTTGTTGACTATTGCCATGTCTGGTCGTCTGGCCAAAATTAGATGATCCGTTTGTATCTCAATATCCCAAAGAATTTTGTGCGTCTCACTTTCTCGGACGGATTCTGGGTTCTGCACATATTAGTTCATATGATCAAATTTAAACTTCTTGTACAATCTTTCCCACCCAGTCGTGTCTAGTTTTATGATTTTAATTTTTCATTATTATTTTTACTAGAATTATTATTATGATTATTATTATTACTCTCCTAACAATTTTTTTTACACGAGCATTAACTAATAGTGTTATGAAATAGCCGAGGGATTTCGGTTCATACCTTTGAGTTTAGTTAGGCTGAGGGTTAGTTGGGTGCAACCTTGATGCAGGTGGTAACGCGTGGGCACGCACAGAGCGGACATGTCACTCAGATGTCACAACACTCCGAGACAAAACGGGTGACAAGGTATGGGTGACGTCACGCACCGGAAGCACGCGGAAGTTTGTGTGAGAATTTGAAGAAAATAAGCGTCGAGAATTAGAGACCAAACGAAAAGGATCGATTTTGGAGCTCGCAGACGCGAGGCGAGTTTGCGTCCTATGGGGGGAGGGTGCTCGAGCTGGGGGCCAAATGAATAAGACAGCATAGAAGATTGTGTCTCTCCTCCTTACGTCGAAACCTTTAACTCAAAGTTAATAAAAAGGTTTCGTACCTGAACAAGAAGTAGTTACGTGTTTTTCAGATTCCAGTTCTTTATATATTCTATCGTTATGAACATTATATGTCCATTTCGCACATAGCGTTAATTGCGAATATGGTACAATAGTATTTATCTAGAGTCTACATGACAGCAAGTCTCCTTAATTTACCATGACCTGTCCCAGTATTCTGGTTGATCTCAACAATGCTGTAGTTTGGATGACTTCTATTCGTCTGGTGAATTCCATTTCTTCCAGCACCTTTCTAAGCCTTTGTAGACCGTTCCAAGTACAACTGGTATAACCGTCACCCTCATGTTTCACAGCTTTCTTAGTTCTCTGGCAAAGTCTAAGTACACATCTCTTACGTACTTGTTTCGCTTTCTTTTATTTTCATTCCGTTCAGATCGGCAAAATTCACTAGGGAGCAAGTTCTCCGGTTGGCGGCGGGTACTTTTTTTTTGTTAATTATCACTATCTTTTTGTAGGGCTAATTTTATCTCTGGAGGCTTAAGGTGCTCCAATATGAGAAATGCCGACGGATCAAGCATTTTTGTAATCGCCATGCATGAGTCTCGATTCGTGCATAATTGCCCACTAGAAAATGACCTTATGTCAAATGCTGACACGGTGAAAAGACGGTTGAATACTAATGCATTAATCACATGGGTTGTTTTAAAGCAAAGCTAACACAAGTAGACTTTACTAAACATCGTAAATAATCAAGGTAAGATGCAAATAAAGACTGGATTAGGATTATATAATCATTAGAATATCATGTTAATGACTAAGGGAATTGTGATGTAGGTGTTGACGTAGTTTTCGTTAAAATAAAATATTAATTTCATCTATTCTTTAATTACATTAAAATGAATATATATATATATATATATATATATATATATATATATCGCGCCATTGACCTAATAAGCAGAGTGTTTGCCAATGGTCCGGGAGACCTGGATTCAATCCCAGGTCGAGTAATATCAATGACTCAAAAAATGGTACTTGATGCCGCCTTGCTTAACACTTAGCATTGTAAGGTAAGGATCAAGGGTAAAGTGGAGCTCTTCTCTGCTGAGGGGTAAAACCAACGAGTGTCTTGATATGACACTAAACAATCTGTTCGTGAGGTTCCAGTAATGCTGGAGCTTGGGGGAATGCGGAATACCCCTTCATTATCATCACTATTAGGTCCACTCTGGCTCGGAGTGGTAACACCTGATAAGGGTCCTATCTATGGGTTAAATAGAACTAAACCGTGGTTTGATTGATAGAACCGTTCTGACACCCAACAGTGTACTTATGCTAAACAGAATTATCTGAAATAAAACAGTTTTGACATTTAACTCTGTGTATTGCCCAGTCAGCTGGGGCTGTAGAATACAGAGGAGTAAGAAAATGAATGTCCTGACATGACACTAAACAATCTAATGGTGATGTTCCTGTAATGCTGGACCTTTGAGGAATGCAGAGCACTCCTTCATGACTGTACCTTCCAGGTCCAACCTGGCCACGAATAATACCACCTGATAGGGCCCTGCCGATAGTTTAAATAGAACTAACTACATACTTATGTATGAATTAAAACTTTTTTGAATAGTTTGAAATAGAAATGTTTTTGACAATTAAACTGTACTTACATTTTAACTGTGTGCTTATGTTAGACTGAATTGTTTGAAATGGAACTGTTGACATTGAAACTCTACTTACACTAAACTGGTTTGTTTAATATAGAACTGTTATGATATTTAACTGTATGTAAACAAAACCTCAACTTATAGCAAACTGATTTAGCTGAATTAGAACTGTTTGAATAAATTGAATAGCTTGAAAAAATATTTTCGACAATTAAACTGTACTCATGCTAAACTGAATTGTTTGAAATAGAACTGTTTGCATAAAAATGGATTTGGCGTTAAATAAACTACAAAGGTTGATATACCATAAAACCCAAACAACCAACCAACCAATAAAGTAGAGCAATCTAGGGAATGAAAAAGCGCCCTCCCGACTTTAGTTGTTATTGAAATGAAAGCCCTCGGATCACCCTCGATAAGGGTCGCCAAATTTATTCATATATATATATATATATATATCCTGTTAATGACGTTTTATACATCTCTCATTAATTATAAAAAATTAGGATTGTTTATTAAGGGTTTTTTTTTGTTTTTGTTTTTTTTTACTTTTAATATTTTCAACCATCTTTGATTATTATCGTGTTTGGAACCCAGATTTTTTTTATTTTTCAGGAATATTGTGAATTTAGAGAAGGACCTTCTTCTTTATCAGCTATCAACTTTATGCGCGAACGATTTAAAACTGTGGTATTAAGTCTAATGGTTCAAAATACTCTGTGAAATTAATTGTTCATGATATAATCAGCACGTTATATATATATATATATATATATATATCATCATCATCATCATCATCATCATCATATCGTGCTGGCAGCACGGATATCCCTGACCCTCTCTCGCCACTCCTCCCTATCGTTCATCGCCCTAGGTAGGTCTTCAGGACAACAACCTGTATCCTCACATAGCTGCTGAATGTACGTTCGTGCTGGTCGTCCTGCTTTCGCGCGGCCGTGTGTGGGGATCCATAAGAGTACATCTCTTATGAGTTCATCTCTGCTTCTCCAGCAATGTCCTGCATGTCTGGTTCGCCTAACTTGAATAGTTTTCGTGATAGGGGGCAGGTGGCCGTACAGTTGGTGTCTTGTGGGGTGTTGCTGCCAGGACTTGTTGAGGATTGCACGCAGCATTCTTGTGTAATTGCCATCTAGTTTCTTCTCCAGCCGTTTTGTTAGCGTCCATGTAGTGCATCCATATAGCAGTATCGATGTGACCGCTGCCTGGAAGAAACTGCGTTTCATTTTATCGGTTATGTCTGATTTCCATATAGTCGATAGCCTATTGATAGCTGTCCATGCTTTCGTTAACCTCGTTTCGATGTCCTTTTCGGTTGATTCGACGCTGCTTCCTAGGTACGTGAATTTGTCTACTAGTTTAAGAGGGGTTCCTTCTAGAGTGGAGATGTCCCCCGTTTGGTTATAGCACATATATTCCGTTTTGTGTGCATTAACATAGAGGCCTATGTTTGCTGCTGCTCGTTCCAAACTATGCAGAAGTGTTTCGGCTTGGTCAGGTGTATTTGCCAGTATCGCTATGTCATCGGCGTAGTCGGCGTCGGTAATTGTTGTTGCGGGGTATCTTCTGCTTCTTTTCTTCGTCAGTTCGAAGCCATTCTCTTTGATTTTGTCAATCGATGTTCTAAGTACGTAGTCTAGACAAATGATAAAGAGGTACGGGGCCAGCGTGTCCCCTTGTAGTACTCCTGCTACAATGTCGAAGTATTCTGTGTCTCCATCTGGTGATCGTACTTTTACTTTAGTGTTTCTATAGAGAATCGTTATTGCCGCTACGGTTTCTTTAGGTATGCCGTACGCTAGTTGGATTTGTTCCATCTTTCCTCTGTGAATGGAGTCGAAAGCCTTGGTAAAGTCGACAAATATTAATGTCGCTTGTAGGTTCTTTGCCCGTACACCTTCAAGGATTCTGCGGATGGTTAATATTTGTGATGTCGTAGATCTATTTCTTCGGAAGCCATTTTGGTTTTTTCTAAGTATGTTGTCGATTTTGGGTTCTATTCGGTTTCGTAGTAGGGCATTGTAGATTTTGGCAGCTATGGATGTAAGTGTTATGCCTCGGTAGTTTTTGGCTAATCCGAGGTCCCCCTTTTTAGGGAAGGGGAGTATGCATCCCTTCGTCCATCTATCTATCGGATTTTGATTGTATACTGCGTTGCAGTGTCGGAGCAGTATGTCGTCGAATTGTCTGGTCTTCCATACTTCCGGGGGAATTTCGTCCAGCCCTGCAGCTTTCCTATTTTTAATTTTTCTGAGAACCGAGTCGAGTTCTCCTTGTGTGAACGGTCCAAGTTTAATGTCTAATTGTTTGCTAATTATTCTGGTGATTGGTTCATGCGTTATTTTTGGTGGGTTTCCAAGTAAGTTTTCGAAGTGCTGTTTCCACAGTTTTATTCTTTCTTGTTGGTTTGCTGCTTTAAGTTTTGCTTTGGCTGTGTTCTTTCTTCTGCTCACTTCGTTTATTGTTTGCCAGGCAATTCTAGATTGTCTATCTTCCACCGAGTCTCTAATCTTATCTATCTGATTTTGAATGTATTCTGTCTGTTCCTTTATATATATGCCTGCTAATTGATATTGTGCCGTTTTTAGTTTTAAGGCATTTGTGTTTGTTGGGTTTTTTCGATAGTTTTTGGAGGCTGTTTTCACTAGTGCACGTTTTTCTCTCACCACTCGTGCTCAGTATATGTTTGCTACCCTCGAGGGTTGAGCACTCGAGTGGGGAATTGCCGTTTGCTACATGTGCATAAATGCCCGTGGTGTAATGGTTATCGTCGAAGGAAATGGGCACGGCGACACGAGTTCAAATCCTGGATGAGACAGATTACATTTCACATAGCACTAATACCCTTGGGAAAGGTATGAATCCGATTATTCTCCCTCCAGCAATGGGTAAATAGTAGGACAGACTTGGTTCTTCACCCTTGGTGATGCAACTAGTCTAAGAGAAGGAATACTCTGAATTCAAACCTGTTAAACTCCGCTTAAAATTTGACCTTGTGTCATTTCCTGCCTGAGCGGAGGGGTTGGTCAATATGATAAATGCAAAGCTCTTTTTATGAATTGGGCCGATAAGCGTATATGAATATATACCTTAGAATTCCTTCCTTTATACTGTAATGACGATAACTTGAGGGTATGATGTCAGACGGACGAAAAATCAGCCTGGTTTCGATTCCAGCTTGAGACGTCACGATTTTTTCACCTCAATCTAATTGATCTGTATGGCACTTTTTGTGCTGCTATTAGACAAGATACAGTTTCTCTCTTTTGGTTTTCCATAGCCATGTCCACATAATTTCATGTGCGACTTCACCAGTTTGACGTTTGAAATGTCTATACAGTTATATCTCTTCCTATTTCTCTTTTTGTTGTACCGTGGCTAAACACCTCCTCAGTACTCTCCCAAATAGACTGGCTCATAGCCATCAATAGCTTAGGATTAAAGACTTCGGGGGTTGATTTAATTAGCTGATTAATATTCGGACTGATCTTACTTCGTTTGGCTAAACCACATTTTGACCTTCCTCAATTTCTTGTAAATTCTCCAGTTATTTGTTTGTAACTTATTGTTCTGTGTCTTTTTTATGAATCTGTTTGCATAACATTTTTTCAGAAGTTGTTTTGTTGGGTATCACCTACCTTTTCAGCATAATGAGCTAGGCCATCTACCATATATGGCAGTAGCTCTAATACCAAGAAGTCCAGTTCAGATCAGTCTGAGATCAGTCTACGAGTCAGACCAGAAGAGCCATTCCTATTGTTGAAGTATATCCTTACTCTATCACTAATGCTATGTTCTTATTACTAACAGTCTCTCTCTTGTAAATACTCTTTCCTGTAAATATTACTATTTTCCTCACATATCGTGGTTTGTCTTATTATTACTACTACTTGTGTTCTCTAACTAGAACACAAAATGTTTCTTAAGAGGATTTTTTTTTTGCTCTCAGTCTAAATGAATGTGAATAATTTTAAAACAAATCTATTGGACTCATAGGTGGAACCATATATATTAATAATTCTATTTCAAACAATTCAGTTTAGTATAATTACACAGTTTAGTTCTATTTGACCAATTGATAGCACCTTATCTGGTGTTACCACTCTAACCCAGAGTGAACCTGGAAGCGATGGCAATAAAGAGGTACTCCGCATTCCCCAAAGCTCCAGCGTTAGTGGAGTCTCACCATCAGATTGTTTAGTGTCATATCCGGGACGCTCTTCAGGGGAGAGTCTTACTCCTCTGCAGAGGTGCATTAAATGTATTCGACAGCTGCAGCCGACTGGGTCCTCTTTTATTTTCTCTTCCGAAATAATTTCCCTGGTCTATATATATATATATATATATATATATGCACTTGTGCTAAATAAATATATTAAGCACTCATTGTTCTCTGTGTATCATTCACCACGACGATAAAACACTTTCCAAGTTATTGTTGTTTTGTTCGTCCTTATGTTGTAGGTGATGGTCTGTCGAGTCAGCTAGAGCTGTTGAAAACACTTATTGCATCTTTGCAGAGAGTTAAGCCCCCCCACACACACACACACACTAACAAATATCCTAGATATGACATTAAACAATCTGATAGCGAAGCTTCAGCCGTGGATATTTGGGGAATGTGAAGTACCCATTTATTGTCATCGCTCCCTGGTCCACTCTATCCCGAAGTAGTAGCTCATGACAGGGTCCTATCTATGGGTCAAATAAATTTCTTTTAAAATGACTTATACTAAATTAAATTGTTTGAAAAAAAAATCTCTTTGATCATATAACTGTGTTTAAATAAATGACTGATGTTTAAGTGAATTAATACTTGGAACCATTTAACTTTGACTCATGCAAAATTGAACTGTTAGGAGTAGATCTGTTTGATCATTTAATTGTATTTATCTACAAAATGGGTTTACGAATCATATATTTAATATGTATGTAAAAAGAGGATTTGGAATTAAATAACCAACAATGGTTGATATGCCATAAAATCAAACCAAAAACCAGTGATGCTATTGACCGCTGTAATTAGTCCTTCTTAACTCTTTTTATGTTGTCTTCGATTCCTTGTATTGATGAATCCATGCTATTTCCAATGCTGGCGTATCCTCTACCTTCTTCTCTTTATTATTATTATTATTATTATTATTATTATTATTTATTTTACCTGCTTTAACCTGGAGGCTATGCAAACGGCAAATTAACGCCCGACAATGAACTGCATCTAAAGATAAAAACGAAAATGAAAATATTGAAATCGGAAGTGGCCAGCACTCTTCAAATCGGGTCGGTGGCATTTCCAGCAGGACAATGTACCAATCGACAACTCCATCCTTGTGGCAGACTATTTGACCAAGACGGGCATCGAGACAGTTTCCCACCCTCCCTATAGTCCAGACCTTGCTCCCTGTGACTTTTGCTTATTCCCTAAGCTCAAGGAAAAACTTAGAGGCTGTCGTTATGAGAGATTTGAGGAGAGGAAAGAGGCTGTGACGAAAGTCATTGACACGCTCACACAAGAGGACTTCGATTGGGCCTTCCAGAAGTTGTTGGACCGTTACAACAAGTGCATTGCAGCCGGAGGAGATTACTTCGAAGGGAACTAGAGTTTCATGTGTGTATTATCAATAAAAGTCTGAAAACTTATTTAATGATTCTCGTAGTTCTTAAAAATTGTGTTCCATTGGGAATTTTATTTTGACATGTAGGTTTTGGTTTGGTTTGGTTTGCTGGGTTTTATGGCATATCAACCTTTGTCGGTTATTTAACGCCAAATCCATTTTTATGTAAATAATCTGTTCTATTAAAACAATTTTTCGTTTATTGTTTGCCAGGCAATTCTAGATTGTCTATCTTCTACCGAGTCTCTGATCTTATCTATCTGTTGCAAACAATAAACGAAGTGAGCAGAAGAAAGAACACAACCAAAGCAAAACTTAAAGCAGCAAACCAACAAGAAAGAATAAAACTGTGGAAACAGCACTTCGAAAACTTACTTGGAAACCCACCAAAAATAACGCATGAACCAATCACCAGAATAATTAGCAAACAATTAGACATTAAACTTGGACCGTTCACACAAGGAGAACTCGACTCGGTTCTCAGAAAAATTAAAAATAGGAAAGCTGCAGGACTGGACGAAATTCCCCCGGAAGTATGGAAGACCAGACAATTCGACGACATACTGCTCCGACACTGCAACGCAGTATACAATCAAAATCCGATAGATAGATGGACGAAGGGATGCATACTCCCCTTCCCTAAAAAGGGAGACCTCGGATTAGCCAAAAACTACCGAGGCATAACACTTACATCCATAGCTGCCAAAATCTACAATGCCCTACTACGAAACCGCATAGAACCCAAAATCGACAACATACTTAGAAAAAACCAAAATGGCTTCCGAAGAAATAGATCTACGACCTCACAAATACTAACCATCCGCAGAATCCTTGAGGGTGTACGGGCAAAGAACCTACAAGCGACATTAATATTTGTCGACTTTACCAAGGCTTTCGACTCCATTCACAGAGGAAAGATGGAACAAATCCTACTCGCGTACGGCATACCTAAAGAAACCGTAGCGGCAATAACGATTCTCTATAGAAACACTAAAGTAAAAGTACGATCACCAGATGGAGACACAGAATACTTCGACATTGTAGCAGGAGTACTACGAGGGGACACGCTGGCTCCGTATCTCTTTATCATTTGTCTAGACTACGTACTTAGAACATCGATTGACAAAATCAAAGAGAATGGCTTCGAACTGACGAAGAAAAGAAGCAGAAGATATCCCGCAACAACAATTACCGACGCCGACTACGCCGATGACATAGCGATACTGGCAAATACACCTGACCAAGCCGAAACACTTCTGCATAGCCTGGAACGAGCAGCAGCAAGCATAGGCCTCCATGTTAATGCACACAAAACGGAATATATGTGCTATAACCAAACAGGGGACATCTCCACTCTAGAAGGAACCCCTCTTAAACTAGTAGACAAATTCACGTACCTAGGAAGCAGCGTCGAATCAACCGAAAAGGACATCGAAACGAGGTTAACGAAAGCATGGACAGCTATCAATAGGCTATCGACTATATGGAAATCAGACCTAACCGATAAAATGAAACGCAGTTTCTTCCAGGCAGCGGTCACATCGATACTGCTATATGGATGCACTACATGGACGCTAACAAAACGGCTGGAGAAGAAACTAGATGGCAATTACACAAGAATGCTGCGTGCAATCCTCAACAAGTCCTGGCAGCAACACCCCACAAGACACCAACTGTACGGCCACCTGCCCCCTATCACGAAATCTATTCAAGTTAGGCGAACCAGACATGCAGGACATTGCTGGAGAAGCAGAGATGAACTCATAAGAGATGTACTCTTATGGATCCCCACACACGGCCGCGCAAAAGCAGGACGACCAGCACGAACGTACATTCAGCAGCTATGTGAGGATACAGGTTGTTGTCCTGAAGACCTACCTAGGGCGATGAACGATAGGGAGGAGTGGCGAGAGAGGGTCAGGGATATCCGTGCTGCCAGCACGATATGATGATGATGATGATTAAAACAATTCAGTTTAGCATAAGTACACAGTATAATTGTCAAAAACATTTCCATTTCAAACTATTCAAGCAGTTATATGTAACAATTCAGTTAAGTGTAAATAGAGTTTTAATGTCGAAAAACAGTTCTATTTCAAATAATTCAGTTAAGCATAAGCATGCAGTTTAAATGTAAGTACGGTTTAATTGTCAAAAACATTTCTATTTGAAGCTATTCAGTTTACTCAAACAATTCAGTTTAGCATAAGTATGCTGTTAGTTCTATTTAACCTATAGATAAGGCCCTATCAGGTGCTACCACTCCGGGCCATAGTGGACCTGGGAGCAATGGCAATGAAGGGGTACTCTGCATTCCCCAAAGCTCCAGTATTGCTGGAACGTCACCATCAGATTGTTTAGTGTCATATCCAGGACACTCGTTAGGGGGGGGGTCTTACCCCTCTGCAGAGTTGCAGTCAGTGTATTCTACAGCCCCAGCCGACTGGTTAATACTCAGAGTTAAATGTCAAACAGTTTTATTTCAGATAATTCAGTTCAGCATAAGTACACTGTTTAGACGTCAAAAACAGTTCTATTTCGAGCAATTCCGTTCAGCACTAGTACGCAGTTCTAATGTCAAAACAGTTCTATTTTAAGCAATTCAGTTTTTGCATAAATACGCGGTTTAAATGCAAAAATCAGTATAAGTAAAGAAGCACGGTTTAGGTCTATTTAACCCATAGATAGGACCCTCATCAGGTGCTACCACTCCGGGCTAGAGTGGACCCGGGAGGGATGGCAATAAAGGGGTACTCTGCATTCCCTAAAGCTCCAGTATTGCTGGAACCTCACCATCAGATTGTTTAGTGTCATATCTGGGACACTCGTTGGTGGGGGATCTTACCCCTCTGTAGAGAAGCAGTCGGTGTATTCTACAGCCCCAGCCGACTGGGCATGTAAGTTTTGGAGTAAGGTATGTAAATTGTTAATGTTGCCTCATAAATATTTCCAAAATATGAAAAAGTCGTCCTGGCATCTTTTCCGTGATCTAATGAATGTTTATAAATTTTTCTTGTATTTTTTCGCAATGTTTCACATAGATTATCCTCTTAGTATGCTAAGGTTAAGGTGCCATTTTAGTTCCTATAATTATTCCGAAGGTTCGGATATAATTTTTGTGCTCGAATTGGAAAAAGTAACTATATAAGTTTTGTTCTATACTCTCAGTGAAGTTTTGTTCTATATTCTCAGTGAAGTTTTGTTAAATCTTGTGTGTAATGTTCCTGGTTGTTTTCTCTCTAAAGTCCTGTTTTTTATAATTCATAGGATATAATACTATATAAGTTGGTGACGTTAAATGTGACGCTGAGTGTATTGACATCAATTTTTTTTTTTTTTTGTGGTATGTAGCTTAAAAAGTGGATGTCATCTCTTATGTAGCTTTTTGTAATGTAATGGCCGAGGGATTTCGGTTTATGCCTTGAGGTTTAGTTAGGCTGAGAATCTTTCGGCTCAGTGCATGGGTTACTTAGGTGCAACATTAACACAGGTGTTCACGCATGCGCGCACAGAGCGGAAGTATTACTCAGAGATGTCACAATATCCCAAATGGGAAACGGAGGCTAAAGAGTGCGAATGACGTCATGCACCGGAAGCGCGTGGAGGATTTTGGGAGATTTTGAAAAAGTCAGTGAGTAGAGATGAGACCTGCCTCGGGGGAAGACGGTTGGTTTTCACTTGATGGCGGAGACCTTTGTGGCGGGTGCCACACATATTGGGGGAGCAGGGGAAAAAGCCAGAATAGAAAGATTGTGCCTCTCTCTCCTTATGTCGAAGAACCTTTAAACTCAAGGGTAATAAAAGTTCCGTACCTGAACAAAGAAGTCGTTAAGTGTTTTTTGAATTTCGAGATTCCTATGTTCTATATTATATGTCCGTTTCACACATGGCCGTATCAGGCTATGGTACATTTTGATCTTATACAGGAATGGTTGTAGTTGAACATCTATTAGTTTCAAGTCTGTTAGTGGGGAATAATGGGCCTGCTACTATGGGTTTAAATTTGAGGTCATTAGAGTTTGGAATTCCAATGGATTCAGATTTTTGTGTTTCTACTGCTCTACTCATTTCCAAAGTCTTGTGAATTTTTGGTAATCTGTAAAAATAGCTAGTTTTTGGAATATTTTGGAAGTTATTTTCTTTGTTATTTAATATTTTATTGTGTATTGAACAGAATTTTGTTATTTCTGATATGATATCATTTTCTATGTTTGTATTAACTTATAGTTGGTTTCATCTCTTAGTATTTTCTGAATTCGCCCTGCTATTGGCCAAACGAGTAGAGTGTTCGCCAAAGGTCCGGGAGACCGGGGTTCAATCCCAGGTCAAGCCATACCAAAAACTCAAAAAATGGTACTTGATGCCGCCTTGCTTAACACTCAGTATTACAAGGTAAGGATCAAGCGTAAATTGGAGTAATCAGGGGAATGGAGTAGCACTCTCCCCTACACCTCGGTGTTGTAGCTATTGAAAAGGAGCCTTCGGGTCACCCTAGATTACGGTCGCCAATTTTTATATTTAATTTAAAATGACTAATGCAACTTGCTTGTCTGCTTCTTATATAATTATGCAGTTGTTTTCCAATACATTTTAAGGTACATGTTTCTCCCTACACACCAAAAAAAAAAAAAAGAAAAAAATCCCGAGCTTAAAAATGTACGTTGAGAGGTTGTTTTGTGAATTTATTTTTATCTTGCAAGTTAATGCCCCTAATCCTTTCGAATTCACTACAACTACCTTTCTCAAGGAGGATTTTTCATTATTTTCTTTTTACTCGGAAGTCGTCTGTATTTTCGTTGTTATGGAATCCCTCTATCAATCTAAATTTTTGCTCAAGTTCTTGGAGTTTTTTTTAATTCTCCTAGAGGCAAAAAAATTAAGACCTAGTTTTAATAAATCAATCTGACTTTTGTCTAATTCATAGGTTAACAGATTGATAATTCCGGGTTTTATGTTGTTGGTTTTGTTCGATATGTTACCCTGACTGATTTTCTTTTTCGGCCTGCGTTACCAAAAAAAAAAAGGTTTCTCGTTGAGTTGTTTTTATTTCTAGGGTAATTTGTGTTGCCTAAGAAAAGGTTATCTGTAGGGTAGTCCCGTTGTGGGGTGTTTATTGTGGATGTTATTCAACCCATCCTGTATTTGTGGGTATGTATGGTGGTTGGGCTATTTTTTGTGTGCGATCGTATGTAAAGGGGATAATTTGATTTTTGCCAAAAAATGGTTTCTTAACAAGGAGTTGTTGTATTTAGAGTTGTTGCGCCGGGGTTTGGGGGTTTGATGGTATTTATAGGGAATATTTTTTCTTTGTAAGGGGTTGTTTGCGTGTACTTTGGTAAAAACATCCATTATGTGGATTTGTGTTTGGCAGTATTTAGGTGTTTTTTTTCTTCATTTGCGTTGTTTTCTTTGTGGGTGACGATGGTGTTTATAGTTAACGTTCTGCTGTGTGTGTGGGTTTATTTTGTAATATATATACGTATGTTCTTTTTAAGTGAATGCGTGTGTGTGTTTTGTTCTCTTTTTACTGTTTTCCCTCTCCTTCACTGCAATTTTTTCTTTTTCTTCTGTGAGGTAGATTTCTTAGGCGTGTAGGGTATTTTTAAAATAGTTTTCCTCCTTTTTGCATTTTTTTCGAAAGAGTAAAATATGTATGCTCTCCACACGAGGGGTTGAGCACTCCCGCGAAGGAATTACTAGTTGCCACTAGCGTAATGCAAAGTTCTTAATGAATTGAGCACTCGGTAGCTGTTAAGCATATATATATATATATATATATATATATATATAGAAGTTGTATATGTGATAAAATCCCGTGGTTTACGTTGAGTTTGTTGGCTGCTGTGTGGTAGACTATCCGGCTGGCATAAAGTAAGCAAGGTTTCGATCCCAGCTTCGGGTATCTCGCGTGTCTAGCCACACTGATGAGAAGTAATAATACAACGAAACAGTCTGTCTGTAGATAACAATAGATAGATAGATCATTGCTCGTAAAATTCTATTAAAACGGTCGTTTTTAGGACTATCAGTGAATAAAAACTTTCTTATAAACACACTTGGAGGATATACTACCCGCGATGCCAATAGTGTACTGGAGAACTGTAATTGTGAAATTACAAAAAAACTGTTTTTGCTTTTTAAAATTTTTATTTTATGGTTAAATGTGCATTTCACCCATTATAATCGTTGCCAATGGCACTGCAACAAAAGTGTTGCTGTAGATAAACGTGCGTTATTTTCATTAATCTGTTTTTAGGCAAATTAATATTAATTCAAATTAAAGTTGGAATAAAGTGAAATGAAGCAGCTTACGGGCGAGCCCCAGTGGCAAAGTAAGTAACATAGTGGACTCTGACATCATATTAAGTGAGTTCGTACTCCAGTCACTCTGGGGCGTTAGAATACGCTGACTGCACCTCTGCAGAGGGGTAAGACCCCCCCAATGAGTATCCTAGATATGACACTAAACAACCTGATGGTGAGGTTCCAGCAGTGCTGGAGATTTGGGGAATGCAGAGTACCTCTTCATTACCATCGCTCCCAGATTCACTCTGTCCCGGAGTGGTTGCACATGATAGGATCCTTCTATGGGTTAAATAGAACTAACAACATAGTTATGCTAAAATGAATTGTTTGAGTAAACTGGATAGCTTGAAATAGAAATGTTTTTGACAATTAAACCGTGCTTACATTTAAACTGCGTGCTTATGCTTAACTGAATTATTTGAAAGAGAAATGTTTTTCGACATTAAAACTGTATTTACACTTAACTTAATTAATACATATAACTGCTTGAATAGTTTGAAATAGAAATGTTTTTGACAATTAAACTGTTTACTTATGTATGTTTTAAATAGAACAACTTATTTACTTAAGAATGGATTTGGCGTTAAATAGCCTACAAGGGTTGATATGCCTTAAAAACCAACAAACCAAACCAAACTCCAGTCAGCTATATATATATATATATATATATATATATATATATATATATATATGAAAAGTAAATAAAAGATTGTAATCCGACAATATGTAGGAAAATTGATAACAACGATCCGAGTGGAAAGAGAGATTTATTGAGGTCGACACTATAGCGTTTCGGTTTTACTGAACCATCATCAGGACCATGAGGGGTGATATTAGTGATTTCTACACACACATACACACACACACACACACACACACATATATATATATATATATATATATATATATCATCATCATCATCATAATCATTATCAAACAACGCTGCTAGCACGGATTTCCCTTACCCTCTTCTTCCATCTGTCTCTATCATCCAGCACACCAGGCAAGTCTTCCAGACAACATCCTGTGTCCGCGCAAAGCTGTTGTAGCTTAAGTTCTTGTTGGTCCACCAACACAGATACGTCTATGTGTAAGAATCCATTAAAGAACGTCACTTTGGAGTTCGTTTTTGCTTCTCCCGCAGTGTCCTGCATGTCTGGTTCGTCTTACTTGGATGGTTACATATATATATATATATATATATATATATATATATATAGTTATGTGGCAGCGGTTGTATCGATACTGCTGTATGGATGCACTACTTGGACGCTAACTAAACCGCTGGAGAAGAAGCTAGACAGCAAATACACAGGAATGCTGCGAACAAGTGCTGGCGGCAACACCCCACAAGGCACCAACTATATGGCCACCTACCTCCCATCACGGAAACTATCCAGGATATGGACACGGCGACACGAGTTCGAATCCTGGACCTGACTGATTGCATTTCACATAGCACTAATACCCTTGGGAAAGGTATGAATCCAAATATTCTCCCTCCAGCTATGGGTAAATAGTAGGGCAGACTAGGTTCTTCAGCCTTGGTGAGGCAACTAGTCTAGGAGAAGGAAAAACTCTGAATTCAAATCTGTTAAACTCCGCTTAAAAATTGACCTTGTGTCATATCCTGCCCGAGCAGAGGGGTTGGTAAATATGATCACGAAAACTATCCAAGTTACACGAACCAGACATGCAGGACACTGCTGGAGAAGCAGGGACGAGCTCATAAGTGATATACTCCGATGGACCTCCACATACGGCCGACAAAAGCAGGACGACCAGCTCGAACATACATACAGTAGCTATGTGTGGATACGGGATGTAGCCCTAAATTCCTGCCAGAGGCGATGAACGATAGGGAGAAGTGGCGAGAGAGGGTCAGGGATATCCGTGCTGGCGACACAAAATGATGATGATTATGATATATAGTTATGTAAAAATTGTTTTTCTATTTTTGTCAGCCCAACGAGAGAAAAAAGTAAATATTTCAAAATAAATGGGTCCACTAATTGATTTATATTTATATATAAATCTCTTAGCGGACCAATTCATTTATATATATATATATATATATATATATATATATATATATATATATATAAGAAACGCTAACAAAACTTAGATTTTAATATTTTAATGATTAGATAAAAATATTTGGTTTGAATTCTTTGCTTTAATGGCATATCAAACTTCGTGGGTAATTTTATGTCAAAACCGTCGTTGTACAGAAACGGTTATGGTACAGTTTGGGGATAGGTGGCTCATGTCTTTCCCAAGGTCTTTAGTCCAAAGTGAACGTAATAGCAGGTCACTATTAATTTGAAAAAAATATATTAACATTTACTTCCATACTTTTTAAAACTAAAATGATTTTAATGTAACTCAGAATGGTACAATTGCAGTTCTCTCTCTCTCTCTCTCTCTCTCTCTCTCTCTCTTTAGGCCTTGGTATGAGCAACACAAATTTCCATTCCTTGATTAGTCTTGAGGAAGTATTAGAAATTTTTAAAAACTCCGAAGATGAAACCTTACGCCATATAAAAAGAAAAATGTTTGACTGCTAAAAACAATATATATATGCGGATCATTAAATAAGTTTCCAGACTTTTTTCGTATTAGCACTTTTATTGATAATACACACATGAAACTCTAGTCTCCTTCAAAGTAATCTCTTCCGGCTACAATGCACTTGTTGTACCGTTCCAACAACTTCTAGAAGGCCCCATGGAAGTCCTCTTGTGTGAGCGTGTCAATGACCTTCGTCACAGCCTCTTTCATCTCCTCAATTGTCTCATAACGACAGCCTCTGAGCTTAGGGAATAACCAAAAGTCACAGAAAGAAAAGTCTGGACTATAGGGAGGGTGAGGAACTGTCTCGATGCCCGTCTTGGTCAAATAGTCTGTGACAAGGATGAAGTTGTCGACATGCATTGTCCTGCTGGAAATGCCACTGACCTGATTTGAAGAGTGCTGGCCTCTTCTGATTGAATCTCTTCCTAAATTCCCTTAAAACCTCAACATAGTAACCCTAACCCTAACCCTTTTTCCAATCAACTCTGGTGTATTGACTTCCTTACTCCTCCAACACCTCTCATCCTCCCTTGCAGACTTCCTGCCTTCCTTGAATCTCTTATGCCACTCAAAAACTGATGCTCAATTCATGCAAGATGGTCAAAAAGCAGTCTGAAGCCTTCCATACGTTTCTGTGGCATTTTTTCCAAGTTTAAAACAGAATTTTATTGCATATCGTTCTTCTAAAGTGTCCTTACGTCCGGATTGCATTTTTGAAATTCACCAGCAGTGATTACCAAGCTTTAGTAGGGTGTATTCCAATTGCTGTTGTAGCTGTTGATTTGAACCTGAAATCATAAAAATTAGTCAGTCATCTCATAAGATGTATATCAATAACATAGTGAATTTTCAAGAGTCTACGACAATTTTAAGTGCCTGTACAAAAAAGTCTTATTGAATGCACCACGTATATATATATATATAGAGAGAGAGAGAGACAGACAGACCGACAGAGAAAGACTGACAAACAGATAGAGTAAGATAGATAGATAGATAGATAGATAGAGAGAGAGAGAGAGAGAGAGAGAGAGAATACAGAAATAAGCCAGAAACTACCTCCCAAGGTTTCACGTAACGGCTCTTCAGGATAATTCTGAAGATCTGTTAGGGGAAACCTTGGTAGGGAGTTTCCGGCTCTTTTTGCTTTTCTAGTTTTGCTCTACTTAGTATATTGAGCACTTTTACGTATTAGCTTTGGTAACTCTGTCGATGTTTTTTTCTTTTGGCTAGACATTGCGGTACTGCTTGATTATTTTCAAGCAGTACAGATGTTTTTAGTCTTTTCTTTGTTTTATGAATTTTTTTTCCAGATATCGGTTTCAAATATATCTTTTTTAAATTTCCAAATTGAATTATCTGTTTTTTTTTTCAAGCCGCAAGAGTTGTGAAAATGGTTATAAAAATAATTTAGTTTACTTTGGTTTGGTTGCAGTTCAACCATTGTAGGTTATTTGTTGCTAAATCCATTTTCATTTATATAAACAGTTCTATTTCTAACAATTCAGTTTAGCATAAGTATGCAGTTTAAATTTAAAAACAGTTCTATTCTAAACAATTCAAATTAGCGTAAGTACCCAGTTTAAAGTTCAAAAAGTTCTATTTAACGCATAAATAGGACTCTTTCAGGTGCTACTACTCCATGCTAGAGCGGACCTGGAAGTGGTGGGTACAATGCATTCTCAAAAGCTCCACCATTACTGAACCCTCATTACCAGACTCTCATATCGGGACATTCGTTGGGGGAGTCTTACCACTCTACAGAGATGCAGTCTGTGTATTCTGCAGCCCCACTCGATTGAGCTATAAAAAAAATAAAAAGAAAATTATATATATATATATATATATATATATAGAGAGAGAGAGAGAGTGAAGCTACAGGCGCTCTTGGTGCGATGGTTATCATTGAAGGAAATGAACACGGTTAGCGCTGATTCTAATTTTTAACAAGGCTGTTTGCATTCCACATAACACAAATGTCTTAGAAAAAATTATTCATCAAACTATTCTCCCTCCAGTAAATAGGAGAGCAGACGGCTATTGGTGCGACAACCTATTGAGGAGAAGAAAAACTTTAAATTCAAACTGTTGATTCCGCTTTAAAATTGCCCTTGCATCATATTCTGCTCGTACAGAGGGGTATAAGTACACACACACACAAACACACACATATACAGTGATGTATATATATATATATATATATATATTAGATAACAAAGCTTTATTTACGCAGCTTCTTTCCATATTATAGACGTAATTTTAGAGGTTGAAAAACTCTCTGAAATAAGGAAACTATTTAAAAATAATTAACCTTTCATTCAATGTCCATTTCTGTCATCGTAAAATAGATTCTGTCTCCAAACTTTTTGAAAACATCTTGTATGACTAGTTTAGAGTACATATCTAAAATATATATCCATATGCGTACATATATATTAATATATATATTATTACATATTTATATTTACATATTTCAATGTTTGTACATATGTGTGTGTGTGTGTGTGTGTGTGTGTGTGTGTGTGTGTGTGTGGTTTGTAGCTCCATGAATCGGAATCTTATATCTTTTGCAAATCAGCTTTTTCCTGTCTTTTGTCAATCTAACTTCCTGTTCGTCGATTCTAACAGGAAGTGCAACCAGCTGGTCCCATGGATCGAATTGCCGCCAAGTCTTTTCAAACGTCTCACTGCACTTCCATGTGGCGAGAATCGTGCACTCTTCGCCAAATGGCTAGTCTTTGAGACGTTTTCAAAACAATTTGCAATATCACCCTTTACTTAGGAGACCGTGAGTGGGAATGTGCGCTTCAAAAAGAGTTCCCTCACTTCCTGTTTCGAGACATGGTTTTATCAATGGGTGCGTAAGGGCGTATGTCGGTTCGTGTGTAGGTGGGAGTGTGTATTTGGGTGGATAAGAAGTCATTTCGTATCTATATAACTGAATGAACCTGAAACCCGAAAAAAACTTATGGACTTGAGGAAAAGCTTTATTTTTATTTTATCTTTTGTTTGTTTACACTTTTAGATAAAGTTGAAAAGTTTTCTGAATTTCTGGATAAGTTAGGAATTTTTATACAGGAATTTCATACAATACACCTGAAGTGAAAGACAAAGATAGCTCGTGAACCTACACGGAACTTCGAAATACGTCCTTTATTGAATCCACAGGGATCGCCTGTTCTGATTCCGTTAGCCATAACCGGGTACAAATGTTAAGTATTCCTGTATTGTTACTCGCCTGCAGTCAGCTTTGAATCTACAACCTTCAGATGATTGTCTCCTTAGAAGCTTAGGGAACCAAGGCCTATAACCGTTGCGCTATATCTCCTATTGGACACATCGGCCGAAACGTTGTGGAAATAACAATAAAGATGAAGACAATAGTCAGAAAACTCTTATTGATAAAAATCATCAAGCTTCGTCTCAGAAATTTAGACAATTGAAGATAGCTCGATCCTCAGAAGCGGATATTATAAAAACTCTGTTTTTCAAATTGTTTGTATTCGGGGTGGTGGGGGCTGTAGGTTTTTGCTTTTTTTCCCTCTTTTAGGAAAAACAACTTCAGTTGAAGTTATTTGAAACAACCAAGCTTTATTTGTTCCATATTAAAATTTGTCGCCATTTACTAAACTTGCAGTCTTAAACAAGGTCAAAGATGCCGTCTGTGTATTCTGAAGCCCCAGTCCACTGGGTCAGCTTTGAGTTGGATAAACAGAAATTTTCCTCGGAATATTAATTGTTGTATACTGACCTTCGACCCAGCCAAACATGCCATTCCAAAGTGATGCACCGGAAGGAAGTGACACATTCCAATGGCCAGTAATCGAAAGAAATCGCGTAGGTGGATTTGGCTGACGAAATGGGACAAGGTAAAAGCCCATGATACACTCATAGATTGATACACCGGAGAGAGTGACCTGTGAACTGCATGACAGTTATTTCCGCTTGATGACGATCAAACATGCCATTCCAAAGATTGAGTGAGTGATTGAGTGGGCGATTGAGCTATTATATAACTCAGTGGAGACAGGAAGTCAGCGAGTTGGAGGTCAGACGAGTTAGAGACAAGATTGTTGTAGGGAAAGCCACCACCCAGCGGAAGGGGCTCTCGGGACCCCCGATGGAGTTGGAGATCAGATGAATTGGAGACAAGTGTGGTAGGGAAAGCCACCACCCAGCAGAAGGGGCCCTCGGGGCCCCCAGTAGTTTTGGAGACCCGTTGGTGACAAGATGTGGTAGAGAAAGCCAGCAATCAGCAGAAAGCTGAGCCCCCGGACCTCCAGTTGAGCAGCCCTGGAGAACGAGAACGACGCACGGCTATGTCCGGAGGGGCTAGTGAGGTCAATATGTTGCAGTCTTTGTTCAGTCTCCAACTCCCTCTCACACGCAAACGTTACAAATAAAGTGAGAGATATTTTTTTAAAGAAGTCTTCGCTTGTCTTTATTATCGTGTCGTTATGATTCTTTCTGCATGAATCTGCATATGAGTTTCTAACATAATTCCCTCAGTCTCTTTTCTATTGAGAACTGTTTCATTGACACCAACTACAATTTATATCATTATGATAATTATTTCGCTTTTGGCAAATTTTTCACAGCTTTTGGCTGGTAATTGTTCACTGAAATCTGAAAGACAACAAATCTCTTCAGGTCTCTAGGATTCTTCCAAACATTCTTTCTTGCCTATCTCAACAATCCCGTAGTTTGGATGGTCTCAGTTCTTCCTCTGATTTTCAATTCCTCCAGTCTTTTTCCAAATCTTTGGAGACCGTTTCAAGTGCGTCGACTACTATCGGTATCACCGGTACAACTCATGTTCAACGATTCTTTCGGTTCTCTGGCAAGGTCATTGTGTTTGTTTATCCTTTCGCTTTCTTGACTTTTTTGTGGTTCTCCGGAATGGTAAGTAAGTTAAAGTAAAGTTGGCGACCTTAGTCAAGTGTGACCCGATGGCTCTGTTTTCGATAGCTACGATATCGAGGAGTAGGGGAGGGCGCTACTCCATTCCCTGGATTGCTCCACTTTACCCTTAATCCTTACCTTATAATGCTGAGTGTTAAGCAGGACATCATCAAGTACCATTTTTTTAGTCTTTCGTATGACTTGACCTGGGATTGAACACCGGCATTCTGGACCATTAGTGAATACTTTACTCATCAGGCCACTGTATGGCAAGATCTATTCAACGACAAGTTCTTTTTTCTGGCTAATTAACACGAGGTGTGGTCTTTAGCAAGAATTAGGGGATCCGTTAATATCTGAAAATCAAGAGAATGATAATAATAATAATAATAATCATTATTATTATTATTATTAGTAGTAGTAGTAGTAGTATGTAAAATAAAGTTGGCGACCGTAGTCTAGGGTAACCAGAAGGCTCCCTTTTCAATAGCTACTACAACGAGGAGTAGAGGAGGGGCTACTCTTTTCCTTGGATTGCTCCACTTTACCCTTGATACGTACCTTATATTGCTGAGTGTTAAGCAAGGAAGTATCAAGTACTATTTTAAAGGTCTTAGGTATGACCTGACCTGGGATTTAAGCCAGGTTTCCTGGATCATTGGCGAACGCTCTCTCCACTTGGACCATGAGCCGAGTGTAGTAGTAGTAGTAGTAGTAGCAATTATGATAATTCACGCCTTGATAGTTTATCACACAGTTTTAACTGGTGATTTTTCACTGGAGCCTGTGTAGTAGTACGTCTCAAATAAAACTGTTTTACACTAAAAAAATGTGTACAAACAAATGACTAATGCTAAATTGAATTGATTGAAATAGAACTGTTTGGTTATTTAGCTATCCGCATATAAATGATTGATGTTTAATCTAATTGTTAGTGATACATAGCAATACTTAGAACCATTTAACATTGTTGACTCATGCTCAATTGAATTTTTAGAAATAAAACTGTTGGATTATTTAACAGTGTATATCAACAAAATAAGTTTACAAATCATATATATATGTGTAAAAATTTGATTTGAAATTAAATAACCAATAATGGTTAATATGCCATAAAACCAAACCAAAGCAAAATATAATCAAAACTTTGTAAATTACAACACGATCTCTGATTTTTTTCCCAGATGGCAAAGATAGTATTACAACTGTTCTACTTCAAGGATAGCTTATGAATTAAATAACCCACGAAACTTGATATGCCATTAGCCAAATAAACAAAATAATAACAAATCTGATTTTTTAAGAATATATCTTTTTTCCTCTCTTTCCCTCTCACTCTCTTTCTCCCTCTCTCTCTCTCTCTCTCTCTTTCTCTCTCACACCCCACACACACGGTAGAAATGTTACCTCATTTATTTTTAATTCTACTTTTTTTCAGTTTCTACTTTCATCTTTTTTTGCCAGCAATTTCCTGAAATCACTTCTGTGTCTGCATTTGCGATTACTTGATACGCTTCGAAAAGCCATTAATTTTCACCAATTGAGTGGATGTCGAGAGGCAATCTTTTGTTGACATTTTTATCTTCTTTTCTTTTTTTTCCTTTTTTACACAACGGGAATTTCTTTCGATATGATAATTCAAGCCTTATTAGTTTATCACACAGTTTTCACGCGATTTTTTTCCCTGGAGCCTGTGTAGCAGTAAGTCTCTTCACATCTCCAGGATTCTTGCTGATTTTCAGAGTTGTGGTCTGGATTGTTGTAAGTCTTCATCTGATCTCTAATTCACCCGGTCTCTTTTGCAGACCGTTCTAAGTGTATCTGCTCCACCGTTTTTACAGACCTCTGGCAAATATCTAAGAATTTATCGATCTCTTCGTTTTATTTTATTTTCACTCCTATAGACCACCGTTTTTTCAGACTTCTGGAAAAATCCAAGAATTTGTTGATTTTTTCGTTTTTTTTTTTATTTTCACTCCAATAGACCACCGTTTTTTCAGATCTCTGGCAAAATCCAAGAATTTGTCGAACTTTTCGTTTTATTTTATTTTCGCGCCAATAGACGAATGTAAGTTGAATAACACGATGTTATTTTGTTCTCTTTTTAATTCTTAGCCCTGTTAATTCTATGACCGATGAGTACACTCACCTGGAGCACTCGTATGTGAAATGACGGTGGTTTAGCATATTCTAAGTTCATTACATCGGTCTTCTAAGTTATGGCTTGGTTCTTATAAGTTTGTGGCCCAGGTGACGTAAACACGCAGCCCAGAAGTTCTAAGTTCAATACCCAGCTGTTCAAAGCAGGTTTCATGGCACGTCTACGCATGTGGCCAAGCTGTTCTAAGCATGTGGCCAAGCTGTTCTCAGCATGTGACCGGTCAGTTGTAAGCATGTGGCCTAGCTATTGTAAGCATAGAGCCTAACTACTAAAAGCATGTGGTCTGGCTGTTGTAAGCACGTCGCCTAGCTGTTCGAAACATGTGGCCTAACTGCTCTGAACATGTGGCCAGGCTGTTGTAAGCATATGGTCTGACTGTTCTAAGTTTATGGGTAAGCAGTTCTAAGCATAAGGCAGATCTTAGAATATTGCTATATAATCATATGAGTTGACATAATTTTCATGAAAATTAAAATTATTATCCGTTGATTTAAAAAAAATAAGAATGTCTACACAGAAAGAGTTAATATGAGTTACGATTCTGACCAGCACCCTTAAGTTAAGCATCGATGATTCTATTCAGAACTTAAACGGGTGACTCCTTAATAATGGCTGGTATTATACGAAACGGATGCCAAACCAAGCAAATCATAATAAACAGCATCACATTAAAAGCGATGGTTCCTTTTCTACTGCTGAAATTAAAAGGTGCTGAACCTTCTCGTGTCCAGAGATTAGTGAATTGCATTCACATTATCAATTTGTGCGTAGTCAAATGAAACTGTTTGATCATTTAACTATGTGCAAACAAATGATTGACGTTTAATTGAATTGTTTGTGATACATAACAAGACTTGGTATCATTTAACTTTGTTGGCTCATGCTAAACTGAATTTTTAGAAACAGAACTGTTGGATTATTTAACAGTGTGTATCTACAAAATAATTTTACAAATCATATATATAATATATATGTAAAAATTTTGATTTGGAATTAAATAACCAATAATGGTTGAAATGTCATAAAACCAAACCAAACCAAATCAAACTAAAAACTAATCAAAACTTTGTAATTACAACACGATCTCTGATTTTTTTTCCAGCTATGGCAAAAATATTAACACAACTGTTCTACTTCAGAGATAGCTTATGCATTAAATAACACACGAAGCTTGATATGCCATTAAGCAAAGAAATAAAAAATAAAAAAATCTGATTTTCTAAGAAAATATCTTTTTTCTTCCTTCTCTCTCTCTCTCTCTCTCTATATATATATATATATATCTTTCAATCTCTCTCTCTCTCTCTCTCTCTCACACACACGCACACACACACATATGGTAGAAATGTAACCTCATTTATATTTAATTCCATCTTTTCATCTATTTTTGCCAGCAATTTCCTAAAATCACTTCTTAGTCTGCATTTGCGATTACTTGATATGCTTCGAAAAACCATTAATTTTCATCAATTGAGTGGATGTCGAGAAGCAATCTTTTGTTGACATTTTTTTCTTCTTTTCTTGTTTTTTTCGTTTTTTGGGGTTTTTTTTTTTTTTTTTGCACGACGGAAATTTCTTTCGACTTCATGCTTCACAGAACTTCTGATCCTCCTGGCACCACATATGATATGAAGGAATTGAATACCGCGGTTGTGAGAACTCTTATACATGCACCCCAAAGTGCTCCCAACTAAATACAAAGAAATTACTTGTTTATTCGAAACTATAATCAAACGCTTATATTCGAAACGCTTATATATACCTGGACAGACCCCATTATCTCTTACACTCAAGGTATGCTTTACAGAAATATGGCTGTACAGTTACTGAGAAGTGCTCAAATACACTCCTAGTAATATGTAGATATTAGGACAAATATATCTCACTCGATATGTGTGATGCATATTAAAAAATGATTATTATCTGCATTATATATATATATATATATATATGGAAAGGCAGGGTTTATCATTTGGCACCTGAGGCACTTTTTTCAGTGGAATGCCGACCGGGCCCAAGGCATTTTGAGAATGCCATGCATATGTGGGCTACGGTTCTATTCGCGGACCTATGTTAAAAGGCCTTGTGCCACTCTTACCTGTCAGGCGGTATGCACGACAAATACCAGTGTGATGTAGTATTTCCTGGTAGCTGGGCTGAGACACACTTCGGGCGCCTCGGGTAGCGTAATGGTTAGCAAGCTAGACTAGCAAACCTACACGAGTGAGTTCGAGTCTCATTGGGTGCCCCATTCATATAACTTTGTGTCATATCTTAGCAAAAAGCTTTATAAATTACCATACTTCGGTCGGCCGTGTTATTTTGTCACTGCTTCCCACTAGACAGAACTCGACGCAAGGTCAATGACACGAAGGCCAATTATAGTGGGAATTATGGGGAGGGAAAGGTCTGTGCTGCTCATTGACCCACTTAGTGCAATGTGGGCCTGATGAGCCAAGCTTATATATGCGTGTGTGTGTGTGTTTGTGTGTGTGGTGTGTGGTGCTTTCAATCTATCTATCTATATATATATATATATGTGTGTGTGTGTGTGTGTGTGTGTGTTAGCGTGTGAGTGTGCGTGTGTATGTGTGTGTGTGTCTGCGAGCGCGTTTGTTGATTTTCGTCAGTCCGTGTATATATATAGAGAGAGAGAGAGAAAGAGAGACAGACAGAGAGAGAGAGCCGCTATATACGATCTGGATGCGACATAAGGCCACTTTTTAAGTGGAGTTTAATAGGTTTCTATGTAGAGTTTTCCTTCTCCTAGACTGGTTGCCTAACCTATTCTGCTCTTTTATATTCCTATAGCAGACGGGAAAATAGTTGGATTCATACCATTCCCAAGAGTATTTGCTGATGAAATGCAAGCAACTTCGTTTAAGAATTGAACTCGGATCGTTGCATCCGTTTCGACGATGGTAAACATTACAACAAGAACGTATGCCTGCTGATAGCTTAAACTGGACAGCAAGGTCCAGTGCTATACAAGGGGGACAAAGGTATCAATGTTGCAGCTCGCCCACCCGAAGGAGGCCAGCCGAACTTGGGGGCCTTTCGGCCTCAAATCTGCCATTGATATTCGATACCCCATCCAGCACGAATGCCAGAAGGCACAACTAAGGCCAGGGAAGCTGTGCACGATATTGCAATGTGGAATTGCTATCATTTATCGTCTTCATATCAAATTTTGGCAACTTCAGTAAAAGATTTTTGGAGTGATGGATGCATGTATTTGGACGATGCAATCTTTTTTTTTTAAAACTGATAATAATAGCATAAACAATACAAAAAAAATACTAAGTATTGTTCTCATTTTTGGATAAGATTCGTGCAACTTTATTTACGTCCCAAAAGCTAGAGATCATTCTGTATAAGCAGTGTACATATTTCTGACTTGCAGTCTATAACTCAATCAAAGAATTTTCATAGTTTAGAGACTGGTAATAAATAATATTCAATAATATCCATTTTGTATAATAGTATCTATGAAAGAAAAGGACACAGATGTTTCACACAACCTTGAATTTGAAAAACGGTGAAAAAATTATTTAGACGATATAATCTTTAAAACAAAGTGTCGACTATAAGAAAACCAAAAATTAAAAATTGTGAATTTTATCAATAAATAAAATGTTGAATCGGATCTATGTTGCTTTTTTATTTACGTTCCAAACCAAAAAGAGCTTCCAGCCTTAATCTAAACTTCAGCGTGAAACATAAAACCAAGCATTTTGATCATATAACCTTTAAAATAATGTGATGACAATAAAAAAAGTAAAAAGTAAATAATGTTAATTCTTACGGTAAAATTAAATGTTGAATAAGATCTATGCTGGCGTTTGTATTTATGTTCCGATCTGGAGATACCATTCTCTCTACTCCTGTATTAACTTCAGGGTGAGGCTTCAGTAATCTTTATATCATAAAAACAAGCATCTGAATTATATAATCTTTAAAACATTGATGACAATAAATAACCAAAAAATTTTTACTAGCAAATACACCCAACCAAGCTGAAACACTACTGCATAGTTTGGAACGAGCCGCTGCAGGCATTGGCCTCCATGTCAATGCACACAAAACTGAATGTATCAGCTTTAATCAAGCAGGCCACATTTTCACACTAGACGGAACCTCCCTAAAACTGATTGACAAATTCACCTACCTAGGAAGCAGTGTCTCATCAACTGAAAAGGACACCGACACACGGCTAACGAAGGCATGGACCGCTATCGATAAGCTATCGGTCATATGGAAATCAGACCTGACCGATAAAATGAAATGTAGTTTCTTCAAAGCAGCGGTCGTGTCTATACTGCTGTATGGATGCACCACCTGGACGCTAACAAAACGGCTCGAAAAGAAGCTAGACGGCAACTACACAAGGATGTTGCGAGCAATATTAAACAAGTGCTGGTGGCAACACCCCACAAAGCACCAACTATACGGCCACCTGCCTCCCATCACGAAAACTATCCAAGTCAGACGAACCAGGCACGCAGGACACTGCTGGAGGAGCAGAGACGAGCTCATAAGTGATGTACTCCTATGGATCCTCACTTATGGCCGAGCAAAAGCAGGACGACCAGCACGAACATACATACAGCAGCTATGTGAAGATACAGGATGTAGTCCAGAAGACCTGCCGGAGGTGATGAATGATTGGGAAAAGTGGCGAGAGAGGGTCAGGGATATCCGTGCGGGCGGCACGACATGATGATGATGATGATAAGTAAATATCTTTTTGTTTGTTTGCTTTCGAAAAACATCAAATGTTTTTTTTTAACGGTTTGTTTTTGTTGGAGTCTTTTTATCCAATACTATAGATCTAAGAGAACAAAGAGTTTTGAGTGCGAAAAGAGAAGAATTTGGCAATTCAAGTGATCAGAAAAAAGAGGCTTGATGAATTTGGAAGCTGGAATTTCATGACTTGAGTGGACCTTGTTTCAGTAGAAAAAGACCAGGAGTGAGGATTTTGGGGTTAGATAGGAGATTCTGCCGTTGAGAGACTGACACATTGACAAGTGACGCCCTTCAGAAAATAGTGACAACCGGGGAAAAATACAATCCGGATAAACTTATCTAGTGAACACAAACATACGTTTTCACATATCCGGACTCACATACATTGAGATAAGCACGCACGCACACACACGCCTACATATTCAGTCAATACACGCACACACACACACACATATACACAGATATACTGACACCGGCCTCTGCGAACATATCGAATAAGATACACACATCCACACATACATAGACGCATATAAAGAGAGAGAGAGAGAGAGAGAGAGAGAGAGAGAGAGAGAGAGATTTACGTATGTATATTGTATTTGCTGGGATATGTATTAACATAAGTAACTACACAAACAGAATAAACTCACTAAACACGCACACACACACGCACACACACATGTATATATATATATATATATATATTTCGGAGCGTTCATGTTGTAATGGTTACCATCGTCGAAACGGATGCGACGATCCGAGTTCAATTCTAAACGAAGCTGCTTGCATTTCACCAGCAAATACTCTTGGGAATGGTATGAATCCAACTATTTTCCCGTCTGCTATAGGAATATAAAAGAGCAGAATAGGTTAGGCAACCAGTCTAGGAGAAGGAAAACTCTACATAGAAACCTATTAAACTCCACTTAAAAAGTGACCTTATGTCGCATCCAGATCGTGTATAGCGGCTCTCTCTCTCTCTCTCTCTCTCTCTCTCTGTCTCTCTTTCTCTCTCTCTATATATATATACACGGACTGACGAAAATCAACACGCACGCGCGCAGACACACACACACGCACACACACACAGACATACATACGCACACTCACACACAAACACACACACACATATATATATAGATAGATTGAAAGCACCACACACCACACACAAACACACACACACACGCATATACATATATATATATATATATATATATATAGGTGACCATGTATACGTTCCCCCTGCAGGTTGAGCACTCTTGTGATGGAATTAACGGCTGCCACTGGTGTAATGCAAAGGTCTTCTAACGAATTGAGCACTCCGGTATCCGAGAGCGCAAAATGTATATAAACGAAAAATTAATATATACTCGTTAAATTCCCTAGATTACGCTTAGTCGTCAGTTGGCTGAGCGGTATGCTATCGGTCAAATGTAAAGTTAGGCGGGTTTTGATCCTAGCTTATAGCATCTAGTGTGTCTAGCCACATTGAAGAGTTGTGACTTAACGAAACTAGTCTGTTGATGATAATATATATATATATATATATATATATCAACTGAGAAGCAGATTGCTCATCTTGGAATTTTAAGATTCCTCTTTAAACTATGGAACTTTTTTAGAGCAACATTTTTTTTTTCTTTATACCTTTGAGTTCATTGACTGCCTTCATAATATATATATATATATATATATATATATATATATCATTTCAAGAAAGAAACAATATTCAGTCAAATTAGGATGATAGATTTATTTCCATCAAGTTAAGAGCATGGATATGAATCAAAAACTCTAAAATAATTTTTAACAGATCCAATAGAAAAATAATGACTGTATTACTGTTATCGCTAAAGTGTTAATTTTATTGGTTTTGTAGTTGTCTTAATCTGAAACGAGAAGGGCTCGGAACTACCCTTACATGGGTAAAAGCTATACGTAGCTGAAATGGATTTTGTTTCTCCCTCTCTTTCCTTCCTTTGACTATCCCTCCTATCTGGTTGTAATGTATTTTATTTTCCTATTGGATCTGATATATATATATATATATATATATATATATATATTCCCGTGCAGCTATGTGACTTGCTTCCGTTTATTTTCCGGTTGTTTATACTGCAGCGTCCAGCAATCTTTTTGTTTATACACATGCCTCATTCGGTTATCGGGGTCAATATGCAACGATATTATTAGGTATTATTAATTACCAAACTCTACAGAATAGAGACCATGCAACCAAAAATAACTAAACCCCTAATATATATATGTACATATTTTCAGACCAGCTCATTGGTCTAGTGGATAGAGTATTCGCCAATGGTCCGGGAGACCGGGGTTCAATCCCAGGTCGAGTCATACCAAAGACTTTTAAAATGGTACTTGATACCTCTTTTCTTAACACATAGCATCATAAGGTACGTATCAAGGGTAAAGTGGAGCAATCCAGGGAAAGGAGTAGCACCCTTCCCTATACCTCGGTGTAGTAGCTATTAAAAAGGGAGCCTTCAGGTTACCCTCGACTACAGTCGCCAACTTTACTTTACTTTTAAATATATATATATCCCTCCACCACAAGAAGGATAAGTCACTTTTTAAGTGGAGTTTAACAGGTTTGATTTCAGAATTTTTCTTCTCCCAGCGCTATTGCCATACTAAGGTTAAAGAGACCCTTCTGCCCAACTATTTATCAATAGTTGGAGAGAGAAAATTTCCTTAAATGGTTATTGGAGTCAACTATCAATCCGGAAGAAGCAATGACCGTCAAAGTCTCTGAAACGGTTCAATGCATCATCATCTATCAGCATTTCAAACGTTTTAGATCCAAGTGTCCGCCACTCTCTGGGAGACCAGGGTTCAATCCCAGGTCGCGTTATACCAAAGACTTTTAAAATGGTACTTGATATCTCCTTGCTTATCACTCAGCAATATAAGGTACGTATGAAGGGTAAAGTGGAGCAATCCTGGGAAAGGAGGAAAGGAGTAGCGCCCTCCCCTACACCTTTGTGTAGTAGCTATTTTAAAGGGAGCCTTCTGGTCACCCTCGACTAAAGGGAGACAACTTTACTTTGATATCATGATAAAATGCAACAGGCTGAAAAAGAATTTAAATGAAAACAAATGAACACTTAAACAACTTGGATAAAAAAATTATGTCGTCTAGATATCTCGATAGTTGTCTAGATATGTCATCATCATCATCATCATGTCGCGCCGCAGCGCGGATATCCCTGACCCTCTCTCGCCATTTCTCCCTATCATTCATCGCCTCCGGCAGGTCTTCAGGGTTACATCCTGTGTCCTCACACAGTTGCTGTATGTAAGTTCGTGCTGGTCGTCCTACTTTTGCACATCCATATGTGGGGGTCCACAGGAGTACATCGCTTATGAGCTCGTCCTTGCTTCTCCAGCAGTTTCCCGCGTGTCTGGTCCGTCTGACTTGTATAGTTTTCGTGATGGGGGGCAAGTGTCCGTATAGTTGGAGTCTCGTGGGGTGTTGTCGCCAGGACTTGTTTAATACTGCTCTCAACATTCTTGTGTAATTTCCGTCTAGTTTCCTCTCCAGCCGCTTCGTTAGCGTCCATGTGGTGCATCCATATAGCAGTATCGACACAACCGCTGCCTGGAAGAAACTGCGTTTCATTTTATCAGTTAGGTCCGACTTCCATATGATCGAGAGCCTATCGATAGCTGTCCATGCCTTCGTCAGTCGTGTGTCGATGTCTTTTTCGGTTGATGAGACGCTACTTCCTTGTATCTGGTTTGAGTACGAGTCATGGTTATCTTTCGATGGCTGTTTTTATTCTCATCTATAGAAGCCACTATTATAGATGAGCAGCAGTAGTTCCCCGATCGAACTGACAATCCTGAGCGTTAAGCCGCAGGACTCACACGTACATCACGCTGCTTCCCATGTGTATGTGTTAGAAAAAAAAAAGAGAAAAGAAAAAAAAAAAAAAGCAACCGAAGTCAAAAATTGAATTCTACCAATAAAATAAAAACCTGTCAGGGCCGGAATCGGATGATAGGCTGAAATATACCCCAAAATGTCTTTGAATTTTAACAGACAGCAGTCTCTAGATATGTAGACATCTAAATTATAGAATATGCCGGTTGTGTCGTCTGATGAGGGATAAGACTCCTTTAAACTCTAAACTTCCTTTGGTGCAATGGCTCCGATATTAGAGATCTTGGAATTTAGGAATACGCCTTCATTACTTCTAGAGCTAACCTGTTAGAGTCCTTTGTATAGCTGAAATGGATATTATCAAAAATTATTCGTATTCATGGGGAATACTTGATGTCATAAAACTGTATAGTATTTGCATAAAGAATAGTTACTTGAAGCTACAATTGTTTATTAAAGGTTAATACTGGAAGCAACACCCCAGAAAACAACAGCTATACGGCCACTTACCTCCTATCTCAAAAGCCATTCAAGTAAGACGAACAAGAGATGTGGGGCACTGTTGGAGAAGCAATGACGAACTCATGAGCGATGTTCTTTTATGGACTCCTGCATATGAACGTGCCAGTGTTGGCCGACCAGCAATGAGTTACTTACATCGGCTCTGTGCGGGCACAGGATGTAGCCTTGAACACCTGCCAGGAGGAAAGGATAAGAGGAATAGGTGGCGAATGAGGAAGAGAGTCAGGGAACCCCGTGCTGCCAGTCTGACTTAATGATCACTTGAAACCATTTACTTCGATAGGAATACTTTATGCCATATAACAGAAAATAATTTTATTGAGAATAGTTACTTAAAGCTACAATTGGTCTAATGAGTAGAGTGTTCACCAATGACCCAGGAGACCGGGGTTCAATCCTAGGTCAGGTCATACCAAAGACTCAAGAAAAGTTTCTTAATGCCACCTTGTTTTACACTCAGTATTATAAGGTGTGGATTAAGGGTAAAGTGAAGCAATCCAAAAGAGTTGCGCTCTCCCCTACACCGAGGTGTAGTAGCTATTGAAAAGGGAACTCTTGGGTCGCACTCGACTAAGGTCGCCAACTTTCTTAAAATAATTGTTTACCAACAATTGACATTCATATTCGTAACTTAAAACTATATAACTGCTGACAAACAAATGACTATTATCAAATAAAGATAATTACTAGAAGCCATATCATTCGAGAAGAATATTTGAAACCACACAACCTGTTGCATATTGAACCATGACCGAGCTGTCAAGCAGAAATTCTCTGCACAAGACGCGCTTATGAAAATAACTGGAAGCAATCATGCGGTTGAATGGAAATATTTAGGTGTTATGAAACAGTATATACAGATGCCCACGAGAGATGCGAGGGGTTTCAGTCTTGTGTGAGTTTCATTTGTTCATTTGTTTTCATTTAAATTGCGTTGCAGTCAGAAGAGATTCGGTCCGTTTTGGAGAGCGCCAGCGAGTGGTTGGGCACTCCGATGGGACAGCGGCACACAGCAGTCTTCCGATTGAGTAACCCGACCGACAAGAAAAAGAAGTGCAAAGTGGGACCTTAAAAATAACAGTGTGGTATTGAAAAAGAAAACTTTTATAATAAAGTATTATGGTCATTCTTCTTCCCCGCCTGTTCATCTTTCATCCTTTCATTATGCTGGTACGGATACGTAACAAACTGTGTGCAATATATATATATATATATATATATACATATATTGTAAATATGAAAATTCAGTGTATGTGATTCTCTTACATTTAGGTATGAAATGACCCAAGACGTGTTGCTATGCTTTCAAAATCGATTAATTACAAAATCCTTCTCTCTCTCTCTCTTTGTCTCTCTCTGTGACTCTTTTTTCTGTCACTCTCACTCTCACTCTTGCTATAAAAAGTAGCTTTTCAAATGGCATTAAGCCCAGTTGGCTGGGGCGCTAAAACACATCAACTGCATCTCAACCGTGGGGTAAAACCCCGTCCTTAATGTGTGTTTTGGATATGACACTAAACCATCAAATGGTGAGACTCCATTAATGCAGGAACTTCGAGGAATGCAGAGTACTTCATTACCATCACTCTCAGGTCTACTCCGGCTCGAAATGGTAGCATTTGATAGGGTCCTATCAATGAGCTAAATAGAACTGTTCCGATATTTAAACCTAGTGCAAACAAACTACTTATGCTAAACTGAATTGATAGAAATAGAACTGTTTGATCATTTAGCTGTGTGTAAATAAATGTCTGATCTCTAGTTGAGTTGTTAGCGATACATAGCAATACTTGGAAACATTTAACTGTGTGCAAACGAATGAATTGCGTTGAATAAAATAATTAGTGTTGACAAAGGCATGGACAGCTATCGATAAGCTATCGATCATATGGAATTTAGACCTGACCGATAAAATGAAACACATTTTCTTCCAAGCAGCGGTCGTATCGATACTGCTGTATAGATGCACAACTTGGACGGTTACAAAACGGCTGGAGAAGAATATAGACGGCAACTACACAAGAATGTTGCGAGCAATATTGAACAAGTCCTGACGGCAACACCCCACAAAGCACCAACTATACGGCCACCTGCCTCCCATCGTGAAAACTATCCAAGTTAGACGAACCAGACACGCAGGACACTGCTGGAGAAGCAGGGACGAGCTCATAAATGATGTGCTCCTATGGATCCCCACATATGGCCGAGCAAAAGCAGGACGACCAGATAGAACAAACATACAGCAGCTATGTGAGGATACGGGATATAGCCTTGAAGACCTGCCAGAGGCGATGAACGATAGGGAGAAGTGGCGAGAGAGGGTCAGGGATATCTGTGCTCGTGGCACGACATGATGATGATATATGATCAATAACTGCTGGAAACCATTTAACTGTGTGCCAAAAAATGTGTTCACAACTCATATATATTTAGCATATAATATTTGATATACAAAAGAATGTGGAATTAAATAATCTACAATGGTTGATATGCCATAAAACCCAAACAAACTAAACCAAATTAAACGGCATTTCAACCGTTCTATTCTTCATTGCTATCCACATTCTGTCTTTTTTACTTATTTTAACATTAGTCAATGCGTTATAACATCGAGCTTATAACAGGAGAGAAAGTAAACAGAACACATACAGCCATAGAAGGGATTATATCGGATTACGAAACTTCATTAATCCCTTCTAGAGGAAAGGGGTTTCGGTAACGTCTCTTTTGCCAAACACGTTCGTTTCTTAACACAGTACTTCACAACCAGCTCTTCCCATGCACACACCTGTAAGCAAAAGTTTCAGAAATTGGAACCTTTAAATAAAATATGACTTTACATTGTTAATGTATAAAAACAAAGCCCCATAAATTAGTCGCTTGAGCAATCTATTTTTCTTCCTGACTAATGAAAAGCTGATCTCAGTGTAAATAGCCCTTGTAGAAGATTTAAGGTCAATTTTTCTGGGAATAAGCAACCCTGAAAAACACCTGGTGTTGAGATTGACGTGTCAGACGCACAGAAATTATTGCTAAAGGAAGCAAGAAGGCGGACCCTAATTCGGGGCAAGAGTATCTGTATTGTTACGACACCCAGGTCTTCAAGGGTGGTCAGCTTTACAATATGCGTGATTGTTTTTGTCATTCGAAATTCCTTACGTGGTTCAGGTTTTAACATTTTCTTTTGGCCAATTAACGTTCTGAAATTGATCGAAAAATACCAACAGCTTTTTTTGCTTTGTTTTGTTTTCTTAATTCATTCACTTAAATTTTCCTTTCTTCATAATCTTTTGTGTTTGTTTGTTTGTTTTTCTGTCTTTGTTTATTTCTTTGTTTGGGGTTATAAACAATTTCTTCATCATCATTTTTTTTTCTCTTATCTTTTTTTCTTCATGAACATCAACTTCCATTTCATAGGATTTAGAAGAACATATTTATAAAGAGTGTTCAAAAAGCGCTTGCCCAGTCAGCTGGGGCTGTAGAATACACTGACTGCAGAGGGGTAAGACCCCCCCCTTAATGAGTGTCCTGTATATGACACTAAACAATCTGATGGTGACGTTCCAGCAGTGCTGGAGCTTGTGGGAATGCGGAGCACCCCTTCATTGCCATAACTCCCAGGTCCACTCTGACCGGAGTGATAGCACCTGATAAGGCCCTCTCTATGGGTTAAATAAAACTAACAGCATACTTATGTTAAATGAATTGTCTGAGTAAACTGAATAGCTTGAAATAGAAATGTTTTTTACAATTAAACCGTACTTACATTTAAACTGGGTGCTTATGCTAAACTGAATTAGTTGAAATAGAACTGTTTTTCGACATTAAAACTGTATTTACACTTAACTGAATTGTTACATATAACTGCTTGAATAGTTTGAAATAAAAATGTTTTTGACAATCAAACCGTACTTACATTTAAACTGTGTGCTTATGCTAAACTGAATTAGTTGAAATAGAACTGTTTTTCGACATTGAAACTGTATTTACGCTTAACTGAATTGTTACATATAACTGCTTGAATAGTTTGAAATAGAAATGTTTTTGACAATTAAACCATACTTACATTTAAACTGTGTGCTTATGCTAAACTGAATTAGTTGAAATAGAACTGTTTTTCGACATTAAAAGGTGGTAGCACCTGATGGGTTAAATAGAACTAATGGTATACTTATGCTAAACTGAATTGTTTGAGTAAACTGAATAGCTTGAAATAGAAATGATTTTGACAATTAAACTGTACTTACATTTAAACCACGTTCTTATGCTTAACTGAATTATTTGAAATAGAACTGTTTTTCAACATTAAAACTGTATTTACGCTTAACTGAATTGTTACATATAACTGCTTGAATAGTTTGAAATGGAAATGTTTTTGACAATTAAACTGTGTACTTATGCTAAACTGAATTGTATTAAATAGAACAGATTATTTACATAAAAATGGATTTGGCGTTAAATAACCTACAAAGGTTGATATGCCATAAAACCCACCAAACCAAACCAATCAAAAGTGCAGAGACATTTTGTGCAAAATAGTTTTAAGTATTTCGAGCAATTATAATTACTACAATTAATAATAACCACTTGCCAACAGCTGTAGTTTAAAATAGGAAATCCTGATGAACATAATTATACAGTATCAAGCATTTCTATCTAATACAAATAATTCATGCGTATTCATATAGTTTTTAACAATTATCCATAATTAATAAGAATTTGCACTCAATATCTTTTCCCATATTTCAAGCGTTTATATGATTTTATAATCTTTCACCTTGGGAGTTTTTCATATCACCGTTAGCTGATGGTTTTCTACAGGAGTTTGAGTGACAGTAAGTCTCCTCAAGTCTCCAGAACTCTTCTCAGTATTCAGACTGATCTGAATAAGCTGTATTTTGGACTGTCTCCATCTGTCCCGTCATTTCCAAGTCCTTCTTTCCTTGTACCAATCCTTTGGTAACTGTTCCAAGAGCACCAATTGCAATTGGTATAATCGTCTCTTTCATGTTCCATAGTTTTTTCAATTCCCAAACAAGTTCCAGCTATATATCGCTCTTTTTTCATTCTTTCAAGTTTACTTAGTGATCAGCTGAGACAGCAAAGTCCATAATCCTGCAAGTTTCTCTTTTTTTTTTATTATAATAAGGCCTGGTCGTCTGGCCAAGATTAGGTGATCCGTTTGTATCTTAAAATCCCATAGGACTTTGTGTCCGTGTCATTCTCCGAGACAGATTCTAGGTTGTGCATTCACCATTTGATCATATAGTCTAATTTAAATTCCTTGCACAATTTTTAGTGGATCACCCTGGCCACCCAGTCGTGCCTAGTCTTATACGCTTTCTAGGTTAATTTAATGCACTTGCTTATTATGTGATTGATGGTTTCGTCTCTATCACCACATAACCTACATCGGCTGTTTTGTTGCGTCTTATATATTCTTGCTTTGATATGGTTGTCCTTATGGCGTTGTTTTGTGCTGCAGTTAGAAGAGATTCAGTTTCTCACTTAAGGTTTCATTTTCTTAGCCACATCCACGTTTTCTCGTGTGAAATGTCGCTCGTTAGTCGCTTAAAGCATCCATAAAGTTGTTTTTCTTCTAGCTTTTGTTTTCTGGTTATTGTCATTCTGGTGGTCTTCGTGTCGTTAGTATTGTTTCTGGTGGCTTGAATCAGTCTTCCTCCACGCTTTTGTATATAGTCTTCAACAAGCGACAACACGTCTTCTAAAGTCTTCAGGACTCTTCTCAGTATCCTGACCGATCTTAATTATGCTGTAATTTGTCCTCTTATTTCCAAACTTCCTATCCCTTTATCTATGCTTTGGGGATTATCCTAAGTGCACCAAACACAAGTGGTCTCACCGTCACCTTCATATCACGTAGTATTTTTAGTTTTCTGGCAAGGTCTAGGTACTTATCCCTCTTTTTGCTTTCTTTTATTTTCCATTCTGTTGTCTGCCGGGTCGTCAAAGTCCGCTGTACGGCAGGTTTTCTTTTTTTTTCTCTTTTTGCTGACTGTTACAGGGTTTGGTTGTTTGGTCAAGATTAGGGGATCCGTTTTAATCTCAAAATCCACTGTACGGCAGGTTTTCTATTTTTTCTTTTTGCTGACTGTTACTGGGTTTGGTCGTTTGGTCAAGAATAGGTGATCCGTTTGAATCTCAAAATCCCAGAGAAGTTTCTGCATCTCATTCTCCAGAACGGATTCTAGGTTGTGCATATACCAGTTGTTCATTTGGTCAAATTTCATTTTTTTTTTACAAATCCCTGAGGATTATCTTCTCCACCCACTAGTGTCAAGTCTAATACATTTTTTGTGCTAATTTACCATATTAGCTTATTATATGATCAATCGTTTCGTCTCCATCAACACATAACTTACACCCACTATTTTGCAGCGTCTTGACCATTCTTGTTCTGATATAATTGGTCCTTATGGAGTTGTTTTGTGCTGCTATTAGAAGAGATTCAATTTCTTTCTTAAGATTTCCCTTTCTTAGACATGTCCAAATCTTCTCGTGTGAAATTTTGTTTGTTTATCACTTGAAATGTACATACAGCTGCTTCTCTTCCCATTTTTGTTTTCTTGTTATTGTTAATCTTTTGGTCTTTGTGTTGTTTCTGCTTGCTTTAATCAGTCTTTCTTTGCTCTTTTTATTTTTATTATTTTGATCATTTAAGAGTTTTTCATGCCATCGTCAGCTGATGTTTTCTCTCACAGGTGTTTGAGTGATAGCGTGTCTCCTCAAGTCTCCGGGACTTTTCTCAGTATTCTGGTCGATCTTGATAATGCTGTCGTTTGGATGGTCTCCACTCATCAGCTTATTTCCAAGTCCTCCAGTCCCTTTACCAATTTTTTGTTGACTCTACCGAACGCACCAATTACAATTGGTATAATCATCACTTTAATGTCCCATAGTTGTTTTTTTTTTTTCAGTTCTTAAGCAATGTCTAAGTTCTTATCTCTCTATTTGCTTTCCTTCATTTTACCCTGTGGTCGGTCTATGGGAACGGCAAAATCTACAATTCGGCAGATTCCCGAATTATTTTACTCTTTTGAGAATTTTTCACATCAGCGTTAGCTGATAGTCCTCTACAAGGGTTCGAGTGACAGAAAGTCGTCTCCAGGACTTTTCTCAGTATTCTGACTGATCTTAGTAATTCTTGAGTTTGGATAGTCTCCACTCGTCCTCATATTCCAAAGTCTTTCAGTCCCTTTATCAATCATTTAGTGACCGAGTGCTCCCAAAACAATTTGTATCACTGTCACTTTCATGTTTCGTAGTTTTTCAGTTCTCGTGCAAATTCCAGGACTATATCTTTCTTTTCACTTTCTCTCTGTTTTACTCTGTGATCAGCCTGAATGGCAAATTCTATTATTCGCCTGGTTGTCTTTTCTTTTTTTTCTTTTTTTGTAAGGTCTGGTCGTCTGGCCGAGATTATGTGATCCGTTTGTATCTCAAAATCCCAGAGGTGTTTGTGCGTTTCATTCTCCTGAACGGATATTGGATTGTCCGTATACCATTAGTTCGTATGATCAAATTTGAATTTCCCGCACAATTCTTAGTGGGTCACCTTCCCCCCTCAGTCATGTCTACTCTTATCTTATACTCTTTTTGTGCTAGCTTGCTGCATTCGTTTATTATGTGATTGATCGTTTCGTCTTTATATATAACCTACATTTGCTATTTTGTTGCTTCTTATCTATTTTTGATTTGATATGATTAGTCCTTATGGCTTTATTTTGTGCTGCTATTAGAAGGGTTTCATTTTCTTACTTCAAGTTTCGCTTTCTTACCTATGTCCAAGATTTCTCGTGTGAGATGTCGCTTCTTTGTCGCTTGAAATGTCCGTACAGTTGTTTTTCTCTTCATTTTTATTTACTAGAAATTTTTGTTCTGTTATTGTTCACATTGTTTGTATTGTTTCGGGTCGCTGTAATCAATATTTCAGCGCGTTTTTTTTTCTTTTTTTTTTTTTTCGTTTTGGAGTCTTGTATCAATCCTCCTCCTTCTTTTCTTGGGACATATAGTCTGTTTACGTTTTTATTATTATCTGTACTCCTTGAGTATTTTTCACATCAGCGTTAGCTGATAATCTTTCACTAGAGCCTGAGTGACAGCAAGTCTTCTCAAGTGTCCAGGACTCTACTCAGTATTCTGGCCGATCTCAATAATGCAGTATTTCGGATGGTCCTCACTCGTCCTTATATTTCAAAGTCCATTTATTAATCCTTTGTTAAGCGTATCAAGAGCACCAATTATAATTGGTATAAACGTCACTTTCAAGTTCTACAGTTTTTCCTGTTCCCGAGTAAGATCAAGGTATTTATTCTTCTTTTCACTTTCTTTGAATTTTACTCTGTTGTCAGCCGGGGCAGCAAAGTTCAAAATATCAACGTTTGTGGGTTATTTAACGCCAAATCCATTTTTATGTAAATAATCAGTTCTATTTAAAACAATTCAGTTTAGCCTGAGTGCACAGTCTAATTGTCAAAAACATTTCCATTTCAAACTATTCAAGCAGTTATATATAACAATTCAGTTTAGTGTAGGTACAGTTTTAATGTCAAAAACAGTTCAATTTCAAACAAATCAGGTTAGCAGTTTAAATGTAAGTACAGTTTAATTGTGAAAAACATTTCTATTTCTAACTATTCAGTTGAGTATAAATACAGATTTTGTTTACATACAGTTAACTGTTAAAACAGTTCTATGTTAAACAATTCAGTTTAGTGTAAATACAATTTCAATGTCAAAAAACAGTTCCATTTCAAATAATACAGTTTAGCATAAGCATATAGTTTAAATGTAAGTACGGTTTAATTGTCAAAAACATTTCTATTTCAAGCTATTCAGTTTAATCAAACAATTCAATTTAGCATAAGTATGCAGTTTACTTCTATTTAACCCATAGAAAGGGCCCTATCAGGTGCTACCACACCTGGCCAGAGTGGACCTGGGAGCAATGGCAATGAAGGGGTGCTCCGTATTCCCCAAAGCCCCAGCATTACTGGAACCTCACGATCAGACTGTTTAGTGTCTTTATCAGGACACTCATAAGGTGGGGCCTTACCACTCTGCAGAGGTGCAGTCGGTGTATTCTACAGCAATACAGAGTTAATTGTCAAACAATTTCAGATAGTTCAGTTCAGCATAAGTACACAGTTTAGATGTCAAAACAGTTCTATTTTAAGCAATTCAGTTCCGCATAAATACGCAGTTTAAATGTATATAAACAGTAAACTCCAACCACCGTTTAGTTCTATTTACCCCATTGATAGGACCCTTATCAGGTGCTACTACTCCGGGCCAGAGTGGACCTGGGAGCGATGGCAATGATGGAGTATTACGCATCCCCCAAAGCTCCAGCATTGCTGGAACCTCACCATCAGATTATTTAGTGTCATATCCAGGACACTTGTGGTGGGGGCTTACCCCTCTGCAGAGAAGCAGTCGGTGTATTCTACAGCCCCAGCCGACTGGTCAAACTGCCTCGGGTAGAAAAGGTCATAAGAATGGAGTACCCAGCGAAACTCGAACTTACTCGTCTATGTTTGCTAGTCTAGCCCTTACATCCTTACACCACCCGAGGCGCCCAGTAAGAAAAAATTATGAAGGGCCTTTTACAAAATATTTGGTTTGGTTTAGTGAGTTCAGTTTCATGACATATCAACTTTTGTACGTTATTCTATGGGAAATCCTGAATATATATATATATATATATATATATATATATATATATATATATATATATTAATTCTATAGATATAAGTAAAGTTGGCAACCGTAGTCAAGGGTGACAAGAAGGCTCCCTTTTCAATAGCTACTACACCGAAGTGTAGAGGAGGGCGCTACTCCTTTACCAGGATTGCTCCACTTTACCCTCGATACGTACCTTATATTGCTGAGTGTTAAGCAAGTAGGTATCAAGTACCATTTTTAAAGTCTTTAGTATGACGTGACCTAGGATCGAACCCAGGTCTCCTGGATAATTGGCTTACACTCTAACTTGAATGGAATTATCCAAAGTGAGTGCTCAATTTAAAGCTTATAATATTTGTATCTATATATAAATAAGTTTATGCCGAGCAAAATATCCTTGACAACCAAGAAAATCAATTAGTATATTCCATTATAAATTTATTTCATCCATTCTTGACGGAATCTTCGGATGAATTTGATTTCTTTTTCTTTTGACCGTTAACTCCGGGGAATACATTTATCTTATGTAAAGTTCAACGTGTTCTAATTTAAATATTTATTTTTAAAAATCCCAACGTGTCATAATTTAAGTATTTATTTGAAAAAAGTAGGATGAAGGATTCGTTATCTATCCCAGTTTAAAAAAAAACCCTCTATTGCACAAAAAATAAATGCTTCATTAGTGATTTCATTGCATCTTCACTTCCGCCCGTTTTTCGGTATTGATCTTTTTCGATTTATTTTCAAAAAACATTTTCGAATTTATTGAAAAAATTTAATTGTTAATCTACTTTAAAGAATTTAGTAATATATTTTAATTCTAATTTAATTCCACTCAATATTTCTTTCCTTTTTTCTTATCGGTATCAGCCAACAACCTCAAGATTCTACTATACCTTTTCCAGTTCAAAATGGGAATAGTTCTGTTCAAAATGGGAATATTTCAGTTCAAAATGGGAATGGTTCAGTTCAAAATGGGAATAGTTCTGTTCAAAATGGGAAGGGTTCAGTTCAAAATGGAAATGGTTCAGTTCAAAATGGGAGTAGTTCAGTTCAAAATGGGAATAGTTCATTTCAAAATGGGAATAGTTCAGTTCAAAATGGAATTATTATTATAAGTATAAATATAAAAAATATTTTATGAATTATTTTAGCAATAAAATTGTTAACATTTTATAATATAAAAAAATTCTTCAAGTCATTTATTAGAACAAAACATCTTCTAATGCTACAGCTGCAAGGAATTTTAGATTGAATTCCAGCTATGAAACGATTGCATACTTCTGGTGTAACCCTTCCCAATTCTTCCTCAATTAATGAAGTCAAAGCTCTTGCCCTTTGTTCAGTAATTGACAAGCCATCTCTTCTCTCCATTGCAAGAATACTCACAATTTTAGCAGCCAATTCCTGCTTGACGTAAGCTTTAATTAAAGACCATACTTGTTCAATCGGATTAAAGATTGGACTGTATGGTCCCAACCTAAGCACTTCACATCCTAGAAATTCTTCTTCACAAAAAACTTCTTCAATGTTTGAGTGACATGGGGCATTGTCAACAACCATCACAACTGGACCCCCATATTGTCTCTTTGCAGCTCTCAAACATTCTCGCATCCAAGACTGTGCGCTTTCCTTTCGAAAAGATCCTCTTTGAATTTCATGGTACACGAGGCCATGGGGACTAATACATCCAATAACGTGAATATTGGCACCCTGAGTACCGGCTGAAACTACGTTACATCACTTACCCTTTAGAGAACGCCCATCTCTCCTGGAAATATGAAGATCGTTTCATCCATAAATAAAATGGGTTTTCCAGTTGATTGGTAATTCAATAATTTTGAACAAAATAAACTACGTTTATTTTTATTCTCAATTGAATTTGCCCTCTCGGGCACAAATCTTACAGCTTTAAGCGTATAAGTCATCATATCTAGATGCTTCTCTACTGTAGATTTGGATGATTTAAACCCAAACTGGGCTTCAATCCTTTCACTGATCACCTTTAATGTGATCCTAGGATTTTCATCCACGAGTACTTGAATAAAATCCATATGCACCTGTTTGACCTCACAATTTCTAGGCCCTCCTCTTGTATCAGGTTGATATCCCTTACTAATCCAGTGATAGAAGGTGGTTTTCGGAATAGAAAGATTTTCCGTATGGGCTTTCCAATTTCTATCCATCTCATATACCTCCAAGATACGTGCTTTCGCACTTCTGTTATCGCGATTTTCAGTTGACCTAACCATTAGGCTAAAAAAAATTAACAAATCAATACCTTGTTGTAGCACCAAAGATATTTATAAATTTAATTTTTTTATTTTAAATTTCTTATTTTGAACTGAACTATTTCCATTTTGAACTGAACTATTCCCATTTTGAACTGAACTACTCCCATTTTGAACGGGAAACAGTAGAGATAAGAATACTTAATATCATATAACCGTGTGTAAATTATTTGTATAAAGTAAGAATACTTGGTATCATATAACCGTGTGTAAATTATTTGTATGAGGTAAGAATACTTGATATCATATTACCGTGTGTAAATTATTTGCATGAGGTAAGAATACTTGATATCATATAACCGTATGTAAATTATTTGTATAAGGTAAGAATACTTAGTAAAGTTAGCGACCATAGTCGAGGGTGACCCGAAGGCTCCCTTTTCGATAGCTACTACACCAAGGTGTAGGGGAGGGCGCTACTCCATTCCCAGGATTGCTCCACTTTACCCTTGAACCGTACCTTATAATGCTGAGTGTTAAGCAAGGTGGTATCAAGTTCCATTTTTAAAGTCTTTGGTATGACTCGACCTGGGATTGAACCCAGGTCTCCCGGGCCATTGGCGAACACTCTAACCGCTCGGCCAATGAATACTTGATATCATATAACTGTGTAAATTATTTGTTTTAGATCGATATATTTGATATCTTATACCTATGTATAAACAAATGATTATGGACAAATAAAAAGTGGAATTTAAAAAAAAGAATTAAATGGTAGATTGAAAATAATTATTGTCATCAAAAATTTAGAAATGGACCAAATTTCCAAATAAAATTTTAATATGCCATTTAACAACTAAACAATTAAACCAATTAAATAGTTGATATGCCATAAAACACATTAAACAGGGTGTACTTGGTTGCCAGATGAGTAATTTAATGAATACGGCCGTGACAAACATATTGCTATCAGAGCTTGACATGACCAGCCGATTGATTGGTTCTCACTGATAGCCCGTCTAATTCGGTAAGAGCAAAAATAGGGTATCACAAGTCATGTGACCACCACAGTTGTTAATTCACGGACTGCGTAGGCACTAGGATCCCGTCCTGAAGAATTATGGGTCGCCACCTATGGCAAACAAGTAGCCACGTTGGAGGATGTTCTTACCTCTCTGCAGTGGTGCAGCTGGCCCCAGGTAACAAGGCGAAAAAAAGTTTGTGTAAACTGGATCGAATGCGTGTCGAAATCGTAAAAAGGACTACTCTATTGGCGATGTTTACAATATGCTTTCCGTATTCCCTTCAGAGGTGTAAGAACCCCTCTGTCCAAAAAGTTGAAGGGATATTCTGGGTATGAGACTAAACTGCATCTAATGGTGAAGTTCATATTCTAGAGCTGCTGGAGGTTGTGAATTACTTCATTACCATTACTCGCAGGCCTCTTCTGCTCTAACTGGTAATACCTATTAGACTCCTATCTATGGCTTATATATATATATATATATATATATATATATATATATATATATATATATATATATATATATATATATTTGAAAATTATTTGATCTATTTGAATATCATTTTTGCTTGATAAAAATTATTATTATGGATAAAAAATGTAATTTGATGTAAGAATGATAGCAAATGTATGATAAAAATATAGATTGTTAAGCACTATAATCAAATTTTTAAAATCTTTAAATACAATTTCTGCATTAAATAGACTGTTAATAAGGACGTTAAACATGTAACCAAACCAAACACAAAAATTCGGGATAACATGGGTCTGCATGAGTAAGGCTCATCACTCCCCGTTTTACATAGTTTGGAGAAGGCTTGAGTCTTTCATTGTCCTGGTGTGAATGTTGATGAACGCGAAATCATATATATATATATATATACATGTGTGTGTATGTGTGTGTGTGTGTCTGTGTGTGTGTGTAAAAAGCTAAATGGATGAAAGATATATATTTTATGTAGTTGAGGGTATATTTATATAACATTATATAATAAATATATCATCAAGTACACCAAATATATATCGTTCGTCCGTTTAACTTTTTCCATATATATATATATATATATATATATATATATATCATCATCATCATATCGCGCTGGTAGCACGGATATCCCTGACCCTCTCTCGCCACTCCTCCCTATCGTTCATCGCCCTAGGTAGGTCTTCAGGACAACATCCTGTATCCTCACATAGCTGCTGAATGTATGTTCGAGCTGGTCGTCCTGCTTTTGCGCGGCCATGTGTGGGGATCCATAAGAGTACATCTCTTATGAGTTCATCTCTGCTTCTCCAGCAGTGTCCTGCATGTCTGGTTCGTCTAATTTGGATAGTTTTCGTGATAAGGGGTAGGTGGCCGTACAGTTGGTGTCTTGTGGGGTGTTGCCGCCAGGACTTGTTCAGGATTGCACGCAGCATTCTTGTGTAATTGCCATCTAGCTTCTTCTCCAGTCGTCTTGTTAGCGTCCATGTAGTGCATCCATATAGCAGTATCGATGTGACCGCTGCCTGGAAGAAACTGCGTTTCATTTTATCGGTTAGGTCTGATTTTCATATAATCGATACTTGGACCTTGCCGGAGAACTAAAATTTAGAGAACAGGGAGAGTGAAGAGACGTTATAGGATGTATTGGAACTATTTCCTGGACAAAATCTTAGCCTATCTATAATCGCTTTTTTTGTCAAGCCGTTTTAAAATAGATACTGGTAGATACAATTTTACTATATTCACCAAAAAAATTGTTGAATATAGGTTTAGAAATGCAATTCACTGTGAAATAACAAATGAATTTGGAGGTGTTTCTACTTATACGATTAAAATCTGAAGTCATTTGAACTAGTATTAGTCAAGTTAATAGATTACAAAGATACGGTACATCTCCAATATAAGAGGACCATTCCATAAATACTTAGGTTCTCTTTGAATCCATATTTCCCAAATCAGTTATCTGTTTCTATCTTTCTTCTCACTTTTCCTTTCTTTCTTTCTTTCTTTCTTTCTTTCTTTCTTTATCCGTCACTTCATCCTTTTCTTTCCTCATTTGTTTCTGATCCTCTATTTGGTTTCTTTATATTTCTTAAAATAAAGTTTTTCTTTTCCGTTCGCTTTTTTTTTTTTTACTTTCTTTTCCGTTTTTCTCGAATCTTTCTTTCTTTCTTTCTTTACTAAATCCCAAAATTATTTTGTATTAAATCCTTTATTTGTTTGTTTTAGTTATGTGTTTGTTTGTTTGTTTGTTTGTTTCTTTCTTTCTTTCTTTCTTTTTTCTTCCTTTTTTTCTTGATTTATTTTTTGATTTCTTTCTACAATTATTTTTCTATTGAATTAGGTGTTCTTTGTTTCTTTGCTTCTTTGTTTCTTTGTTTCTTTCTTCACTGAATCCTAAAAAGATATCTCTTAATTTTTTCTTTCTTGCCTGCTTGCTTGCTTTCATGAAGAAAGAAAGAAAGAAAGAAAGAAAGAAAGAAAGAAAGAAAGAAAGGTTAAAAGAAGTTGGATACAACAAAAAAGGAGGGGAAAAAGAAACGGAGGAAAGAAAAAAAAGGGTGATAGAAAATCAAAGAAAGAAAGAAAGAAAGAAAGAAAGAAAGAAAGAAAGAAAGAAAGAAAGAAATATATTGATAAAGAATTTTAAAAAATAAAGAAACGCTGTCAAGCCAAGAAATCTTAAGGAATGAAAACTTGAATTATGCCTACCAACATGGAAAAAACGTGTGAAGAAATTAGGCTAAAGAAAAAGAAAAAAAAGAACGAAAACGGAAAATAAATCACAAATACTACTTTAAGATTTGTTAGTTTTTCTTTTGTTGTTTTTTTTTGGGGGGGGGATTTTTTTGTGTTTCTTTCGTTATTGTTGTTCTTTTGTTGTTTTTGGTTTTATTTTCTATTTAGTTTTTTTATGTTAGTTTTTGTTAGTTCTTTTTTTTTAAATTTTGGCTTTTTATTTTTTTTAAGAAAGCATGACATCGTCGTCTTCACAGATTGCGCGGAATGACAATTACATTGTAATAAAAAATACCGGACGACCCACAGTGACACATCTGTTGTGCCATGGAGCTATAGCAGTTGGTATGCGAGCTAAAATAGTCACCATAGATTCCTAGGTAACTTGGAAGTTTTTCCTCATCATTAGCCTTACTATGTTCCCAACTAACCTTTCCCTCCGTCCTTTATTCTCTCTCTCTCTATCTCTATCTCTCTCTCTCTCTCTCTCTCTCTGTATATATATATATATATATATATAAGTTGGCCGATGGTTGTTGAGGGCAACCCAAAGGCTTTTTTTACAATAGCTACTACACAGAGGTGTTGGAAAGGGCGCTATTCCTTTCCCAGGATTGCTCCACTTAAACTTGATCTGTACCTTATAATGCTGGGTGTTAAGCAAAGAGGTATCAAGTACCATTTTTGAGTCTTTGGTATGACTCGACCTGTGTTTGAACCCCAGTCTCTTGGGCCATTGGCGAAGACTCTTACCATTATGCCAATGGAACAGTATTTCATGCTTTCGTGGCATAGTCAATAATGTAGTCAAGTAGTCAAGTGGTTAGTATGTCATAAAACCAAACCAAACCAATTCATATTTAGTATATATGTACAAAAAAGGATTTGACATTGAATAACTTGCAATGGTTGACATGCCATAAAACCAAACCCAACTAAACCAAATCATATATATCTAATATATTTGTATAAAGAGGATTCGGCATTAAATAACTTACAAGGGTTGATATGCCATAAATACAAACCAAACCACACTCTCTTCTTTTCTTCTTTCCTTTCTTTCTCGCCATTCACATTTTTCAAAATTGTTTCTTTCATTCTTTCTTACTTTGTTTCCCTCTTCTTTCTTTCTTTGTCTCTCTCTCTCTCTCATCTTTCTTTCTCTCTCTCTCTCTCTCTCTCTGTCTCTGTCTCTGTCTGTCTGTCAGTCTCTCTCTCTCTGTCTCCCTCTTCTTTCTTTTTCTCCCTCTTCTTTCTTTCTTTGTCTCTCTCTCTCTCTTTCTTTCTTTCTTTATTTGTCTCCTTCTTCTTTCTTTCTTTGTCTCTCTCTCTCTCTCTTTCTTTGTCTCTCTCTCTCTCTCTCTTTCTTTCTTTGTCTCCCTCTTCTTTCTTTCTTTGTCTCTTTCTCTTTCTTTCTTTGTCTCCCTCTTCTTTCTTTCTTTGTCTCTTGTTGTCATTATTTTTCTCTCTTTCTCTCTTTCTTTCTTTGTCTCTCTCTCTTTCTCTCCCTCTTCTTTCTTTCTTTGTCTCTCTCTCTCTCTTCTTTCTGTCTTTCTTTCTTTCTTTCTTTCTCTTTTTTTCTTTATCTTCCTCTTCTTTTAGGTAGAGTCCCTAATGGGAAATAGCTGATTTGTTGGACTACAGCATCGTAAAACATCGTACGAAATGTAGTATCACCGACAACTATTTACACCCCAACAATTTTTTTTTTTACTTCAACCTAGAAGTAAGTAAATTTAAACTCCAATCACTCTATAACATTCTCTTTCGAATTCATATACTTGGTAAAGGCATGAGACTTCTTATTCCTTCCAGCAATGGGTTTAATACTATCTCTGCTGTCCTTTTACAAGGATGGCTTTGGCATTAAATGCTCCTCTATATGCCATCAACCAAACCAAACGAAACCAAACTGAAACTAAACCAAAACCAACAATTATGGAGTACTGCATTTGACACTCAACTACATCTAGTGGTGAGGCTTCAATTCCGGATATCTGGCAAGAATAGAAACACTCATTCAATGTCAATACTTTTACGTTCATTTTGACCCAACAAGTAGTCCAGTCAGTTAGTTCAGTAAAAAAAACATCGATTGTATCTCCAACGAGTGTCCTTAATATTACACTAAACAATCCGATTACAATCAGTAATGCTGGAGCTTTGGGGAATGCGGAGTACCCTTTTATTGCCATCGCTTCCAGGCCCACTCTGACCTGGAGTGGCAGAATCTGATATGGTCTTATCTAAGCGTTAAATGAAACAAAACTGTGTGCTTATGCTAAACTAAATTGTTTGAAATAGAACTGTTTTAACATTTAAACTGCGTGCGCTTATGCTAAATTGAATGGTTTGAAATAGAACTGTTTTTATGTATAAAAATGGATTTGGCATTATATAACCTACAATGGTGGATATACCATAAAACAAAACAAAACAAAACTAAACCGAAACTTTATTATGACAAGATTTGACATCGAATGCACTCGTCTGACATTTCAAATGAGACTGACGCTTCAATTCAAAGTTTTTGGTTTGGTTTGGTTTGTTGGGTTTAATGGCATATCAACCTTTGTAGGTTATTTAACGCCAAATCCATTTTTATTTGAATAATCAGTTCTATTTAAAACAATTCAGTTTAGCATAATTACACAGTTTAATTGTCAAAAACATTTCTATTTTAAACTATTCAAGTATTTATATATAACAATTCAGTTTAGTATAAGTACAGTTTCAATGTCAAAAATAGTTCAATTTAAATCAATTCAGTTTAGAAAAAGCACGCAGTTTAAATGTAAGTACTGTTTAATTGTAAAAAAAAACATTTCTATTTCAAGCTATTTAGTTTAGTTAAGCAATTCTAATTCAGCTAATTCAGTTTAGTAAAAGTACAGATTTTGTTTATGTCCGAACAGTTTTAAGTTAAACAATTCAGTTTAGAGTAAATACAGTTTCAATGTCAAAAAAACAGTTTTATTTGAAATAATTCAATTTAGCCCAGACATTCAGTTCAAAATGTAAGTACGGTTCAATTGTCTAAAAACTTTCTATTTCTAGCTATTCAGTTTAGCATAAGTATGCCGTTAGTTCTATTAAACCCATAGATAGGGCCCTACCAGGTGCTATAACGCCGGGCCAGAGTGAACCTGGGAGCAATAGCAATGAAGGGGTACTCCGTATTCCCTCAGGCCCCAGCATTACTGGAACCTCATCATCATATTGTTTAGTGTCATACCAGGACACACGTTGGTGGTGAGGGGTCTTACCCCTCTGCAGAGGTGCAGTCAGTGTATTCTACAGCCCCAGCCGACTGGGCAATCAAAGTTTTTGCCGAGCTCACAATCTATTAAAAAAAAATAACCATTAACTAGTAAAATTTATAACAATCCTTAATCCTAATTACAGTTGATTACTCTGGTATATTAGATATTAATAAAAAAAATAACTCAGAGTTCATATATCAGACGCAAAACCACCTTCCCCTCGCGTAAACTTACTTGTCACTTAAACAATGCTAGCACGCTCCGTTCGTGGTTAAACAAGCACATCTTAGAGGACCATATGATCCCCGAAAATATTCAAAAAAATCTTGTTGAGAATACAAAAATATTATGTAGCATTCATAACAGAAATCAACATAGAAGTGTTTCTTATTATAAAAAGAAATAGAGAAATCCCGTACAGCTTTTGATTGTGAGTTTTAAAATGCATCTGACACATTGACTTTGTCCTACAGCCTCTGAGATATAGAATCACCGGATCCATAACAGTAAACTTTACACCTTCATAGCAGCGTGAATGATCTACACGTTCACACATGATGTCACCGACACTTAATCAATTCGCCCGCTGAAAAATTCCTTGTGTACAGAACCAATCCAGCGCTCCACAACAAAAGAGTAGGCTCGTCCTCCAGAATGAGCGAATATGGTCTAAGTTCCTCGTTCTCAGGCTGCACTAGTGGAGATTTTGAACAGTTTTTTTTAACTGCCTAACCTTAATGAAATTGATTTCAATTATTATTATTTTATTAAAAAATATTCCGCCAGTATAAATAAAATGCTGATGATGACCCGAGAGAGGCACGAAATACTCATGAAATAGTTAAATACGGAAAATTCATTAGCCAATTCCAACCGGATACCAAAACAACTATTCGGCAATTTAAAAGGATCGAAAAAATATTATGTAGACAAAGAGTGTCTGTAATATTTAATTAGATATGCCTCGACGAGGAAAAGCCCCTATATATATATATATATATATATATATATATATATATATATATATATATATATATATATATCCACTAAGAGCATGATATGTCGTTCAGTAATTTTTAGACGCAACTTAACAGGTTAGTTTACTTTCTCCTAGACTGGTTGCTATACACGGCTAAAGAGTTCAACCTGTCCAACTATTTGCCCATAACTAGGGCGTAAACAGTTGGATGCATACCTTTCCCAAGGGTATTAGCTCTATGAGAAATGCAAACAGCCGAGTCCAAGATTTGAACTCGGATCATCGCGTCCATTTCCTTCAATGATAACCTTTACCCAATGAACTTCTCACATGTCTTATATAGTAAGAATACATCTCGGTCATCAATTATTATTACTTAGGATTATGGACCACATCTTTATTGTTATAATCATAACGTTTCGGTTGATATGTCTTTCGGCCTTCTTCATGTGTTTCATGTCGAACTCAGGAGTTGACGTAGAATCTCGAACTAGACCCTTTATTTGAACCACAAGGGTTGGCTGTTCCAATTTTGTTAACCATGACTAAATATAAGTGTTAAGTTGTTAATCATACCTGCTGTTGGGATTGAACCTGCAACCTCCTGATGATTTCATTCAGAAACACCTTCCAATCAAACGCCTTATACACTTCGCAGAGTGAGTTTTCAGGACTTATAAACCTAATATCTCCATCACATTTTTTACCAGAGCTCATATTGCAATTTTTCTATATCGGCCGAACAATAAAGATGAGGTCAGTAGTTCAAATAGTCTAAGTAATATAAGGGATAGAGAGCAATTTAGACGAATAAGTCATCGATGTTGCTCGCTCTAATATTTTCAGCATAATCTATTAAATGTGAACTTTTGAACATAAAAATTTTAGAATCCAACTTTTTTTGTAATGCAATTCATCAAATCTCTGAACTTGTGCAGACTTGCACAGCTGATACTCTACAAGACACCATTCTACAAATCTGAAAATGGTATTTTCTCTTTAGCTGTTGTATTTTTCCAAACAAAGATCCAGATTAAGTGTCTGAGTATGGTGACCCCTGCAGTTGCACAATCGTATGTTTCACTAAAAACTTCTATCAAAAAATCACGGAGACCATTGACAAAAAGAAGTATCAAGTATAAGCTCGTATGAATGAGGTCTTGACATCAACACGTCAATGTACGCAGACTTCTTTTTAAATAAAAGAAAATATTAAGGGTGTCTCAATATACATGGGGCCCATGTGACTATACTAATAATAATGTTGTGTTCTTTTTTGGTTCAGATTTGAAAATTAAAATAAGTAAAGTTAGTGACCGTTATCGAAGGTGATCTGAGTGGTCCCTTTTCAATAGCTACTACACTGATGTGTAGGGGGAGGCGTGATTCATTTCCTAGATTGTCCCACTTTACCCTTGATACGTACCTTATAATGCTGAGTGTTAAGCAAGGAGTTATCAAGAACCATTTTTGAGTCTATGGTATGACTCGACCAGGGATTGAACCCCGGTCCTCCGCACCATTGGCAAACACCCTACTAATCGGCGGTAAAATTTGAAAATACTATTTGAAAATAATAATTGAAATACTATTTGAAAATTGTATACGATAATAACCATTTATCCTCAATCACAATGCATTGGACAAGAGAGGAAAATATCTTGTGTCACTACTTATTTGAAGATAAAATCATTCAAAACTGTCTCAAAATAGATGTGACTCATTAATACATGGTGCCTCAATATACATGGGGCTCATATGACTGGTAATAACTCTACTAATAATAATGTTGTGTTCTTTTTTGCTTCAGATTCGAACGAACCAGACATACAGGACACTGCTGGAAAAGCAGGGACGAGCTCATAAGTGATGTACTCCTATCGACCCCCACATATGCCCGAGCAAAAGCAGGACGACCAGCTCGAACATACATACAGTAGCTATGTGAGGATACGGGATGTAGCCCTGAAGACCTGCCGGAGGCTATGAACGATAGGGAGAAGTGTCGAGAGAGGGTCAGGGATATCCGTGCTAGCGGCATGACATGACGATGATGAATCCTTGATCACACTGCCTTGGATAAGAGAGGGAAAAAATAGTTTAGGTCACTACTTATCTGGAAACAAAATCATTCAAAATTGTGCAAGTAAAATTTCACGGAAGTTTAACTTAACAATTTCCCCAGAAAAGACAAATTTATCATTGGGTACACATATTTTAAGCCACAGGGTTAGTAAACAACTTTAACGAGAAAGCAGAAAATCCCAGATCTGGCAGGAAGTTGACTGCAAGATGTCCGAACGATGTGGATTCGCTGAGAGATTCTGTGGGAAGGAGTCCGAAAAAGTTTCTCCGAAGACGTTCCCAAGAACTTGATCTTTCACGTGCTCTGTGTGATAAAGTCATCTGGTTGGACCTTTCTGAAATGATATTATTTCTTTTTAAGACTCAAATGAAAGATGTTTTGATGCAATATGGATTATCATATCAATAGGTTGCATCTATTTTGAGACACACTGTATTTAGAATTCACTTTCTAAAAGAATGCCAACTGCCAAAGGAAATGATCAACATTTACGAACAATAACGATAAATATCAATTCCTGCTGATAGCATGGGTCCCCCTGAAATCTGTCCCTATCGTCCATCGCTCCAGGCTGTTCATCTAGACTGCATCCTGTGTCCGTATACAGCTGATTTATGTTAGTCCGTGCTAGTCGGCCAACACTTATGTGTCCATTTGGAAAAGTCCATAACAAAATTTTTCTTTATAAGTTCATCTTTACAGCTGATCTTTTGTGGGGTGCTGCTTCCGGGGTTTGTTCATGACAACAAGTAGTTTCTATCTAGCTAATTCTCCTGCCGATTTGTCAGTGTCAGGGCAATGCATCTATACAGTAGTACTCACAATGCACATTTTGAAGGAAATCGTGTTTTTTTAACAGAGAGATAAGATTTTCGAATGATCTATAAACTATCAACAGCTGACAACGTCTTCCGAATGCGTATGTTGACATAGCTTTCAGTAGATGCAATATTGCTGCCAAGGTATGTGAACTGATCTACTTATCTCAGAGGCTTGCTTTTTATGTGGAGATTCTCCTTTTTTATAACACATGTATTCTGTTTTATTAGCGTTCAAATAGGGGCCAATGTTTCTGGCTGCTTGCTCCATGTTGTTCACTAGAGATTCTACTTTTCCAAGAAGTGATTTATCACTATTTCTGATTATTTTGGTTGTTTTTTACGGCATATCAACACTTTTCAGGTCATTTAACGCCGAATTAAGTCATTTTGATAAATTTCTAACAGTTCATTTTTGTATAAGTACAGTTTTATTTACACTCAGTCAAATGTCAAAAAACAGTTCTATTTCAAACAATTCAGTTTAGCATAAGTACACTTATTTGTTTTCGCACAGTTAAATGGGAAAACAGTTAATTTCAAGCAATTCCGTTAAGCGTAAGTACACAGCTTAGTTCTATTTGACCCATTGATAGGACCCTATCATGTGCTACCACTCCGGTTCAGAGTGGACCTGGGAGCAATGGCAACAAAGGAGTACTCTGCATTCATAAAACTCCAGCATTACTGGAACCTCACCATCAGATTGTTTCGTGTTATATCCAGGACACTCTTTAGGGGAGTTTTATCCATCTACAGAGATACACTCGGTGTAATCTGTAGCCCCAGCTGACTGAACCACATTGTTTCTCAGGGATATCGCCCGCTTTATGTTCTTTTTTTTATGTGAAATCATTTCCTTAAATTAGATCTTTTGAGGTCCGTAGTAAATTGACTAGGCTGATTATAAAGATATAGGGTGCCAATGTATCTCCTTTTAACTGCGTTGTTGAAGAAGTCACTATCACCACCAGGAGAGTGAATCGTTGATTTAATGTTTTTGTAAAGCATCAATATAGTGATAATAGGTCCTTTAGGGAGACTATATCATTGTAGTGTTTGTCCTATCTTGGCTCTGTGTATGGAATCAAATGCCGTGGTGAAATCTACAAACATTGATTTGAAAACATAATTGTGAGTCATTTCTGTTAAGTGTGATTCTGTATATTTTAGATATTTGTTGGTATTTTCGTAAACAATGATACTGATTTGCTATTCAAAGAATGGTAAAAAAAAATTCTGAAGAAAGAAAAAAGTACAAAAAAAGGATAAAAAATCCTGAACAAGAAAGAAAGAAAAATTTACTAAAGAAGTTAGAAGAAAAAACTCTAAAAGAAGAAAGAAGGAAGAAAGCCTCTTGAAGAAAGAAGGGAGAAAAAAAAAGAACTCCAGAAGAAGAAAGAAGGAAGAAAAAACCCAGAAGAAAAAGAGGAAAAAAGAAGGAAGAAAAAATTCCAGAAGAAGAAAGAAGGAAGAAAACCTCGTGAAGAGATAAGGAAGAAAAAACTCAAGATGAAAGAAGGAAGAAAACCTAGTGAAGAAAGAAGGAAGAAAAAACTCCAGAAGAAAAAAAGAAGGAAGAAAACCTTGTGAAGAAAAAGGGAAGAAAAAACTCCAGAAGAAGAAAGAAGAAAAAATCCTGAAAAATAAAGATGAAAAAAATTACCCAAAAGAGAAAAGAAGAAAAACATCCTGAAAAAGATAACCAAAAGAAAAAACCCCTGAAGAAGAAAGAAGAAAAAACATTCTGAAGAAGGAAGAAGGACGAAAAATCCGGTAATAGAAAGATTAAAGAAAAAAAACTCTAAAAGAAAAATGAAAGAAAAAAACTCTCTCAAAGAAAAAAATCATCCTGATGAAGAAAGATGGGAGAAAATTTTCTGTAAAAGAAAGAAGAAAAAGCTCTAGAAGAAGAAAGAAGAAAAAACATCCCAAAGAAGAGAGAAGGAAGAAAAAACTCCAAAAGAAAAAAGAAGAAAGAAAAAAC
>OY757931.1:59765867-59778367 GCA_963585895.1 Sepioteuthis lessoniana | reverse complement strand
GATCGAAACAATCTCGCTGGTAATGCTCTTATTTGCATATATTGAATTACTGTTCTTTGTTAATATATTTATTTATCTCAATTCTTCTTTTGTGTCTTTCTGGCCCTTGACAAGGCCACAACATCTATCTATGTATCTATCTGGTAATATAATTCTAGCCTGATATCCAATTTTTTGTATTCTTATATATGTATGCACGTATATATTCGTGTATATCTATCTATCTATCTATCTATCTATCTATCTAATTCTTTCTGTATGTATGTATGTATGTATGTATGTATGTATGTATCCTTTTCTGTTCATATCTTTTGCTCTCTGTTCATATCTATCTATCTATTGTTGATCAGAATGGTGTGTTTAGGAATGTGTCGAAAAAGGGAAGAAAGCTTGTAATAGGAGGTGATGATGTTCGTTTCATCACTCCCATTGAATTGTTTGTTTATTTTTTGGTTTGGGTTTTATGGCATATAAACAGTTGTTGGTTATTTAATGCCAAAACCATTTATAACAGTTCAATTTCAAGCAATTCAGTTTAGCATAAGTACACAGTTTAATTGTCAAAAATATTTCTATTTCAAACTATTCAGTTTAGTCAAACAATTCTGATCCAAACAATCCAGTTTTATATATAAGTATATAAATATAACTTTTGTTTACCCACAGTTAAATGTCAATACAGTTCTATTTCAAACAGTTCAGTTTATCACAAGTACAATTTCAATGTCAAAAACAGTTTGATTTCAAACAATTGAGTTTAGCTTATAAAAACAGTTCCATTTCAAATAACTCAGTTTAACATGAGTATGCAGTTTAAATGTCAAAACAATTCTTTTTCAACAAATTCATTTTAGCGTAAGTACAGTTTCAATGTCAAAAACAGTTGAGATAAATGTAAATACCGTTATATTACGGATAATTCTATTTTGCATATGCACGCAGTTTAGATGTCAAAACGGTTCTATTTCGAGCAATTCAATTTAGCATATGTAGTAGTTCTATTTGACTCATAGATAGAAACCTATCTGGTGCTACCTCCCCGGTCCAGAGTGAACCTGAGAGCGATGGCAAGGAAGGTGGGCTACGCATTCTCCAAAGCTCTTGCATTACTATAACCTCACCATCAGATTGTTTAGTTGGGGAGTCTTACCCCTCTGCAGAGATTCAATCGGTGCATTTGTAGCGTGAGTTTTTGTAGGATGATTTTAGCTGGAGAAGTTGGTTTGTTAGACACAAGGGAAGGTTGTAACGTATGTGTGTTTACGTTGTGTTGTTTCCTCGCTAAGAGTTGTTAGTCCCCTCGATAAGTTGTGAGTAATAAAAGGAGGAGGATGAAGAAGTAGTAAGATGGCGATAGTCAAAAGGTGTTTTTAGGATAAGGTTTTATTTGCAGCATGGAATATTGGTTTGCTTTTTGCAAGACTCGTGAAGGGTTGTGAGTATTGAGGCGAAATTGAGTTATGAGAAGTTGAGATGGTTGAAATGGCAGCGTATGTCGTCGGACGTGTGAGGGATTGTGTTCGTTGGATTTTGACGAAAGACATTGTTGCAGTTGTAGGAATTGAACTTTGGATGTCACCGTGTAGTTTTGTGTGTCTGGTATTTGGGGAGAGTATGCGTTATCTCCATTAAGGTGGACCAGGGGTGAATTGAGAGCTATTGTGTCGAGAGCGGGATTACGCTCAGATCGACATAGCCAATTTTGGGGTGACAGAAAGTTGTGCCTGTGCGAGGCATGTTGAATGCATCTAACTTATATTCAACTGGGATTCCTTGTAAGGAATCCATAAATTAGATGGGTTCCCTCGTGTATCCATGTTGCTGCTGCTGCTATTTTAGAGCCGCAGTGAGATGTCTGCACTGGGCGGCGTTGTCCCGCTAAAACGCATCGCTATTGAAGAACGGCCAATGGGACGTCTGCACTGGTCGGCGTTCTCCAGCCAAAGAGACTGTGTTTGGCAGCTTATCCGATTTGCTAGCCGGAAATGAAGATCCGGGCTGAATAGGATAAGTCATCCTGATTGGGTGAAATTAAGTGTCGAATTAAATTTGCACGCCAAACCAAAATACGAAATTTTCCCCTTCTCTACACATTCTACGGCCCCAGCCGACTGGTCAAACTGGCTCTGGTAGAAATGGGGAAAGAAACAATTATTAGATGCTGCACATATCATCTCAGTTGGATTTTCTCTATTCTATTTAAATATAATCTAATAATCTTTTAAGGAATATGTAAATTTTTATATTTAAGCAAAATTTAATAATTCTTTTCTTAAATCAAAATTTAATAAATTCTATTTTAATTTTTCTACAAAGATAGTGATTAGTTTCCGTGCAGAAAAATATGTGATTTAACTGTTAAAAGTTATCAGGCAGCTACAAGATAAATTCTGATATTGATAAAATGAAGATCGTCAGCAAATTCAGACGATTCAGTTGAAGGTTTTCAAGATGAAAAAAATAAGTTTTAAATCCAGAAATCAATTCCAAGAACTTTCATTTTACACAAAAAATATATAAAGATATTTGCTTAAAAGTTCTCAAGCGATATCTTAAAGATAAACCATTAACAGTTATACAATATCGAAAGAAAGGCAAAATTGAAATTTTTATACATTTTTGTTTTAAATAAAAAAAACAATTTTATGAGAGTTTTTCCCCTTTTGTTTATGTTTGCTTATATGCACTCAGCTAGAAAAAACTCGATAATATAGTTTTAAATAATTTTAGATCAACCGATACTACAAACGAAATAGGAATCAAATAACTGTCTTTTTAATTTCGACAGTGAAAAGAGAATTAATCTCAAACAATAATCTTTAATAAAACTTGTTAGAGATTTTCGTTTCCTTTCATTTATTCAGAAACACAAAACAAATAAATATGAAAAATACGTTTTACTTACGTATTAAAAGGAGTTATTTATCTCGAGAGAGTCACCTTTTTGTTTAAATGAACTTGCATGTTTAAATTACAATGAATTTTTCTCATAGATTATGTATAAAAGTTAGAATATAAGTTATGATAAAAGTTATGATCTTACCTTTAGAAATGTTTGAATTTCGATTTTTCTACAGATGAAAAACTGGAGAAAGAATGTCTTCGTGGTGCGAATTCAATGTGCCTTCTAATATTTTTTCGTTTGTCAAAATATCCTATCGAATTCCTTAAGCAGACGATAATTTGAAACGCTACATTTTTTTTTTAATTTGAAACGCTGAAGATAGGAATTTTCAAACCGAACACACAGACACAGCATTTCATTATTTTTACAACAGTGACTCAAGCGTTCATTTCCCTTTACAAAATATATATATATATATATATATATATATATATATATATATATATAAACGCTTGCCACAAAAATAAACAAATAAAACAAATAATTGCCTGGGAATTCATTAAAATATCATCAGATAATAAATATTTTTTATATTTTTAATAATTTTAAGATTCAAGGACTGAGAAGCATCCCTGCAGCGACAATAGCGGAGCTTTTCTCAGCAGATATCAACTCAAATTTCCATCGATTTCCCGGATCATGGTATTGTACTTCTAGCTTTCTATGATAATATTGTTGTATATTGACCTCCGACTCGGCCGGGCTGTCAAAATATGAAATGCACCTGTGTAAATAACAGGTGCATCCGGTCGAGGAGTATCAGAATTATAACCTTGACCATGGATGGGTTGAATGAGTGCAATTGTGACGCCCACAAGAAGAAGGTGGATGTTGAACTATTATATAACTCAGTGCTCAGGAAATTCAATCAGTTGGAGACAAGATGCGGTAGAGAAATCCAGCACCCAGCAGAGGGAAACCTCAGGCCCCCGATTAATCAGTTTGGAGACCAGAACAGTTGGGAGAAGATGCTGGAAGCTGGGCCCCTAGGCCCCCGGTTGAGCAGCCCAAGTGGACGGGAAAGAAACGCGGTTATGGCCAGTAGAGTGGGGGTCAATATGTTGCAGTTCTGTTCGGTCTCCAACACCCTCTCACACACAACCCTTTCAATAAAGTGAGAGGTATATTTTTCTAAGAACTGTGTCGCTCGTCTTTATAGTGTTGCTGTGTTCTGCATGCAAATGTAAATGTATATGTATTATGTGTTTGTATAGCTGGTCAATGGTCATGGCTATACAATCATATGTGTTCCTGTAGAAATATGAAGTTCATATTCTACTCAGCTGCAGATGTAATAAGCTCAGGTAGATGGTTTATTGTGTTGAATACTTTTGCATCCAAGTAAATTTAATTTGGGATCTGCAGTTGATTTTTCGAACACTTGTGCTAAAAACCCCAACCTCCGTTAAAACGGGCCCTTTGCTACCCTGAATGAAGAGCGATGAGGTTTGAGACGTATGATTTGATTGGTTGGTTGTTTGGGTTTTATGACATATCAACCTTTGTAGGTTATTTAACGCTAAATCCATTTTATACAAATTATCTGTTCTATTTCAAACAATTCAGTTTATCATGAGTACACAGTTTAATTGTCAAAAACATTTCTATTTCAAGCTATTCAGTTTAGTCAAACAGTTCTAATTCAGCTAATTCAGTTTAGTAGAAGTATAGATTTTGTTTATACGCAGTTAAATGTCAAAACAGATCTATTTCAAACAGTTCAGTTAAGTGTAAGGGCAGTTTCGATGTCAAAAACTGTTACATTTCAAACAATTCATGTTAGCATAAGTACAAAGTTTGATTGTCAAATACATTTCTATTTCAAGCTATTCAGTTTAGTCAAACAGTTCTTATTCAAGCAATTCAGTTTAGTATGAGTATGCAGTTTATTTCTATTTAACCCATAGATAGGGCCCTATCAGGTGCTACCATTCCGGGCCAGAGTGGACCTGGGAGCAAGGGCAATGAAGGGGTGCTCCGCATTCCCCAAAGTTCAAACATCACTGGAACCTCACCATTAGATTGTTTAGTGTCATAAATAGGACACTCTTTGGTTTTTTTTTACCCCTCTGCAGAGGTACAGTCGATGTATTCTACAGCCCCAGCCAACTGGGCAAGTATGATTTGAATTAAAACCATTGTCAGCACTTGATGATTGTTGTTGTTCTTTTTTTGTTGTTTTTTGGTGGGGGGTTCTCATGAAGAGACGCCGCTCTATTAGATAAGTAGCATTAGTTTCCCCGTTGGTTGGTTGAGTGGGGTTTTATGACATATCAACCTTTGTAGGTTATTCAATGCCAAATCCATTTTTATACGAATAAACAGTTCTATTTCAAACAATTCAGTTTAGCATGAGTACATAGTTCAGTTGTCAAAAACATTTCTATTCCAAAATATTCAGTTTAGTCAAACAGTTCTATTTCATACAATTAGGTTTAGCGTAAGTACGCAGTTTAGTTCTATTTGACCCATACATAGGACGCTATCAGGTGATACCGCTCCGGGCTTGAATGGATCTGGGAGCGATGGCAATGAAGGGGTGCTCTGTATTCCCTAATGCTCCAGCATTACTGGAACCTCACGATCAGATTGTTAAATATCATATGAAGGACACACGTTGGGGGAGGGTTCTTATTCCTATGCCACAGTGCAGTTGGTGATTTCTGCAGCCCCAGCCTACAGAGCAAATTAGTTTCTTGACTGAACTGGCTGTTGTCCTACAAGATTCCTCCATCCAGCATCTTGACCCACCTTTGATTTTGTTTGGTTCGGTTTGGTTTTATAGCATATCTACCATTGTAGTTTTTTTAATGCCAAACCCTTTATATATATATATATATATATATATATATATATATATATATATATATATATATATATTAAATATATTATTTCTAGAACATATTTTGTAGAAAGCATTTTTAATCGAGTCCAAGCTCATTTTCTTTACTATGCAGTTAAATGGTTTCATTTATTTCAATCTTATACGAATAATTCTATTCACAATTAATCATTTGATTGCATAGAGTTAAATGTTTTTAAGTATTGCTATGTATCACGAACAATTCAATAAAACATCAGTCATTTGCTTAAACAGAGTTAAATGATAAAACAGTTCTATTTCAAATAATTAAGTTTAGCATAATTATACTAAGTTAAATTTGCTATGAATCGCTACCAATTCAATTAAAAATCAGTTATTTGCTTGCACAGAGTTAGATGTAAAAATAGTTCCATTTCAAAGAATTCAGTTTTGCATAAGCACATAGTTTAAATGTCAACAGTTCTATTTGACCCGTAGATAGGACCCTATCAGGTGCTACCACTTCGACTCAAAGTGGACCTGGAAGTGATGGCAATAAGGGATACTCCACATTCCCCAAAGCTCCACCATTATTGGAACCTTACCATCAGATTGTTTAGTGTTATATTCAAGACATTCGTTGGAGGGCTCTTACCCTTCTACACAGATGCATTTGGTGTATTCTACATCCCCAGCCGACTGGGCTACCTGCTTTTGGATTATTCCTCTTTACTTCACATCCACCAAACTACATCCTATGGTTTGCAATGCTATACGCTTGTGAATCTAATCAAATATTCTCTATTCCTGTTATCTAACGACAAGTCGGTGCTGGATGTCAGTGATTATGGAGGCAGCCTGTTCAAATATTGTGGAGTTTAATATCTCTGATTTGATCTACGTTTTATTGTCACTGGGCGCCTCGGGTAGCGTAATGGTTAGCAAGCTAGACTAGCAAACCTACACGGGTGAGTTCGAGTCTCATTGGGTGCCCCATTCATATGGCTTTGTGCCACATCTAAGCAAAAAGCTTAGTAAATTACTACGTTTTATTGTCACAAAATTTTGCATGACATTTTCTACTTTTTACTTAGCTACTTCAAGGGTCAGGTTCTTTTATCATTTTGCTTACAGCACATTATTTTGGTGTTTTGGATTCAGGATTTTCAAATGCATTATTTATTCTTATTTATATATTTTTAGTTTGATAACTGTTACATATTATACAAGAGGAGGTGTTCGTGGTATAATATCTATCATCGTTGAAAATTGAAACAAGGAATTCAGTTCACACCCTGGACGAGGCTGTTTGTAATCCATGTAGCGCTAAGACACTTGGGAAATGTATAAATCCAACTATTCTCCTTCCAGCCATAGCCAAATAGTAGAGTGTTACATATTGACATTTGACAGGGCCGTCAATCAAGGATTTCTAGAACAGGATGTTCTCAACTGTGTAAACAAGTGGAAGCATCTCACATGGGTTGACAGCTTGAAGAACTACCGTAAGAACGGGTAGGCGTTAAGAATATATACATATACACAGGTACCCAAATAGTAACGCTCCGTCTTGGAGTCATGGTCAGATAGTCAGTCACGAAGAGCGGTCGGCGGGCGCCCCTGAGTGGAGGGCAGGGCGACCTTAGTCGAGAACTTCTCTTCAAGGGAGCAAAGTCATTAGGGCCTTAAATATGGAAATACAAACTGGGTTAAGAAAAGGTCAGTATAGTAGTACTACAATTCCTTCACCAACTAAATTCACATTCGTGCCTGTCTTTTTCATGTCTCCCTTTGTCTTCCTGTCTCTCTCAACCCCAGACACTTACAAAAGCTTTGACTCTAAAAAAGAATAAAGAGACATCTCTTTATAAAGAAATGCGTTGTTGCGTCTTTTTCATGGGTATACAAGATCAGACTGGGCTCTTTAGCCTCGGTATGACAACCAGTCTAGGAGAAGGAAAATTCTGAATTCAAACTTGTTAAACATCACTTAAAAAATGACGTTTTATCGCATTTAGCTCGTGCAGATGGGTAGGTAAATACATATTTATACAACGAAATTAATTAAAGTCGTTAAAAGCATATAATAAAACAAATATAGGAATGATTTACCTTGCCATTTTTGTTCTACTCAACGGTCATACTTTTCTTGTTCTATGGTCTTATATATATATATATATATATGGAGAAATGGTAGATTTGGTAAATCTGACAAGATGTGAAAAAATAACTGGAAAAGTGCATAAACCGAAACAACGGATATATATATATATATATATATATATATATATATATATATATATATATATATATATATATATATATCTTTAAACCTATCTTATTCCCAAATCCAAATTTCGAAAAATTCTTATTGAAAACACCACTATGATAAGCTACGACTATAAATCCTAGAAGCCCTACATATAAAAAAAAAAAAAAAAAAAAAAACTAAAATCAATAGAATTAATTTTGAAAATTGCTACGTTTTGAAATGCCTTTAGTTTTTTTTTTTTTTTTTTTTTTATATTCCATATTTCTTGATTATATTCTATGTCTGTTGATAGCGTTCTGTGTTGTTGTTTTTTAATTCATCTGCTTCTCAATTTTATCCAACTCTGTGTTTACGTAATTATGTTATGTTATAAAAACTTAAAACTTTCAAAAAACTCTTTAAAAAAAAGCACTCTTTATACATGCAAACAACCCCTGATGATGGCCTATGAAAGATCTGAAAGCTCTCGGAACAAGTTTGGTAAATTCATCCAACAATTCCAACCTAAAACCAAGACACTAACCTGGAAACTTGAAAGGATCCTAATACATTTTTTGGCAAAATGAGTCTTTATTATTTGATCAAACACGCTTTAAAAAAAGACTGCAGCCCAACAATCCCCTCCACACACACACACACAAACACACGAATGCACACACACACACACATATATATATATATATATATATATATATATATATATATATGAATAAAGAGAGAGAGCGAGGGAGAGAGAGGGATGAAAAGAAAGAAATAGATAGATATGGACAGAAATTAATTCTCATATACATATATATATATATATATATATATATATATATGTGTGTGTGTGTGTGTGTGTGTGTGTGTGTGTGTGTGTGTGTTTATTGATTTTTTTCTAAGTCAGCAGATAGATAGATATACAAAATTTTGAAAAGATCAAAATATAAAACCTTACTAATTAGATATTTGATATATATATTTTGCACCATTGAAATATTCAAAATATAAAACCTATCAATCATTTTTCTATCTTAATTATTCACTGTCAAATTATGTCTCCTGTGATATGAATCAAATTTTTTATTAAGACATTCAACAAAATGGAACCTTAGAACTTGAGCTCAGATGTGTTAATTATCTTAAATATCTTCCGTATCACATTCGATGAACATTATCAGCATAATATGATAATAAAAATGACTTGGTTGGTTGATTGGCTGCTTTGGTTTTATGGCATATTAACAATTGTATGCCAAATCCTGTTTAACCATTTATTTTCAATATGAGCATCATTAAATAAGTTTCCAGACTTTTTTCGTATGGGCACTTTTATTGATAGTACACACATGAAACTCTAGTCTCCTTCGAAGTAATCTCTTCCGGCTACAATGCACTTGTTGTACCGTTCTAACAACTTCTGGAAGGCCCCATGGAAGTCCTCTTGTGTGAGTGTGTCAATGTCCTTCGTCACAGCCTCTTTCATCTCCTCAATTGTCTCATAACGACAGCCTTTGAGCTTAGGGAATAACCAAAAGTCACAGGGAGCAAGGTCTGGACTATAGGGACGGTCAGGAACTGTCATGATGCCCATCTTGGTCAAATAGTCTGTGACAAAGATGGAGTTGTGGAATGGTGCATTGTCCCGGTGGAAATACCACTGACCCGATTTGAAGAGTGCTGGCCTCTTCCGACGGAATCTCTTCCTGAACTCCCTTAAAACCTCAACATAGTAACCCTAACCCTAACCCTTTGGCCAATCAACTCTTGCGTATTGACTTCCTTACTCCTCTCACACCTCTTATCATCCCTCACAGACTCCCTGCCTTCGTTGAATCACTTATGCCACGCAAAAACTGATGCTCGATTCATGCAAAATGCCCAAAAGCAGTCTGAAGCATTTCATAGGATGGGTGAGGAACTGTCTTGATGCCCATCGTGGTCAGGTAGTCTGTGACAAGGATGGAGTTGTGGACTGGTGCATTGTCCGGATGGAAATGTCACTGACCCGATTTGAAGAGTGCTCGCCTCTTCCCAAGGAATCTCTAGCTGAACTCTCTTAAAACCTCAACATAGTAACCCTAACCCTAACTCTTTGGCCAATCAACTCTGGTGTATTGACTTCCTTACTCCGCCCACACCTCTCATTATCTCTCACAGACTCCCAGCCTTCCTTGAATCTCTTTTGCCACTCAAAAACTGATGCTCGATTCATGCAAGATGCTCCAAAAGCAGACTGAAGCATTCCATACGTTTCTGTGGCATTTTTTTCAAGTTTAAAACAGAATTTTATTGCATATCGTTCTTCTAAATTGTTCTCATGTCCAGATAGCATTTTTGAAATTCACCAGCTGTGACAATCAATTGCTGCTGTAGCTGTTCATTAGAAACTGGAATCCTAAAAATTGGTCCGTCATCTCAAAATATGTATAGCAATTTACATATTGAATTCTCAATAGTCTAAGACAATTTTAGATGTTTGTGCAAAAAAATCAGTAATCTTATTGAATGTACCACGTATAGTTGTTTACAAAAGATGATTAGTTCATAGAAATACCTTAAACCATATAATTGTGAGAAAATTATTAATATTTGATAGAAAGACATGAAACCATGAAATATAACTCATTGATCATACCTGACTTACTCACTCTTTTATGTTCAAAATAGAGGTTGACTGATTGGTTGTTTTGTATCAACCCTTTTCGGGTCATTAAACACCAAATTAAATTTCAAACAATTCAGTTTAGTATAAGTAAACAGTTTAGATCAATTTAAAAATCAGTTTTATTTCAAACAGTTCAGTTTAGTATAAGTAAACAGTTTAGATCAATTTAAAAATCAGTTTTATTTCAAACAGTTCAGTTTAGCATAAGTATGGCATAAGTATGCAGTTTAAATGTCAAACAGGTGCTACTACTCAGGGCCAGAGTGGACCTGGGAGCGATGGCAATAATGGGGTAATCTGCATTACTGGAGCCTCACCATCGGATTGTTTAGTTACATATCCAGGACACTCGTTGGGGAAGAGATGCAGTTGATATATTCTGCAGCCCTAGTCGACTGGATCAACTATCTATCGAGATAGATGCAAATGTGGAAGGGTCAATGTTATTCGACCTTCTGTTTTTAACCATTTTTTTTTTCTTTGCTGTTTCAATCTCATCTATTTTTTCCTCTGCTATATCAATAGAAGAAATACTGATAATATTGAATTCAGGTCCCTCTAAACGTCACCATCAAAATAGATACCCAGAAAAAATGTTTAAAGTACTAGTAATTTAATTTTTCTGAGACTAGTAAAGAAAAAAATTCTAGTTGAAAAAGAAAAAATAACTTTAACATAAACCTCACAAAACATGAAAGACAATAAAATTTTGAAATTAATATCAAACTACCTCCCACAAATCCACAGAAAACAGAACATTGAATTGATGACCTCTATTCATTATTTGGGAAAGGGTGTTGCTACTTTTTAAAATTACCGAATTTATCAAAGAACTATTGATTACAAAATCTTTGTATGCATATACATGCATTTATGCAATTGCAAGTATGTACGCACTTGTGCAAATGTGTATGTATATGTTCAATTATAGATTTGTGTATATGTGTATATATATGTTCACAAATATATGTGTATATGTGTATGTATAAATATTTGTATATGTGTATGTATAAATTCACAAATAGATTTCTATATATGAGTACGTATATGTTCACTAAGATATTTGTGTATTTGTGTACGTATATTTTCATTTATCGATTTGTGTAAATGCGTATGTATATGTTAATTTATAGAATTGTGTATATATGTATGTATATGTTCACTTAGAGCTTTCTGTATATGTATATGTATACGTATGCAGTTTAAATATAAGTACACAGTTTAATTGTCAAAAACATTTCTATTTCATGCTATTCGGTTGAGTCAAACTGTTCTTATTCTAACCCATAGATAGGGCCCTACCAGGTGCTACCATTCCGGGACACAGTGGACCTGGAAGCAATAGCAATGAAGGGATGCTCCGCATTCCCCAAAGCCCCATCATCACTGGAACTTTACCATCAGAGTTTTTAGTGCCTTATCCAGGACTCTCGTTGGGGTGGGTCTTACCTCTCTGAAGAGTTACAGTCGGTGTATTCTACTTCTACATTCCTAGCCGACTGGATAATCGGCAATAGAACATATATATATATATATATATATATATATATATATATATATATATATATATATATATATATTCGGCGGTACATATACTAAAATAATGACTGTGAATATCCAAAGAGAAAGTGCTCAATAATCGGCTATTTAATACAAGATACAAGCAAAGTATATATTTTTGTTTAAATATCAAAATGTAAATCCAAAGGGAGATGAATAGTTCTTTGTAACAAGTAAACAGTTAAATACATTTGAAAAATTACTAATATATTTCAAAAAATATTTGTTCGAAATTGTGAAAAATGTTTTCCAATCAAACTAAAATTATAAAAACACAATATAACTTTCAAATAAAACTAATAAACATGAAATC
>OY757931.1:59575867-59760867 GCA_963585895.1 Sepioteuthis lessoniana | reverse complement strand
CGTATCGAACCATTGGTCAAGTGAGTAGAGTGTTCGCCAATCGCCCGACTGCCCAGTCGGCTGAGGGTATAGAATACACCGACTGCTTTTCTGCAGAGGGGTAATACCCACCACCACCACCAACGAGTGTCCTAGTTATAACACTAAGCCCTCTGATGGTGAGGTTCCAGGAATGATACTATTTACCAACCCCTCCGCTCGGGGAACATATGACACAAGGTCAATTTTTAAGCGGAGTTTAACAAGTTTGAATTCAGAGTTTTCCTTCTCCTAGACTAGTTGCCTAACCAAGGCTGAAGAACCTAGTCTGTCCTACTATTTATCCATAGCCGGAGGGAGAATAATTGGATTCATACCTTCCCCAAGGGTATTAGTGCTATGTGAAATGCAATCAGTCTCGTCCAGGATTTGAACTCGTGTAGCCGTGTTCATTTCCTACGACGATAACGACTACACCACGGGCACCTCCGATGAGGTTCCAGGAATGATGGAGCTTTGGGGAATGCAAAGCACCTCTTCACTGCCATATCTCCCAGGGTCACTCTGGCCCGAAGTGGTAGCACCTGATCAGATCCTATCTATAAGTCAAATAGAACTAAACTGCGTACTTATGCTAAAATGAACTGTTTAAAATAGAACTGTTTTTAAAAAAAAACTAAACATTGTACTTATGCTATACTGAATTGCTTTAAATAGAACTGTTTTTGACGTTGAAACTATGTATTTATGCTAAACTAGTAAGTAAAGACGGCGATCATTGCTGAGGGTGACCCCAAGTCTCCCTTTTCGATTGTTACGACACTGAGGTGTAGAGGAGGGCGGTATTCCTTTCCCAGGATTGCTCCACTTACACTTGATCCGTACCTTATAATGCTGAGTGTTAAGCGAGGAGGCATCAAGTAACACTTTTGAATCTTTGGTATGACTCGACTTGGGATTGAACCTAGATCTTCCAGGCCATTGGCGAACACTGTAACCATTATGCAAATATGCTAAACTAAATTGTTTCAAATAGAACTGTTTTAACATTTAACTAAACTGATTTGACATCTAGTTGTCTAAATTTCTGAGAGGAAGCTTGTTGATTTTCATCATAAAGGTTTTTCGGACTATTGTCTTCATCTTTTTTGTTATTTCCAAGGAACGAACACCAATAACCGTTACGCCATGTGTCCTGCAGGACGGTTATAGGCATTTGTTCCCTGAGCTCCTAAGGAGACAATCATCTGAAGGTTTCAGGTTCAATCCTCACTACAGGCGAGTAACAATACAGGAATACTTAACACTTGTACCCGGTTATGGTTAACGGAATTAGAACTGGTGACCCCCGTGGTTTCAATAAAGGACGTAGTTCGAAGTTCCGTGAAGATTCCCGAGTTCGACAAACACCTGAAGAAGGCCGGAGGACATATCGGCCGAAACATTGTTGAAATAACAATAATGATTTGACATCTGTTTGTAAACAAAAACTATAGTTATACTAAACGGAATTGTTTGAAATTTTATTCGGCATTTAATAATCCGAAAATGTTTGATACGCCGTAAAATAAAACTCATCCAACTAACGAACCAATGGCCAGGGAGAAAGAATTTCAATCGTAGGTGGAGTCATACCAAAGATTCAAAAAATGGTACTTGATGTCACCTTGCTTAACACACTGCATTATAAGGTAGGGATCAAGGGTAAAGTGGAGCAATCCAAGAAATAGAGAAGAGCCCTCCTCTACACCTAAGTTAAATAGGTAATGAAAGACGAGCCCTCGGGTCACTCTCGACTATAGTCGCCTATTTAATTATATATATATATATGGCTTAGTATATCTGTAAAGAAAGATAGTTCAGTATTGGTGATAGAGTATATATAGATTTAAGTTTGTGTAACAGTTTCAGGAGGTGCCCGTGGTGTAATGGTTGTCGTCGTAGGAAATAGACACGGCTACACGAGTTCAAATCCTAGACGAGACTGATTGCATTTCACATAGCACTAATACCCTTGGGAAAGGTATGAATCCAATTATTCTCCTTCCAGCTATGGGTAAATAGTTGAGCAGACTAGGTTCTTCAGCCTTGGTGTGGCAACTAGTCTACGAGAAGGAAAACTCTGAATTGAAACTGTTAAACTCCGCTTAAAAATTGACCTTGTGTCATACCCTGCCCGAGTGGAGAGGTTGGTAAATAAGATTCAAACATATTTGATAAAGAATTTGTACTGGAATGGGTAGAGTGTTCGCCAATAGTCTGGGAGGCCGGGGTTCATTCCAAAGACCAAAAAAATAGTACTTACTGCCGCCTTGCTTAACACTCAGCGTTATAAGGTAAGGTTGAAAAGTAAAGTGGAGTAATCCAGGTAATGGAGTAGCCCCCTCACCTACACCTTGGTGTAATAGCTATTGAAAAGGGAGCCTACGAGTAAATTTGGCGACCTTAGTCGACGGACTAGGTTCGCCAAATTTTCTTTATATATACATATATATATATATATATATATAGGGGCTGGACAAAAATACGGAAACACCTGGAAATTTCAACCATTTATTTTAATATGGTTTTCTGATTGGAACCCTCCTTGAGATCCGGTTTTGAGCCGCTCCCTTCTAACATTTTTTTTTTCGGAAAGAGGGTTTTCGCGATAATCATTAAACTGTATTTTTCGGAGCTTTATTTTTGTAATCCTTCCTTACAATCCGCGTAAGAATCTGATGGTTCCAATCAGCTTTCGTTTTCTTCCAGTTTTTTCTTCAGTGAGGAGGTTTTACTTTCTATCTCAAATGCTGTCATTACTTTCGAGAGAGTACTTCTCACTACACCAAATGATTGAGCAGTTTTTGTTACTCTAGCGCCTGCCGTACGACCACCAACAATTTGACCTCTTTTAAAGTCTGATAGATCTGCCATTTTAATAAATTTTGATTAATTTCTTCCGATGATATCAGCAACATAAAAACAAATTTAGCAAAATAAGACCAGAAAAATTAGTAATAAATCAAAAAGACATAAAAATAACAAACATTTGATGGTTTTATAGGAGTTTCAAAATTATGATACTAAGATTCTATGTGTTTCCCTTATTTTGTCCTACCCCTTTATATATATATATATATATATATATATATATATATATATATATATATATATATATTTATATTTATTTATTTATTTATATTTATATGTATATATATATATTCAAGTAAGTTTTGCTAAGGACAGTGGAACATTGCTTGTTTATCAATTTCAATTCTATTTTTTCAAGACTCCTTGTTATTTTTCTAGTGTCGGAATCTAGATGGTAAAGGAATTATCTCATATCTTCTGCCTAAGCGTTTTCAACCATTCTTTTGGTCGTCATCAGGAGTAGTGTGGTTTTGAGTTGACTGTTGAGTTTTTTTGTTCTTTTTTTCTGTTTTGATAATTCGTAGCGTTTTATTTGAAGATGCCGTTTGGAACGTTTTCAGCGTTGTTTTTCGGGAGGCACTCTCGAAATGCACATATAAATTTATAAACTACATTGGTTTGATTTAGGTGTATTTTAGAGGAATTGGTGTTATTCTTAACGATAAGGTTTGATGTTTTAAATTTAGTGTGCTAGATGATAAGTTTTATTTGTTTTTGTTTCTTGATAGGTTTAATGTGTCTTTTTATTCTGTTGTTTATTGCTTGTTCATCTAATTTGTAGTTATAGTGCATTTGATTTCTTTAATATAGATTAATTCTGTTAGTGTTATTATTGTTGGTACTGTTATTATTTTTTAAAAAATATTAGTGTTAATGGTATTGTTATTATTTTTTTAAGATATAGTGTTAGTGTTGTTATTGTTGGTACTGTTATTATGTTTTAAAGATATAGTTTTATTTGTTGATCAACTAGTTTTTTATAAAATTGTTATTAAGAAGGGTTTGTTTTATGTTGGTAATTTTTTGTAAAATATTGTCTTTGCTGAGATGTGAAATGCTCTGTGAATTAAGTTTTTTATAATTGCTATTTTATACTTTTCGGGACATTCACTGTGGTAGTTTAGTAGGATAGAATTGGTTGGCTTTTTATATGGAGATGTAGTGAATTTGTTATTCTTAGTGGAGTCTGTCTGTACACCAAGGAAAGGGATTTTTTTAATTAATGTTGAGTTTGGCGGAAAAGTTTTGATCGGGTTTTTATTTTCTAAAATTTGTTTAAGTTTGTTAATTTCGTTGTAGGAGTGTGTTGCAATGAAAATGTCGTCTATATAGCGGATCTATATTTCGGTTTAGTTATTGTTGTTTTAAATATTTTATTTTTGATTTAGGACATGTTAAATTCAGAGATGGTAGGACCAAGGGGCGACCCCATCCGAATACCGTCAATTTGTATATATATAATGCTGGAAGGATCATAGAATGGGACTTTTGTGGTACAGGTAAGGAGGGGTCTTTCAAGAATTTTTGATTGTATAACTGAAGGAGGAATCGTATATATATCATTAGATTTCTTCGCTAAAATAGTATATATAGTCGTTCTGTGCATAAGAATACAGAGCTACATCATGATATTTCAACATTAAAATAAAATCGTGTAAAAACTTACGTCTCTAAATTTCACGCTTCAGATCTTCAACTGACCTTGTATCGGAACGTTTATTGTCTATTAGAATGTGTATATATATATATATATATATATATTGTCATCCACAGAGAGATAGATCTGTTTCGTTCTATCAGAACTCATCAGTGTTACTAGATTCCCAAAGCTGGGCTCTAAACCCGGTTGACTCAAACGCCAATCCAAGATTCTACTACTCAGCAGCAAGGAAACCAGTGTAAGCGATGGAAATTTAAACGGTTATGAATCACAATTGTTATTGTTTACATATATCCGCTTAACGGCTACCGAGAGCTCGATTCATATGAAGAGCCTTGCATACATGCTAATGGCAACACAATTACTTCATTCGCTAGAGAGCTCATCCCTACAGGGGTAGGGAAGCATATATATATATATATATATATATATATATATATTGTCATTCACAGACAGATCTGTTTCGTTCTATCAGAACTCATCAGTGTGGCTATATATACATCAGTGTGGCTATATATATATATATATATATATAAATTAGTAAATAAAATTCACCGACCGTAATCAAGGGCGATTTGAAGGCTTACTTTTCAATAGCGACAATACTGAGGTGAAGGTGGTGCTACTTCTTTCCCTGGATTGCTCCGCTTGCTCTTGATACGTACATTATAATGCTGAGTGTTAAGCAAGGCGGCATCAAGCACCATTTTTGAGTCTTTGGTATGACTTGATCTGGGATAGAAGCTAAGTCTCCCAGACCATTAACAAATACTCTACCCACAAGACCAATATGTATACATATATATATATAACATAGCCATACGTGAGTATGCGAAACGTACATAGAATGTTCATAACATATATACATAGAACATAGGAATCTCGAAACACGAAAAACAATTACGTCTTCTTAGATCAGGTACGAAACTTTTTATTACCTTTGAGTTTAAAAGTTCTTCGACAGAAGGAGAGAGATACACATTCTTTCAATTCTGGCTTTTCCATCTGCCCCCCAACACGTGTGCACCTGTCGCCAAGCCTCCGCGAGCAAGCGAAAGTCAACCGTCTTCTCCCGAGGCAGGATTCAACTCAATTTACTGACTTTTTCAAATCTCCCAAAATCCTCCGCGCGCTTCCGGCGCGTGAAGTCATTCGCACTCCCTAGCCCCGTTTCCCATCTCGGTTTTCTATTGTGACATCTCTGAGTGACACGTCCGCTCCGCACGGGCGCGAACACCTGCGTTAATATTGCACCTAAGTAAACCATGCATTGAGCCGAAAGGTTCTCAGCCTAACTAAACCCAAAAGCATAGAACGAAATCCCTCGGACATTATATTACATATATATATATATATATATATATATATATCAAACTTCTTGGGTTAGTTAATAACAAAAAAGAAGTGTGGTATTATTCCATCCATTAGTTGTGGAAGGATAAAAGCTCATGATTTTCCGAGGGTATTAGTCCGAAAGTGAATATAAAAGCGTTTACTGTGATCTTGCATTCCGGCACATTATCCACGATGCCACGGAGACTCTCACAAATAGATAAATAGATAGTTAGGAAGATGCAGTACATGTCGTAAAGAATTGCCGAAAGTATCGACCTCTAAAAAGTAAATTTTCTCAAATATTTCAAAGTTAAACTAGTGTAGGAGCAATACTTGCCTTGTGAGAAAACAATATTTACTTGTTTCCAGGAGGTATTTCCACGAGATAATACTTGCTTAGAAAGGCAGAATTTATTTCTTGACGTCGGAAGCTTTGCAAAAGAGAAATACCGAAAAAAACCAGTCGGTTTCGATTCGTGCATAGCTCCCCACGATAAAATGTATCTGCCGCGACCGGCCTACGAACGTAAACATATCGGATTACACTTTCGCCCTAGAAAAATAACATCCGGGCACGGCCGGAAATGATGAAGCCCTTTTTCGACTCTAACCGGCCGTTACAGCTAAGAGAGGGATAGATTAACATTTATCAACATTTGCAAAACACTTCTGCCAGAAATAATTCTATAGAAATGGAGGTAATACTCTTCGCTAGCCCATACCGGACTATAGAAGTACTTACTTTCTGCGTCCATTTTTTTGTTGAAGAACTTTCAATCCATGTGGTGTGACAGAAGTGAAGTTCCCTTTCTTCCATATGAAAAAGGCTTCAGGCAGCGAAAAATCAGAGTTCTACACGGACGCTCTTGGGCGTTTGTGTGTGGCCTTTCCACTCCAGTTCTTGGATTGCATTCTGTAGGCCGTCTTACCTCTGGGCGGTTCGGCCGCGTGTGCCTCGGCACTGGAGATTTCCACTGGCCTCAGGGAGCTATCCCCCCAGGCTTATACACCCTTCAGTGGGGTGTTATTGCCTGGCGCCTGAGGCGCCCCAAAAAGGGGAATGCCGACGGGGCTGAAGGTATTTTTGGCCTTGCCAAACGCGTGTGGGCTTTGGCCCTGCGAACGGACCCACCTTAAAAACGGCCTTGTGCCATATTCGTGCGTTGGTGGGACGCAACGATAAATAACAGAGGTTTACGCAGACGCTCTCAGGGGCCACTCGGCTCCACGAGGCTCGGGTCCTACGTTATCGTGGTCGCACCCACCTCACCGCCACTTCTCGTGGTAGATTCAACAACCTTTTTTTACAGTCCTTTTTCAGGTCTATGAGATGTCTCCTACTTCGGGTCGGAGCATCTCTGGTGGTCATTAATGACCAGTCGAAATAGACGGCCTGGAGGCAAACACGAAGAGGACTCACTAAGACCAGCCGGTCTTAACCATCGCTCGATTCAGCTCGTCCGTTTGGCTGCGCAGCGCTAAAGGCAACGGTTGGTTTTTAGCTACCGCTCCACCATCCGCGCAGCGCTAAGATAACGCCAATCTCGATACGTCCGCACAGATTTGGTGCGAAAAAGCCTTAGCTACCACCTCGATACGTCTGCACAACTTTGGCGCGAAACAACCTTAGCTACCGTCAACGATACGCCCGCACTGCTATCTGGCACGACAAAGCCATAGCTACCGTCAACGACACGCCCGCACTGCTATCTGGCACGACAAAGCCATAGCTAGTGTAAACGATGCGCCCGCACAGCTATCTGGCACGACAAAGCCATGGCAACTGTAAACGATACGCCCGCACAGCTATCTGGCACGACAAAGTCATAGCTACCGACCACGACGCTCTGGCGATGCAGTCCACGTAACGACTCGCTGTTACGGACTGCCCCAGCAACGCAGCATCTAGTCCACGTAACGACTCGCTGTTACGGAATACACTAGCATTGCAACATCTGGCCCATGTAACGACTCGCTGTTACGGGCTAAGAAACAGATCGACACACCCCGGTTAACCCAACGCACTGTCAAAACCGGGATATCGATCTACCGACCATGACGCTCGTACAATGCAGCATTCAGTCCACGTAACGACTCGCTGTTACGGACTGCTCTAGCATTGCAACAACTAGCCCACGTAACGACTCGCTGTTACGGGCTAGCAACCACGACTCGACTATACCAACGAAATGTCAAAACCGGGACATCGATTTACCAACGACCGACCGACTCACCTGCCCGCAACGACCATCCAGCTGCATCCAACGACCTGACCGATCTCAGCTTACCCGCATCAGACATCTAGCTGTATATCCACGACTCGACCTACGCCAGCTACCCTCGCCGAACGTCCTGCTGCGCACAACTATAACTACAACTCGACCATACCAGCTAACGACGTAACCCATCCTAGCTGAAGACCACATACAACCGCCACGGACATTTACATACACGTTTGTAATTCCGGATGTAAAATCTTCACTTTTGTTGTACCTATTATCTCACCTTCTGTCTCACTTCATTGTCTCTGGCTGACACTACATTCACGCGCATTTAAATTCCCAAAATTTATTTGCGGAGTCGGCGCGCTTATCGGCTCCGCAACATATCCTTGTAAAATCTAATAGAATGTCGTATATATATGTTCTCGGATAGTTGGGAGAATAAACTTTTACAATTTTTTAAAAATTCACACGCGTTTTTCGATCAGAAAAATGGCCCATCTCTTTGGGTTTTTTAAACATCAATAGAAAAATCATCTTTCGTGTCCTAATCAAAAAAAAAAAAATGTGTCAGGATATTTTTTAATAAATGTTTTTTTTTTCTTTAATATAAAAGTTTGGGTTTGTTCGTTTTTTTCCTTGAAAGTTTTTCTCAGTGGTTGAGTGAGTTTTAATCTTCAAACATCATTTTCATGTATATATTGAACATTTTCCATCATGGATGAATAATTTTATAAGATCGCTGAAAAGAATCAACAATGAACTTTATTTTTTATATTCAACACATACACACTTCTTATCAATTGTCGTCGACGGGTTGATTTAACTTAGTTATATTTTATGGCATATCAACTTTTCTAGGTTACTTAATGTTAATTCTTGATTATATATCACCATCATCATGTCGCACAGCCAGCACGGATCTCCCTGAACCTCTCTCGCCACCCGTCTCTATCACTCATTGCTCTCAGGAGGTCTTCAAGGCTCTATCCTGTATCGACACAGAGCTGTTGTATATAGTTTCTAGCAGGTCATTCTGCCTTTGCTCGTCCATGTGATGGGGTCTACAGGAGTATGTCGCTTATGAGCTCGTCCTTACTTCTCCAGCAGTGTCCTGCATGTCTGGTTCGTCTACCCTTAATAATTTTCGTGATGGGTAGTAGGTGGGCATACAGCTACTGTGGGGTGTTGCCTCAAGAACTTGTACAATACAGCTTGCAGCATTCTTGTGTAATTGTCGCCAAGCTTTTTCTCTATACGTTTAATTAGGATCCATGTAGTGCATCCATATAACAGTATCGAGACGACTGCTGCTTGGAAAAAAACTGTGTAATTGTTATGGTGAGATATGTAATCACCACCGGAACAGTTTAAATGAGGAACTATATCACCGACATACACAGAGATACACAGAGAGACACCCTGGACAGAACACGTGAAGAACTAACACTCTCTCTGTAAATAATACAATAAACCACTTCTTTATTTATTCAAACCCATAGTACATATTATTTCCTTTATTTCTTTTCACGGAATACTATTTCTTGATTATCCTTCTATTATTGCCACCTCAGGATATATCAATTATATATATATATATATATATATACAAATTTCATTAAACATAATAGACATTTTATGTCTACATATTTTCTTCTGGATCCGTTCGAATTCCCGTATTACTTTTATTGTATTCGAGGGGAATTGATTTATGTATTGTCCATAGTTGTATGTATCTCTAGTACTTTCTGCCCGACTTTGGGCCATCATCAGGGGAGAATCTATTACAAAAGTGATGTAACTTTTGTTTTAGCACATTACTACTATGTAAGAGCGTCTTTCCCGTTGAAGATTATGGCGTTTGCTTTTAAATCGGTTTCTATAATTAGCGTCAGTAGCTAAAGACATTTAAGTACATTAGCACTGGTTTGAAAATTAATTCTATTAAGTGTCGGCTGCAGGTTTCTGATATGTAATGCTTCGAGAATCTGAAGTTTTTGTTTATTATTTTGATGTTCTAATATTGTTGTGTTGTCGTTGAGAATTTTCCGTAATTGTGTTGTTGGGCATGAATGCTTTTTTTAAATGCTGATCTATCGAACTTGTATCAATACATAACATAAATCAATTCCCCCCGAATACGATAAAAGTAATACGGGAATTCGAACGGATCCAGAATAAAATATGTAGACATAAAATGTCTATTATGTTTAATGAAATTTGTATTAACGAAGAAATGCTGCCAATATATATATATATATATATATATATATATTGTTTAAGAAAAATTAGGAATATTCTAGTATAATAATAAACTACTCTATTATAAAACAAGATTAATCTTTAACACAAGATTTACAAACGATAATTAGCTATTGTAAGCATAATTTTGATAAACACATATAAAAAAGAGGATTCAAACATTAAAATTTGAATAAAATCAAATGCCCAGGGAAATATGGCCTTGGTATCCCCGGTTCATTTTTCAAATTACTAATGATTTCCCCGTGAAGAAACTCGAAACGCAAGCAATAAATCAGATAAAAAAAGAAAAAAAAAAACCAAAAAGAATCGTTCTTTAAACTAACGAAGAACCCAAGAAAGCTAAGGCGACCTTTCAGTAAATTTCCCTTTTTCGAAACGTCTAATTTTGCGTCGTTCTAACAATGCTAAATAACACGTATAAACTCAGCGAAATTTCTTAGTCACTTAGCAAGACTACAAACAAGATTCCCTTCTTTCTTTCTTTCTTTCTTTCTTTTTTTCAAACTCCTTACAAGACATGTTCATTTGTTTACTCATTGAATGTGTTAGTCTAACGAGGCAAGAAGTAAGACGAGCTTTTGTGACGAATTCAGATTTCAAATAATGGTAGATTTTTGATTTCCTCACAAAGGCAACTTAATCGGGTTGACAGCAACTGCCATTTAGTGAAGGCGAATCCAACCCTTAAAAAAAATTATGGTGTTTTTCTAACATTAAAATTAAGCAGGAAATACGTTTTAGAGAAACGTGTATTTATGAATATGTTGTTATAATAGAAATAATATGTGCACACATAAATGTTCGCTCGATTTTCTATAATAAAATCATTTGCAATACATTCATGTGATTTATGTGATAGCCATTTTCTATATTTTCAATGCAGTTTTATTATGAAGATCTTATCAATTCATAATGTACATAGTAATTATTTACAGTCTATAATGTTTTCATTTATTCCTTACAACTAATGATAAATTTCTTCCTGATTTTCAATGTACGTACATTTTATATACAATACTACCCCTGACAAAAAATATCCATTTAGCACACGGAGAGGGTGTTATCCTTGTTTGTTTTTTTTTAATTTTTTTTTGTGCTTTTTGTTGTTGTTTTTTGGTTTGTTTTTTTTTAGATTTTTTTTTTTTTTTTGCAGTAAAAATTTATTGTAAAAATCATTTCCAACGTATTTTTATAGCAAAATCATTACTAATGGATTTTTATAGTAAAATCATTTCCAGTATATTTTTATTAAAAAAATCATTCCAATATATTTCTATTGTAGAATTTATTACCAATGTATTTTTATGATACAAATTATATCCAATGCAGTTTTATTTAGGTTTGGTTTGGTTTGGTTTGGTTTGGTTTGGTTTTATGGGTCATCAAACATTATAGGTTATTTTGTGCCAAATCCATTTTTATTCATATAATCCGTTCTATCAAACAATTCAGTTTAACAGAAGTACACAGTTTGAATGTAAAAAACAGTTCTATTTTAAACAGTTCAGTTTAGCATAACTACAGTGCTGAGTTCTATTTAACCCATAGAGAGAATTCTACCTAGTGCTACCAATCCGGGCCAGAGTAGAGCTGGAAGCGATGGCAATCAAGGGATACTCCGCGTTCTCCAAAGTTTCAGTATTACTGGAGCATCACCATTAGATTATTTAGTGTCATATCAGGACACTCGTTGGGAAGTTTTACCCCTCTGCAGAGATGCAGTCGGTGTATTCTGCAGCCATAGCCGATTAGGCCAAGTTTTATCGTGAAAACCATTTTTATAATAAAAGTCATTTCCAATGCATTTTTATAGTAAAAGTTTTTTAGTTGAATCTCTCTTATTTCTGCGAGATCAATCTTTAGTTGTTATCTTCCGCCCCCCCCCTTTTTTTTTGTATTTCATATTTTTAATTTTAGTTCCATACTATTTAATTCATTAAGTCGGACAAATAATTAAATTTCAAAATATTAAAAAGAAAAAAAATTCTTAATGTTATTGTATAATATTTATGTGTATTTATTATTGACCGAGTAGGTAGAATGTTCGCTAATGGTCCGGATGATCTGGGTTCAATCCCAGGTCGCGTCATACGAAAGACTTTTAAAAATGGTACTTGATACCTCTTTGTTTAACACTCAGCAATATAAGGTACATATCAAGGGTAAAGTGGAGCAATCCAGAGCAAGGAGTAGTGCCCTACCCTACACCTCAGTGTTGTAGCTATGGAAAAGGGAGCCTTCTGGTCACCCTCGAGCACGGTCACCAACTTACTTTTAATATCAATATAGAAATTTACATTTCTAATTTTTATTTCAATAATTCTAAATTGGTCCTTATATGCAAATTTTTGGTTATTTTAACTTTTATTGATCTATATTTTAACAAGGGTTATTTTAATATGGTGTCACTTTAACAATCGGGATTTTCAATCATATTGGTACAAAAATGAATCTTCAGAAACTTCATACTTTGTTTCAATATGTATTGTTTAAAAAAACAATTTATTAATGCATCTTAAAAGCATTCAAAACATTTTCTAAGATGTATCTGATGTGTAAATGGGACCTTAACAGGTACCTCTATTCCAAGTCGGAGTGGACTTGGGAATGGCAATGAAGAGGAGAATCCGCACTTCCCAGAACTCCAGAATGGACGCCTAACCACCAAATACATTTTGGAGTCATATTCCAGACACTCTGAAAAAGGAATTACATACCGAAATATTTTGGCAAAAGAAAGAAAGAAAGAAAGAAAGAAAGAAAGAAAACGGAATGTAAATAGAAAAGCGAAAAGAAAAAAGAAAATAGACAAAAAGAAGTTAGCAAAAATTTTTTAAAAGGAAAGGTAAAAAAGGAAGAAAAAGAAAAGAAGATAAAAAAGAAAAACAAAGAAATTATAAAAGACAAAACACGAAGGAAAAGAAAACAAAAGAAAAAAAAGAAAAAAGAAAACAAAAGAAGGAAAATAAGAAAGAAAAAAAGATAAAACAAAAACAAAACGAAACGAGGAGAAAAAATAAAAGAGAAAAAAAAATTAAAGGAAAGTTAGAAAACAGAAAAAAGAAATAAAGAGAAAAAAAGAAGGAAATAACGAAAAAAAAAGTAAGACAAAAGAGACGAGAAGAAAAAAGAAAGAAAAGAAAACAAAAGAAAAGAAAAGAAGGAAAAGAAAAAATTAAAGAAAAATTAGAAAAGGAAAAAGAAGAAAAAGAAAAAAATTAAAATGAAAGAAAAAAAAGAAAAAAACGAAAAATAAAGAAAAATATAAAAGATAGACAAAGAACAATAAATAAAAAATTAACCAAAACAAAGCAAGAAAAAAAAAGAAAAATTAGATAAAAGAGATAAAAGATAAATGTAAAAGAAAGAAAGAAAGAAAGAAAGAAAGAAAATGTAAGTAAAATAAGAAAGAAAAAATAAACAAAACGAAGAAGAATAACATGAAAACCACAAGGAAAAATGAAATAAAAAAGTAAAGCAAGAGAAAAAAGAAACGAACGAACAAAGAAAAAAGCAAGTAAATATAGAAAAAGAAAGAAAAAAGAAGAAACAGAAATAAAATGAAATAAAAATAAAACAAAAAAACAACGCACAAGAAAGGAAAAAAATTGGAAAGAAAGAAGGAAAGAAAGAAAGAAAGAAAGAAAGAAAGAAAGAAAAAAGGAAACAAAATAAAATAGAATAAAGCAAAAGGAAAATTTAAAGAAAGAAAGAAAGAAAGAAAGAAAGAAAGAAAGAAAGAAAGAAAGAAAGAAAGAAAATTACGAATGCAAACAAACATAGAAAGAAAGAAAGAAAGAAACAAACAAACAAACAAACAAACAAAATAAAATAAAGCAAAAGAAAGAAAGAAAGAAAGAAAGAAAGATTCGAAAAAAGAAAAAGACACAAACAGAAGAAAAAGAAAGAAAGAAAGAAAGAAAGAAAGAAAGAAAGAAAATTATGAATGCAAACATAGTTTAAAGAAAGAAAGAAAGAAAGAAAGAAAGAAAGAAAGAAAGAAAGAAGTTTGAAAAATAAGAAAGAAAAACAACGAAGAAGAAGAAGAAGAAGAAGAAGAAGAAGAAGAAGAAGAAGAAGAAGAAGAAGAAGAAGAAGAAGAAGAAGAAGTCTAACGAGGAAGATAAATACGTATTTGACAAGTGAATGTAGGTGGAATCAGGTATTTTTAATGACAGAAATTTGCTGACGACGTAAGATTCAAAATCATTTCTCGTCTCAAACCGGTTGTTATGAATTGAACGTCGCCTTCTAAAAATGAACGAAGGTGGCAAAAGGTCAAATTTGACAAATGCTTTTCAAAAACGGGAAAAGAAAAAAAAAACGACTTAACAACAACCTCGCCTGATTTTTCAAATATAATTGGTAAAGACACTCCTACTCTTCGGGTTTCAAATCACTCATTTATCTACTTGGCTGGCAAGGCCTCTCTCTCTCTCTCTCTCTCTCTCTCTCTCTCTGTGTGTGTGTGTGTCAGCTCATTAGAAATAATATCTATCTATCTATCAGCTCATTTGAAATACACGCGGTTTGTCAGTCTGTCTCTCTTAATCTGGTCATACTATCTATCTATCTATCTATCTATCTATCTTTTTCAGTTCGTATATGTCTCATTCACTCTCTCTGTCTGTAGATACGCACGTCAGTATCTTCCATCTATCTATCCACACACACACACACACATATATATATACATATATACGTGTATATATATTACCTATTTAATCAGCAAACTACTTATCTATCTATAAGATTGAGTATTATATATTAGAGTTATAGAGATTAAACTTTGTATTTAATTCTAAAATTTAAAATTTAAAATGCAAAATATTATTAAGTGATCATGTCAATATGTTTAGACAACTGTTTAAAGAAATCAGTGTCAAAGTGAAATAAGTTGAGAGTCCCCGTGGCGCAGTGGCTTAAGTACTTGACTATGTCCTGGCAGTAAGCGAGTTCGTACTCCAGTCGCGCTGTTACATCTTCTTTCGAACTAATAGGCCCCCATGTTCATCCCAGCTATATCTTAAATAAAAAAAAAATGCTGCGTGCAATCTTGAACAAGTCCTGGCGGCAACGCCCCACAAGACACCAACTGTACGGCCACCTGCCCCCTATCACGAAGACTATTCAAGTTAGACGAACCAGGCATGCAGGACACTGCTGGAGAAGCAGGGACGAACGCATAAGAGAGATACTCTTATGGACCCCCACACATGGCCGTGCAAAAGCAGGACGACCAGCACGAACATACATTCAGCAGCTATGTGAGGATACGGGATGTTGTCCTGAAGACCTACCTAGGGTAATGAACGATAGGGAGGAGTGGCGAGAGAGGGTCAGGGATATCCGTGCTACCAGCGCGACATGATGATGATGATGATGATTATTCTACAAGAGTGGCTTTGGTATTGAATAACCCACAAAAGTTGATATGCCAAGAAAACAAACCAAAAATAATTAATAAGTCAATGTTTGGACCTTTTAAGCGAAATGACTTGGGTAAAAGACAAGATTGATCAAATGCTCCCAAACTTATCGGATCGAAGTTACAATGTCTATAAGTTTATATAGAGCTCTAGCAAATGTTATATTCTTTGAAATGTTGAGCGCTCAAGTAAAACATGGCCTTTTCATGTATGGTGTTCTTGGGCATAAAATGAGCTTGGAATTTAGTCATTACCATTTCAAAGTCATTTTCGTCTTCCTTCTCAGAAAATATAACTGTTTTTAAGACATTTTCTCCTTCTTTGTCCACACTATATATAAGGTTTGTTTGTTGCTGTTGTTTTGTTTTACAGCGTATCAACCTTTTTCGGGTCATTTAACGCCAAATTAAATCATTTTGATTAAAGTTTCAAACAATTCAATTTTGTATGAGTACATTATTGTGTTTAAACACAGTTAAAATCTCAAAAACAGATCTATTTTAGACAATTCAGTTTAACGTATATTCACAGTTTAAACACAGTTAAATGTAAAAACAGTTTATTTCAAACAATTCAGTTTAGCGTGATTACCGTTTAGCTCTTTTTGACCCATAGATAGGACCCTGTTGAGATAGGACCCAGTTAATCCGGACCAGAGTGGAACTGGAAGCGATGGCAATGAAGAGGTACTCCACATTCCCTAAAGTTCCAGCATTACTGGCTCCTCACCATCAAATTGTTTAGAGTTGAATACTTCTTTTTGTTTGTTTGTTTGTTTGTTTGTTTGTTTGCTTTCTTTTTATTTAAAGAACGTCAGTCTGTTCTAGCCATTATCCTTTGTCTTTTTAGTTGGGTTCGTTTATTTAAGACTTTCTGACTCACGAGACGTGAACACATCTGTTGGGTTTAACCATTTACATCTAAGTGTCAGAATAAATAACAATAATAAAAAAGGATTCCCAAATGTAACAAGAATAAGCAATGAACGTATAACACACTATTTAGCATTAGTAATTCTATTCACCAAGAATTCCTTACAAATTTAACATTAATCATTGGTTTGCACACAAATGACTTAAAATGCTCAGCTTGATTTCAGAGGTGCTTCAACCAGTAAAAAACTTAAAGGAATACGTGTATATACTATACATATATGTACGTGTATACTATACATGTAAGTACTTTTTGATTGTATCACAACTCCCCAGTGTGGCAAGACACGCGAGATTCTCGAAGCTGGGATGGAAACCCGGCTGACTCATACGCCAGCCGTAGATTCTACTATACAGCCACGAGGAAACTAAAGTAAGCGAAGGGATTTTAAGCATATATGTATCATTAGATACATATCCAATAAATGAAGACACTGAATATCCAAAGAATGAATGCTCAATGCACGGATACTTAATACGAAATATAACTGCAGACCAATTTATATACAGGGGGAAACGATAAAATTGTCGTCCTAGAGAAAACAATACTACAGCTTTATTTTAAAACATTTATTGAAAAAAATCAATTCAGGTAACTTGATTATGCTGTAGAGCTGACATCTACAGGGTGGAACGATAAAATTGTCGTCCTAAAGAAAACAATAACAGTAAGTAAGTTGGCGACCATAGTCTAGGGTAACCCAAAGACTCCCTTTTCGATAGCTACTACACCAAGGTGTAGGGGAGGGCGCTACTCCTTACTACAACTTTATTTTAAAACTTTTATTGAAAAAATCAATTCAGGTAACTTGATTATGTAGTAGAGCTGACATCTACAGGGTGGAACGATAAAATTGTCGTCCGAAAGAAAACAACACTAAAGCTTTATTTTAAAACTTTTATTGAAAAAATCAATTCAGGTAACTGAATATATATATATATACATATATATATATATATATATATATATATATATATATATATATATATATATAAGGTGCATACGATAAGTTTCCAGACTTTTTTCGTATGGGCACTTTTATTCATAGTACACACATGAAACTCTAGTCCCCTTCGAAGTTATCTCCTCCGGCTGCAATGCATTTGTTGTACCGTTCAAACAACTTCTGCAAAGCCCCGTGGAAATCTTCTTGCATGAGCGTGCCAATGACCTTCGTCACAGCCTCTTTCATCTCTTCAATTGTCTCATAACGACAGCCTCTGAGCTTAAGGAATAAGCAGTAGTCAACAGGGAGCAAGGTCTGGACTATAGGGAGGCTGAGGAACTGTCTTGATACCCATCTCGGTCAAATAGTCTGTGCCAAGGATGGAGTTGTGGACTGGTGCATTGTCCTGGTGGAAATGCCACAGTAACCCTAACCCTAACCCTTTAGCCAATCAACTCTGGTGAATTGACTTCCTTACTCCTCCCACACCTCTCATCATCCCTCACAGACTCCCTGCCTTCCTTGAATCTCTTATGCCACTCAAAAACTGATGCTCAATTCAATGCAAGAAGCCCCAAAAGCAGTCTGAATCATTCCATACGTTTCTGTGGTATTTTTTCCAAGTTTAAAAAAAAAACAGAATTTTATTGCATATCGTTTTTCTAAAGTGACAGATTGCGTTTTTGAAATATTCAATTTTCTTATATACAGAAAACAGCTTTTAAAAGTATAGAATAATTGTTTTCTGTGTAAATTCTAAAAGAAAATCATTTGAAAAAGATATAATCGTAGATTTCATATCGACATTTTGATGCAACGGAAAACACAAGAACTGGTAATTTTTCGTAAAATGTCCATTTTTCACTTAATGTAAAAGTTGTTGCATATCTTGAATATCTTCCCTTTTGAGTGACTTATTAGCATATTATTTTCTATCAAGGGTCATTGCTAAATATATTACGATGAATCATTTTAATCTCGAGGGATAAATTATCCATACGATAATAATTCGTATATGCGTCAAATAATTTATCCATATATATATATATACATATTCTATTCCACAGAGAGATTGTTTGGTTGTATCACAAATCGTCAGTGTGGCTATACACGTAAGATGCTTCAAGCTGGGATCGAAAACCGGTTGACTTTACGTCAGTCAGTTATCTTACGCCTGACTTATCCTCATTCTCAGCGCCAAAGGAATTTCTTGCATATATATATCGTTCTATATACGCTATCGGCTACCGGAGAGCATATTTCATGAGAAGACCTGTGTAATAATACAAAATGTGTCAACGCACCAACTACCATGATACTACCAACAGTGGACGGTACTTGACAAAGACTGAACTGCGTAGGTCATTTGATACGTGCGCAATAAAAAAACACGTACGAAAATAATGCAAATCTTATGACAATCCTAATTCGTTCCAATCTATCAATCTCGCTCCCACTCTCTCTATCTTTCTCTCTTTCTCTCTATCACTTCCTCTTTATATATATATATATATATATATATATATATATATATATATATATATATTGTCATCCACAGACATACCTGTTTCGTTCTATCAGAACACTTCAGTGTGGCTAGTTATATATATATATATATATATATATATATATATATATATATATATATATATATATATATATATATTTATAACTATATTCATTAGGTCGTTCCTATCAATCTCACTCTGTCTCTTTCTGTCTCTGACTCTTTTTATAGATATACCTTAGTTCGTCCCCCTCTCTCTCTCTCTCTCTCTCTCTCTCTCTCTCTCACTCTCTCTGTCTCTCTCGATCCATCCATCTATATATATATATATATATAGTCATCCACAGACAGATTTATTTCGTTCTATCAGAACTCATCAGTGTGGCTAGACATTAGCTTCCCGTAGCTGGGATCGAAACCCGGTTGACTCAAACGTCAAGCCAAACTTCTAACCACACACACACACACACACACACACACACATATATATATATATATATATATATATATATATATATATATATATATATATATATATATATATATATATATATATATATATATATATATATATATATATATATATATATATATATATATATATATATATATATATATATATATATATATATATATTAGTCTGTTCATATCTATCTGTCTCTCTATAAAAACATTAGTTCTTTCCTATCTCTGTCTCTCTGTCTGTCTCTCACTATATATACATTAATCTGTTACAATCTGTTGATCCATCTATCAATCTATCAATCTTTGGTTCTCAGTACGTTCTCTATCAATCTATCAATATATATATATATATATATATATATATATATATATATATATATATATATATATATTTGTAACTATATATTTTAGGTCGTTCCTATCAATCTCACTGTTTCTTTCTGTCTCTGACTCTCTTTATAGATATACCTTAGTTCGTTCCTCTCTCTCTCTCTTTCTCTCTCTCTCTCTCTATATATATATATATATATGTGTGTGTGTGTGTGTGTGAATATATAAATTAGTTAATTCCTATCAATCCCTCTGTCTCCATATATATATATATATATATATATATTAGTCTGTTCATATCTATCTGTCTCTTTATATAAGCATTAGTTCTTTCCTATCTCAGTCTCTGTCCGTCTGTCTCTCTCTGTATATACATTAGTCTGTTACTATCTGTTGATCCATCTATCAATCTATCAGTTTTTCGTTCTCAGTACGTTCTCTATCAATCTATTAATATATATATATATATATATATATATATATATATATTTACTTGGTTCTTATCAATCAATCTATATAACTCATTTCGGACTCTCTCCCTCTCTCTCCCCCTCTCTCTCTCCCCACTCTCTCTCTCTTTTCATATATATATATATATATATATACTTACTTGATTCTTATCTATCAATCTATATAACTCATTTCGGACCCTTTCTCTCTCTCTCTCTCTCTCTCTCTCTCTCTCTCTCTCTCTCTCTCTCTCTCTCTCTCACACACACACTCTCTCTCTCTCTTTATATATATATGTCTGCCTTCCTGCATGTCTATCACTCTGTCTTTCTTTCTGTCTATCTAATAGACGTGGGATTTGATATCTCGATGAAAGGGAACCTATTTAAATTTAATACAGTTTTCTTGCTTTTTTTGATTCGTTTACAATAAAACTCTAAGGAAGCAACAGTTCGCACCCTTGATCCTCGAGTTTTATCACAATTATCGCAAAAATATGAAAAAATTTAAAGGCCATAAAACTCAGGAAATGTAAATTTAATTTTAGAATTAGTTCAGGTTAGTTTCATTTCCTTTGTAACTTCCTTTAACACAGAGTTTCTTATCTATCGCAATATATATTAGATTCTTATCCTATGACATATTCTTATCATATATATATATATATATATATATATATATATATATATATATATATATATATATTTGTATGTATATGGGATCCTTTCTGAAAAGTGTCTTGTTTAATGTTTTCCGGTATCTTTTTGATGTTTTTCGCTTAAGGGTAGTGAGTGTAATAGGTCAAGCAAATATGTATATATCTTCCTGAGACATCTTATGTATGGATGCGTAATAGCGTTTACATATTCGGGAAGTTAAATATAAATAATCTTATTCACATGTATACTCGTGTATAATTTAACTGGCATTACTGCTTAAGCAGCGTGTGCCTCAATGCTCAACATAAATGTATATATATATATATATATATATATATATATTATCTGTGTGTATATATATGTATATATATATAATTTATCTGTGTGTATATATATGTATATATAAAATCCTGGACGAGACTGATTGCTTTCACATCAAGCTAATACCTGAAGCTATAGACATCCCGCCTAGGAAACGGAAAACTGATTTTAAACCCGTAAAATTCCTCTTTAAAATGACCTTGTGTCGAACTTGCTTGAATGAGGGTTTTTTAATTTACTAAACTTTTTACTTAGATGTGCTACGAGGCCGCATGAATGGGGCACCCAATGGGACTCAAACTCACTCATAAAGGTTTGCTTGTCTATCTTGCTAATCATTACACCCTCCAAGGCTCCCTGTGTTGTTGAGGGGGTTTGGTAAATGCATACATCAATAATAACACTTACAATTAAAAAAAACTATTATCAATGTGTTTTTCTTTCATAGATATTATAGCCCACTAATGTTTGCTAAACTAATTCAAATTCTTTCCATTGATTTTCGTTGTATTTTACACATTACTGAGCACTTTTTTTTTCTTTTTGAAACGTGATAATGAAAATAGTCAAAAAAAAGAATAAACACCAATGGAGTAACAGAACAAAAAACAGCATTTCTATAACTGGATATAACGTGAAGCAACTTATAAAACCATAAAATGAAACATTGATTATATATATATATATATATATATATATATATATATATATATATATATATATATATATATATATATATATATATATATATATATATATATATATATCAAATGAAAGCTACTACATAAGGCCTTATAATTCTCTAGATGTGGAGGTGCCCGTGGTGTAATGGTCATCGTCGTAGGAATTGGACACGGCGACACGAGTTCAAATCCTGGACGAGACTCATTGCATTTCACGTAGCACTAATACCCTTGGGAAAGGTATGAATCCAATTATTGTCCCTCCAGCTATGGGTAAATAGTAGGGCAGACTAGGTTCTTCAGCCTTGGTGAAGCAACTAGTCTAGGAGAAGGAAAACTCTGAATTCAAACCTGTTAAACTCCGCTTAAAAAATTGACCTTGTGTCGTATCCTGACCGAGCGGAGGGGTTGGGTAAATATGATAATTCTCTAGATGACAAGGTTCGCTTGCTGGCTGAACTTTATGATGCTAAGTCTAACATAAATTTGGGTGGGTTTCGATCCCAGCTTGAAGCGTCCTACGTATCTAGCCACACGGAAAAGCTTTGATAAAACGAAACAGTCTGTCTGGAGTGGATAATATATATATATATATAGAAAGAGAGAGAGAGAGGGAGGGAGAGGTTAGTCCCTGTGGTTTAATGGCACACGTACTTCACAAGCGACATCATGATAAGTGATTTCGAACTCCGTTCTCGCAATTTAAATTCACTTTCGGACAAACACCCTTGGGAAAGGTATGAAACGCCTTATCCACCCCCATGTATGAATTACATATCTCTACTACTAGATAATTTTAGCATCAAATAACCCACGAAGTTTGATGTGCCCTTAAACAAAGAAACTGAAACCGAACACACACACATATACAAACACACTCATATATATATAGTCATTAGTGTAATGGTTATCGTCGTAGGAAATGGACACGGCGACACGAGTTCAAATCCTGGACGAGACTGATTGCATTTCGCATAGCACTAATACCCTTGGGAAAGGTACGAATCCAATTATTGTCCCTCTAGCTAGGGGTAAATTGTAGGGCAGACTGATTTCTTCAGCCTTGGTGAGGCAACTAGTCTAGGAGAAGGAATACTCTGAATTCCAACCTGTTAAACTCCGCTTAAAAATTGACCTTGAATCATACCCTGTCCGAGGGGATGGTAAATATGATATATATGTTGTCCTTAATTGGGGAATTTCGTGTACTCCGATGTTATATTCTAGGAAAAGATAAGATAAAAATAATTGGGTGAGTGCTTGAAGAATACGGTGGGGACAATCATATTGGTGCTAAGATTTGATATGATCAGTCGATTGATCGGATCGGGCCTCTCCCCGAGCCAAGTAAGGACCAAAATGGCGTGTTGTTAGTTACATGGCCACTTTAGCTGCCGGGTAACGGATTACTCAGGTACCAGGATCCCAACCTTAAGCATTACGGGTTGCCACCCACGGCCGATAGGTGGCATTGTTGGTGTCGTTTACCCTTCTATATTGGTTCAGTTGTTTAATTCTACAGCCCAAATCCAACAGGGAGCTAAGTTCGATTTTGACTATATATCCCAGACTTCATTTTTTTTATTACACAGATGTTATAATTTGTTATTAATGTTGGTTGGTTAGGTTTTATGGAATATCAACCTTTGGAGGTAATTTAAGGCCAAATCTATTTTTATGCAAATATTTAATATTTCATATTTAAACAATTCAGTTTAGTATGAGTACAGAATTTTAGTTGTCAAAAACACTTCTATTTCAAGCTATTCAGTTCTAATTCAGCTAAATCAGTTTAATATAAGTACAGGTTATGTTTGTAAGTTGGCAACTGTAGTCGAAGGTGACAAGAAGGCTCTCTTTTCAATAGCTACAACACCGAGCTGTTGGGGAGGGCTCTTCTCCTTTCCCTGGATTGCTCCACTTTACCCTTGATACCTACCTTATATTGCTGAGTGTTAAGCAAAGAGGCATTTAGTACCATTTTTAAAGTCTTTGGTATGACGGGACCTGGGAGTGAAGCCAGGTCTCCTGGATCATTGGCGAACACTCTACGTACTAGGCCAACAGTTAAATGTCAAAATAGTTCTATATTAAACCAATCAGCTTACTGTAAGTACAGTTTCAATGTCAAAAACAGTTACGTTTCAAACAATTCAGTTTAGTATACGCACGCAGTTTAAATACAACTACAGTTTAATTGTCAAAAACATTTCTATTTCAAGCTATTCAGTTTAGTCAAAGAGTTCTTATTCAAACAATTCAGTTTAACATAAGTATGCAGTTCTATTTAACTCATTTATAGGGCCCTATCAGGTACTAGAGTGGATCTGGGAGCAATGGCAATGTAGGGTTACTCCGCATTCCCCGAAGCTCCAGTATCACTGGAACCTTATCATCAGATTGCTTAGTTTCATATCCAGGACACTCATTGGGGGGGGGTCTTACCCCTCTGCAGAGTTGCAGTCGGTGTATTTTACAGCCCCAGCCGACTGGGCAAATTATTTTTAGGCGTTTGTTCTTCTATCCGTAATTGTTTTTCTATCTATCTATCAATCTATCTATCGTTAGTATTTCTCTAGTTGTAGATGTAGTTGTCGTTGGCGACCTTAGTCGAGGGTGGTCCGAAGGCTACAACATTGAAGTGTAGGAGAGGGCGCTACTCCAATCCCTGGATTGCCCCACTTTACTCTCGGCCCTTCCCTTATAATGCTGAGTATTAAGCAATGCAGCATCGTTTCATTTTTGAGTCTTTGGTATGACTCGAACAGGGATTGAACTCCAGACTATTGGAGAACACTCTACTCGTTAGGCCAATGGCCGGGTCGTATTTCGTTTGGGAAATTAGGGCACCACTCAGAAGACACTGATCTCCTCCCTCTTAAATAACAAAAGAGTGGGGAACGATCCTCAATGACAATTTCCAATGGTTAGAGCCACACTAGGACATTGCTGGCTTCATGCTCTGAGAATAGTGCTGTATCTCCTCATCGTGGTATGCCGTCCTCACAAAAGCATCGGACGCTCCAGCGGTGCATACGTAAAAGATGATTCATAAAAGTATAATACAAAATGCGGCCATTTTGTTTTTGGTTATTCAAAAAGCAAGTTAGACGGGCATTTATGAACGATGATAATATATATATATATATATATATGTGTGTGTGTGTGTGTGTGTGTGTGTGTGTGTGTGTATGTATGTATGTATGTATGTGTGTGTGTATGTGTGTGTGTGTGTGTAAAAAAAATGGATTTTAATCCGACAGTTTGTAAAGAAAAATTTATAACATGGTAATTTTTTCTAAATATAAATATATATATATATATATATATATATATATATATATATATATATATATATATATATATATATATATATATATATATATTAACAACTGATATGTCTATTTATCAATAAATACGTATATCTTTATTTCATGTATACTTATTCATGTATTTATTCAGTATACTTATTCATGCGAATATATCAATTTTTTTCTACTTTTCTCGCTTAATTAATTTTTATCAATCGAGAAAACTTCAACCGTGTGCATGAATTGAATGAACTTTCATTATTGCATATATTTTGGCAAAGATATATCTTTCTGTCTTACATTGCGTACAAGTTGTCAGAAAAATATATGTACAATATATACAATATACGTGAAAATATATATATATATATATATATATATATATATATATATATATATATATCTTTTTTTATCAAAATTCCTCTTAAAAGCTAATTATCGAACTTAATATGAAAAGAAAATAAATTAAACAAATAAATAAAAAAGTTAAATTACCGTAATTAAAACTGACAGAAGAAATTTAAAAATTAAAATAAAACGGAAATTCAATAAAACGAGGAGGTAACTCCTTAATCTCCCCCCCCCATTCCACCCCACGTGTCAATTCAGTTTTAATTAATTATCCATTGGATCTGAAGAAGTCCTGTATAAATTTTTTTTTCTTCGTGTTTTTGGTTCATACCAGAAACTGAAAAACAGGATGGAAATAAATTTATAATCCTAAATTAACCGGTCTTTGGCTTTTTCTTAAAGAAATATTGCTCTGTAATAAATTACATTGAGCACTCTACCAGGAAAATTTAAATGTTCGGCTTTTGAATGATTTTCTTGTCCAGAAGGAATTACTCCAAACTCTGGTTTAACTTGACCGAATAATACCTGTATATATATATATATATATATATATATATATATATATATATATATATATATATATATATATATATATATATATATATAAACTAACCTTATTCATTTGTTCTTAACAAATAATTTTATTTATATATATATATATATATACATATGAGAGATGTCTGATGGTTGTAACAACAATCTTATGAAAGTGGTTAACGATTTTTATTGCTTTTTAATTGGATGTAACTTATAGATATATATATATGTATCTATCTATATAGGGATGAAACACTTAACAAAAATTATATTGCCATAAAGATGGTTGGCTAACCCGAAGCATTGGCAAGGTTCCTCTGCTGGTGCAATGGTTATCAAGCTCGACTAGCAAACCTACACGAGTGAGTTCGAGTCTCATTGGGTACCCCTTTCGTATGGCCTTGTGCCACATCTAAGTAAAATGCTCAGTAAATTACAACCCGAAGCATTGGCAATTTACGCATAAATGGTATATAATGCTGATATTTTGTTTTTAGTATTATACACACACATAGACAAATACGCATACAAACATATATACATATATTTGTGTTTGTGTGTTTCTGTCTGTCTGTCTCTCTCAATATATTTTGAGACCGAGAGAGAGAGAGAGAGAGAGAGAGAGAGGAAGAGAGAGAGATAGAGAGTGATTTGTATATATTAGTGTGGATAAATTGTTCTTTAGAATTGCATTCGACGTTTAAATCAATGTTGAGTAGACACTGACGGGACAGGAAAGAAAAAAATGGTTTCGTTAGAGGTTAACTCCAATATGACGACTTTTGACCTCTAAACTAATATATATATATATATATATATATATATATATATATATCTTTTAGAAAAAAACCAAAGACCGATTAATTCATGATTATAAATTTATTTCGATCCCGTATTTACAGTTTCTGGTGTAAACCAAAAACATGAAGAAAAAAAAATTAATACAGGACTTCTTCAGACCCAATGGATAATTAATTAAATTTAAATTTAAATTTAAATTTAAATTTATTCAAGAGCTGAACATTTAAATTTTCCTGATAATACTGATAATACGGGATCGAAATAAATTTATAATCATGAATTAACCGGTCTTTGGGTTTTTTTTTCTTAAAGAAATATTGCCCTGTAATAAATTACATTGAGCTCTCTACCAGGAAAATTTAAATGTTCATCTCTTGAATGATTTTCTTGTCCTGAGGGAATTACTCCAAACTTTTTAACCTGACCGAATATTATCTACATATATATATATATATATATATATATATATATATATATATATATATATATATATATATATATATATATATATATATATATATATATATATATATATATATATACTGACTATCGCTTTATGCTATTTGGGAGAAGTTCAATGTTTTTTCTATCTACGTGTGCAGGAGGTGCCCCTGGTGTAATGGTTATCGTCGTTGGAATTGGAGACGGCGACACGAGTTCAAATCCTACACGAGACTGATTGCATTTCACATAGCACTAATATCCTTGAGAAAGGTATGAATCCAATCATTCTCCCTCCAGCTATGGGTAAATAGAAGGGCAGACTAAGTTCTTCAGCCCTGGTGAGGCAACTAGGAGAAGGAAAACTCTGAATTCAAACCTGTTTAACTCCGCTTAAAAATTGACCTCGTGTCATATCCTACCTGAGCGGAGGGATTGGTAAATATGCCTATTTACGTGTGCGCGTCTGCAGCGAGTGCCAAACTTAGGTTTTATAGTTACAGTTGAATAATAGCGCGATGATCCTACCATACACACATCCTAACTTTTTTTCCCCGAAGCTCTGTCTTTAGAGTAGGTAGCTTAGATTCATCCTTGCTTTTGCGTTGAACTTTGAAATACTTATTTTTTCATCACCTTGAAAAACGGGTCATTTCTCTGCCTCGTAAGAAAACGTGTTGCCATGGATATATGATCTCCATTGTTCTTCTCAAGGGGTTGTAGATCGTGGATTGAGATGTATTGAGGTCATGTACTAATTGTCGAGTACTTTTGCACGGGTTATATTTCACAAATGATCTTATAGCATCTTGATCGAAGGCCGTTTAGCGTCCTAATCTATGTTTTTCTCTCAGTGACATATCACCGGAAAGAAACTTTAAAATCAGTTTTTGGTGACCCAATTGGCAGAAAACCTCGACTGCAGCTCTACAGAAGAGTAAGACCACTCTTTCGAATGTCTTGGTATGATACTAAACAATCTGATGGTGAGGTTTCAGTAATGCCGGAGCTTTGGGGAATGCAGAGTACCCCTTAATTTACATTGCTTTCAGCACTACTCTGGCCGATAGGGAACTATCTATGGGTCGAATTATACTGTTTGACATTTAAACTGAGTATTTGTGCTAAACTGAATTATTTGAAATGGAACTGTTTGATCATTAAACTATGTGTAAACAAATGACTAATGTTTAATTGTATTATTAGGAATACATAGCAATACTTGGAAACCATTAAAGTGTGTACAATTAATAGTAATAGTAATAGAATTGTTCATATTAGATGGAAATAATTGAAAACGTTTAACTTGGAAAAAAATGAGATCAGGCTGATCTAAAATGTTAGCGACTAAATGTGTTTATAAATCATATAACTGATATATATATATATGTTGTGATTCTGGCAAAAGAAAAACACAGGGAACACAAAAAGGTTGATAGAAAAACATATATATTCAAGTAACAGAAAATGATACAAGTGAATCTAGTTAAACACTAGTTAGTTGATAGGAAGCTGAGAGTCCAGTGGAGTAATGACTATCCGTCCACTACGCAAGTGGTATCACACGTGACTGTATCACGTGGGTTTGGTCAAGGAATCTGTCACGCGCCCTATCGAACGAGCGAGTATGGTACAAGGCCTTTTTTAAGGTGGGTCCGGTCGCTGGGCCGAAGCACTCACGCGTCGAGCATTGCCAAAAATAACTTTGGGCACGTTGGTATGCCTTTTAATAGTGGCGCCTCCGGCGCCAGGCAATAAACCAACTCCCCGTAAGGGGGTAAAAGCCTGGGGGGACGGCCCCCTGAGACCAGAAGAAATCTCCAATGCTGAGGCAGCACCAAACCGAGTCACGTTGACCAAAACACGGCTGACCGAAATGCACCCCCAAAAACTTGAAAAGCGGACCAAACAAATGGGTTTGGTCAGGTATTTGTTTTCCGTCCCACCATCGGAGAAGTATGGTATAAGGCCGTTTTTAAGGTGGGTCCGGTCGCTAGGCCGATGCCCACACGCGTCTGGCATTGCAAAAAATACCTTCGGCCCCGTCGGCATTCCCCTTAATAGTGGCGCCTTAGGCCCCTGGCAATAATCCCAACCCTCCGTAATGGGATAAAAGCTTGCGGGAACGGCCTCCTGAGGCCGGAGGAAATCTCCAGTGGTGAGGCAACACCCAACCGATCCGTGGTGACCAAAATACTGCTGACCGAAGTTCGCCCCAATCAACTGGAGAGGCGGACCAAACAAATGGGTTTGGTCAGGTATTTGTTTTCCGTACAGCTACTGGAGAAGTATGGCATAAGGTCGTTTTTAAGGTGGGCCCGGTCGCAGGGCCGAAGCCCACATGCGTCCAACATTATCAAAAATACCTTCGGCCCCGTTGGCATTCCCATTATTAGGGGTGCCTCAGGCGCCGGGCAATAACCCCCCATAAGGGCGTAAAAGCCTGGGGGGACGGCTATCTGAGGCTGGAGGAAATCTCCAGTACTGAGACAACACTCGACCGAGACGCGCTGACCAAACACGGCTGACCGAAGTGCACTCCAAACAACTGAAGAGGCAGACTAAACAAATGGGTTTGGTCAAGTCCTCTGACGGTCCGTTGAGGTGCATTTATGGAAGAGGGCAAGTCCATTATGTAGGGAATACAACAATGTATAAAAAGGATTTAGCATTAAATAACTTACAGTGGCTGATATGCCATAAAATCCAAATAAACCAAATCATATATATTTAATATTTATGTATGAAAAATATTTTCTTATCAAATAACCTACAGTGGTTGATATGCCATAAAACTTAACAAACAAAATTAAATAGATTTAATGTATATGTATTTAAAAAAAGGTGCATTATCATATACCCCACAATGGTTGATATGCCATAAAACTTAACCAAACAAAATTAAATAAATTTAATGTATATGTATTTAAAAAAAAAGGTACATTATCATATACCCCACAATGGTTGATATGCCATAAAACGAAACGAAACGAGTTTTGGACTTGATGGTCACAAATGATACTGTAAACGCGAGGAATTTTTAAGTCGCTTCAGAGACTGCCTTGGTATTCTTAAACTCCTACAACATTACATATTGAATATGTATTTTCGGCTCTTCCATTTTAGGGGCGTGTAGATCATGGATCAAAATATTTTACAATGACGGTGTTTTATACCTCTTCTGTTTAATCCTATCTTCTTATCTAACCTTGTCGGCTTGCCTAGCTGGCCGAACTCGCTATTCTTTGGGTTGACTTGGGTTCATCTTTGAGTCAACTAGTTTTTAATCAATGGGCATAACAACTTGAAATTTTTTGAAACGTCTTTATTTCCCTCAAGTCCCATAGAGCGTCTCAGCTGGACAATTAGGCATTTCAAGTACCCGTCTATTCTCTTGGGTGCCGGCTGCTAATCTGAAAAACACTATCTGACTTGCCTTTTGCTACGACAGAACCAGCCAATCAGACAACTGTCAGAAGTGTCTGCTCTAGGGAAAGCTCTACCAATCATTAAACTATTTTTTTCCATTATCCTTCGAATCAACGAATTCCCTGTCAAATTTTTTAATTTAAATATTTACAATATCAGTCGAATTCTAAAAGGCATTTAACTCCATACCCAGAGGGAAGATGGAGCAAATATTTCCCGCAAATATTTCCCGCCATTTCAAACAATTCAGTTTAGGATAAGTAGATAGTTTAATTATCAAAAACATTTCTATTTTAAGCTATTCAGTATAGTCAAAAAGTTCTAATTCAAATAATTGAGTTTATTATGAGGATAGTTTTGTCCACACACAGCTAAATGTCAAAATATTCAGTTTAGAGTAAGTACAGTTTAAATATCGAAAGCAGTTCTATTTCAAACAACTCAGTTTTGCGTAAGTACGCTGTTTAAATATCAAATTAAATCTATTTCAAGTAATTCGGTTTAGCATAAGAGTTCTATTTTAAACAATCCAGTTAAAAAAAATAGTTCTATTTTAAAATACGAGGTGCATATGATAAGTTTTCACACTTTTTTGTATGGGTATTTAAATCCGTTGTAGACTCTTGAAATTTCAGTATGTTATTGCTATACATCTTATGAGATGACTGATCAATTTTTATGATTTCAGCTTCAAAGGAACAGCTACAGCAGCAATTGGAATACATCCGACTAAAGCCTGATTGTCACAGCTGGTGAATTACAAAATTGCAATCTGACACTTTAGAAGAACGATATGCAATAAAATTCTGTTTTAAACTTGGAAAAAATGTCACAGAAATGTATGGAAAGCTTCAGGATCATCTTGCATGAATCAAGCATCAGTTTTTACCCTTTGAATCAATGAATTCTCAGTCAATTTTTTAAATTTAAACATTTACAATATCACTCGAATTCTAAAAGCCATTTGACTCCATACACAGAGGGAAAATGGAGCAAATATTTCTCACCTACAGCCTCCCCAAAGATGCTGTCGAAGGAATAATCATCATCATCATCATGTCGTGCCGCCAGCTCGGATATTCCTGACCCTCTCTCGCCACTTCTCCCTATCATTCATCGCCTCCGGCAGGTCTTCTGGGTTACATCCCGTGTCCTCACATAGCTGCTGTATGTAAGTTCGGGTTGGTCGTCCTGCTTTTGCTTGGCCATATTTGGGGGTCCATAGGAGTACGTCACTTACGAGCTCGTCCTTGCTTCTCCAGCAGTGTCCGGCGTGTCTGGCTCGTCTAACCTGTATAGTTTTCGCGATGGGAGGCAAGTGGCCGTACAGTTGGCGTCTCGTGGGGTTCTAGAATCAGGTGGCATTATAAATATAAGGAAAGACATAAAAGCTTCATAAATATGTGGATATATAGAAAAACTAAACAATTGTGAGGAAAGACTCGTTGGGTAGAGGTTAGTACAATTTTCTTTTTTAAAAATAACACTGGATTTTCTATGACTTGTAAAATCTGCTGGTGAATTTTTGTTATATTTTAATCTAAGAATCTTGATTTATTTCTAATCGACTAAATTGTTTTACCAGGTGCAACTATCACGAGTCAACTTAACAATTGTTTGAATTTACGCGCCAAACTTAGAAATTTAGCATTCCACCTCCACTAAAATTTAAAAAAAAACAAACAAAAAATAAAATAAAAACCTGGTAGGGCCTGTATCGGATGACAAGATAAAATATACCCGAAAATTTCTTTGAATATGCGTCAGTCCTGGACTTTAACTAAGTTAAAACTTAAGGTTAAAAGGATTTATTTTTATTTCATTTTTATTTTTATTTATTAATTTTTTAAATTTTTTTTTTATTTTTTTTAAATTTTATTTTATTTATTTATTTTTTATTTATTTATTTTTTTTCACGTACACATGGGAAGCAGCATCATGTACGTGAAGGTATTCGAATGCGCAATGCCTAACATTTCCTGAACGTGTGAGTCTTGCGGCTTAACGCTCAGGATTGTCAGTTCGATCGGGGAACTACTGCTGCTCATCTGTAAGAGTGGCTTCTATAGATAAGAATAAAAACAGCCATCGAAAGATAACCATGACTGAAGGAATAATGATGCTATATAAAAACACGAAAGTAAAGTCCCTCACCGAATGGAGACACAGACTTCTTCGACATTGTAGCAGTTGTGCTGCAAGGAGACACATTAGCCCCATACCTGTTTATCATCTGCCTAGACTACGTGTTGAGAATGTCTATAGATCTAATGAAAGAAAACCGTTTTAAGCTAGCAAAAGAAAGAAGCAGAAGATACCCCTCACAATCTATGACGGACGCGGACTACTCCGATGATATAGCGCTTATAGCAAATACACTCACCCAAGCCGAATCCCGGATACATAGCCTGGAACAAGCGGCAGGTGGCATAGGCTTCTATGTCAACGTAGACAAGACAGAATACATGTGCTTTAATCAAAGAGGTGACACCTCCACACTAAAGGGTAGGCCTTTGAAACAAGTAGACAAGTTTACCTACCCAGAAAGTAGTGCTTCATCAGCCGAGAATGGCATCAACACGCAACAAGCAAAGGTATGGACAGCTAACGATAGCCTATCGGTCATATGGAAGTCAGACATGACTGAAAAAATAAAACAAAGTTTTTTTCCAAGCAGCGGTCGTGTCGATACTGCTATATGGATGCACCAAATGGACGCTAGCTAAACGTATGGAGAAAAAGCTTGACGACTATTACACAAGAATGCTGGGAACAATATTGAACAAGTCCAGGCGGCAACACCACCAAAACAGCAGTTGTACGGCCACGTGCCACCCATCACGACGGTATCCGAGTTAGACGAACCAGACATGCAGGATACTGCTGGATAAGTATGGACCAACTCATAAGCAATGTAATCCTGTGGACCCCTTCACATAGACGAGCAAAGGCAGGATAACCAGCAAGAACCTATATACAGCTGCTCTGTGCCGATAGAGTTTGTAGCCTGCCGGGAGCGATGGACGATAGAGACAGGTGGCAAGAGAGGATCAGGGAGATCAATGCTAGCAGCATGACATGATAATGATGACCTAAAAAAAATTGGCCCCTATACATTATGTAACGATATGAAGCTAATTCTTTCACTATTGATATAAGAAGAATCAATGAAAGCATTCATTAGTCAGGTAATTTCTGATTGCCTTTAAAACATTCAAAGCTTGAAATGCTTAGTGTTGTATAGTGGCTCGTACCAAGTGACTTCCGGTATCGCGGAAGTATAAAGACACCGTGTCTCTTAAGCAAGGAGAAACAGATGCAGAAGCAGAAAGAGAAGCAGAGAGACAGCTCTGAAAGGACATCGGTCAGTTGTAGACTAACTTCAGACGTAACACCAACAGTTCGGGACTTATAATACTAGTCTGACTGTACCACTAGAATTAATAAATAATTAACTTTATTTTAACCTAGTAACTTTCCTTATCACAAAACTTAAATAAAAATTGATTGATTGGTTGGTTGGTTGGTTCTTTGGGTTTTATCAAAATTTGTTGGTATTTAACGCCAAATCCATTTTTATACAAATAATCAGTTCTATTTTAAACAATTCAGTTTAGGATAAGTAGATAGTTTAATTATCAAAAACATTTCTATTTTAAGCTATTCAGTATAGTCAAAAAGTTCTAATTCAAATAATTGAGTTTATTATGAGGATAGTTTTGTCCACACACAGCTAAATGTCAAAATATTCAGTTTAGAGTAAGTACAGTTTCAATATCAAAAGCAGTTCTATTACAAACAACTCAGTTTTGCATAAGTACGTAGTTTAAATATCAAATTCCTTCTATTTCAAGTAATTCAATTTAGCATAATAATTCAACTGAAACAATCCAGTTAAAAAATAGTTCTATTTTAAAATACGAGGTGCATACGATAAGTTTTCACACTTTTTTCGTATGGGCATTTAAAATTGTCGTAGATTCTTGAAATTTCACTATGTTATTGCTATACATCTTATGAGATGACTGACCATTTTTATAATTTCAGGTTTAATGAACAACTAAAGCAGCAATTGGAATACACCCAGCTAAAGCCTGATTGTCACAGCTGATGAAATTCAAAATTACAATCCGACACTTTAGAAGAACGATATGCAATAAAATTCCGTTTTAAACTTGGAAAAAAATGTCACAGAAATGTATGGAAAGCTTCAGACTGCTTTTGGAGCATCTTGCATGAATCAAGCATCAGTTTCTGAGTGTCATAAGAGATTCAAGGAAGGCAGGGAGTCTGTGAGATATGATGAGAGGTGTAGGAGGAGTAAGGAAGTCAATACACCAGAGTTGATTGGCCAAAGTGTTAGGGTTACTATGTTGAGGTTTTAAGGGAGTTCAGGAAGAGATTCCGTCGGAAGAGGCCAGTACTCTTCAAATCGGCTCAGAGGGATTTCTACCAGGACAATACACCAGTCTACAACTTCATCCTTGTCACAGACTATTTGACCAAGATGGGCATCAAGACAGTTCCTCAGTCTCCCTATAATCAAGATCTTGCTCCCTGTGACTTTTGGTTATTCCCTAAGCTCAGAGACTGTCGTTATGAGACAAATGAGGAGATGAAAGAGGCTGTGACGAAGGTCATTGACACGCTCACACAAGAGGACTTCCGAGGGGCCTTGCAGAAGTTGTTGGAACAGTACAACAAGCGCATTGCACCTGGAGGAGATTACTTCGAGGGGACTAGAGTTTCATATGTGTACTATGAATAAAAGTGCCCATACGAAAAAAGTATGGAAACTTATCGTATGCACATCCTAGTTCTATTTCAAAATAGTTCTATCTTAAACAATGCAGTTTAGCATAAATACGCAGTTTAAATGCAAAAACAGTTAACTCATGAACCCACAGTTAAGTTCTATTCAACCCATAGAGAGGACCCTATCTGCTGCCACCACTCTGGGCCAGAGTGGACCTGGGAGCGATGGCAATGGTGTATTCTGCATTACCCAAAGCTTCAGCACTATTGGAATCCCACCACCAGATTGTTCAGTATGATAAGGTTGGCGGGGTCTTGCCGCTCTTCAAAGAAGCAGTCGGTGTATTCTACAGCCACAGCCGACTAGGCAAGTTATAAATTGGTTTACGAAAATGAAAATTATTCATAATTCAATCCAACACACACACACACACACACACACACACACACACACACACACACATATATATATATATATATATATATATATATATATAATGTATATTTTATATATAACGCAATGTAGAACATACATGAAATTCCAGCTAAAAGATTAAAAATAATATATATATATATATATATATATATATATATATATATATGAATGCACTTGCTAGTGTGAGTGCACCATACTCTTACATGTGTGTGTGTGTGTGTTACGGACAGGTTCTATGCTGAATAATTTTGCATATCTGGCGGGAACTGGTTCTTTCAGCTTGACTTAGCTATACGTTGTAATAATAATGCATATGGGCGGATCTAAATGAGTACATTTATATATATATATATATATATATATATATAAAAGAAAAACCTTTAAAAAATACTCATATTTTTGTCATATTTATTTCAGCAGACCTGATATTTTCAAAAATATTAGACCTGCATCCTCAGACCAAAAAATAATGAGAAATTTTTAATGAAGAGTTGAAAAAATACAAAATTCAGGTCACCATATCTCCCTAAACCAAATTTCATTTGCTTTTACATTTTTTATTTTTTATTAATTTATTTATTTATTTTTGGTAAAGACCAGAGCATTTGTTTTTCGTGTCTGGTTGACAAATGACATTCAATTCCTGTATGAAGATGTATCAATTTTTGACTTCTCTTTCCTTTCCACTTATTTTTTATGTAATGGCAAACAAACTTTTAAACCCTAATGAAGGATACAAGAAAAGATATAGAATAAAGAAATAAATTGATCTAGGGAGAGAAAAATAAACTACGATAAACAACTTATATATCTTGGATTGGCGTTTCACTCAACCGGGTTTCGATCCCAGCTTCGGGAATCTAGCCCGTCTAGCCACACTGATGAGTTCTGATAGAACGAAACAGATCCGTCTGTGGATGACAACACATATATATATATAGCAGGTGCATGCCATTATATGCGACACTACTAATGGAAACACACTAACAATTAAAGGCTCACAAACTTAAGAGCATATACGCAAAAACAAGAACCCTTTTCCAACACCAACTGAATAAAAAAAAAATGACAATATTAATCAGTCTCTGCTGAAAATCTTTAACTCTGTCTGACGAACAGGTACTATTTACCAACCCCTCCGCTCGGGCAGGATAAACACAAGGTCAATTTTTAAGCGGAGTTTAACAGGTTTGAATTCAGAGTTTTCCTTCTCCTAGACTAGTTGCCTCAACAAGGCTGAAGAACCTAGTCCGTCCTACTATTTACCCATAGCTGGAGGGAGAATAAGGGGGTTCATACCTTTCCCAAGGGTATTTGCCCGAAAGTGAACATAATAGCGCGACTGGAGTACGAACTCGCGTACTACGATTCCGCAGTTCATCGCTTTAACCATTATACCACGAGGACACCCTATGTCTGACGAACAGGTGAAGCATGAAACCCTGGGTCATTGACACTACCATGTAATATATATATATATATATATATATATATATATATATATATATATATATATATATATATATATATATATATATATATATATATATATATATATATATATATATATATATATATATATATATATATATATATATATATAATATATATATATATATATATATATATATATATATATATATATATATATATATATATATATATATATATATATATATATATATATATATATATATTAAATGGTAGGAAATATTCTTATATATATATATATATATATATATATATATATATCAGCGTGACTTGACGTTATTTTGTAATAATAAAACACTGTTGTACGTGCGTGTATCTGAATTTACCCACACTTACAAATGGGTGTGTGTGGGTAAATTCATATATACACACGTATATATATATATATATATATATATATATATATATATATGTGTGTGTGTGTGTGTGTGTGTGTGTGTGTGTGAAAAACGGCTTATTATTTCTACTGAAGATGAGTTAGATTATAAATGTTCAAAGTTCTTAGATATGAATCTGATAGAATAGGGAAAACGGAAGTCCTAATTTCATCTCTCAGCCCCTGAAAAGTTGTGGGGCAGTGGGTAAGACAAAGTGTTTGAAAGGGTGTTGATAAAACTGGTGGTTTAGTGTCGGTGTTGGGGGACAATAAAGCTTCCCGGCGTGCCAATAATGATTCTAATCAGGTCTCATGTTCATCTCATATTTTACAAGCACTGTTTAACGAGCACCAAGCCAAAAGATTTTCTTTATTTGTTGAATAATTGTCTCATATCCTGGTCTTTCTATATCAATCAGTGTGATTCGCTTGGTGCTTTTTCTTTCTACAGGGTTTGTCAAAATTTTTTAGTTCCTTAGAAAATTTCAGTGTTTTAAAAACATTTATATCATTTCGTAAGAAGATAACTTGAAAAATTCTGGTTTAGATGATCTCAAATTTTCTCATGTATAGAAATTAAATATTTAAAGTTTAAACACATTTTATTTTTCAGTGAATGGTTTGGTATAGTTTGGTTTCTTTGTGAAATGTCATATCAGTCTTCATGGGTTATTTAATGCCAAAGCCAGGATAGATTGATCATACTTTATTAATACAATGGCCCGTGAAACATTTATATTGCAACGAAGTATGAAGTGTTTATCTGTTTAAAATGAAGGTGAATTTTATTAATACAATAGTCCGTGGAATATTATAATTGCAATTATGAAGTGTTTATGTGTTACGAATGAAGGTCAATTTTATTTATACAATGGCCAGTAAAATATTAATATTGCAACAAAGTATGAAGTGTTTATCTGTTTAAAATGAAGATGAATTTTATTAATACAATAGTCCGTGGAATATTATTATTGCAACTAAGTATGAAGTGTTTATCTGTTTAGAATGAAGATGAATTTTATTAATACAATGGCACGCAAAACATTAATATTGCAACTATGTACGAAGTGTTTACCTGTTTAAATCTTAACTTGTTTGTGGAGATAAATTTTTAAATACTGTAGATAATTGGGGAACTTAATTTTTAGAATGACTTTGTAATAAACAAATTGGGTTGAACGTGCCTCAAAAGCAACCAACCAACCAACGAGAACGAGAGAGAGAGAGAGAGAGAGAGAGAGAGAGAGAGAGAGAGAGAGAGAGAGTGTGTGTGTGTGTGTGTGTGTGTGTGTTTATTTTATTAGTCTCACTTTCCCGGCCGGATGCCTTGATAGCCAACCTTATGGATTTGTTCAGATGGAACAGACTCAACCGTGCGTGTCCCTAACATTCATTTTATGAAAAACAAAAACGATTGACTCGCCGGATGTGAGTTATTTTTAAATATAAGAAGCGTACTCACAGGCACACACCACATACTCACATAAGCACACAAACACACACATATATACACGCATATACATGCACACGAACATACACACATACACACTTACACGCGTACGCACTCATACATATAAACATAGACATGCTCGTACACACATACACAAATACGCTCACGTACACACATACACACACATACGTACATCCTCATGCACATACACACACTTACATACAAAGACATATATACATACATTCACATATATAAACAAATACCCACGTAAACATACAAGCATATACACACATACATTTACACTCTAACATACATTTATATATATACACATACATACATACATACATGCACACACACACAAACCCACATATTCATTTTAAACAGATAAACACTTCATACTTAGTTGCAATAATAATATTCCACGGACTATTGTATTAATAAAATTCATCTTCATTTTAAACAGATAAACACTTCATAATTTGTTGCAATAATAATATTCCACGGACTATTGTATTAATAAAATTCATCTTCATTCTAAACAGATAAACACTTCATAATTTGTTGCAATAATAATATTCCACGGACTATTGTATTAATAAAATTCATCTTCATTTTAAACAGATAAACACTTCATAATTTGTTGCAATAATAATATTCCACGGACTATTGTATTAATAAAATTCATCTTCATTCTAAACAGATAAACACTTCATAATTTGTTGCAATAATAATATTCCACGGACTATTGTATTAATAAAATTCATCTTCATTTTAAACAGATAAACACTTCATAATTTGTTGCAATAATAATATTCCACGGACTATTGTATTAATAAAATTCATCTTCATTTTAAACAGATAAACACTTCATACTTAGTTGCAATAATAATATTCCACGAACTATTGTATTAATAAAATTCATCTTCATTTTAAACAGATAAACACTTCATACTTAGTTGCAATAATAATATTCCACGGACTATTGTATTAATAAAATTCATCTTTATTTTAAACAGATAAACACTTCATACTTAGTTGCAATAATAATATTCCACGGACTATTGTATTAATAAAATTCATCTTCATTTTAAACAGATAAACACTTCATAATTTGTTGCAATAATAATATTCCACGGACTATTGTATTAATAAAATTCATCTTCATTTTAAACAGATAAACACTTCATACTCAGCTGCAATATGAATATTTTACTGACCATTGTATAAATAAAATTCACTTTCATTCGTAACACATAAACACTTCATAATTGCAATTATAATATGCACACATACACTTACAAGCAAATACACACACATTCATTCACATAAAGACATGCATATATGTATACGCATATACACGTGCATAGGTCTGTATCCATACACACATAGATAAAAACATACACATACGCACACAACTACATACTCACATATACACATCCATACAAATACACAGACATACACATATAGACATACGCACATAGACATGCATGTACGCATACATACACATACATATACAGTCATATACACGCATACGAGTATCATTAAATAAATTTCCATACTTTTTTCGTATGGGCACTTTTATTGATAGTACACACGTGAAACTCTAGTCCTCTTCAAAGTAATCTCCTCCAGCTGCAATGCACTTGTTGTACCGTTCAAACAACTTCTGGAAGGTCCCATGGAAGTCCTCTTGTGTGAGCGTGTCAATGACCTTTGTCACAGCCTCTTTCATCGACTGAATTATCTCATAACGACAGCCTCTGAGATTAGGGAATAGCTAAAAGTCACAGGGAGCAAGGTCTGGACTATTGGGAGACTGAGGAACTGTCTTGATGCCCATCTTGGTCAAATAGTCTGTGACAAGGATGGAGTTGTAGACTGGTGCATTGTCCTGGTGGAAATGCCACTGACCCGATTTGAAGAGTGCTGGCCTCTTCCGACGGAATCGCTTCCTGAACTCCCTTAAAACCTCAACATAGTAACCCGAACCCTAAACTTTTGGCCAATCAGCTCTGGCGTATTGACTTCCTTACTCCTCTCACACCTCTCATCACTCCTCACAGACTCCCTGCCTTCTTTGAATCTCTTATGCCACCCAAAAAATGATGCTCGATTCATGCAAGATGCTCCAAAAGCAGTTTGTAACATTCCATACGTTTCTGTGGCGTTTATTCCAAGTTTAAAACAGAATTTTATTGAATATAGTTCTTTTAAAGTGTCAGATTGCATTTTTGAAATTTACCTGCTGTGACAATCAAGCTTTAGTCGGGTGTATTCCAATTGCTGCTGTAGCTGTTCTATTGAAGCTGAAATCATAAAAATTGGTCAGTCATCTCATAAGATGTATAGCAATAACATACTGAATTTTAAATGCCTTTACAAAAAAGTCTGGAAACTTATTGAAAACACCACGTACACTTGCATTCTAACACAGACAAAACTACATACACACATGCACATACAGACACACATATATAAACAGATACAAAAACACATGCACACATATAACCACATACACATACACACATATGCATACACATACTCATACACACACGTGCACACACATACTGACGGAAAGTAAATTGCAACTCCCTAAACATATCCTTCACTTCTATTAATTGAGCACCTCCATGTGATGAAATTTTTAGTGACTTGGGTTAGCAAGTGATTGCAAGTGAGTTCAACTCTCGCAGCAACCCCCATGCCTTTGGCCATGTGCCAAACTAATCATGGCTTAATAAATTATTAATCCAGATAAATTATACAGGTAATATACCTAAGGAGACGTTCGTGTCACAGGAATTCGACTCGACTACCCGGGTTGAAACAGTTATCGTCGGAGAAAGTGACCATGTCGACCAGAGTTCAATTCCCCGACGGAGCTGTTTCTTATAAAACTAACACTTTTTGGTTAGACGTGAATCCAAAAACTCTCCCTCTAGTTATGAGTAAATAAGGCAAATTAATTTGTTTAACAGTAACAGTCGTAGAAGAAAGAAAACTGCGAATTCAAACTAATTGCTGACCTGGAGAGGGAGAGGCTCAGCCATGAGTACCATCCTCCATTTAACAGGGTATGGTTTCATTTCTTTAACATAGCAGGATTATACACAGAGAGACAGAAATACCTCCCGCATTTTGAACTGCACAAGTAAACTTCGGCAAATGGTTATGGTCGCTCCTTCAAGATAATGCCTTACAATTTTGAGGCGGGGGTGATCTGAACTGTGGTATGGAAGTAAGCGAGTTCGAACTCCAGTCACGCTAGAACGTTCCCTCTTGGAGTAATACCCTCGAGAAAGGCATGAACCTCCTTCTCCACCAAGCTGTGTTGATTAGTATCTGTGGTTCTTCGGCAAAGATGGCTTTGGCATTAAATAATCCACGACGGTTGGTATTCCATCAAACAAAAAAAAAAAAAACAGTTTGTTTTCAGTTACAATCATAGCTTAGACCAGTGTACACCGTGTTTTTGCTGTTGAAACATTTTTTAAGACTGGTGAATCTGGAATTGAGAGAGCTTTTCCTGCTCATTTCAGATGATGCTATTCTGGATAGAAAAGTTCGCTTGTACAAATCAATACATGCACGTGTTACAAAATAAGGAGTGTTCTGTAAAATCGTATGCATGTCATGTGTCATCTTCCGGGGGGATATACAGTAAATTAATTTGAAGCTAGAGAGTAGTTGATACATTGCTAACTGTGAGCCCTTCTGATCATTCCTTGAGCATTGCCAAGAACAAGAATGAGATGTAGGTGTTGAATAAGAACATTAATAAGATGTTCTTCTGTCTGACATTCAAAAAGATTTTTTATAAGAAAAATTGTTCGTAAAATATGTCTATGGTGTACTGGGTCCCAAGCAAAATATGGAATAGTTTTTAAAAGTTTTTTTTTCATTCTAATTAGTCCAATTTTTTAAGAAAAAAACTCGATTAATCTAAAGTTTCATGATTAGCTCAGTCATTTAGGCACATTTCAGAAAAATGCGACCCAATATGAGTGAGCAAGAAAAGAAATGACCAAGAATCTATGATTTGCTTAACGAAACCAAGCCAAAAAACATTCTGAAATAATAGTAGTTTTTATGGCCTCCATCAAGCCCAGACCTTAACTCCTTGATTATGCTATATGGGGCATTTTAGAAAACAAAATAAATACAAGTTTTCATTCAAATATTGGTTGGCTTAAGACTGCAAATGAGGAGAAGCTGAATAAAATGTCTGAATTTTTTTTTTTAATTCATAAAAATCATTTCGATGTGTACACAATGAATGCATATAATAAATTGATGATGCCTAGACCTCTAGATTATTGACTCGATGCTTAGAATGATTCTAGACTCGATCAGTGTCAATTTAAAAAAAATATGAAGTCAGTTTTAATCTATTTTGAAAAGGAGTTTCGGCTGAAACACAAAATTGTACGAGTGTCATACTTTCCTTCTTCATCAGACATAGTTATATAGAATCTTTTTCTTTTTTTTCTTTTTTTGTATCCCAAACCGAATTTTCCCTTCCAAAGGTTATATTTGAGGATTTGGAGAACTGCGAAAGAACATATAACAACACATTTTAATAAAAGAGAAGTTCCAAAGGTGATTTAATTAATGTAAAACTCATTGTAATACATGTGTTAAATACCAAAGGGATTAAATTTGAATAATGTTATTGCTTCATTTATTGAGACTGGGGTGCGATCCCAGATCGAGCCATACTAAAGACTCAAAAAATAGTACTTGATACTTCCTAACTTAACTCTCAGTATTATAAAGTACGTATCAAGGCTAATTTGAGCAATACAGAGAAAGCAGTATTTGTATATCATGCATATAATAATCATATTCTGATATTTCTTTGGTTTTATATATATATATATATATCAAATCAAGCATGAAGATCTTGATACTTTTAAAAATCATCATTGTTTTATATACATATAAATTCTCTCCGAAAACACAACAATATTAGCACATCAAAATAACAAGCAGAAACTACAGTTTCTCGAAGCACTACATATTAGAAACATACAACCCAAACTTAACAGAATTCATTTTCAAACCAGTAATAATGTAATCATTAGCTACTGACACTATGCATAGAAACAAATTTAAAAGTAAACGCTACACACTGAAACGGTATAGACGCTCTTCTTCTTACACAGTTGTAATGTAAATACAAAAGTTACATCTTTTTTGTTATAGATCCTCTCCTGATAATGGCTCAAAGTCGGACAGAAAATACTTGGGAAATAAATAATTATGGAAGATACATCAACCAATTCCCGCCGAATACCATAAAATCAATACGGCAATATGAAATGATCAACAAAAAATATGTAGACAAAAAATGTCTATTATGTTCAACGAAATATAAATATATTTCTATTTGATATCCTTAATAATCCTGGGTAAAAGACTAAACAGTTCTATTTCACCCATAGTTGGGGCCCTAACAGATACTACCGCTCCGGGTCAGAGTATAATGGCAATGGGTTATATAATTAAGGTAATGATTAATTATAATATTTTTTATTGATTATATTTTAATATTTAGTTTGGTAAGGCTTTGAACTACTCGGTGTCTCTGGTTCAAACGTCTTAGTTAGACGGGGCGCTCGCTTGCCCGCGTGGAAAGGATATAAGAGTGTCATCATTTGTCATAATAAACTCCCTGACAAGAAATGGGGCTAGACGGTCGCTGGAGTGAACTGAGTGGGTTGATGACGTTGAGAATTTTAAGATTTTGAAAAGACGGAGCTGAAGCTCGACCGTGGAAGCAAGTGGTTGGGTTTTTCGGATCATATCAGTTCAGATCAGTTTGTGTCTTGAACGGCAAAGATGAGTTGAGATCTTAGACACCACAGGATGCGATGAGTGGGGGGGGGGGTCAGCATAGTATAGTTAACATAGGCTTTTATGAATTCTGCTCTCACCTCGTGTTGCCCAGGGCTGATGTTAGAAAGAAATAAACCCTTTCGTAACCGAAATGACAATGTCCACCGGTATTATTATTGTGATCATGAATATACGACAAATAAAGAAGTAGTTCCTATCCTCTAGAAAATCAGAATTGGAGTCTCACTAACAGATGTATTATAGTGTAATGTCTGAGACAACCCTCTTTAAAGAGGGGGTCTTGCCCCACTTTGCAGAGAATAGAAAAAGCGTATTTTAAGCTCCAAAACACCAAAGTGAAAGTACGTTCACCGGATGGAGACACAGAATACTTCGGCATTGTAGCAGGAGTACTACAAGTGGACAATCTAGTTCCATAGCTCTTCATCATCTGTCTAGACTACGTGCTTAGAACATCGATTGATAAAATCAAAGAAAACAGTTTCGAGCTGACAAAGAAAAGAAGCAGAAGGTACCCCACAAAAAGGAATATATGTGCTATAATTAAACAGGCGACATTTCCACACTAGACGGGACCTCTCTGAAACTGGTAGACAATTTCATCTACCTAGGAAGCAGCGTCTCATCAACCGAAAAAGACATCGACACACGGCTAACGAAGGCATAGACAGCTATCAATAGGCTCTCGATCATATGGAAATCAGACCTGACCGATAAAATGTCTTCCAGGCAGCGGTCGTAACGATACTGCTATATGGTTGCACCACTTGACGTTAACTAAACGGCTGGAGAAGAAGCTAAACGGCAATTACACAAAAATGCTGCGAGCAATATTGAACAAGTCCTGGCAGCAACACCTCACAAGGCACCAACTATACGGCCACCTACCTCCCATCACGAAAGATATCCAAGTTAGACGAACCACACATGCAGGTTCACTGCTGGAGAAGCAGGGACGAACGCATAAGTGATGTACTCCTATGGAACCCCACGTATGGCCGAGCAAAAGAAGGACGACCAGCTCGAACATACATACAGTAGCTATGTGAGGATACGGGATGTAGCCCTGAAGACCTGCCGGAGGCTATGAACGATAGGGAGAAGTGGCGAGAAAGGGTCAAGGATATTCGTGCTAGCGGCACGATATGATGATGATTTTGATCTGCTAGCCAAACAAATCAGATGTCTTTATTTGAACAAAATCACAATATTAACATAAAGGGGATTATTCGGATCTTGAAGTTCCAAAAATTGAAAAAGGTGAGAGGAAAGATGCGGCCTTCATCTTAAGGGGTCAAAGTTCACCACATTCATTGAGCCATTCACACAGTACGATAATTTACCCATGCTTCGCCATACACGCCGGATTCACCAAAATACCACAATCTCTCAGTGAAAACCGACTTAACACCTGGCCTCATCAGCTGGGGCTGCAGTGTACACTGGCCACATCTTTGCAGAGGAGTAAGACCCCCCCCCCAACGAGTGTCCTGGATATGATATAAAACAAAATAATAATGAAGATCCAGTAATGCTGGAGCTTTAGGGAATGCGGAGTACCTCTTCATTTTCATTGCTCCCATGTTCATTCTGGCTGATGATGAGGCTGAACTAAAGCGAAAGTATAGAGAATGCAGAATATCCTTTTATTGGCATCACTCCCATGTCCATTCTTGACTGGAGTGGTAGCACCTGACAGGGTCCTATGGGTAAAATAGAACTGTTTGACATCATTGGCATAGTGGGTAGAGTGTTCACCAATGGTCCGGGGGACCAATGTTCAATCCCATGTCGCGTCATACCAAAGACTTTAAAAATGGTACTTGATACCTCCTTGCTTAACACTCAACAACATAAGGTACGTATCAAGGGTAAAGTGGACCAATCCAGGGAAAGGAGTAGCACCCTACCCTACACTTCGGTGTCGTAGCTATTGTAAAGGGAGCCTTCTGGTCGCCCTCGACTACGGTCGCCAACTTTACTATGCTAAACTGAATTCTTGGAAATAGAACTGTGTGTTCATTTGACTGTGCGTAAACAAATGACAGATGTTTAATTTAGTTTGTTCATGATACATAGTAATACATGGAACCATTTAATTGTGAGCAAACAGATGAGTAATGTTGAATAGAATTATTAGTGTTGAATAGCAATCATTGTACCCTCTTCACTGTGTGCAAGCAAATAATTAATAGTTAATAGAAATGCTTGAATTAAATTAAAAAAGAGAAACCATTTGACTGTGTGAAGAAAATGAGCTAAGGCTCGCTTAAAGATGTCTACAAAATATTTTTAGAAATCATATATTTAATATATATATTGAAGAGATTTGTCATAAAATAACCAACAATGGTTGATATACCGTAAAACCCAAACAAGCCAAACATACCAAAAGCCTTCGAATGAAATAGTTTACGTATTATATACTGCAAAGGGATACCAATTTAAACAAGGGGATGAGAGAAAAAAAAGGCAAGTTGGAAACCAAGGAACAAAAACAATTTGGTTAAACCATCTTTGGTTGGAAGGCCCACTGTTTTCCGGTAGTAACTTACAAAGCTCTTTGCTTCGATGTGGCACAAGGCCGAATGAATGAGGCGCCCAATGAGACTCGAACTCACTCGTGTAGGTTTGCTAGTCTAGCTTGCTAACCGTTACACCCTCAGAAGTGCTTCCAGTAGTAACTTATTGTAATTTGCAAAGCTCTTTGCTTCGATGTGGCACAAGGCTGAATGAATGGGGCGCCCAATGAGACTCGAACTCACTCGTGTAGGTTTGCTAGTCTAGCTTGCTAACCGTTACACCACCAGAGGTGCCCTCCGGTACTAACTTATTGTAATTTACAAAGCGCTTTGCTTCGATGTGGCACAAGGCCGAATGAATGAGGCGCCCAATGAGACTCGAACTCACTCGTGTAGGTCTGCTAGTCTAGCTTGCTAACCGTTACACCATCAGAAGTGCCCTCCGGTAGTAACTTATTGTAATTTGCAAAGCTCTTTGCTTCGATGTGGCACAAGGCTGAATGAATGGGGCGCCCAATGAGACTCGAACTCACTCGTGTAGGTTTGCTAGTCTAGCTTGCTAACCGTTACACCACCAGAGGTGCCCTCCGGTACTAACTTATTAGATGACTCTGTCGTTAATCGCTGTTTATATTTATCCTGTGTGTATTCGTTATGACAATATTTGCATATCACGTGTGTGCAAAAGTACATAACGAAGCCGGTGGTGTCACTTCGTCAAAATGTCCCCGAACAATATTCTTCCAGCCACGTCAAAAATTGAACGTTAAAGCAGGTCTGGAGTTCGAACTCGCCTACATCGTGGCCGCAGTCCAGCACTTTAACCACTATGCCACGAGGATTCATAAAACTAATGCCCGTGGTTATCGTCGTAGGAAATGAACACGGTGACACGAGTTCATATCCTGGACGAGACTGATTACATTTCACATAGCACTAATACCCTTGGGAAAGGTATGAATCCAATTATTCTCCCTCCAGCTATGGGTAAATAGTAGGGCAGACTAGGTTCTTCAGCCTTGGTGAGGCAACTAGTCTAGGAGAAGGAAAACTCTGAATTCAAACCTGTTAGATTTCGTTTAAAAGTTAACCCTGTGTCATATCCTGCCCAAGCGGAGGGGTTAGTAAATATGAATAATAAAAATGATCAACTGTGCAGAGTTATTGCTTTTAGTTTCTATTCTTAATACAAATAATTTACACACATGCATATGATACCAAGTATTCTTATCTAACACAAATAATTTTCAAACAGATTGATGGAAGATACTATTACAGGCATAACCACCAAAGGATAGAGTGGACCTGGGAGTAAAGGCAATAAAGAGGTACTCTACTAAGCAAAATATGGAATAATTTTAAAACTTTTTTAGCTTGATTAGTCCAATTTAAAAAAAACGCGATAAATCTAAATTTTCATGATTAGCTCAATTATTCAACCGCTTTTTCATTAAAATTCAGCCCAATATGAGTAAGCAAGAAAAAAAAACGACAAAGAAACTATGATATCATATTTACCAACCCCTCCGCCCGGGGAGGATATGACACAAGGTCAAATTTTTAAGCGGAGTTTAACAGGTTTGAATTCAGAGTTTTTTTTCTCCTAGACTAGTTGTCTCACCAAGACTGAAGAACCTAGTCTGCCCTACTATTTACCCATAGCTGGAGGGAGAATAATTGGATTCATACCTTTCCCAAGGGTATTAGTGCTATGTGAAATGTAATGAGTCCAGGATTTGAACTCGTGTTGCCATGACCATTTCCTACGACGATAGCCATTACACCACGGGCACCTCCAAAGAATCTATGATATGCTTAACGCCAAAACGAAGACAAAAAAAATCCGAAATAATTCGTTTTTTATGGCCTCCATCAAGCCCGGTCCTTAACCCCCTTGGTTAAACTATATGGAGCGTTTTAGACAACAAAACAAAAGCAACTTCCCATCCAAATATTCGTTCGCTTAAGACTGCTATTGAGGACATATAGAATAAAATGCCTGAAGAATTTATTTTTCAGGGATGTTAATCGTTTCGAAGGTGTGTTGATACAATAAGAAAAAGAAAGACGGCCATATTGAGTAAATTTACTGTTTTGTGTCTATCTTCTTATTTTGTCGTTTATATTCTAAAATCAAAATAATTCTTATTTTATAATAGACTCGTTTATTATTATTCTAGAATATTCCTAAATTTTCTTTCGCAACCTGTACACTCCCCAAATCTTCATAACTCGAGCCCTAACATAAGATGCTGTTTAGTATCAGACTCAGGACTTCTCTGTTTTGGAGGTTCTTACTCTCTCCAATGTATATAGTCAGCGTAGACTAAATCCCTGCGAAAGAATGGTCTTTAATTTGCGTAAATGGAAGTGAATACAAAGTCTTGACTCCATGAAGTACATAAATTCAACATAAAATCTGTTGATGAACAACAGGAAAATCAATGATCCAACCAAACGGTTTATCAGCCCAGTCAGCTTGGACCGCAGAATACACTGACTGCATCTCGGGAGAAGAGTAAGAAACTAAATAATCTGATAGTGTAATTGTCTTTTAATTGGAATCATTTTGAGATGAGGCTTCTTAATCTGAGAATTAATTTTTTCATTTATTGCGGACTTTTTGTCCTCATCTTGGTAGTTTTTTTGTTGTTTCTTTCACTACGTTTCAGCCAAATTCAGGTAAATCACCTGAAGAAGGCCAGAGGTGAAATTTGGCCGAAACGTAGTGAAAGAAGAAACAACACAAAAAACTACCAAGATGAGGACAAAAAGTCCGCAATAAATTTTTAAAAAAAATTAATTCTAAAATCTGATAGTGAGGCTCCAGCATTGCTAGAGCTTAGGGGAAAATGGAGTACCTCTTTATTGCCAACACTCCCAGGTCCACTCAGGCCAGAAGAGGTTCTACCTAATAGGGTCCTATCTATTGATCAAATTAGTGTGATGTGAAAGGTTAGCAGGGGTTAGAGACTAATTAAGCCTCCCCTGTTATTCCTAATGAGAGATTACTAAAGACTCATTTTACACTCATGCAAATTAGGCAGATTAATGTGCCACTATCACTACATCTCCCAGAAACGTATGGTTCTTATTCCCTTATAGGTTTAGTTCTTCTTCTAGTGGTTGTTTCATTTTCAGAATTACTTTGCTCTCCTTGTCTCTCTCCCGTATTTCTCTCTCCGGAAGATCTTGATCCGTCCCGCACTGTGCTATAATCAAGGTCATCTTCTTGTATTATTTTATCTTCATCTGAGGTTTCAAACTCATTCTGGCCCACCTGATCATGCATTATTTCATTTTTTGACGTTTTATTCTGTAAAGGTTGTTCTAATAAATTATTAACGAAAGGAATCATTGAGATTTCTTCATCATTTTGCTCTTCATATTCACCCTAGGTCCTTATTTGATCTGCATGGACTAATACACTGTTCCCATTTTCTTTATTATAGCTATATTGTGGCATTTTTACATGATAAATTCTGCCCTTTTTCGATTTGATTCTTTGTTCTTTTGTACGACATTTTTTTCATTTGTGGAATACGACGTCGTAAGCGGAGCTATAATTCACCTTCCCATTAAAGCTGATAGGCTTTCTAGTCTTCCGGCCTGTGGTATTGTGCGATAGCTTAAAAGTAGCCTTGAAAGAAAAACTATTTTTTTTCTTTTTGCTGAGAACATGCTTTTTCTCCCCTTTTTACGGTCTGCACCATTCTTTTCGCTAACCCATTCGATTGAGGATGTAATCATATTTACCCAACCCCTCCGCTCGGGCAGGATATGACACAAGGTCAATTTTTAAGTGGAGTTTAACAGGTTTGAATTCAGAGTTTTCCTTCTCCTAGACTAGTTGCCTAACCAAGGCTGAAGAACCTAATCTGTCCTACTATTTACCCATAGCTGGAGGGAGAATAACGACGACGACGATGGCGATAACCATTACACCACAGGCACGATTGAGGATGTAATAGTGGTATCTTATACGGTTTACACCTTATTTTTTCCAACCATAAACTAAGATCTTTGTCACAAATTTTTGGTGAATTGTCAGGTCCCAGGGTTTTTGGTATGCCGTTTCTTGAAAATATGACCTTTAGAATCTGTTTTATCATAGAACTTATCTTGTCTGGTACACGGATTGCTTCAGGCCAGCCTGAAAAAGAGTTTACTAATATTAATAAGAGTCCTACACCAGTCATGTATGCATGATCCATATTCACACGACTCCATGGCTCCACTTCTCTGGGCCCTGAATGTAAAGTTGTCTGTGAAAAATTTCCTTATTCTTTACATTTTTTACATCTTTTTATATATTGTTCGACATCTCGTAAATATCCCGGCCACCATGCTTGTAATTTTATCCTTTTTTGTGCGGTCACTAATCCACAGTGTATATCATCATGTAAACTTTTTATCACGAATTTTCTTGGTGTTTCTGGGGGAATTATCGGATCCCTATTACAAATCACTCCATGTTCAATCGTTAACCTGTCTTATTTCTTTGAAGGGTCTTTCCGCCCAAGAGCAATTTCCCCATACGTTTTTATTATTCTTGATGTTATCCTGCATTGTACTAGATCATGTCTAGTTTCCGCAGCCATTCTATCTAAAGACAAAACATCAGTCTCCAACCAATATAAAAATGTATCTTCAAATTCTTCTCTTTTATCTTTTGACTCGTTGACGGTGAATCTACGTGTGGAATGGCATTTCTTTTGACATATTCGATATCAAAGTCAAATGGCATTAATCTTATTGGCCATCTTAGTATTCTCGATGTCATCACTTTTAGTAATTTTTTCTTGGATTGAATATAAACTCTAAAGGTCGATGATCACTTCTTAAAAGAATTTTTTTTTCCAATTAAAAATTGACGGGTTCTAGTGGTTGTCCACACAATTGCCAATGCTCCTTTGAATAATTAAATTCAGGGTTGGTTAGTCTTCTTGATAAATACATTATCGGATCTCTTTTTTGTGATAATATTCCAGTTACTGAATGTTCGCTTGTATCCGTGGTTAACGTTATGTCCTTTTTTGGATAACAAAAAGATTTCACTTCTAGTTTCTTTGCCATAATTACTTTTAATCTATTAAAAGTTTTTTTTTTGTTCCTCTGACCAGATAAATTCAACGATCTTTTTTCTTAAATTTACAAACTGTTCAGTCAGGTCCGTATATCTTGGTACATATCACCCGTAGAAATTCACCTATCCCAAAAAAAGATTCAAGTTCTTTTTTATTTGCAGGCATAGCTATTTTAGTATTTTCCAATCAAGGCTTGGTCTGGAAATATACCTTTCTTTTGAAATGGAATAACCTAAAAACGATATTTTTCTATTATTTACTCATTTTTTTCCCTTTATTGTCATTCCAGCGTTTCTTAATCTGATCAAAATGATGTCGGTTTTCTTTTTTAATTCATTTTCATTAGTAGCTCCTATGCATATATCGTCATGGTAACAAACCATATTTTTTTATATCTTCTCCTAAAACCTGTTCGATGGTCCTTTGAAATATGGCGCTACCTGTTTTTTTTATTCCAAATGGTATCTTTTTCCATTTTAGTAACCCTATTGGCATGCTTATCGTCGTTACTTCTTTGAAGTTATTGTCTATTGGTATTTGGTGGTATGCCGTTTTCAAATCTATTTTTATAAAAACGCTCCTTCCTGCCTGTGGATATAATGCAACTTCAACATTAGGTATAGGATATGAATCCATTGTCCAAGCGGTTAGAGTGTTCGCCAATGGCCCGGGAGACCTGGGTTCAATCCCAGGTCGAGTCATACCAAAGACTCAAAAAATGGTACTTGATTCCTCCTTGCTTAGCACTCAGCATCATAAGGTACGGATCAAGGGTAAAGTGGAGCAATCCAGGGAAAGGAGTGGCGCCCTCCCCTACACCTCGGTGTAGTAGCTATCGAAAAGGGAGCCTTCGAGTCACCCTCGACTATGGTCGCCAACTTCACTTACTTTTATGAATCCAAACAAACTTTGGGATTTACGCCTATTTTATTATCTCCACATATACGTATGTCTCCATCTGACTTTTTTAAAACTACTATGGGTGATGCCCACTTGCTACCCCCAGCGGGAACATGTTCAAGAAGGTCTTGCTCTATTAATTTTTGTAGTTTTGCTACTACTACTAGCAACAAATGTAGTGGTAATTTTCGTGCCTCATAATAAGAGGATATAAATTTTTTTTAATATTTTAAACTCTTTATAGTTTTTTAACTTGCCGGTTTTCCATTTTTATATCAATAATAAATTTAGTAGAATTTATGTTAAGCACATCATTTCAAAGATGTCCGTGGTTTTTTTTACAAATTGTGACAATTACTTCAAATTTATCTTTTTACAAATTGTGTATTACTTCAAATTTATCTTCCAACGCCAAGGAACCTTCGACGTACCCTAAAGTTTTTATGACTGGCGGAGTAGTAAACTGCTCTTTTGAAAGTTGGCTGTCCAGTGCCTTCCCAAAAATATTTTGGTACAAGCGTTACCTCTCTGCTGGTATCCATTTTCATATCCAAATAGAAGTTGTTGATTTTAAACTTTAGTATAATGTATTTTTTTTTCTGTTCAATTTTTTCTACATTCTTTTTTTTATTTTTTTACTGAAAAGATTTCCATATTGGTTTTGTTTTCTTCAACTCTTACAAGGTTTTTTTATTTTTTTTAATTTGCATACTGCTTGAAAATGGTTCTTTTTTAAGCAATTTGTACAAGTCTTCCCAAATGCAGGGCATTTTCCCTTTTTATTTCATGTTCACAATACGAACATTTTAAAAATCTTTTTTAACATATAAGTATCGGCAAATATTTGTTCATTGTGTTGACTTTTATTATGATTTCATTTCTGTATTAATTCTTGTTGCTTGTAAAAAGTCAATGCAGGCATTTAAACACTTATTTCCTATTTGTAGTTGTTCCATTATTATATATCATTGTGTTGCATTGTCATCATCCTGCCACGCTGCCAGCACGGATCTCTCACTACCCGTTTCTATCGTTTATCGCTCCCGGCAGGTCTTCCAGGCTATATCTTGTATCGGCACAGAGCGGTTATATATAGGTTCTAGTTAGCTGTCCGGCCTTTGCTCGTCCATGTGAAGGGGTTCACTGGAGTATACCGTTGATGAGTTCGTCCTTACTTCTCCAGTTGTGTCCTGCATGTCTGGTTCGTCTAACATTTTCGTGATGGATGGTACGTGGCCGTACAGCGGCTGTTTTGTGGGGTGTTGCCTCCAGGACTTGTTTGATATGGCTCACAGCATTTTTGTGTAATTGCTGTCTTGCTTTTTCTCCATATGTTTAGTTACAATCCATGTAGTTCCTCCATATAGCAGTATCGACACGACCGCTGCTTGGAAAAAACTGCGTTTTATTCTATTGGTCAGGTTTGACTTGCATATGACCGATTGCCTATTGACAGCTGTCCATGCCTTTGCTAGTCAAATGTTGATGTCATTCTCGGTTGATGAGACGCTGCTTCCTATGTAGGTTGAATTTGTCCACTTGTTTCAAAGGCCCACCCTTTATTGTGAAGATGTCGCATCTTTAATTAAAGCACATGTATTTCGTCTTGTCTGCGTTGAGATGAAGGCCTATGCCACCAGCTGCTGGTTCCAGACGATGTAGCAGGGTTTCGGCTTGGGTGTGTGTATTTGCCAGAAGCGTTATGTCATTGGCGTAGTCCGTGTTCGTAATAGTTTGTGCGGGGTATCTTCTTTCCTTTCGTTGTACATATCTTCACTTAAACTTAATTAAGTTCTCTTCAATCGACTGTTCTTCTTGTCCAAGTTTTTCAAACTCGCAATATCTATTCGTATTTCGTAGAGGGTATATATATTTTAAAATTGGTTCGTCAATTTCTTCTTTCATCGACATGAACTTCGTTCTTTCTGCCACGACCAACATTTTCTTGGGTCTCATATTTCTTCTTATGATCTGACCTTTTTATCAAAAGTCAGGTCTTCCAGGTTTGTGGGATACGCCATGGTGGAAACTATGATTATCGCCTCGCATCCAGCTGTAACCAAAAAGAAATCAGTAATTTCATTTTCTCCTCTTTTCCTTGTCTTTTAGTTTTTTAGTTCTTGCACTGGCAGCAAAACGTCGTAGCCACGTATCGACAAAATTGGAATCCATGAGAGACAATTGGTATCCAATCGGCGACGCCATTGTTGTGATGTAAAAGGTTAGCACTGATTAGTGGATAATCCAGCTTCCTCGGTTATTCTTAGTGAGAGATTTATATAAGCTCTCTCTTAGACTTAAGCAAATTAGGCCGATTAATTTGCCAGTATCACTACGCAAATAGAACTTTTTTTAAACATTAGACCTAATAAGGTCGGAACAGCTGTTCAGTGTTCCCGTATGTCATGCGTAGGTGTTCAGCGGGTTTTTTGATCGTGGTAATTCAATTCACAATATTAATTCCTCTACTTAAAAAAATAAAAATATGTACATTTAAACTGAATTGTTTGAAATAGAAGCTAGACGGCAATTACACAAGACTGCTCCGAGCAATATTGAACAAGTCCTGGCGGCAACACCCCACAAGACACCAACTATACGGCCACCTGCCTCCTATCACGAAAAACATCCAAGTTAGACGAACCACACATGCAGGACACTACTGGAGAAGCAGGGACGGGGCTCATAAGTGATGAACTCTTATGGACCCCCACATATGGCCGGGCAAAAGCAGGACGACCAGCACGAACATACATTTAGCAGCTATGTGAGGATACGGAATGTAGCCCTGAAGACCTGCCAGAGGCGATGAACTATAGGGAAAAGTGGCGAGAGAGGGTCAGGGATATCCGTGCTAATGGCACGACATCATGATGATGGTGATGATGATATGTATAAAAATAAATTCGGCATTAAATAACCTACAATAGTTGATGTGCAATAAAACTAGACTGTTTATTGTCACTCAAGTAACACAATCGATTCTCTCTTTTAAAGCTTGAATTGTTGTTTTTTTTGGGGGGGGCGGGGGGGTCTATTGTTAGTGGCCGTAAAATTAGGAGAAAATTCCTCATGCAAAAGGTTTTTATTCTCTCAATAATTTCTGAACAATCAAAAATAGATTTCTGGAGATGTTTTCTTTTTTTTTCTTCTTCTTTTTTTTCTTTTCCTTTTTCTTTTACTCTGTGCTCCAACCAAGCTAAGCTTTGTAAAAAGGTATTTTGATTTACCTCCCCTTGATATACAAACCAAACTCGTGTACTAACAAGAAACAGTACAGTTGCCAATAAAAAAAACAAAAACAAAGAAAGTCTTCAATGAGAGCAACAAATAAAAGAGGAGACGCTTCAATAATGATCTTATGGCATAAACACAAGCAGTAAAAGACGTTTACTTTGAGAATTTTTTTCTCTATTTTCAAGATATTCAAAGGGGAAAACGACAATGAAGACTTTCCCTTCGTATTCTGCGACCGTAAAAAGGTCATTATCCACCGCTCAAAAAAAATCTTCTGACAGGAAGGAGATCGTAAAAGACTACGAATTAGTCTTCATAATCGCGACGATTTGCTCTCCACCCCCACTCTTTCTCTCTCTATATATTTGTGCTTGTGTGTGTGTGTGTGTGTGTGTGTGTGCGTGCGTGCGTAAAAGTGCAATATGTCTGTATGGTGCATAAAATAAAGCTTCACCAGCTTACTGCAATGTTCTTGTAAATGGCGTTTTCACTATGATTTTATCCATAAATTGGGTTTTGTTTTTGCTATAACAATCCTACTCTTTCTATCTCTCTTGTTCCCCTGTCGATCTAAGTCAGTCCATTCATCTCTCTCCCAGTCCCCTTCCTGACTATCTCTCTCTCTCTCTCTCACTCTGACTCTCATTCTATATATATGTGTCTATAGTGTATATATATATATATATATATATATATATATGTATTAGCTTTTATCTATCAGTTTGAATATGTATATATAATCAAAAATATTCTTTCTTTCATGAACATCTGAAACACCAAACAGCCCTATCTAAGCATTTTTGGAGTTTGAAAAATAAAGATTTAACCCCTGAGATTCAATGGTCCATATTAAAAAGGTCAAATACTCCAAAATGTTTTGATAGTAGATGTATCTATGCCCTGAGGAAAAAATACAAATAATGATATACCCAGACCCTGAAAAATTGTTAAATAAGTGGAAGTGGGCTAAATGAGGAAAAAAATCTTCATCCTTCTTCTATCCCCACCCACCTTTCTTTCCTGTGTCTATTCTAAATCATTTTATCCATAAGATGTGAAGAAGTCCTGTTAATTTTTTTTTTTGTGTTTTTGATTTATATCAAAAACATATAACTGGATTGAAATAAATTCATAATCCTAATGTGACCGGTTTTGTTTTTTCTTAAAGAATATATATATATATATATAAAAGAGTCATTCAATAGATATAGGTAATTCTCGTTTCGATATAATTAAACTGGATGAGATTATTTTGTCCAGCTATTACAAGTGATTCATTTACTTTCATAAGCTATTCCCCTGTAAGAAACATTCAAGTCACCTCGTCTTAGTATAATACTCTTAGCGAGTTTTTCACACTTGCTTTTGCTGGAGTCTGAGTGACTCCAAGATTCATCACTTTTCCATGACTTGTCTCAGTATTCTGACAATACCCAACAAAATAGCAGCTGTAGTTTGAATGGTCGCGCCTCATCCTCCAAGTTCCAACTCTTCCAATTTCCTTTTCGAGGCCTTTGGGAGCCGTTCCAATCGCGACATTTACAATTATCATTTTTATTTAGAGAAATTAATTTTCAATTCTGCAAATTAGCGCTTTTTCGCTTATTTACTACATTCGTTAATTATATGATTGATCATTTCATCTCTGTCTCTCCATAACTGACTACTTTGTTACATCTTATCTATTTTTTTTTTTGTTTTAACTTAGTTTGTCCAAATAGCGTTTTCTTGTACTTAACGTTTCCCTTTTTTAGCCATGTCAAAGTCTTTTCGTGTGAGATTTCGCTTGTTTGCCACTTGGAATGTCCATAGAATTGTTTTTCTTCCCAGTTTTGCTGTTTAGTTATTGTTTTTCAGTTGATCTTTGTGTTGTTAATGTTGTTTCTGTAATCAGTTTGTTCTTAGTTTTTTTTTTTATATAGTCTTCGAGACGTCCAATCAATGAGTAGAGTGTTCGCCAATCGTCCGGGAGACCGGGGTTCAATCCCAGGTCGAGTCATACCAGAGATTTTTTTAAAAAATGATACTTGATACTTCCTTGCTTAACACTCAGCATTATAAGGTACGTATCAAGGGTAAAGTGGAACAATCCAGGGAAAGGAGTAGCGCCCTCCCCTACACCTCGGTGTTGTAGCTATCGAAAAGAGAGCCTTCGGGGTCTCCCTCGACTACAGTCCCTAACTTTACTTTACTTTTTATACTTATTTGAGAGTTTTTTTTTTATACATCAGCGTTTGTCGATGGTCTTCCACTGTAGTCTGAATAACAGCATGTCTCCAGGACTTTTCTTAGTATTCTAGCCGATCTCAGCAATGCTGTAGTTTGGACAGTCTCTACTTGTCCTCTTGTTTCCATGACCCACAGTCCCTGTACAAATCTTTTGGTGACCGTACCGAGCATGCCAACAACAACTGGTATCACCGTCTCTTTTATTATTATTATTATTATTTGCGAGTTTTTCAGGCCAGTGTTAACTGGTGGTCTTTCACTGGATTCTAAGTGACAGCAAATCTCCTCAAGTCTACAGAACCTTTCTTAGTATTTTAGCCGATCTTAGCAATGTTGTAGTTTGGACTGTCTCTACTTGTCCTCTTGTTTCCATGACCTCCAGTCCCGGTATCAATTTTTTGGTGACTGCACCAAGCATGGCAAAAACAATTGGTATCACCGCCACTTTCAAGTTCCATAGTTTATTATTATTATTATTATTATTTGCGAGTTTTTCAGGCCAGCGTTAACTGATGGTCTTTCACTGAATTCTAAGTGACAGCAACAAGTCTCCTAGTCTCCAGGACTCTTCTCAGTGTTTTTGCCGATCTCAACAATGCTATGGTCATTATGGTTACGCTTGTTGCTTTGATTTTCAATTCCTTCCATCAAATTTTAATCTTTTGTTCAATTCCCAGTCGATGACCTTTCCTACCCAGTCGAGCCTATATTTGTAATCCTTTTGTGCCAGTTTTCTGCATTCACTTATATTGTGATTAACTGTCTCATCCCAGTCTCCGCATAACCTACACTTACTATTTTGTCTTGTATTATCAAGTGTTTCATCAAATCTAAAGACTGGAAAAGCATCACGCATATCATAATTCTACAAAAATGAATATTCCCTATTTTGCCGCCAAAAGCTAGTGGGCCTATCACCTTCCTATTCTTGTGATGTTCAGTAATCGAAGAAGACAAACCTCAAATATTTAAGACAGCGCCTAAAGTTATAAGCCACGAATTTATTGACGATTACTTGGCTTTATCTTCAAAGGAAGACTGGACCGACACGTATGTAAGAAAATAAAAAGAACACAGAACTCTTTTATGTACATTGCACACAAAGAACAAAAAAAGATGGAACATGAAAGTGACAGTGATACCATTTATAATAGGAACACTTTGGAAAGAGAACTGGAAATGGTTTAAAATTGAAGGACGAGCCGACACCACCTAAACTACAGCATAACTAAGATCGGCTAGAATACTTAGAAGAGTCCTGGAGACTTTAGGAGACTTGCTGTCACTCAGACTCCAGTGAAAGACCATCAGGTAATGTTGGTGTTAAAAACTCGCAGGGAGTAATATAACAATATTAATACTCGGTCAGACGGCCAGACCTAGTTATAGTCAACAAAAAAAGAGAACATGCCGAATTATACTCACCCAAAAATCTATTTGCTACATCATTTCTTAATTCTAAATTGAAAAATAAAAAGACAAGATCTGTTGAACTCAACCTCCCGATATTTGTTTTTATGTTTGTTTATTTTATCTATAAATCATTTCAACATAAACCTTTTTATCACAGTACCGGAGAGCCTTCTTTGCTATATGGGGTGTCCTCGTGGAGTAATGGTTAAAGAAATGGACTGCAGAATCATAGGAAGCGAGTTCGAACTCCAGTCGCACCATTACGTTCACTTTCGGGCAAATACCCCTGGGAAAGGTATGAACCCCCTTATCCTCCCAGCTATGGATTAAATAGTACCACTACTGTTCTTCTAGGAGTAATGGCTTTGGCATTAAATAACCTACAAAGATTCATATCCCATTAAACAAAGAAACCAAACCAAACCTTCTCTGCTACAATATGACCCAGTCAGCTGGGGCTGAAGAATACACTAACTGCATCTCTGCAGATGGGTAAGACACCCCCACCTAGTGTCTTATATATGACACAAAACAATCTGATGATGAGGCTTCAATAATGTTGTAGCTTTCGGGAATGTGGAGTACGCCTTCTTTGCTATCGCTCCCGGGTGTAACACCTGGGTCCAATCTAAGGGTCAAATAAAACTAAAATTTGTAATTACGCTGAACTGAATTCTTTGAAATTAACTGTTTTTACATTCAACTGGTTTCGGCTTGAGCGGGTGCATTTGCTAGAAGCGCTATATCATCGGTGTAGTCGGCGTCGGTAATTGTTTTTGCGGGGTACCTTCTTTCTTTTGTTAGCTTGAAACCGTTTTCTTTGATTTTATCGATAATTGTTCTAAGCACGTAGTCTTGACAGATGATAAAGAGGTATGGGGCTGATGTGTCTCCTGCTACAATGTCAAAGTAGTGTGTGTCTCCATTCGGAGAACGGACTTTTACTTTGGTGTTTTTATAGAGCATCATTATGGCTGCGACGGTTTCTTTTGGTAAGGGAGTAGAATTTACTCCATATTCCCTCTGTGAATGGAGTGCACCGACCACGCCGATAATATAGTGCTTCAGGCAAATGCACCTGCTCAAGCCGAAACCCTGCTATATAGTCTGGAACGAGCAGCTGCAGGTGTCAGCCTCTATGTCAATGCAAACAAAACGGAATATAATGTGCTTTAATCAAACATGCTACATTACCACACTAAACGGTAGCTCTCTGAAAGGAAAGAGTGTCTCATCAACCGATACTGGCATCAACACGCGCCTAGGAAAGGCATGGACAGCTAACGAGAGTCTATCGGTCATATGGAAGGTAGACCCGACCAAAAAAATGAAGCACAGTTTCTTCCAAGCAGTGGTCGTGTCGATACTGCTATATGAATGCACTACATGGACGCTAAAAAAATATTGAACAAGTCCAAGCGGCAGCACCCCACAATGCTGCAGCTGTTCGGCCACCTATCACCCATCACGAAAACTATCCAAATTAGACGAACCAGACATGTAGGACACTGCTGGAGAAGTAGGGACAAGCTCATTCGTGATGTACTCCTATGGAACCCTACACATAACAGAGCAAAAGCAGGGCGACCAGCTCGAACGTACTTACAGTAGCTCTGTGCCGATACGGGATGTAGCCCTGAAGACCTACCGATGGCAATGGGCAATAGGGAGAGGTGGCGAGAGAGCGTCACAGATATCTGTGCTGATAGCACGACATGATGATGATGATGATGACATTTAACTATGTGCAAACAAAAATGCACTGTTTGAAACTTCTATCAAAATGATCTGAATCGCCGTTAAATGACCTGATAAGGGTTGATACAGGTTGAGCCTGATTCAGATTACTCCCGATTTACGATTTTATTCAAAAAACATACACGTGACTAGAGAAGGGTAGCATTCGACCGGATGTTAGCCTGACGGCTGCTGCCGAGACATTTGGGCAAGAGGCTCTGCGCAGGGCTTACAAGCGAGAATGCAAGAAATTAATTCCCATTAACAAAATACCTTTTTTCAGCCAATCTTAGATCTCCCCCCCCCCCCAAAAAAAAAAAATTCCCGGAACCGACTAGATCCAAAGGGTAGCTATTTAAGCAGTGAAAATCTTCAAAGGCGTCAGACTGACCATGAAGGGTGGAAGGGAAGTATACGCTACGGCCATATAAAAATTCATCTGAACTCTGATGGATTTTTTGACACACCACCTGCTGTGAACAACTGCTGACTTAGCTACAACGCCACGCCGTCCACGACTGCTACTACCACCAAGATCATCTGATATCCTTGCCACCCTTATACCACCATACCCACAAAGTGAGTTTCTTAACTTATAACATACGTGTCCGTACATAAACTCTGGTTTCACACACACACCTCGATTTACTCTTTCACTTGATATTGTACGCTACAAATTTGTACAGTTGATTTTTCTCTTTATCGCCTTGTTTTTCTTATTGTTAATATAATTGTTTAAAAAACTTTCAACTTGTGTTTGTCTTTTTCTTGCTACAATACGCTAAATATACCAATACGCCGTTAAATTAAATAACCTACCTGCTACAATAGTAATCGACATTTTAATAATTATGCGTAATTTGCTAAACTCGCTAAAGCCTCGTAACAAAACTATTTGTCAATAAACGAAATTTTAATAGAATATACTACTTGAAAGAAATGTTACTAACATTTAATTAACTTTTTGAGATTGCTTTTTTCATATATCATTTTTTATTTTCATGAAGGCGTAGGGATATCGGGTTCTAACGTGGAGGTATGGAATTTTAATTGATCTTTCAGCAAGGTCATGGACAGCTGCACTAATTGATTTAGAAGGCTGCATGTGATCTTAAGGGGGGATTTTCCTTATCTTTGTCCTTGGCCGTATCAATTCATTTGGTTCGCGCAAAAATTCTGTAAGTTCTATTGCTTGATATGACCGATAGAGTTCACTGACATCAGGTTCTGATAAACGATCCCACGCGTCAATACTCCTACGAGTCAACCCTTAACCGCGTCTACAGTCCAAATTACGACAAATAGATCTTGGAATATGTTAACAAAAAGTAATAGATAATAATAATTTTATCTTATGCTGATACTACAATTCGCCTAATTTGTCACCCATCTAAATAATTAACAGGATCATCGTTGCTTAACTTTGGTGATCTGTAGTTCTGCATCTATTATTTTCTAAATTTCTAAGGTCCCACTCGGCTGGAGCTGTAGAATACACCGACTGCCTCTCTGCAGAGAGGTAAGGCTCACTACAACCAGTGTCCTGAGTATATGACATTAAACTATCTGATGGCGATGCTCGAACGCTTGAGATCTGGGGAATGTGGAGTACTTCATTGCTATCACTCCCAGGTCCACTCTGGTTCGGAGCAGTAGTACCTGTCCTTTCTATAGGCCAAATAGAACTGTTTGACATTTAAATCAAGTGCAAACAAATAACTAATGCTAAATTAAATTGTTAGAAATAGAACTGTGTTGATCGCTTTACTGTGTGTAATCAAATGACTGATGTTTAATTGAATTGTTAGTTATACATAACAATAATTGTAACTATTAACTTTGTTGACGTATGTTAAATTGAATTGTTAGAAGTAGAACTGCTTGATGATTTAACAGTGTGTAAACAAAGGACTGTTTAATTGACTTATTCATAACATTACCTGTGCCCGTGGTGTAATGGTTATCGTCGTAGAAAATGGGTACGGCGACACGAGTTCAAATCCTGGACGAGACTGATTGCATTTCGCATAGCACTAATACACTTGGAAAAGGTATGAATCCAATTATTCTCCCTCCAGCTATGGGTAAATTGTAGGGCAGACTAGGTGAGGTAACTGGTCAAGGAGAAGGAAAACTGAATTCAAATCTCCGCTTAAAAACTGCCTGAGCGGAGGGGTTGGGTAAATATGTATACATAACATTACTTGGAACCATTTAACTTAGTTGATTCCTGCTAAATTGAATTGTTAAAAGTAAAACTGTTTGATCATATAAATGTGTGTATCTTCATAATATGTTTACAAATAATATATTTAATATATATGCAAAAACAGGATTTGGTATTAAATAACAACCAATGGTTGATATGCCATAAAATCACACCAAACCAAAGTAAATTTCTGAAATGAAGCCTGCTAACTTTTTAAAAATCATTTTGAGTAATCGTATTGATCCATATAATTTTCAGAAATTTGTCTTTTACTTGATTGTTATATTCACAAGGCTTCAACCGATGTGTCCTTCGGCCTTCTTCCGATGTTTCATGCCGAACTCGAAACTTCGAACTGAACCCTTTATTTAATTTACGAGGTTAGATTGTTAGATTGTTATTAATCCGTTAACCATAACTGGTTAAGTACAAACTATAGTAAGTATTCCTTGTTACTTTCACCTGAAGTCAGAATTGAACCCGTAACGTCCAGATGATTTCATCGAGAAGTTCTTTAACAAAACGCCTGTATCTGTAACGCCTAAATTACGTTACTAAATTTTGACATTTGTACCCGGTCATAGTCAATAGAATATGAACAATCTACCCCTTGAATTAAATAAAGGGGTTGGTTCGAGGTTCTGTATAGATTCCCAAGTTCGATATAAAACACCTGAAGAAGACCGGAGAACTCATCGGCTAAAACTTTGTGAATATAACAATAGAGACGAAGACAACAGCTCGATTTTTCACTATGATAATAAAGTAAATGTTACAAAAATTGACGAAACTGATAAGTACAGCATTATTTATGTACCAACGAAGATATGCTTAGATATGATATACAGACTACAGGTTGTGTGAAGTATTAACTGTAGCTCAATTGGTCACTCATCTAATTATTGAACTGGTACATCGTTTTTAATTGGAATCATTTTGAGATGAGGTTTCTAAATCAGAGAATTCATTTTTTTAATTATTGCGGACATTTTGTCCTCATCTTGGTAGTTTTTTTGTTGTTCCTTCTTTCACAACGTTTCGGCCAAATTTCACCTCTGGCCTTCTTCAGGTGATTAAACGCGAACTCGGATAGGAATGCTGAGTCTTGTAACCGAATCCCCAGTAATTACTGCCTTCCGTAGTTGTTGTCTATCGAACCACGTTTTTGACCAAGTAAACCTCTGGCCGGCTCGGGTAGGATTTGAAACCGCTATCTTCTGACATTGCTCACCAAGAACCGTAGAGACTCAACGCCACTATCCGCTGCGCCATGGGCCCCAAAGGGCGATCAAGGATGGATTTTTTGGTCATATAAATCCAATTATTTGTTCTGCTTATCTGGTCTTCCATAGTCGGGTCCGTACCGAATTTGTAATTGTCTTTAATTGTAATTATTTTGAGATGAGGCTTCTTAATCTGAGAATTATTTTTTTATTTATTGCGGACTTTTTGTCCTCATGTTGGTAGTTTTTCTGTTGTTTCTTCTTTTACTACGTTTCGGCCAAATTTCACCTCTGGCCTTCTTCAGGTGATTAACCGTGACCTCGGATAGGAATGCTTAGTCTTGTAACCGAATCCCCATTAATTACTGCCTTCCATAGTTGTTGTCTATCGCACCAGATACATCATAGTGTAAGAAGAAACAACACAAAAACTACCAAGATGAGGACAAAAAGTCCGCAATAAATAAAAAATTAATTCTCAGGTACATCGTTGCTTAATATAAGTGATCTAGAGTTCTCTCCTGATGTTATAATTATAAAGCTTTGTTAAGATATGGTACAGGACTCATGCAGTATTTGTGGTTCCTTAAGTGGTTACCCATCTAAGTAATGAACAGGCTCATAGATGCTTTACTTTGGTGATCTAGGCTTCGATATTTATGTTAAACTTATTCAGCTTTGCCTTGAGATCACACATAGGCCTTACGTTAAATACCGTACCAGCCGTTGCTTAAGTGGTCACCCATCTAAGTATTGAACAGGATCATAAATGCTTAACTTCGGTGATTTAGGGTTCCATGAAATCTTAGCTAAGCTTTGCTTAGATATAGCACACAGGCCTCATATTTTTACAGAAACTACTGTTGCGTAAGTGGTCACCCATCAAAGTATTGAAGAGACTCATAGATGCTTAACTTTGGAAATCTAGACATTTATATTGATGCTATAGTTATTAAGCTTTTTTTGAAGATCATTCATTGCCTCAGTTTGCTTAAAGTACCTGTCCTTGCATAAGTAGTTACCCATCTAAGTATTCAACAGGTTCATAGATGCTTCCAGCATGACTCATAGATAAAACCCTATCAGGTGCTACTCCTCCGGGCTAGGGCAGACCTGTTTTATAGCAATGTTTAAAACCATTCAACTCTGGAAAAATAAGTGATTAATAGTAAAGAGAATTATTCGTATTAGATAAATATACTTGAAACCATTTAACTGCATCCAAAAAATGAGCTCAGGTTCGTTTAAAAATAATATCAACAAAATGTGTTTACAAATCTTATTTATTTGATATATAAATATAAAGAAGATTTGGCATTAAGTAACCTACAATGGTTGATATGCCATAAAACGCAACCAAACCAAATCATATATATTTAATATATATGTATAAAGAGGATTCGGCATTAAGTAACCTACAATGTTTGATATGCCATAAAACTCAACCAAACCAAATCATATATATTTAATATATATGCATAAAGAGGATTTGGCATTAAATAACCTGCAATGGTTGATAGGCCATAAAACGCAACCAAATCAAACCATGTATATTTAATGTATATGTATAAAGAGGATTCGGCATTAAATAACCTACAATGGTTGATATGCCATAAAACGCAACCAAACCAACTCATGTATATTTAATATATATGCATAAAGTAACCATATTAAGTTAATATGCCTTAAGTAAGTAAAAATTAAGTTTGTGACCGTAGTCGAGGGTTATCTAAAGGCTCCCTTTTTGATAGCAACTACACCAAGGTGTAGGTGAGGGCGCTACTCCTTTCCCAGGATTGCTCCACTTTACCATTGATCGGTACCTTATCATGCTGAGTGTTAAGCAAGGAGGCATCAAGTACCATTTTTTGAGTCTTTGATGTGACTCGACCTGGGATTGAACCCAGACCCTTGGCGAACACTCTAACCATTATGCCAATGTCCAACCAGACCAAAACGTATATATTCAATATATATGTTTAAAGAAGATTTGACATTAAGTAACATAGGGATGATATGCGATAAAACCCAATCAAACCAAATCATATTTAATGTATATGTATAAAGAAAATTTGGTAATAAATAACCTACAGTCGTTGATGTGCCATAAAACCAAACCAATCATTCGACCTCAGAGAAAATACCGGCAGCATTCTAATGTCGAAGTATCCTCCCAGCGATAACATGATTAGAAACCTAATCACCTGGTTTAAGAGAACCGGATCAGTCGATGAATCTTTCTAGAAGACGTCTTAAGAGCACTGAGCGATATATTGGAACCTATTCGGCAGAATGTCCTCGATTATCCATTAATTTCCACCCATGATCGTTCTCCTCAACGAGTCAATACCAGAAAATCGCTTTAGAAGATCCTGAAATTGGATTTAAACATATAACCCTGAAAAAATCCATTAATCATATTTCCAAATATATTTTTAATGCTAGTACAAGTTATTTTTGTTTTATACCAGTCTGTTTCTTACTGGCCATCCAGTATCTAACCGATAGCTGGGGATATAACAGAATTCATACCTCCACAAGGGATAAAAGTCTTAAAATGAACGTAATACACGACTGGAGTTCGAACTCGCTCACTGCGATATCCCAGTCTGGCACGTTAACCACTTGGCCAGAGAGACTCGCCCCTATTTTTCTTGGGTTAGTTTTGTTTTAGAGAGAAGTTTTTTTTTATACGATACTTTGTTTTTGCTGGGTTTTTTTTTTGTTTTGTTTTGTTTTTCCCGTGGAGTTTTAATCATATCTTCCGTTGACATAACACAGGTTTTGTAAATTTTACAAGTAGATTGATGTATTTCCTTTCAGCCAGACACGTGTGTTCACACGGCGTTTTGTCTTGTTTTGCTTTTGTTTTTGTTTTGTCTATTTAAACACCTACCACCCGCATGCTTGTGTGTCAAATGCACACATCCCCACCCACACAACTAGAAGTGCATGCTATAAGAAAAAAAAAACATATTCTGAATCCTCAGCATTCCAGTATATTAAAAAACAATATGATACTTCAGATTATGAATAATACAATGGTATTGTCGTTAACAGATACAGTAAACCTCTTTGCTACAGAATTTTCACCAATGCATAAGGGAGGAAGTCCTTAGGGTGTAATGGTTAACGATATCGTAGTAAGTGTGTTCGACCTCGAGTCACGCTAAAACGTTCATTTTCGGAGTAATACCCTGGGGAAAGGTACAAACCCCTGTATCTTCTCACGTATGGAATACATCTATCTATCTATCTATCTCAGGCTAATCGTATCTATATCTAATCATATCCATCTTTCTATCATATCTCTCTCTCTCTTTATCTCTCTCTCTCTATCTCTCTAATCACATCTCTCCTTGTATCTATGCTACTTCATATCTATCTATCTATCTATCAATCTATCTATCTCAGGCTAATCGTATCTATATCTAATCATATCCATCTTTCTATCATATCTCTCTCTCTTTATCTCTCTCTCTCTCTCTCTCTAATCATATCTCTCCTTGTATCTATGCTCCTTCATATCTATCTATCTATCTATCTATCTATCTCAGGCTAATCGTATCTATATCTAATCATATCTATCTTTCTATCATCTCTCTATCTATCTATCTCTAATCATATCTCTCCTTGTATCTATGCTGGTTCATATCTATCTATCTATCTATCTATCTATCTATCTATCTAAGTCCAGTCATATTAATCTATCTCTCTGTCAGCCAATCCATGTCTATTAATATCTATGCTTATTCATATCTATCTTTCTAAGTCTAATCACATCTATGTCTAATTACATCTATCAATCTATCTATCTATCTATGCCTAATCATCTCTCTCTCTCCCTCTCTCTCTCTCTCTCTCTCTCTCTCTGTCGTTCACTTACTCGCTCTTTCTCTAATCATATCTATAGATGTATCCATGCCTATTCAGATCTATCTATCTATCTATCTATCTATTTATCTATCTCAAGCCAAGCATATATATATATATATATATATATATATATATATATACGCTCCCCCATGGGAGTTGAGCACTCTGGCGAAGGAATTGTCGGCCGCCGCTAGCGTAATGCAAATGCAAAGCTCTTCGTAAGAATTGAGCACTCTGGTAGCCGATAGGGTATAAAAAATGTAAACAAAGGCTGCTGCTGTTGCTAAAATAAATACCTTAAAATTCCCTTAGCCAACATGGTCCGCTTGGTCGCCGACAGGTCTGATACTTCGTCTAACGTAAAGTTGGACGGGTTTCGATCCCGGCTTCGAGCGTCCTGCGTGTCTAGCCACACTGAAAGTTCTGATAAAACGAAACAGTCTGTATGTGGATGACAATATATATATATATATGTGTGTGTGTGTGTGTGTAAAAGATATTATTCAATCCAGTAAATCTGGAGTAGGGATTCATTTGGATCAGGACAAATAGAACATTCAAAAATAGGATATTAAATTTAAATAATCCTTGTAAATCAAATATTAATATTTAATAATCCTGGTAAAGAGCTCAATGTAAACAAAATCCACAGAGCAAATAGTGTTCATTTAAAAAAAACAACAATCGGTCGCATTAAGATTATAAATTTACTTCCATTGATATAAATCAATTCTTGATTGATCCGAAGAAGACCAGTTAATTTTTTAGAGCATTGATTTATATCAATGCTTTTAACAGGATAGAAATAAATGTATTATCTTAATGTGACCGATTACTGTTTTTTTTTTTTTTTTAGAGAAAAATATATATACATATATATATTCAAATCCTGTAAAGGTCTATTTTTCACTTAATGCTAAATACCCTTGGGAAAGATATGAATCCAACTATTGTCCCCTAAGCTCTGAATAAATAGTAGCACAGACCAGGTTCTTTAACATCGGCTTGGCAACCAGTCTAGGAGAGGGAAAACTCCCAATTCAAACTTATTAACCTCCGTTTAAAATTGACCCTGTGTTGTATCCTGCCTGTGCGGTGTGGTACAGGATTTTTTTAAGACTTTAGAGGAAGGAACATTTCTTCAAGTCAGACTCCCCAACAAACTGCTTACTCTGACATGGTTTGAACACACAACCGTCTCTTTTACAACACTTACGTGGATTATCATATTTACCAACGCCTCCGCTCGGGCAGGATATGACACAAGGTCAATTTTTAAGCGGAGTTTAACAGGTTTGAATTCAGAGTATTCCTTCTCCGAGACTAGTTGCCTCACCAAGGCGGAAGAACCAGTCTATCCTACTATTTACCCATTGCTAGAGGGAGATTAATTGGATTCATACTGTCACGTGGTCTCCCACCGAGACGATAGAAAAAAGATTACCACTATCCTCGTGTTCGAATTAACAGTAGCAAGCCGTCAAAGAACGACCGTTAAGAACAGATGTTTGTACTTGGTGACCTCACTCGGGTCGCCTGACACGGGAAGGAAGAAGGTAGAAACCAAACGATTGGCTGGGACCCTAAAACGGAAGTGGCACCTTCTTCCTGTCAGCGAAAAAAGATAATAAGAAAGTTAGTTGTTGGACAGGGTTCGTGGCGGATGGAACCAAAAGCCAAGTACTCCGGGTAAAAGAAGACGAAAAGAATATCTCGGACACGAAGGAGCCAGTTCTTCAAGCCAGTATTAAAAATAGCATAAAGTCTATTAGCCCGTAAAAGAGGAAACATTCTCCACAGGAACCCCGTCGAAAAAAAAAGATAAGTAAACTTTGAGACCGTTTCTCCTAATACCCAATTTTATATACTCTCTCTCTCTCTTTCTCTCTCTCTCTCACAATTTGAAGAAAAGCGTAAGAAAAGAAAAGAAGAAAGACAGTTATGTTCATGGACTATTCATTGATGATATATTTGACACGTTGAAGGTGTATATCTTTGTGTAGTAAAAGGTTGATATATTTTAATGTTCCCACGTGCCTGAAGTTGTTATTTGCAGCGTCTGCTACGAATTTGTTATTTTCATGTTTCTTTTCCAGCTTCATGTCGCCTCATGTTATCTTGCTTAAAATTGTCCTATTAATTCCTTTAGATTCTTATACAGGAAACCGGAATTGCCGACAACTCCAATTAATATTATTACGACTAAACCTAGAGGTCCATATCTTCCATTGTTCTAGGGGAGGAAGTCTAGCGGCCTTGGTGGGTGTGTGTATAGTGTGGAATTTGGAACCCCTTGCCAGCGGCGGTCAGTCTAGCCATATATTAATCCCCCACATAATATGCCAGTTCTTATGTGCCCGAGAAAAAAACTCTGAACGAGGACTTATTCTACAAGGGATCAAGTGCCAACCTGTCCCGTCTTCACACGTGCGAAAATAAAGTCTCGTTCTGGGATAAAAAGGTAAATTTTCGCGTCATAATACCTTTCCCAATGGTATTAGTGCTATATGAAATGCAATCAGTCTCGTCCAGGTTTTGAACTCGTGTCACCGTGTCCATTTCCTACGACGATAACCATTACACTAGGGGCACCTCCATTTTGTGGATTATCATCGTTTTGTGTACAGATAGATTTCTTATGCGTAAATGTTTTCTAGGCGGCAATTTTGCATTTTTTTTCAAGCGCGCGAGTGAGAATAAATGACTGAAAGGATGAAGCATTGCTGTTCTCATTAAATTGTTCTTGTTCTACAACGGCTATCTTGACGTTGGAGGCGTGACTGTTATTTGAAACCAGGGCTTCTCCGTTTGAACAAGGACTGTTGGGTGGGGGTCATTAAGTTCGAGAAAAAGACCCGTCGAGAAATTTTTATATTTCTCAGAAAGTTCCAATACGACCTTTTTAATCACTACACAATAAACGTAGTCTTGTCGTGATATCTTATAAAAAATCAGCTTTGCTATAATTCAGTAAATGCATTTCCCCCCTCTCCGACTGGGAGAATAGAATATGCCAAGCGTACCTCTGCAGGGGGGGTAAGATCTCGACGAACGAAATGTTCTGAGGTATGACATTAACTGTATCTGGTCGTGAATATCTATTCCAGAAAATTTGGTTAAAGTTGTGTACCCCGTTATTGCCATGACTTCCAGGTCCACAATGACCCTGACTTTTTGTATCTGTCAGAGTCCCATCTGTGACTCTATAAAACTGGGCTATCATTTACTAAGAATTATTATTTAACACCAATTTAAATGGTTTCAAATATTGCTATCTAATACAAATACTTTAATTTGTGCTCAGTTAAACGGATCTAAGACTTGTGATAAAATACTAACAATTCAATTTATCATCAATAAAGTGTTTGCAAACAATTAATTATGCAAATCATATATTTTTAGATATATTTACTCACGAGATCCCAAGTTGAATCATATAAAATATTCAAAAAAATGGTACGCCATTAAAACACACTCTACCCACTGAGCCAATGAACCGGTTTGGCTTCAACCATAGTCTTCAGACAACTTTAGAATCTTTTGCAAGCCGTTCCGACGGCCTCGTTTAAATTAACAAAATAATAATAAAAAAGATTGTAATCTAAAAAGTTAGATGGCCAGATTTTAGATGTGATGTGGTCTCAGAAATTTTCTCTCAGTCAAGACGGGTTTCTCCTGCTTTGAGATCCATGGTACAAAGTCCTGTTTCCGGAGGGAGTGTCTTCTGGCCGCAACTCTCTCGGTCCAGGAGGTACTACCTCCTCCAGGCACTTGATGTAAGCCCCCATATCTAGTGAAAAGCCATGTAGGAAGATGAATAGATGAACAGAGGCTGTGGGGGTTAGAAAAGTAAAAAGAAAATCAATAAATAAAATGAAATAAAATAAATTCAAAAGACCACTGACAGGAAGCAAGAACGGTGCATGCCTAAAAAACTGTGCTTCCTGGCTCAGAGAAATTACATCCCTTCAGCCTTACTCTTCATACTGGACGGATCTTCTTTCACTCGGTAGCGCACGAATTCGTCTGGTCTTGGACTGAGGAGTGGCAGGCTGCGTCTCCTCTAGCAGCGGCCTTTATTGAAAATACCAACTGAACAAATCACAAACTTCGACTTCATAATCCCATCAAAAATGTCTCTTAATATATTTTAACACAATGTCTGAAAAACGTGACAACTTCAGTGAATTTAGTAAAAGTTTTCGCACAGAGAATAGTCATTGAATCCAGAAATAAATTTTCGAATTAAAAGGTATCTTCGTCTTTTTCCTTGCTTCCGTCCTTGAATTCTCTTGCAGCTTTCCACTGACAAAGAAGACGCCAACGCGTTAAATGGGGTAAGAAGAAGAACAATAGAATCATATACTTAAACCCAAAAACCGACAACCACCAACGACAACAACACACAAAACAACAAGGCATTACGTTACCATCTCTAGTGATCATTCCAAACAATATGATGTGGACTGGCTGTTTGGTTTTCATCAATATGAAAATGAATCCCAATATGAAGCTACTGAACAGAGCAAGTGATTGGAAAGTTTCAGCGGATCTCAAGACATCTCTATAATTTCCAGTTCACATTATTTAAACAGAAAAGCGGCCGGACATTGTAGCATGGTTCGATTCAAAGAAGTGTGTCCTTCTCAGAATTGACTGTCTCCTGGGAAGAAAACCGGGAGGAAGCACACGAGCGGAGAAAAACCGATACGAGACACTGCGTGCCGACTGCGTGCCGACTGCGTGGAAAAGGATTGGATATGCCATGTGATTTCAATTGAGGTTGGTTGTCGTGGTTTTCTAGGACATTCAGTCATTTCGTTTCTTTCAAAAATAGGAATCACTGGCCGCAGTTTGAAAGTTGCCTCAAATCGTCTTCAGACCGCGGCGCAATATGCATCAAGTTGGATTTGGTCGAAAGCGAGAAGTTTTCAGCATGAAGGAAATACATGCGGAACCACTATTCCCGTGCGATTACATAAGAAACGGCTCCTGTAAACGTTTAATAACATCAACATCCGCAAGTAAACACTTTTTTTGTTTTTTTGTAAATCACAAACTGCACAACAAAGATGAAGATTAACGTCCAATGTAGTCTCTGCTCTTAATTGATCTGGCGTATATATATATATATATATATATATATAATTCTGTTAATATCGTGTCCGGTGGCAAAATCTGCTTGGTAGCTTCAGGAGTGGTGGTACCGCATTGAGCTACCGAAACTGTGTTATCACCCCTGGTTGGCGGTTGATGAGGGCAGGGTATCGCACGTGCTTTCACACGTTGTATGATGAAAATTTGAACATGTCTTCGGATTGGCAAACAAATGTTCGAAATTTTGTTATTGGACCTTTCGGGTGAATGCCAAACCGTACAGCATGTTGTTTCCAAATTTCTGGAAGAGTGAAATGACGTGGTTCTGCTTTTCATATAAAGAATTATCAACTGACTCTTGTTTGCTGCACAGTAGACAATATTTTAAACAAAGGACATACGTGAAATTAATAATTTAAAATGGCGGCAATTTATCCGGCGCATACGGTACATCAAAAGAGGGAAACATTTTGATTGAAGGAGGAGGAGGAAATACTGTATCAGACCGCTCCTTGCATAAGAAGTCAGACACTCCAACACAGTCTTATAATAAAAAAGGTGCGATTGTCTAGTAGCATACCATTACTATCGATTTTTAAATTTGAATCTTTAAAAAATATTGCCATTAACATCGGACGTATGAACGATCATTAGGGTGACGCAATATGTTAACATCATCATCATCAACATAAGTTAATTCATTTATCTATGTTACTAGATGCCAAATTTACGAGTAAATTTATGACTATAAACCAGGCCTTATATCAAGGAGATGATACGGACATATTATACAGGTCTTTCTTGAATTCATAAAAGTTGTCAAGATTTTCAGACATTGGGTTAAAATATAAGAGACATTTTTGGTGGGATTATGAAATCAGGAATGAATTGGATTCGCCAACACTGAAGACTGCGTAGATGAAACAATTTATGAACTCGTGGAATACTCTAAAAAGAGTAAAAGAAAGATTAATTACTGCAGCCAGTAACAACAATGGCAATATAAGAACAAAAAAATTCAAGGAAGGAAAAAGACGAAGATACCTTTTAATTCGAAACTTTATTTCTGGATTCAACGACTATTATGTGAGGGAAAACCTTTCTTAAATTCATAAAAGTTGTCAAGATTTTCAGACATTGTGTTAAAATATGAGACATTTTTCGTGGGATTATGAAATCAGGAAAGAATTAAGAAACCACGAAAGAATTGGATTCGCCAACATTGAAGACTGCGTAGATGTGTAACACTATGTAGGTGGTCTGCCAAGCAGACGATCCCTTTGTCTGTTTTAGCGCGAAACCAAAGGGTTTGGACTCGAGATCTCGATGCGACCGGAAGTAGGCAGGGGAACGGCAGTAGTTGTTGGAAGAAGGAACCCAGAGGAGGCAGTTGGCGAACGGTGACGCGAGTGGCCAGTCGACACCAGACAGCAGAGAGACCAATTGGCATGAGATAGAGTCTAGAGCAGTGAGGGAAGACGAGTCAAGATGGGTTGGCATTCCTTGTAGCTTTGTAGAAATTTCGCTAGAAATCCACGCTAGCGTTAGTCTACATATGCACAAGGGAATGCAATGTTACATAACTCCTCTTCTTGCGCTTAAGTTAACCCAAACATATTATTCGTTTGTTCGTTTGTTCTCTTTCCTCCCACTCCCTTGGTTGTATTTCTTGTAGCCATGAAATGTGTGATGCCCCTATCGGAACCACTAGTTGATCAACAGCCAAAAAGATCGAAATGGTTCGAAGAAGTTTACGTATTCGGGGGGGGGGGCGGCGAGGGGGTATCGTCACAGATGCAACAATTTAAGAACTCGTGGAATACTCTAAAAAGAGGAAAAGAAAGATTAATTACTGCAGCCAGTAACAGTAATGGCAATATAAGAACAAAAATAAAAGCAATCAAAAGCGGGATGCAGAAATAGGAGGAAAAACAACTGTTTGGATATTTCAAGCAACAAGCAGTGGAGATTACATGCAAGAGAACCTGGACATGTCCTTGAAAGGGAAGCCATAAGAGAGAAACAGAATGTCTTCTAATAACAGCACAAAACAACGCCATAAAGACTGATCATAACAAAGCGGGAATAAATAAGACGCAACAATGGTGATAGAGATGAAACGATTAATTATCAACAGTTGATTGAACGTCATCATATAAACTGTTCAGCCCATGAACTTTTCAGCCCACGAACTTTTCAGCCCATGAACTTTTCAGCCCATGAACTTTTCAGCCCATCCTGGTATTTTGAAATATTCCAGTCAAATTGACCACAGTTGCTGCATATTTCAAATCAAGCTATCCCGACATTCTTTTTTTTTTTTAATTTCATTTTATTTTTATAAATACAGATTTGAATTAACAATTTCAGTTCTCTGCTGGTATATTTGACTCTGAGGTTGAAAATAAGACCAGTACACTAGTAAGTTTTAGATTTCTAAACGCTAATTTATTTTATGACTTATCAAGACGAATTAACAAACAAAAAAGCTTTTTTTTGTTTAGAGTCATTTGTTAATGGATTTGTTATTTTGTCACATCGGTGATTCAACACATCTGTTTGTTGTTTGTAAACACACTCTATTCTATTTCATATCAATATTTTCTTTTCATTTTCAAGAGGGTGCTTAATCTCCGGGGGTATCTATTACTAATGATGACAACAGGGCGAAAGACAGAGAGGAAAAAGAAGAGAGAGAAAAAATTGTGGAAAACGAAGAAAAAGAAATCTAAAGTCTTTTGGAGTGGGTCGCTGGGTCCTTATTTGAAGAAGACCCCCTTTATGTCGTGGCCTGGGAACAGCTTCACTCCGGGAGTGACCTTTTACTCCCGGTGATGACATATTTGCTAGTTTCTAGTGGTTTAGGGAGGAGGCTGATTAAAGATGGGAGACTTAATCTAAAGGGTGAGGGGAAAGAAATTCTGGGTAAATTTTCTTTTATGACGTGGCTTGATTAAAAATCCATATGTACCAGTTGATACTGAATCTTTCTCTCACTGCCTCTCTCCCCCATGATTATATATTCGTATATATGTGTGTACTTATGTGTGTGTTTGTGCGTGTGTGTAAAAGAAAAGTATACCCATTCAACTATATGGATATAAACTTTTTCATAAGATGAAAGTAAACACACTGATATATATATATATATATATAGTGTGTGTGTGTGTGTGTGCGCGCGCGCGTAATTTTTGATAAAGTGTAAGTACACTATTATAAGATTGATTTCGTTGAGTTACGGAGTTCCCACGTTAATTAAAACACTCAAGCTGTGTTTATATATATATATATATATATGTATATATTCGTGTTTGTTGCCTGTATGAGTATGCGTAGCAAGACAGATGAATAGATGAAAGTAAATATATAATGCTTTAATGTAAAGATATACTTTTTTGTTATATATATATATATATATATATATTGTAACAGTGTTGGTTGTCACTAATTCACTTTGTGGGTTTGTGAAGAACCAAGTATATAATTTGGAGAGTACTCAATATCTGTGAGAGAGCTATTATATAATAATAATAATAATAATAATGATAAAAATAAGTTGAAATATATTAGATTTATATATTTAATGCCATGGAAGTTTGTCTGCGACCTTAGGTTTCATGAAGTTTTATAAACAGTAATCATCAGGCATAGATAGATAGATAGATAGATAGTTGAAATGTATTACACGACAATTAACATGGATGACTTCAAAACGATCTGTATATATGAAAAGTTACTTGTCTTTATGTATTTCTTAATAAACAGGAGGATTTGTCTCGTTTCTTTGGGAAATCCAGCATTTTCAAATATGTTTCCACGTGCCAGACACGTTCTTTTGACGTCTGAATTATGAACGCTATGTGCATGTTTGTGTATCTTTTTGTTATATTTTTTTCATTTGCTCCTGTCATCTCAGCAAGCATCCATCGCTATGTGAACTATTCTGATATCCAAGTCCTGATGATGGTTACTGAAACCGACACGTTCAACGTCGACTTTACATCATAATAAATTCACCAATTTGGATTATGTTTTTCAATAATGTAGGTTGGTTGGTTGGTGGGTTTTTATGGTATATCAACCTTTGTAGTTTATTTAACGCCGAATCCATTTTTATGTGAATAATCAGTTCCATTTCAAATAATTCAGTTTAGCATGATTACAGAGTTTAATTGTCAAAAACATTTCAATTTCAAACTATTCAGGTAGTTATATATAACAATTCAGTTTAGTGTAAGTGCAGTTTCAATCTCAAAAACAGTTCAATTTCAAATAATTCAGTTTAGCATATACACGCATTTTAAATGTAAGTACAGTTTAATTGTAAAAAACATTTCTATTTGAAGCTATTCAGTTCTAATTCAGCTAATTCAATTTAGTATAAGTACAGATTTAGTTTACACACAGTTACATGTCAAAACAGTTCCATGTCAAACAATTCAGTTTAGTGTAAATACAGTTTCATTGTCAAAAAAATGTTTTATTTGAAATAATTCAGTTTAGCATAAGCACGCAGTTTAAATGTAAGAACAGTTCAAGTGTCAAAAACATTTCTATTTCAAGCTATTCAGTTTAATCAAACAATTCAGTTTAGCATAAGTATGCCGTTAGTTCTATTTAACCCATAGATAGGGCCCTATCAGGAGCTACCACGCCGGACCCGAGGGGACCTGGGAGCAATGGCAATGAAGGGGTGCTCCGTATTCCCCAAAGCCCCATAAACCATAGAAACCATCAAACAGTTTACAATATAACAGTTTAATATTTGCGTTAGATAAAAACACTTGAAACTCCATAAATGTGTTTGCTCTGTCGGCTGGGGCTGTCGAATACACCGTCTGCTTCTCTGCAGAGGGGTAAGACCCCCCTTCCCGCCAACGAATGTTATGACACTAAACAATCTGATGGTGAGGTTCCAGTGATGCTGGAGCTTTGGGAAATGCGGAGTGCCCCTTTATTGCCATCGCTCCCAGGTCCACTCTGGCACAGAGTGGTAGCACCTTGTAAGGGTCCTATCTATGGGTTAAATAGAACTAAACCGTGCTTCCTTCACTATACTGATTTTTGAATTTAAACTGCGTATTTATGCTAAACTGAATTGTTTTAAATAGAACTGTTTTGACGTATAAACTGTGTACTTATGCTAAACTGAATCATCTGAAATAAAACTGTTTTGACATTTAACTCTGTGTATTGCCCAATCGGCTGGAGCTGTAGAATACACCGACTACACCTTTGCAGAGGGGTAAGACCCCTTAACGAGTGTCCTGATATGACACTAAACAATCTGGGGCTTTGGAAAATGCAGAGTACCCCTTCATTGCTATTGCTCCCTGGTCCACTCTAGCCAGGCGTGGTAGCATCTCATAGGGTTAAATAGAACTAACGGCATACTTATTTTTTGGCCAAACTAAATAGCTTGAAATAGAAATGTTTTTGACAATTAAACAATTCTTATATTTAAACTTATAATAAACTAAATTGTTTGAAATGGAACTGTTTTTGACATTGAAAATGTACTTACGGTAAACTGATTTGTTTTATATAGAACTGTTTTTGCATTTAACTGTGTGCAAACAAAATCTTTTCTTATACTAAACTGAATTAGAACTGTGTGACTAAAAAATAAACTGTGTACTTACATTTATACAGCGTGCTAATGCTAAATTGAATTGTTTGAAATGGAACTTGTTTTGATATTGAAACTCTATTTACACTAAACTGAATTGTTCAATATAGAAATATTTTGACATTTAACTGTGTGTAAACAAAATCTGTACTTATACTAAACTGAATTAGTTGAATTAGAACTGGTTGACTAAACTGAATAGCTTGAAATAGAAATGTTTTCTCAATCAAACTGTACTTATGCTAAACTCTATTGTTTAAAATAGAACTATTTTCATAAAAATAGATTTGGCATTAAATAACCTACAAAGGTTGATATGCCATAAAATCCAACCAACCAAACAACCACCCATAAATGTGTGCAAACAAATAATTATAATATAGAGTTATAAATGTTTGGAAATCTTGAAACCCAAGGATTATTATTACTTACTTGAAACAAAAAATTGCCGGCAAATTTTTTAGTGTTAGATAAGAATACTTGAAACAATCTAATTACGTACAAGTTATTCACATTAGATTGGAAAGTCTGTTGGTAGGACTTGAAATATGCCGTGCGTATCCCCTGCAGATATATAAGACTTCCACACGGTGACACAATCGTCTGCTACTGCTGCTACTCCATGCTATTTTCTGCATATTGTGCAGCAGTTTAATGGCCTGTACCCCAACGTTCATTGAGTTCAGCCGGTGTGTATCTAAGCAACACAAAGCGGAGGTGGCAGTGACTAAAAAAGGAAAGAACAAATACAAGACTATATGAAATTGTCTTTCTCAACAGTCGGTGGACACTTCGTACTGGAAGCTAAGATGCAGCTCCAGGCAATATGGACGTCTTGTTTGTACCTGCCCTTGATCTGCCCACTGTCTTCTGTTATGCAACGAGAGCTCTAACGGGCCACAACTACTCTGTTAAGTTACCGCCAACCAGCCTCGGATATGGATCACTCAAATTATTTCTTTTCTTAGGGTACTACCATTATTTAGTTCATACAGCCTATCCGTGAAGCAGATGTCTGGCAAGTCTCGAAGTATCGATGCACCAACGCAGTTAGTGTTTAAGTACTTCATTTTGAAGGTATTCTAAGTCCTTCTTTTTAAAGGGGTTTTAAGTGCTTCATTTTTAAGGGTTTCCAAGTGCTACTTTTCGAAGAGGTTTTCAGTACTTATTTTTGAAGGGGCTCTAAGGGCTTCTTTTTAAAAGGGTTTTAAGCGCTTCATTTTTTAAGGGTTTTTAAGCGCTTCATTTTGAAAGGTTCTAAGTGTTTCTTTTTAAGGGAGTTTTAAGTGTTTCATTTTAAAGAGTTTTTCAGAACTTCTTTTTGAAGGGATTCTAACTGCTTCCTTTTGAAGGGGTTTTAAGTACATCTTTTGAAAAGGGTTCTAATCGCTTCTTTTTGAAAGGGCTTTACAGTTAATTGTTTTTTCTCTTTCAGATTATTATCAAAACTAACGAAACAAATCACTCTCTGGGTACAAGTATCTAAGCTTTAAAGCAATAAGATATATTAAGTTAGAATGAACAATTAAACCAAATAAGAACGCTCATAAAAAGATAACCCGTATTTTCTTATTCTATTTTCATTGATTTCTTTATAAAGTTATTTATAGCATTGCTTTTAATGCATTTGAGAAAAAGCAATAATATCGGAGAGTCCCTGTGGCCTAATAGGCAAAGTGCTGGACTCGGAATAACCGAGTTTGAACTCTAATCCCAAAATTACACTCACTTTTGGACTTATGCCCAGGGGAAAGGCATAAATCAACTTATCCCTCAAGAAAAAGTATCTTTCCAGTTCTTCAACAAAGATGGCTTTGGCATTACAAGATGCAGGAGCAAAATATGGAATAATTCTCAAAACATTTTTTTCTGTCTGATTATCGCATTTTCGAAAAAAACGCGATAAATCTAAATTTTCATGATTAGCTATATTATTCAAACATTTTTCAGAATTTGAATTCAACTCAATATGAATGAGTACAAAAAGAAACGACAATGAATCTATGATTTGCTTAACACTGAAACCAAGCCAAAATCTCTTTGTCCAACGAATACTTAGCAAAGAAAAATCTTTTACAGAAAAAGAGCTTTTTAAGGAAAAAGGGGAGTGGAGGATTGAACAAAAAACGGAAACACTGGACAGATGTTTCGATTTTATTAGGTCTCATCAGTAGAGCATATCGTAATCTCCACTACAGGAGATCCGACCAGCGACGCCATATTGCACACCCGAAACTCTACAACTAAGCCACCTGTCCATGTCGCACACAAGTGACGCCAAATTAACAAGTCATGGTACTATTTACCAACCCCTCCGCTCGGGCAGGATATGACACAAGGTCAATTTTTAAGCGGAGTTTAACAGGTTTGAATTCAGAGTTTTCCTTCTCCTAGACTAGTTGCCTCAACAAGGCTGAAGAACCTAGTCCGTCCTACTATTTACCCATAGCTGGAGGGAGAATAAGGGGGTTCACACCTTTCCCAAGGGTATTTGCCCGAAAGTGAACATAATAGCGCGACTGGAGTACGAACTCGCGTACTACGATTCCGCAGTTCATCGCTTTAACCATTACACCACGAGGACACCCAATTAACAAGTCATGGTAAATTCGCGGTCAGTTAACCCGAATGTCTTGCAAGTTACATCCGTACTCTTTACAGAGGCCATAATAATTACGCAGATGCGTATTTCTAATCCTCTCGGGAAGACGTGACACGGAGGTGACCGTGTCATCAGTAAAGAGTACGGATGTAACTTGCAAGACACATTCAGGTGAATTAGCCGCGAATTTACTATGACTTGTTAATTTGGCGTCACTTGTGTGCGACATGGACAGGTGGCTCAGTTGTAGAGTTTCCGCTCTGCAATCTAGGGTCGCTGGTTTAATCTCCCACAGTGGAGATCATGGTACTATCTACCAAACCCTCCGCTCGGGCAGGATATGACACAAGGTCAATTTTTAAGCGGAGTTTAACAGGTTTCAATTCAGAGTTTTCCTTCTCCTAGACTAGTTGCCTAACCAAGGCTGAAGAACCCAGTCTGTCCTACTATTTACCCATAGCTGGAGGGAGAATAATTGGATTCATACCTTTCCCAAGGGTATTAGTGCAATGTGAAATGCAATCAGTCTCGTCCAGGATTTGAACTCGTATCACCGTGTTCATTTCCTACGGCGATAACGACTACACCACGGGCACCTTCAGGCCCAACCCCTCCGCTCGGGCAGGATATGACACATGGTCAATTTTTAAGCGGAGTTTAACAGGTTTTTTAATTCAGAGTTTTACTTCTCCTAGACTAGTTGCCTGACCAAGGCTGAAGAACCTAGTCTGTCCTACTATTTACCCATAGCTGGAGGGAGAATAATTGGATTCATACCTTTCCCAAGGGTATTAGTGCTATGTGAAATGCAATCAGTCTCGTCCAGGATTTGAACTCGTGTCGCTGTGTCCATTTTCTACGACGATAACAATTACACCACGGGCACCTCGGGAGATCCTGGTATATACCGCTGATGAGACCTAATAAAGTCGAAACAGCTGTCCAGTATTTTCGTACGTCGTACGTGAGTGTTCACCAGATTTTCTGGTCATGGTAACTCAATTCACACTTATAATTTTATTTAACGTTACTCGTTCGTTTTCACAAAGTTAAATGATTCCAATTATTGCTACGTAACTTACAATCCAATTAAACATCAGTCATTTAGACACAGTTGAATGATCAAACAGTTATATTTCAAGCAATTTGATTTAGCATAAGTCATTTGTTTGTACTCAGTTCAAATGTCAAACAGTTCCATAGATAGGACCCTATCAGATGCTACCACTCCGGGCCAGAGTGTGCGTGAGAACAATGGAAATCTAGGTGTACTCCACATTCCCTAAATCTCCAGCATTACTGGAGCCTTACCATCAGATTGTTTAATGTCATATCAGGATACTCATTGGTGGGGGGGTCTTACCCCTCTGTAGAGATGTAATCGGTATATTCCACAGCCCCAGGCAAATGGGCTAAAAATGAAGTTAAATATTCTTTAACTGTACTGATTCGCAAATTTTAATTAAAGCCGGCATTGAAAACAAATCAGTCTCTCTGCCGGACTAAGTAAATATAAGTTAAGCTACCATGATCCTGGTCAGTACTTAGATGGGTAAAAACTTAGTAACAGCAGGTGCCGTTGGCAACGTTATGCCAATGTGTCCAACTAAATAAAGCTAAGCAAACATGAATTAAGCAACAATAAACCTAGTCAGTATTTAGATGAGTGACCAAATAGTCACACCAACTTAAGGCCTAGGTGTTAGACTAATTGAAGATTATCTAATTACAAGTTAAGCTATAATAAACTAAGTCAGTCGTTAGATGAGTAACCAATAACTAGCACCAGTGTGTAGACTAAAAAAATTAGTAAATTACATGTTAAGCAACAATGAACCATGTCAGTATCTAGATGGGTGACTAATTAGTCAAAGCAGATACTATAATCAAGTTAAGGCAAGTATGCTAGACTAAATAAAGATAAGTAAATAACAAGTTAAGCAACAATGAACCAAATTTGTATTTAGATTGGTGACTAATTAATCATAGCATGTGCTGTAATCAAGTTCAGGCTTGTAGGCTAGACTAAATAAAGCTTAGTCAATTACAAGTTAAACAACAGTTTACATAGTCATTATTTAGATAGGTGACCAATTAGAAAGAGCAGGTACTGAAAGTGTACCATATTCACTATTAACGCTATGTGCGAAATGGACATCGCATGTTCATAACGATAGAACATAGGAATCCCAGAATTCGAAAACACGTAACGACTTCTTGTTCAGGTACGAAACCTTTTTATAAACTTTCAGTTAAAGGTTTCGACGTAAGGAGGAGAGACACAATTTTCTATGCTGTCTAATTCATTTGGTTCCCAACTCGAGCGCCCCCCCCATAGGGCGCAAGTTCGCCTCGCGTCTGCAAGCTCCAAAAGTCGAACCTTCTCGTTTGGCGTCTAGTACCCAACTCTGTCTTTCTTCAAACTCTCACACAAACCTCCGCGCGCTTCCGGTGCGTGATGTCAACCGCACCCTGTCACCCCGTTTCGTCTCGGACTATTATGACATCTGAGGGACACCTCCATCCGCCCGCGTGCGCCCGCGTTAACACCTGCCTCAATGTTGCACCTAACTAACCCATGTGCTGAGCCGAAAGGTTCTCAGCCTAACTAAACTCAAAGGCATGAACCGAAATCCCTCGGCTATTATATAACAAAAGCAACTCGAAGACTGTGAGCCAGAATGAGTAAACTTGGTCAATAAACAGAGTCCGAACCACTGAAAGATATTGCATGCGATTTTCAGAGACGGATAAGTCTTCTAGACTTCGAAGAATGGTGGAAAAAAATCATTCATTCTATAATTAGTAGAGTAGTTGTTAGAATACGACTACATATAAATTTTGGAACATCACATTTTCAAATGAATCTAACTAAAAGCTAAATTTCCCCTGTCAGCTAGGGCTGTAGAATACACCGACTGCATCGGGGCAGAAGGCTAAAACTCCTGCAACTTGTGTCATGAATATGACACTTAACAATCTGATGGTGAATTTCCAGTAATGCTGGAGCTTTGGGGAATGCGGAGTACGACTTCATTGCCATATCTCCCAAGTTCACTCTGACCAGGAGAGGTAGCACCTAATAGGGTCCTATCAATGGAGCAAATTGAACTAAACTGAGTACTTATGCTAAACTGAATTGCTTGAAATACAACTGTTTTTTAATATTGAAACTGTGTACTTATGCTAAACTGAATTGTTTGAAATAGAACTAATTTTGCTCAAAATTGAATTGCTTGAAATACAACTGTTTTTGACATTGAAACTGTGTTTTTACCCTGAACTGAAATGTTTTAAATAGAACTTTTTACATGTGTAAAAATGGATTTTGCATTAAATAACCTACAATGCCATAAAACCAAACCAAACCAAACCTTAAAAACTCAATAAAAGAAAATCTTTGCTGCCTTTACTGTTAGGTGAGTTAGGAGTTTTGCAATATTTTGGTAATGCGAGGCACAATTAAGCAGCTCCGATGTCGTGAAGGAGGTGAACTACATAGAACTGTAAGACTCTGAGCTCGTTTCATACGTTCTGTGTGCTATTCGCTGGCTTTGCTTCTGTGGCTTGAAGCACAGCCTTGAAATCCAGTTTATGAGGTATACCTGACCATGCCTGATCATTAAGGTTCTTGCAATTAGAGCGAACTATTTACTTTCTGCACTGTGATCAACTCCTTCATATTTCGCACAACAAATGGATTTGGTTGCTTCTGTGGCGTTAGACTACGTTGCACATTCATCTGTTCAGTTTGTAAGTCAAATGCAGGGTGAAGCAATGGACAACGTGTTAGTGCACCAACTACCACGATAAAACCTACCACAGAAGGTACCATTCACGTCGTGAACTGATTTGGTCACGTGATATATACGTACCAAAATATTGCAAAACTTTTGACTCTTCCCTGTATTTTTCTAAGAAAATTTGAGGGGGGAAGAAAACAAAAAACTAAATTTCAAAACACATTTAAAAGCCGACTTAATACAAACAAACATGAATTCCCGTGAAATAAGTAAAAGTGAAAAAAAAAGAATTTTTTTTTTTCAATTAAAAAAAAAAAGAAAGAGAAAACGAGAATGCCCAAACTTCTAACATTGTTTCTGGTTCGTTATTGAATATACCTTTAAAAAAACCTTTCTTTCTTTCTTTCTTTCTTTCTTTTATTAATTCTATTTTTTTTTTTTTTTTTGAAAAACAAACACGAAAATTACTTTGAAAAAATAATCAAAAGAAATGTCGTCTGCTAAATAAACAAGCTCAATAAATATATTTTGAAGTTTGTAGAGTCATTCCATTAACGAAGCATATATATATATATATATATATATATATGCAGTGGGGGGTTGCGTAGAACACCCAGCGCGAAAGTTTTCAAATAACGAATCTTTTTTCTGTACTGTTGGGAAAATTCCGGTTTGTTTCGTGATGTGTAAATTTATGGTTTGTTAAAGGCTGTTAGGCAAATACTCGCTTTGTAGCACACACATATTCTATAGTATAATTCCCGTCACAAATAATTGGATTATTTCCGTACGAATCAGTTCTTCTGTTGAGATGGCAGCAGCATCGATCGTCTGAAAGCTTTACAAATAATTAATGCATACAGAAAGAACGGAATTATTTACGTACAGATCAGCTGACTTGGTTTGATTTCGTCTATTTGTTTTAATGTCATATTAACCTGCGCGGGATTTTTAATGCCAAAGCCATCCTTATAGGAAAGGAACTGTGGTTCTATTTAACTTAGAGTTGAGGGGATAAGAAGGTTCTTGCCTTTCTAAAAGGTATTCGTTCAAAACTGAACGTAAATACGGGAATGAAGTTTGAAGTGGTTTCTTACGATGTTACAGTCAGATAAGTTTGCTACTACACCACGGGAACACCGCTTGTGTTTGAATATGCGTGCGAAATGCTAGCATTAGTCGCAGAGTTAAGAGTGCAGGAATATCGGACGAAAGAGATCCTCCTTCTGTAATATACGGCCAAAATATTCAGATGCATTGGAATCCTGAAACACTGACGACTTTCTTTTGTTCAGGTACGAAACATTTATTGACTTCTTGAGTTTAGTCTTTCGACACGAGGAGAGAGAGACAAAACTTTTACAATGCTGACCGTTCCATCTGACCCAACAAACGCGCGCCGCAACCCCTTAGTCCCACTGGACTCGCCTCGTCCAGTTTCAAATCTCAACAAGCCTCCCCCAGGTTCAAATCTCAACTAACTGCTTTTTTTTCAAAATCACCAAGAATCCCAGTCCATCACTTCCGGGCATGACGTCATTCTCACCCCAGTCTTATTTCCTATCTGTGGTTTTTATGATGACATTTGTGATTGTCACATCCTCCGCACGCTAGCGTGAACACCTGCATTCAATGTGTGCCACTGCACGTGCACTAAGCCGAATAGTTCTGAGCCTAATTAAACCGAATGATAAGATATAACCAAAGAAAAATGATAATATAAAAATAATCATTCCGCAATTATATAACACTTTCAAATCACTGGATGAAAACAGAATGGGGCTATTTACATACGGATCAGGCTTTGTTAGAATTTGTGGGTAAAATACTAGTATCAATTATGTTGGGGAGTTGATATCATAGGAGCATAGGTCGATTGAAAGTTTTCCGAATCACCAGAGCAAATAGAAATAAAGAGATTATTAACATATGAATCAGCTCGTCAGTTTGTATGAGTGGAAACTGAAGCAGCGTTGATTAACTGGAATCTTTCGAAAACACTCGAGCAAACAAGAAAGAAAGAAAGAAAGAAAGAAGGAACGAGAGTACAAATGAGAAAGTTATATAACCCAAGGAGGTTGGTTGGTTTTATGGCATATCAGCCTTTGTAGGTTATTTAATGTCAATTCCTGTTGATACGTTATATATTAAATATATGTGATTTGTAAAAGAATAGTTTGTTGGTAACATTTTAAACAAGCCAGAACTCATTTGTTTGCACACATTCAAATGGTTTGAGGTATTTCTATCTAACACTAATTTTATTTGCACATATTTAAATGGGCTCAAGTATTGCTATGTAATTCAATCAAACCTCAGTCATTTGTTTGCTCTTAAAATGGTTAACCAGTTCTATCTGAGCCATAGATGGGGCCCTAACAGATTCTACCTCTCCGGGTCAGAGTAGATCTAAGAGTAATAGCAATGAAGGGTTTGTCTGTTTCCCCAATAGCTTCAGGACTGAAGCCATGCCTTCAAATAGAGTTTCATATCGAGAACAAATCAAGATGACTTGTAGATAGATATATAGATAGATTTATAGATACTGAAAATAATAAGATAGATAGATAGATAGATAGATCTCTGAAATTGGCTGATAATTGTCCAGCCTTCCACGATTGTTTGATGATAAGAATGATGATGGTCCAACTTGGGAGAACATTTTGTGCGCATCTCTATTCCTTATTTCTTCTTTTGAAAATATGCATGTACATCGAGGAGTGGTTGACTGGATGAAAAAAGTTATGCGCGCTCATTATTTCCTCATATGTGCTAGTTGACGCCTGCAAACAAACTAAGTATTCAAATTCTTTAAATCTGAAAATATTTTATATTTTTTATTTACTAAGTTTTGTTTAATCAGACACACAAACCCAAGGATGCTAACAGCACCTGCTGTTTCTAACCGTTACCCATCTTAATGTTAGATAGCCCTCTGCTACCAAACGATGGCTAATAATTGTCCGGCTTTCCACATTGTGTTTGATGATGATAATGATGATGGTCCAACTCCTTCCTTTTTAGCTACAAACCCATGCCGTGAATTCAGAAAAAAATGTCAAGCTAGAAAGAATAACCAAGAGTCTATTTTCGTGTAGAACTTTATTCTGTATTTCTACAATTCATAGTACCCGTGTACATCGGGGAGTGGTTCACTAGATGGAAAAATTATGTTCGCTCATTATTTACACGTCGAGGTCTTGGAACCAACAGACTTGAAAGTGAAATCTAACTTCAGTGACTGTTTGTTTAAATGATCGAGACGATCCAATCCCAGCCATGATTGATCCCAAGGTCATATGCTGTCACTCAAACGTAATTGACCCAAATTTTCCATACTTTTTAGTTTAAAGAAAGCTACACTTCATGCCGATAATAGATTTCGTCAATCTATAATTTAGTTGTAGCGTAGGTCGACTTAAGTCTTTCAAAATCACACGCGCAAACTGAAGAAAAAAAAAAAAAAAGAAAAAAGAAAGAACAAAAGAAACCAATAACAAAATAATTTGAAGAGAAACAGAATCTTTGAAAGAAATAATAAGAAGTGACACAATGAAAGAAGAAGTCTGAAGAATAGAAAGAAAGAAAGAAAAAAGAAAGAAAGAAAGAAAAAGTGAGTGAGAATTATTTTATTCACTAAAGGTCTGTCCGTCTTTATAATTAAGGCTCCGCCTTTTTTTACCTGATTTCAGTCAAACTTAAAGAAGTTCTGTTCATGCCTGGAAAGATTTTAGATTATACAAACATTTTCAACTCTGACAGCGTTTTAGGTGGGATCTGTCACTCAAATTTTGTCTTTGAAGCCAAACTCGAAGGCGATATTCGTCCGCCACAATCGGTTTAAATAAAACAGCAACTTGTCGAAGATAAACAATAAAAACAAATACACCATCCTTTAGCTGGTTGGTTGTTCGGATTTTAAGGCATATCAACCTTTCTAGATTATTTGACGCCAAATCCATTTTTATGCAAATAGTTTTATTTCAAACAATTCAGTTTAGCATGAGTACACAGTTTAATTGTGAAATACATTTCTATTTAAAGCTATTCAGTTTATTCAAACAGTTCTAATTCAGTTTAGTATGAGTATAGATTTTGTTTACACTCAGTTAAATGTCAAAACAGTTCAATATTAAACAATTCAGTTTAGTGTAAGTAGGGTTTCAATGTCAAAAACAGTTCCATTTCAAACAATTCAATTTAGCATAAGTGCGCAGTTTAAATGTAAGTACAGTTTAACTGTCAAAAACATTTCTATTTCAAGCTATTCAGTTTAGTCAAACAGTTCTAATTCAAACAATTCAGTTTTGCATAAGTTCGCATTTAGTTCTATTTAATCCATAGATAGGACCCTATCAGGTGCTACCATTCCGAGCCAGAGTGGACCTGGGAGCGATGGCAATGAAGAGGCATTCTGCATTCCCCAAAGCTTCAGCATCACTAGAACCTCACCATCAGATTGTTTAGTGTCATATCCAGGACACTCATGGTGGGGTTCATCCCCCTCTGTGAAGTTGCAGTCGGTGTATTCTACCACCCCAGCTGACTGGGCAGTCATCCTTTAGATATGAATAATTATCCTAAACTTTAATTTAAAAAGTTAAACCACGTTTATTATTTTTAGTAATGACTATTTTACTAATTATATGTTATACGGTTAAGTACTGCTAGTCTGACCCGTTTAAATAGGAATAATTATCTTAAATTTTGATTAAAAAGTTACGCCACGTTCATTATTTTTAATAATGATTACCTTTCACTATATGTTATTTGAGTAAGTACTGCTTGTCTGACACGTTTTAATAGGAAATGTTAACTTTTATAAAAGGTTACTCTATGTTTATTATATTTTACAATGACTATTTTACAAAATACACGTGATATAGTAATTTAGTAAGCTTTTTTTGGCACGAGGTCAAATCAGTGGGCATTCAATGAGACTCGAACTCACTCGTATAGATTTCTTTGTAAGCTTACTAACCATTACACAAAATATACGCAACAGCGGTAATTACGATTCGTTTCAATATGAATAGTTAATGAGCGACCGTGGTCGAGGGCGACCGAAGGTTCCCTTTTCAATTGCTCCGTTCGAGGTGTAGGGGAGGGCGTAACCCTTTTTCTACACTTTAATAAAAGAGACTCAACGTCATTTAATCGTGACCATATTACGACCCGTGTGAAATATCGGTAAGAACTGCTAATTTATGCTATCTCCCAATTACCAACCACGATAAAAAAAATAACGGATATATTTTAATTTTTTTACTTGTCCAGTGTTTCTATGACAACATAATTTCTTATTGCTATGTAGAAAACCAGATTTGTTGGCACATTTAACCCTTTGAAGCCGAGAAGCCGGTATTTGTACCATTGACTTTAAGCACATAAACCCAAGAGGTCGAAATTTTCGTAGGGGATACCTCACTTTTCACTCTTTTTCTATTGACGATAAGATATTTGTAATTTAATATTTTATCATTTTTTAGTTATATTTTAAATTGTCTACCGAATGCTGTAAGCTCTTGATCAATGACGGATTATAGAATATTAGGTTTCGGTTCCTTTACTAAATGGCATATCAACATTCAAGGGTTATTTAATGGCAACACCAACCATATTGAATAGAAGTAATACTATTTAACCCAGGGGGTTGTCCTCGTGGTGTAATGGTTAAAGCGATGAACATCGTATCCTAGTACGCGAGTTCAAACTCCAGTCGTGCTATTACGTTCACTTTCGGACAAATAACCTTGGGAAAGGCATGAACCCCCTTATCCTCCTGGGTATGGGTTGAATAGCATCACTGCTGTTCTTCTAGAAAGGTGGCTTTGGCATTGAATAACTTACAAAGGTTGATATGCCATTAAACCAAACCAACTATTTAACCCATAACTGGTGAGATAAAAGGTTAAGATCTTTCCCAATCATATTAGTACGAAGTGGACGCCATGGCGTGCCTGGAGTTCGAACTTGCTTACTTTGCGATTACAGTACAGCACTAAACCCATGGTTATATATATATACATTTCGTTAAGAAAAACAACAAACCGGTCACATTAGGATTATAAATTTATTTCTATCCTGTTATGTGTTTTTGAAAAAATCAAAAACTCAACAAAAAAAAAATTATTTTATCCATAGGATCTGAAGAAATCCTGTTAATTTTTTTTCGTGTTTTTGAATTTTTTTCAAAAACACATAACAGGATGGAAATAAATTTATAATCCTAATGTGACCGGTTTGTTGTTTTCCTTAATGAAATTATTGCTCTGTAATGTCTGTTACATTGAGCTCTTTACCAGGAAAATTTAAATGTTCACTCTTGAATAGTTTTCTTGTCCTGATGGAATTACTCCCAACTCTGGTTTAACTGGACCAAATAATACCATATATATATATACATATATTATAAGAGTGTTGGTTGTCACTAAATTACTTTGTGGGTATGTTTCACACCAAGCGCAATATAATATGGAGAGTGCTCAATATCTACGATGGAGCTATTATATAATAATGATAAATAAATATATATCAAATATATATATATATTTAATGCATGGAAAATAGACTGCAACCCTGGGTTTCATGGAGATTTTTCAAAAAGTGTCGCAGTCTATTTTCCATGGATTAAAAAATATATATCTAATATATATATATATATATATAAGTAAAGTTAGCGACCGTAGTCGAGGGCGACCAGAAGGCTCCTTTTTCAATAGCTACTACACCGAGGTGTAAGGGAGAACGCTACTCTTGCTTGGCTTGCTCCACTTTACCCTTGATACGTACCTTATATTGCTGAGCGTTAAGAAAGGAGGTATCAAGTACTGTTTTTAAAGTCATTGGTATGACTCGACCTAGGGTTGAATCTAGGTCTCCCGGGCCATTTGTGAACACTATATATATTATCCAAAGCCAAGTCAGCCGATGGTGGGAACGATCCTATTTTAGGATTTTCTTTCTTCACTATCCATGTAATTCAAAATCCAATCGAGAGCTCAATGTAAAAAGAATAATTAAGTAAAATACAGAGCAAATAATTCCATAGAAAAGAAAAATCTTTAAAAATCACTGCATATTTATCTATGGTATACATATACGTATATAAATCACTGCATATATATATATGTATATATATATATATTATCATCCACAGACAGACTGTTTCGTTCTATCAGAACTCTTCAGTGTGGCTAGACACGCAGGACGCTCGAAGCCGGGATCGAAACCCGTCCAACTTTACGTTAGACTATGTTTCAGACCTCTCGGCCACCAAGCGGACCCGATGGCTAAGGGAATTTTTAAGGTATTTATTTAGCAACAGCAGCCGTTTGTTTACACTTTTTATACCCTATCGGCTACCAGAGTGCTCAATTCTTTCGAAGAGCTTTGCATTATGCTAGCGGCGGCCGACAATACCTTCGCCAGAGTGCTCAACCCCCGTGGGTGAGCGTTTATATTGTCATCCACAGACAGACTGTTTCGTTCTATCAGAACACTTCAGTGTGGCTAGACACGCAGGACGCTCGAAACCCGTCCAACTTTACGTTAGCTTTACGTTACTTTACCTCTCGGCCACCAAGCGGACCACGTTGGCTAGAGGAATTTTTAAGGTATGTATTTAGCAACAGCAGCAGCAGCCGTTTGTTTATATTTTTATACCCTATCGGCTACCGGAGTGCTCATATATATATATATATATATATATATGCAGTAATGTATACCCTGGAAATTTTATATATGCAATGATTTATCTTCTGGAAAATTCTTCAAAAAAGATTAACTTTCGGATACCTTTAACTCCTCAATCATTTTGATGTAACGGATTATTGTTGTTTTGTTTGTTTTTTTTAATTAAAAATAAACAATTTGCTCTGTAGATTTTATTTGCACTGAGCTCTTGACCGGGACTATTTAATTTCAATATTCTATATTTTAATATTTAAATTGTCCTTCTTAAAATTGTTCCCAACTCCGGATTAGCTGGATTTAATAATTATATATATATATATATATATATATATATATATATATATATATATATTTGTACGTTATATCAATGATCATTGATAACGGTTTTTACGAATATATCTGAAAGCAAACGCATTTTACATCATAATGATTTTAACCTACGAAGAGGAACGTTCGCTCTGTTGGTCCTCATACTTATTTCGGTGGCAAAAGCTGCTGGTAGTGCCAGTGGTAGCAGTACCACTTTAGTCACCAAAACTTTGGCTGGTTGTAGGCTGATGAAGAAAAGGTAATTTACGTTTTCTAACGCGTATGATAAAATTTCTAAAAATATAAAAGTGCCGTATCAACTCAAGATGGTTATTTAATGCAAAGTCCTGCTTATATATATATATATATATATTAGTCTTAGTCGAGGTTGACCCAAAGGCCCCCTTTTCGATATCTACCACATCGAGCTGTAGGGAAGGGCGCTACTCCATTCCCTGGATTGCTCCACTTTATCCTTGATCCTTACCTTACAGTGCCGAGCGCTAAGCAAGGCGGCATCAAGTACCATTTATTGAGTCTTTGGTATGACTCGACCTGGGATTGAACCCTGGTCTCCCGGACCATTGGTGAACATTATATATATATATATATATGATTTGTAAGAGAGTAGTTTATAGATATTTTTCTTTTTGAACGTGTTAGTATACACACAGTAAAATTGTTTCAAGTATTGCCTTTTAACATTAGTAATTGTACTAATCAGACATTCTAATTCAGTATTAATCATTTTAATATTAAATGGTTTAAAAAGCTTTAAATATTTAAAAAAAAAAAAAAGCTTTAATAAAAAAAGCTTTAAAAAAAATGCTTTAAAAAGCTTTAAATATTCCTATTTAAAAATAGTTCTTTTTAATAATAAACCTTTTTTTGCACATAAAATTACTTTGGCCAGTCAGCTTTGGTTTATGGCATATCAACCATTTTAGGTTATTTAATGCCAAATCTTCTTTATATATATATATATATATATATAACATTTGGTTAGATTAGGTTTTATGACATATTAACTATTGTAGGCTATTTGATGCTAAATTTTCTTTATATATAAGTAAGTAAAGTTGGCGACCATAGTCGAGAGTGACCCGAAGGCTCCCTTTTCGATAGCTACTACACCTAGGTGTAGGGGAGGGCGCTACTCCTTCCCTCGATTGCTCCACTTTACCCTTTATCCGTACCTTATAATGCTGAGTGTTAAACAAGGAGGCATCAAGTACCATTTTTTGAGTCTTTGGTATGACTCGACCTGGGATTGAACCCAGGTCTCCCGTGCCATTGGCGAACACTCTAACCGCTAGGCCAATATTGAATATAAAATATTTGGTTTAGTTGGCTTAATTGGTGTTGCTCCCAGGTTCACTCTGCCCCAGATTGGTAGTAACTGATAGGGTCCTATCTATGGGTCAAATAAAACTGCTTGAAATTTAAACTGAGTGCAAGCAAAGGATATGATAAATAGAATTGTTAGAAATAGAACTGTTTTATCATTTAACTGTTTGTAAGCAAATGACAGATGTGTGCAAACGAATGAGTAAACTTAAATAGACTTATTAGTGTTAAATAGCAATATATGTAACCATTTTCATCATCATCATCATCATCATCATCATGTTAGGTCCCTAGCACGGATTTCCTTGACTCTCCCTCACCACTCTTCTCTATTGTCCATCGCTTTCAGCAGGTCTTCTAGGCCATATCCTGTGTCCACACAGAGCTGCAGTAGGTAAGTTCTAGTTGGTCGTTCAACACTTGCTTGTCTGAGTAAAGAGGTCCAGCGGAGAACGTCGCTTAAGAGTTCGTCCTTACTTCCCCAACAGTGTCCATCATGGCTAGTTTGTCGGACTTACAGTCTACAAACAAATGATTAATATAGAATTGAATTATTTATGTTAAATAGGAATAATTGAACCATTTAACTGTATAAACAATAACAATGTTAGTGTGCAAACAAATTTGTTTTAACTCATTTGATAAAGGAAGTTGATATGACATAAAACCCAACCAAAACAAATCATATATTTTTTATATATATCTATAAAAAGGATGTGGCATTAAAAAACCTACAAGGGTTGATATGCTGTAAAACCCAACCCAACAAAATGATATATATTTAATATATATGTATCAAGAGGATTTGGCATTAAATAACCTAACCAAACCAAATCCTATATATCTAAAAGAAGATTGGGCATTAAATAGCCTAAAATGGTTGATATGCCATAAAACCTAACCGAACCAAATCTTAAATATTCAATATATATGTATAAAGAGGATTTGGCATTAAATAACCCACAATGGTTGATATGCTATAAAACCCAACGAAACCAAATAATATATATTTAATATATATGTATAAAAAAGGATTTTGCATTAAATAACTTACAATGATTGATATGCCATAAACCTAACCAAACCAAATCTTAAATATTCACTATATATGTATAAAGAGGATTTGGCATTACATAACCAACAATATTTGATATGCCATAAAACCTCACCAAACAAAGTTATAAATATTCAATATATATGTATGAACAAGATTTGGCATTAAATAACCTACAATGGTTGATATGCCATAAACCCCAACCCGATCAAAACAAACCAAACCAAAACAAATTGCTATTTAACATTAGTTTTTCTGTTTAACAATTATTCCTATCAAATAAATACAACTTTCATACGTCTGTATCGTTTCAAAAAGCTAATAATGATCCTTGTAAAAGACTGAACAGTCATATTTGACGTCATGACTGGATTACAGTTTACATTTCTATATATTTTTCATGCTTAGAGCCCTCGGTGAGAAACGTTACGACCGGAGAACTTTTCATGCTTAGAGCCCTCGGTGAGAAACGTTACGACCTGAGACTTTTTCATGCTTCGAGCCCTCGGTGAGAAACGTTACGACCGTGAGAAGCTCACATCTCCAAGGGTTAATATATGTAAAACTACTTGGTGTTTTTATAGATAAGTCAATGTGTGTGTTTATTAGTTAGTCCTTTTTATATGCAAATGAAATCAAAGCAGATAATCTCCTTATCGCTAATCCGATAATAACAAATCGAATAAAACAAATGAAAGACATTTTCTCTTCACATAACCCGACTCAAGTCAAATCCTCCAGCTTAAATATAGTTTTTTTATGGTCTCTTTGTAAAAATTTTTTAAAAAGCTTTAGCCTTCATAATCAGCTTTGAAGAAGTTAAAAGAATTCCATTATTTAGTTACGCGTTTTTATAGCGAAAATGTTAATAGCATCAAACTTCATATCTCGATGTGTTGCTATTACTTAATTACAGTTAAATTTTTCCCGATCTATCTCTCTGTGCTGCTCATTCAACCTATCTATCTATCTATCTATCTATTTATACCACTCAGTCTTTCATCTCTCTCTTTCTCTCTCTCTCTCTCTCTCTCTCTCTCTATTTATACCACTCAGTCTTTCTTTTTTTCTATCTATCTATCTATCTATCTATGTGATTCATTCTATCTACCTATCTTTTATCTATCTATTTACCTATCTATTTATACCAATCAGTCTCTCACTCTCTATCTATCTATCTATCTATCTATGTGATTCATTCTATCTATCTATCTATCTGGTTCATTCTATCTACTTATCTATTTATCTATATATTCATCCATCAACCTATCAATTTATACCACTCAGTCTTTCTTCTCTCTCTCTCTCTCTTTCTATCTCTCTCTCTCTATCTATCTATCTATCTATCCCTCTCAGTCTTTCTTTTTTTCTATCTATCTATCTATCTATCTATGTATTCATCTATCTATCTACCTATCTATTTATACCACTCAGTCTTTCTTCTCAGTCTTTCTTCTCTCTCTCTCTCTCTCTCTCTCTCTCTCTCTATCTATCAATCTATTTATACCACTCAGTCTTTCTTCTCAGTCTTTCTTCCCTCTCTCTCTCTCTCTCTCTCTCTATCTATCTATCAATCTATTTATACCACTCAGTCTTTCTTTTTATCTATCTATCTATCTATCTATCTATGTGACTCATTCTTTCTATCTATCTGTTTATCTATCTAAGCGCGGTTTAGTTTAGTATGGTTTGGTTTGGTTTTATGGTACATTAACCATTGTAGGTTATTAATACCAAATCCATTTTTTATACATATATACAGTTCTATTTCAAACAATTCAGTTTAGCATGACTATGCAGTTTCAATGTCAAAACAGTTCTATTTCAAGCGATTCAGTTTAGCATAAGTACTCAATTTAGTTCTATTTGACCCATAGATTGGGTCTTATCAGGTGCTACCACTCCAGGCTGGAGTGGACCTGGGAGTGATGGCAATGAAGCAGTTCTCTGCGTTCCCCAAAGCTCCAGCATCACTGGAACTTCACCATTAGATTGTTTAGTGTCATATCCAGAACACTCGTTGGGGACGGGGTTACCTCTCTACCGAGGTGCAGTGGGTGTACGCTACAGCCACAATCTATCTATCGATCGATCTATCTATGTATCTAACAACATATATTCATATATATATGTATCTGTAGAATCCTTGATGGTGTACGGACAAAAAACCTACAAGCGACATTAATATTTGTCGACTTTACCTAGGCCTTCGATTCCATTCACAGAGGAAAGACGGAACAAATCCTACTAGTATACGGCCTACCTAATGAAACCGTAGCAGCAATAACGATTCTCTATAGAAACACCAAAGTGAAAGTACGTTCACCAGATGGAGACACAGAATACTTCGACGTTGTAGCAGGAGTACTACAAGGAGACACGCTAGCTCCATACCTCTTTATCATCGGTCTAGATTACATGCTTAGAACATTGATTGATAAAACTAGAGAAAACGGCTTCGAGCTGACAAAGAAAAGAAGCAGAAGATGCCCCGCAAAAACAATTACCGATGCCGACTATGCCGATGACATAGCGATATTGGCAAATACACCCAACCAAGCCGAAACACTACTGCATAGTTTGGAACGAGCAGCCGCAGGCATAGGCCTCCATGTCAAAGCAAACAAAACGGAATATATGTGCTATAATCAAACAGGTGACATCTCCACACTAGACGGAACCCCTCTTAAACTAGTTGACAAATTCACTTACCTAGGAAGCAGCGTCGAATCAACCGAAAAGGACATCGACACGCGGCTAATGAAGGCATGGACAGCTATCGATAGGTTATTGATCATATGGAAATCAGACCTAACTGATAAAATGAAACGCAGTTTCTTCCAGGCAGCTGTTGTATCGATACTGCTATATGGATGCACTACATGGACGCTAACTAAACAGCTGGAGAAGAAGCTAGACGGCAATTACACAAAAATGCTGCGAGTAATATTGAACAAGTCCTGGCGGTAACACCCCACAAGGCACCAACTATACGGCCACCTGCTTCCCATTACGAAAACTATCCAAGTTAGACGAACCACACATGCAGGACACTGCTGGATAAGCAGGGACGAGCTCATAAGTGATGTACTCCTATGGACCCCCACATATGGACGGGCAAAAGCCGGACGACCAGCACGAACATACATTCAGCAGCTATGTGAGGATACGGGATATAGCCCTGAAGACCTACCAAAGGCGATGAACGATAGGGAAAAGTGGCGAGAGAGGATCAGGGATATCCGTGCTAGCAGCACGACATGATGATGATGATGATGGGTGTGGGGAAACATTTTTGCTATGCCAAATACCTGCAGAATGTTAGATCCTCTACCTGTGTCTAGATTCCAGACAGACAAACTGATAAAAAGATTGATTGATAGATCTGAACAAATTTAGATAGATAGATAGATAGATAGATAGATATAAACATATTGAAGAACAGATAAATAAACTGATAGATCGATAAATAGATAGATAGGCGAACTATTAAATATACAGCTTTCAGTTTTGGGTTCTTTGTTTTAATGGCATGTCAACCTTTGTCGGTTATTTAATGCCAAAGATATACTTGTAGAAGAAAAATAGCTAGGAGGAATTAGAGGGTTGATATCATTTCTAAGGGCATTAGTCCGAAAGTTAACGTAATTAACGTATTGTAAAGTTGGTGACCTTAGTCGAGGGTGACCCGAAGGCTCCCTTTTCAATAGCTACTACACCTAAGTGTAAAGAAGGGCGCTTCTCTTTTTTTCTGGATTGCTCCACTTTACCCTTGATCCGTACCTTATAATGCTAAGTGTAAGCAAGGCAGCATCAAGTACCATTTTTTGAGTCTTTGGTATGACTCGACCAGGGATTGAAACCCCGGTCTCCCTGACCATTGGCGATCACTCTACCCAGTCCAACACTCTAGTTACTACGTTACAGAGACTATCCATAGATAGATGGATAGATAGAACTTGACATATATGACTGTTAAAATATGCAAGGAGATTCATGTACTAAGAAAAAGGAACTTGTCAATTTCCAGTCACGTATTTTAACATATTTCATGTCATTCTTTTGTGTCTGCGAATTTAAGTATTAATTTAAAAAAAGAAGATATTTGAGACGCTTAATGGCTTCTTTTAATATACATCATGACAACATGGCCTTGTTCGGTGGAAAATCACTTGTGTTTGAATGTCAGTCTATGACTCTCTTAGCAGTATTTACAGAAGTTCCTTTATAAAACACTTACTTGAACTCCCTCTCCCCCTTTCTCTCTTACTCAGACAACCCCTCTTTCTCTCTCTCTCTTTCTCTCTCTGTGTCTCTCTCTTTCTGTCAATCTCTCTCTCTCTCTCTCTCTCTATATATATATATATATTTACACACATATCAGTAATACATTGATACTTCGAGATATGAAATCAATTCGTCCCGGAAGAGACTTCGTATATTGGAATTTTTGTGTCATGGGACAAGATTCACCCTATAAATAGCGTTATTTGCTCCGGCCCCTAAAAGCAATCGTTTAAAGTGTTATATTATACCAACTCAAATGAATATGTTCGTTAATGATTACATATCCTTCACATAAATATTCAAAAACAATGAGAAAATAATAAAATCAACGAAAAATAATAATAAATGTTGTTACAAATAAGTTAGCGACCGTAGTCGAGGGTGACCCGAAGGCTCCCTTTTCCATAGCTACTACATCGAGGTGTAGGGAAGAGCGCTACTACACTTTATATTTCCGAATTTTGTTTTCGTATCTTTAAAATTTTTTCGTTAAATGATACGGAAATTTCCCGGAAGTCCGTTTCGTATTCAGAATATTTCGTATAATGGGTTTTTTCTAAGTCGAGAACGCTGGTGGGGAAAACTCTCAAAAAAGAACAAATAATAAGCAAAACGACAATAATCAGAAAATAAAAATGGGAAGAAAAACAACTCTATGGACGTTTTAAGCGACTAACAAGTGACATCTCACACGTGAAAACGTGAGGGGAGTCCTCGTGGTGTAATGGTTAAAGCGATGGACTGCAGAAGCGTAGTAAGCGAGTTCGTACTCTAGTCGCGCTATTACGTTCACTTTTGGGAAAGGTATGAAACCTCTTATCCTCCCAGCTTTGGATTAAATAGTACCACTACTGTTCTTCAAAGAGAATGGCTTTGGCATTTGATAACCTTCAAAGGTTGATATGCCATTAAACAAAGAAACCGAAACCGAGAAAACGTGGACGTGGCTAAGAAAATGAAACCTTAAGGGGGAAACTGAATCTCTTCTAATAGCAGCACAAAACAACACCATAAGGACTAACCATATCAAAGCGAGAACACATAAGAAGCTGCGAAGCTGCAGATGTAGGTTATGTGGTGATAGAGACGAAACCATCCATCACATAATAAGCGAATGCAGCAAATTAGCACAGACGAAATATAAGACTAAGCACGACTGGGTGGGCAGGATAATTCACTGGGAATTGTGCAGGAATTTGAAGTTTGACAATACAAACAAGTGGTATATGCATAACCCAGAATCTGTCCTAGAGAATGAGACGTACAAACTCATCTGGGATTTTCACATACAACGGATCACCAAATCTCGGCCAAACGATCAGTTCTAATAATAATAATAATAAATAAAGAGAACTTACAGAATTGTGGACTTTGTTGTCCTGGCGGACCACAGAATATTATTGAAAGAATGTGAAAAGAGAGATAAGCACCTCGACCTTACTAGGGAGTTGAAAAAACTGTGGAACATGAAAATGACGATTATACCAATTATAATTGATGCTCTTAGTAGAGTCACCAAAGGATTGGTACAAGGACTGAAGGACTTGGACATAACAGGACGAATGGAGACCATCCAAACTACTGCATTACAGTGATCGACCAGAATACTGAGATGGGTCCTGGAGACTTAGAGAGACTTGTTGTCACTAAAACATCAGTTTGCCCAGTAAGCTGGAGCTGTAGAACTCATCGACTTTGTGTAAACTTTGACTTCATCATGGCCGATTTTCGTTTGGTTTGGTTGGGGTTTATGGCATATCAACCCTTGTAGGTTATTTAATGCCAAATCCTCTTTATACATATATATTAAATATACGAGATTTTGTTTGGTTGGGTTTTATGGCATATCAACCCTTGTAGGTTATTTAATGCCAAATCCTGTTTATACATATATATTAAATATACAAGATTTTGTTTGGTTGGGTTTTATGGCATATCAACCCTTGTAGGTTATTTAAGGCCAAATCCTCTTTATACATATATATTAAATATATATGATTTGTTTTGGTTGGGTTTTGTGGCATCTCAACCCTTGTAGGTTATTTAACCCTAAATCCTCTTCATGCATATATAATAACAATATATGATTTGGTTTGCTTTGGTTTTATGGCATATCAACCCTTGTAGGTTATTTAATTCCAAATCCTGTTTATATATATATTAAATATATATGATTTGTTTTGGTTGGGTTTTATGGCATATCAACCCTTGTAGGTTATTTAATCCCAAATCCTCTTTATACATATATAATAACAATATATGATTTGGTTTGCCTTGGTTTTATGGCATATCAACAATTTTAGGGTTTTTAATGCCAAATCCTCTTTTTAGTTATATATTAATAATATATATTATTTAGTTTGGTTGGGTTTTATGGCATATAAACAATTGTTGGTTATCTAATGCCAAATCCTTTTCATATATATATAATAACTATATATGATTTGGTTTCCTTTGGCTTGGTTTTATGGCATATCAACAATTGTAGGGTATTTTATGCCGTATCCTGATTATACACGTCAATTAAATATGTTTATGATTTGTAAACACATTTTGTTGATAGCATTCTTAAACGACCCAGAGCTCTTTCTGGAACAGTTGAATGGTTTCTACTATTGCTGTATATCGTCACAATTTAAAATATTTCATCTGTTTGACTCATAGATAGGACCCTATCATATGCGACCGCTCCGGGTCTAAGAGGACCTGGGAGTGATGGCAATGAAAGGGTACTATATATTACCCAAATATCTAAGGCTGAAGCTTTGCCGTGATGGTTTGATGTCATATGCAGGGGTCTAACCCCTCTGCAGAGTTGCAATCGGTGTACTCCTTAGCTCAAGCCAACTGGTATGTTCCCGCCTGATAGTATATATATATATATATATAGAGAGAGAGAGAGAGAGAAAGAGGGAGGGAGAGTGAGAGAAAGAGCGAGAGAAAGATAGAATGAAAGCACAACTAAATAAAAGAAAGAAAGGAGCATAAAAAATGTGGAAAGTGATCTTAAGAAACACTCGACTTGTCAGATAAACCTGAAAGAAAGAAAGAAAGAAAAAAGAAAGAAAGAAAAAAAGAAAGAAAGAAGTTGATACAAAGAAAGAAAATAAGGAAAGAAACGAAAGAAAGTTGTTTGAAGCAAGACAAGAAAGAAAGAAAGAAAGAAAGAAAGAAAGAAAGAAAGAAAGAAGTTGATACAAAGAAAGAAAATAAGGAAAGAAACGAAAGAAAGTTGTTTGAAGCAAGACAAGAAAGAAAGAAAGAAAGAAAGAAAGAAAGAAAGAAGTTGATACAAAGAAAGAAAATAAGGAAAGAAACGAAAGAAAGTTGTTTGAAGCAAGACAAGAAAGAAAGAAAGAAAGAAAGAAAGAAAGAAGTTGATACAAAGAAAGAAAATAAGGAAAGAAACGAAAGAAAGTTGTTTGAAGCAAGAAAAGAAAGAAAGAAAGAAAGAAAGAAAGAAAGAAGTTGATACAAAGAAAGAAAATAAGGAAAGAAACGAAAGAAAGTTGTTTGAAGCAAGACAAGAAAGAAAGAAAGAAAGAAAGAAAGAAAGAAAGAAAGAAAGAAGTTGATACAAAGAAAGAAAATAAGGAAAGAAACGAAAGAAAGTTGTTTGAAGCAAGATAAGAAAGAAAGAAAGAAAGAAAGAAAGAAAGAAAGAAGTTGATACAAAGAAAGAAAATAAGGAAAGAAACGAAAGAAAGTTGTTTGAAGCAAGAAAAGAAAGAAAGAAAGAAAGAAAGAAAGAAGTTGATACAAAGAAAGAAAATAAGGAAAGAAACGAAAGAAAGTTGTTTGAAGCAAGACAAGAAAGAAAGAAAGAAAGAAAGAAAGAAAGAAAGAAAGAAGTTGATACAAAGAAAGAAAATAAGGAAAGAAACGAAAGAAAGTTGTTTGAAGCAAGATAAGAAAGAAAGAAAGAAAGAAAGAAAGAAAGAAAGAAAGAAAGAAAGAAGTTGATACAAAGAAAGAAAATAAGGAAAGAAACGAAAGAAAGTTGTTTGAAGCAAGATAAGAAAGAAAGAAAGAAAGAAAGAAAGAAGTTGATACAAAGAAAGAAAATAAGGAAAGAAACGAAAGAAAGTTGTTTGAAGCAAGATAAGAAAGAAAGAAAGAAAGAAAGAAAGAAAGAAAGAAAGAAAGAAAGAAAGAAGTTGATACAAAGAAAGAAAATAAGGAAAGAAACGAAAGAAAGTTGTTTGAAGCAAGATAAGAAAGAAAGAAAGAAAGAAAGAAAGAAAGAAAGAAAGAAAGAAAGAAAGAAAGAAGTTGATACAAAGAAAGAAAATAAGGAAAGAAACGAAAGAAAGTTGTTTGAAGCAAGATAAGAAAGAAAGAAAGAAAGAAAGAAAGGAAGAAAGAAAGAAAGAAAGAAGTTGATACAAAGAAAGAAAACAAGGAAAGAAACGAAAGAAAGTTGTTTGAAGCAAGAAAGAAAGAAAGAAAGAAAGAAGTTGATACAAAGAAAGAAAATAAGGAAAGAAACGAAAGAAAGTTGTTTGAAGCAAGATAAGAAAGAAAGAAAGAAAGAAAGAAAGAAAGAAAGAAAGAAAGAATAGATAAAGATAAATGACTGCACAATTAAATAAAAGAAAGAGTCGAGCGGAAAGATTTTAAAAGGGAATCGTAGGAACATGTAAAAATGGAAGAAACAAAGAGACAAAGAAGCAAAGAAAGAAACAAAGAAACGATAAATAGTGAAAGCACAACTAAATATATAAAAAGAGTTGAGGATATAAATGTGATTCGTAAGAAAAATAGAACTGGCTCAAAATTAAACCTGAAAGAAAGAAAGAAATCCATCAATCTCTATCCTACAGGGGGCAGCAGCTGTCCGCGTAGATAAACATCTCTGTTGCTCACATGTCATGGATCATTTAACCCCATCGGCCAAATGTCAAAGGCCACAGACACCGAGTGGAAAAGGAATGAGGAAATGTGGATTTTCTTTTTTACTTCTTTGTGTGCGTATGTACATGTGTGTGTGTTTGGGTGTGTGTTTGGGTGTGTGTAAGTGCGCTTTGTATCTTTTTTTTTTTTTTTGTCTGTTTATTTCTTCCTTAACGTACCTGACTCACTCTGACGGAGCGACAACCAAGGGTGTCCCAACTGAAGGAATAGATTGATATCGCAGCAGGTGGACGTCAAGGAAATTTTAGACACCACTATGTACTAGCGGGTAGGGACATATATGTAAGCTAATTTGTATGTCCTGTCTGTCTGTCTGTCTGTCTGTCTCTCTCTGTCTTTCTCAGTCCCAAAACTGAAGGGAAGAGTTTTGATGTCTGTCAGCGGGTGTCAGACTGTCTCGTGGAGCTCTCGACGGGTGCAAAATGCGACCATTTCCTGGTTTTGAGGATGACCTGTATAGCAATCTGTTTATCTTCACACGCAAACACACGCATGTACAAATATATAGAGAGAAAGAGAGATAAAAAGAGACTATTCAGACATACTAAGACGGAGATTAGATTGAGATATATACACATTTATAAAAAGCATGAGATAGATAGATAGACGAATAGATAGATAGATGAAGTTTATCTGTAACCTTTGTGTCTATATTTGTGTGTGTAAAGAAAGATCTGAAAAGAGTGAAATAGATACATAGAGAAACCAATGTTAACTCTCTCTCTCTCTCTCTCTCTCTCTCTCTCTCTTTCTCTGCGTGAGTGAGAGAGAGAGAGAGAGAAAAAGAGAGAGAGAGAGAGAGAGGGCTCGTATGAGTGCTTCGGAAACGATGAGAATGAATTAAAAGAGACTGAGAGAGATACAGACAGATAACTGAGACATAAAAACGGATTAGATAGATAGATAGATAGATAGATAGATGCGTGTGTGTGTGTGTGTGTGTGTGTGTGTGTGTGTGTGTGTGTGTGTGTGTGTGTGACGTAAAGTCTTGTGTGATACAGAGAGGTGAGACTTAAAAGAGTATAAGATAGATATAAAAAGTCTGAGAGAGATACAGATTAATATGTGAGATTGAGAACGAGATAGATAGATAGATAGATAGATACGTGTGGTTTGGGTGTGTGTATGTATGTGTGTGTGGGGATTTGGGGATATATAAAAGTCTGAAGTGATACAGATAGGTAAGACCTACTAGAAGATAGATAGATAGATAGATAGATAGATAGATAGATATAAAAAGCCTGAGAGAGATACAGATTAACAGGTGATACGGAGGTAGATATAAAAAAAAAAGAATGAGAAAATTAGATAAATAGAAACGTGAGGTCTGTGTGTTGGGGGTGGAGAATTGAGGATAGATAATCGTCTAGAGTGATACAGATAGGTGCGACTTATGAGATAGATATAAAATGATGAGAGAGATGCAGATTAATACGGGAGACTGGGGGAAGATAAGAGAATGAGATAGAGAGATAGATAGATAGATAGAAGGATAGAAGGATGAGAGATATAAATAGATAGGTAAATATTTGAGGACCCCCCTTCTCTCTCTCTCTCTCTCTCTCTCTCGCTCTGTGTGTGTGTGTGTGTGGAGAATTGAGGATAGATTATAGTCCAGAGTGATACAGTTAAGTGAGACTTAAAAGCGGATAAAATAGTTATAAAAAGACTGAAAGAGATACGGATAGACAGGTGTAAAGGAATGTAAATAAGGAATGCTCTCTCTCTCTCTCTCTCTCTCTCTCTCTCTCTCTCTCTCTCTCTCTCTGCGTGTCTGTGCGTCCTTTTGGCACGATGAGGATAGATAAGAACAATCAGAGATTTGATTTAGTTTGGTTTGGCTTTATGGCAAATCACCCATTGTAGGACATTTATGCCAAATCAATTTTTATTCATAAACAGTTCTATTTCAAACAATTCAGTTTAGCATGGGTATAGTTTAGTTCTATTTGAGCGATAAACAGAACCCTATCAGGGGCTACCACTTCGGTCCAGGCTGGACCTGGGAGCGATGGCAATGAAGAGATACTCCGTATTCCCCAAAGCTCCAGCATTACTGGAACCTCGTCATCAGACTGTTTGGTGTCATATCTTGGACGCTCGTTGGGGAAGTCTTACCCCTCTGCAAAGAAGCAGTCGGTGTATTGTACAGCCCCAGCCGATTGGACAAAACAGTCTGAGAGGAACATATGTAGATAGGGGAGACAAACAGGAAGGCAGGGATATATCATCATCATCATGTTGATTGGACGGAGTTCTCTGATTCTCTCTCTCTCTCTCTCTCTGTCACACACACACACACGCACACAAACACACACACACACACACACATACCATTCGTTTCAATCATCCGACACAATTGGCTGGTCTTCTAGACTACATCCAGTGTCCGTACAGAACTGATGAATGTAAGTTTTTCCTGGTCGGCCTGCACTGTGTTCGTCCTTACTTCACCAACAGTTCCACCGCATGTCCTGTTCGGCTAACTTAGATGGTTTATGAGAAGGGAGGCAAGTTGCCAAACAGCTGCTGTTATGTGGTGTGTTCCTTTTAGGATTTGTATAAAATTAACGGATACCAGAGTGCTAAATTCGTTCGAAGTGATTTTGCGTATGTACATATATATATATATATATATATAGTAAGCAAATGCTTTAAACGTTGAAATTCAGTGGAGTATATTGAAAAATGTGCCACTCCAAGCTGCTTCGATGGTAGATGTCATTTGTGTCTGGAGGAAAAGATACAAATTATGTTATACCCTGATCCTGGTAACTTATTGAATCAGAGATATGATTTAATAGCTAGATATTGGCATTAAAAAAATTTAAACTATTTTCAAAAATTAAGTAAATAGATTGAAAACGTTTAACTACTATTTATTAAATTGGTAAAGATATTGGAATTTGCAATTTATATAAGTAAGCTTTATTCTATTATAGTTATTTGGGGTCGTTTGACAATAATTAATATTAGTTTTAGTTGTATGGGTCTTTTTAGGAAAAAATATAATATACTAAATTTAGATGGCCTGAATAATTTTGTTATGAATGTTTGAATTTTTGACATGTGTAAACTGTTATAATTGTTTCTGTTTGAGTTGAAAAAGGGTGACACCGGATGTAGTTTTAACTGTCATAATTCTTGCGACTTATTTTCATTTTACCTGAAGGTTTAGGCTGGCTTTAATAGATAGGAGAAATAGTTTTTTTGTCTGGTTATCAATGTGTAAAATTAATTTTATTTCCATTTCGTATTTCATCTGATGAAGTCCTGTTAATCCTTTTTAGAGCATTGATTTATATCAATGCTTTTAACAGGATGGAAATAAATTTATTATCCGAATGTAACCGATTGCTTTTTGTATTTTTTTAAAATATGTATATATGCATATATATATATATATATATATATATATATTGTCATCCACAGACAGACTGTTTCGTTGTATCATAACTCTTCAGTGTTGCTAGTCACGTAGGCAGCTTGAAGCTGGGATCGAAACCCACCCAACTTTCGGTTAGACTTAGTATCCGACCGCTCCTTGGAATTATACAAGATACAACAATTTTTTTTTTTTTTTTTTTTTTTTTGCTTTTGTTCTTTTTTTGGGGGGTATGTAAACTAACATCTTAGAATCTTTAAAATAAAAGTTGTAATTAGCTGTTAAATAGTGTTTGATCAAACCATTATTTGTCGCTTCTGTTAAAAACTCTTCTGTACTCGTAAATTCGTTTATTGCGACAACAGTTAGCTTCACTGATATATTTCTTATTACAATTCAGACATGGAATCTAGTACACTCTTGCACAGAATTTGATGATATTGTTATTTTTGTTTTCAATTAAATGCCTGATGGTCTTTGAAGAGTCAGTGATTCCAATGTTTTTAGTGTAATACGGGACCGATAAATACATCGATCTCACAAACTTTTATTAATGAGTGATGTCACACTAAACAGGCAAAGATGACAAAAGAAAAAGGGTAAATCTAAATTGGTAAATTTTATTTGGCGTTAGATTCATCATATGGAATTTTGATAAAGTTAATATCATGACGAAAATTTAGACACGGCTATCAAATAGTATTGGATGACTGTGAGTCTAGATGATTTTAGATAAGTGTACATGTTCTTGGACAAGTCGTTGGTGTAGCGATTTTGCCGGGAATCCGTTGACAATCGAAGAGCTGGACGTGTCGGAGTGAAGAAGCTGGCTAATCGATGTCAAAGTCGTTGATTCGCCAGTTAACCGGGGTTGGTTTGTCACATTTTTCACGACATTGGTTCAATTCTACAGTGATGTTTGGTGCAGTTACCTTTCTGTCGCGGGAGTCGGGTATCCTCGTGGTGTAATGGTTAAAGCGATAGACTGCGGAATCGTAGTAAGCGGGTTCGTACTCCAGTCGCGCTATTACGTTTACTTTCAGGCAAATACCCTTGGGAAAGGTATGAAACCCCTTATCCTCCCAGCAATGGGTTAAATCGTACCGCTACCGTTCTAGGAAAATAGCTTTAGTATTAAATGACATATAAAAGTTGATATGACAAAAGAAAGAAAGAAACTTTCTGTCTCGCAAGATGGAGGGGTTGGTAAATATGGACACTGATGAAATTGTCCTCTGCTCTTGTTGCTACTTTTATTCTTGTTTGTCCCTATTTACCCAATCCTTCTGCTCGGGCAGGATATGACACAAGGTCAATTTTTAAGCGGAGTTTAACAGGTTTGAATTCAGAGTTTTCCTTCTCCTAGACTAGTTGCCTCACCAAGGCTGAAGAACCTAGTCTACCCTACTATTTACCCATAGCTGGAGGGAGAATAATTGGATTCATACCTTTCCCAAGCGTATTAGTGCTATGTGAAATGCAATCAGCCTCGTCAAGTATTTGAACTCGTGTCGCCGTGTCCATTTCCTACGGCGATAACCATTACACCACGGGCACCTCTTGTTTGTCCCGTTTCGTGATGTCTTCGAACACTATAAGCGACTGTAGTTCTGGGAATTTTTATCTTTCAAATCAATTTTTCTAGATACCTGGTTATATTGTAGTCAGAGTTACTGAAGAGGACTCGTATTTAGTATAATAAATAAAAACATTAGACACGGGAGGGGAAGGGTGAGAAGGATAGAAAAAGGATGAAGAGTTATCTCCTCATTTTTGCTCACTTCGGTTTTTTTATTTTATTTATTTATTTTATTTTATTTTATTGCCGGTTGGAATTATAGTAATTTGACTTTTTTATTTTTCTATTTTTTATTTTATTTATTTTTTTTATTAACTTAAGACACCATAATTGCTTACTGAATTAAATAATTAACTTTTTTATATATTTTTTATAATAACTTTTTTGTAAGGAAATATTAATACTTATATTAATTTCGAGCCTATTTCTTCAGTTATCCTTTTTTTTTTTTGCTGTGTACGTATACAAGAAATTTTTTTCACATTTCTTTATTTTTATTCATTTTATTTTTATTTTTATTTATTTTTTTTTTTTTTTTTTTGTTCATTTACCTTATTTCTCAATTTAATTCTGTTTTTTTTTAAACCATTATTTATGATAAACAGAAACAGAAAGAAAAGAATGTCTTTAAAATATATGAAATGAAGGATATGATTCATTGAAATAATTAGAGACTATAATTGCATGGATATATTGATCATAAAGATATATGCGAGTGTCATATAATAGATAAGGGGAATTCGAGGGTAGTGAGGAAGAATCTATTATATAGTTTAAATTTAGTCTTATGTCTACATTTAGCTATTAATTCACATCTCTTATTTAACAATTTTTCAGGGTCTGCGTATGTCATCATATGTATTTTTTCCTCTAAGCATAGATTACATCTACCATCAAAACATTTTCAAGGAAGTTAATAATGATTTTTTTTTTCATTTGTCAGTACGAATTTCTTTACTGATCACTACACCCGAAACATTTTTTTTTACAAAGGAGTCAGTGTGTTTTCACTCTATCGATTATTCTTGCTCCTCTATACGCATCACACATTCTCCAGTAAATTCCACATAGTTTTAACTTTTCCGCCTTTACAAATGCAATAACAGACCTCTGTTCAAGCCTGGAACATAGTGATTTGCCGCCATTTTAAATAGCCTTAAAACAAATATTTTTTTTACGAGATTAAGATTATTTTTACTATAAACCAATTCCAAATAAAGTAGAGTTTACCTTTATAGACAAACATTCAGAAAAAAATCAATTTTACTTTTTTCTAAAAGAGTCCTCTTATTCATTAGATGACCCTTGTATATATAATAGATTCTTCCTCACTACCCTCGAATTCCCCTTATCTATTATATGACCCTCGCATATATCTTTATGATCAATATATCCATGCAATTATAGTCTCTAATTATTTCAATGAATCATATCCTTCATTTCATATATTTTAAAGACATTCCTTTCTTTCTGTTTAGAAGTTATAAGTCAACGTCTATCGCTCTTACTCCCAACATCTTCTGAAGACATTACAATTAAATACCATATTTTAGAATTCCTAGAGTCCCAGAGGGAACAGTATTTTTATGACTTTCTTTGATGTCAACAAATTATTTCCAGTCTCTTCAGATCATCTGACATTTCCACACTTACCGTTCCATGTCGCGATTCAAATTTCAGAGAATTCTTCTGGTAGTAAGTCTGCATCAGCCTTCTTATTTCGTGACGAATGTCCTTCCCTGAATGCGTCATTATCTATAATAAACTCGTGAGGTTTTTTGGGTTTTTTTTGTGGAAGTTGTTGTTTCTTTCGTATAAAAATTTTGTGTCTTTTCTTTCTTTAATGCATATGGGCGCCTGTCACATTCAACGTGAACATTTTTGTTTGTTTCTTATCATATTTACCAACCCCTCCGCTCGGGTAGTATATGACACAAGGTCAATTTTTTAAGCGGAGTTTAACAGGTTTGAATTCAGAGTTTTCCTTCTCCTTGACTAGTTACCTCATCAAGGCTGAAGAACCTAGTCTGTCCTACTATTTACCCATAGCTGGAGGGAGAATAATTGGATTCATACCTTTCCCAAGGTATGCAACCAATCTCGTCCAGGATTTGAACTCGTGTCGCTGTGTACATTTCCTGCGACGATAGCCATTACACCACAGGCACACCTGTTTGTTTCTTATTATTTATAATTTTTTATTTGCTCATTTATTTTGCTGAGGTGCATAAGCAAAGAATAGATAAACTTTGTGCCCCCGACCCGTGACTAAAGCGCATCGATAGGAGATAGGACAACATGAAGTCCTTCTATTGCTAATTCCACTTTTCATTTCTTCGTAGCCTTTGTGATGAAATTTATGACTTTAGATATTTTGATCATTTTTAGACATTATATTATCCAACTTTACGGGACCATATCATGTGCCTTTTTATAGTCAATCCATGTTATGGCTACTTTTTTCGCCTTCTTCTTCCCTCTTTGAGGATGTGCTGGTCTGTATATTATCGGTTATCTGTTACTCTTGTTCACTCGTGACACCTCTTCAGTTCTCTTAGAACTAGTCAGTGACAAGAAGGCAAGTAATTTATATCTTTTCAAATCTGTGCAGTTTAGATATTCTACACCAAATATGCAATTGGTCTCTAGTTGCTTGGAATGCATCCTTTATTTTCTTCAGGAAATAGTCCACAGCATATCATTTTACTCTTTATGTGTTTTTCACACAAATTTTAATTGGTGGATTTTCATGGAAGTCAAAGTGACAGTATGTCTCGTCAAGTCCCTAGGTGTCTTCCATCTATTCTAGCTGACTTTTAACAGTGCAGTGGTCTGGATGGACTCGATTCTTTCTCTGACCTCCATTTACCTCAGTCTCTTTTCCAGGCCTTTGAGAACTATTCTAAGATCACCAAATGCAATTAATATCACTTTCACTGTTTCTAGTTTAATTTTTGAGGAGAGGATTCATTGTCGATTTTATCCTTTCACCTTGGTTTTTATAGCCAAAAGCCTTTGACATTTTTAAGTCTCAACTCAAATTAAGTAAATATCAGATGGTATTTTTTTTAAAGAAAGGGTTTAGTGTTTTATAGAGGAAAAATAATTATTTAATATCTACTTTGGTTTTTCCAATCCTAGCTTATTGCTTCTATGTTTTTCCAATCCTAGCTTATTGCTTCTATGTTCCACAAGGCCGAATGAATGGAGTACCCAATGAGACTCGAACTCACTCGTGAAGGTTTGACCATTACAGCACCCGAAGTGCTCAGCAAGAGTAGGAGTGATTTTTAATGTTTTGCGTATGATAATTTGCAAGGTAGATTAGTTAAACCACGAGGATGAGTTAATGAAACACTGGTTTAGTGAATCATTTTCCGAATCTGGATTAGGTTTAGTCACTGTGGGATAAACCTCTTGATAGCAGAGAAAATTATTTTTCCAGTTTTCATGAACGCAGTTCTTACATATTTATTAGAATATGTGTTATGTATATTTTATCAGACCTGACCGATAAAATTAAACGCAGTTTCTTCCAGGCAGCGGTCGTATTGATACTGCTGTATGGATGCACTACTTGGACGCTAACTAAACAGCTGCAGAAGAAGATAGACGGCAATTACACAAGAATGCTGCGAGCAATATTGAACAAGTCCTGGTAGCAACACCCCACAAGGCACCAACTATACAGCCACCTGCTTCCCATCTCGAAAACTATCCAAGTTAGACGAACCACACATGCAGGACACTGCTGGAGAAGCAGTGACGAGCTCACAAGTGATGTACTCCTATGGACCCCCACATATGGCCGGGCAAAAGCAGGACGACCAGCTCGAACATACATTCAGCAGCTATGTGAGGATACAGGATGTGGCCCTGAAGACCTACCAGAGGCGATGAACGATAGGGAGAAGTGACGAGAAAGGATGAGGGATATCCGTGCTAGCGGCACGACATGATGATAATGATATGCCTATTAGAGAATGTATATATCTTTTGAATATTGAATAATAGTAACAATCCTTTATTTATTTGATTTATTAATAACATAAAACATAAAAGAATAAACATTGGAATTATACCAAAAATCCACACAAACAAAATTTATACTGCTGTAAAGTGATTAACATGTTCCTCAAAGTTTTCAGCTCTCAGGGAAGGTCCGACTATTTATCTACCATTTTGATTTTTGTCATTGTTGGCTGGATTGAAACAATACCCAAACGGCGGGGTTTTTTTTTTTGTTGGCCTGGCCGTTCGTCTTGTTGTGAGGACCCAATTGTTTCTTCTCACACCCGGCCGTGTAGGCATTTCACAGTTGGTACAACTGTTATATAATAGCTGAGGGATTTCGGTTCATGCCTTAGAGTTTAGTTAGGCTGAGAACCTTTCGGCTCAGCACATGGGTTAGTTGGGTGCAACATTGAGGCAGGTGTTAACGCAGGCGCGCACGGGCGGATGGAGGTGTCACTCAGATGTCACAATACTCCGAGACAAAACGGGTGACGGAGTGCGAGTGACGTCACGCACCGGAAGCGCGCAGAGGTTTGTGGAGATTTGAACAAAGTTAGAGAGTCGAGCACTAGACACCAAACGAGAAGGATCGACTTTTAGAGCTCGCAGGCGCGAGGCGAACTTGCGCCCTATGAGGGCTGCACGAGATGGGGGCCAAATGAATAAGACAGCATCGAAGCTTGTGTCTCTCCTCCTTACGTCAGAACCTTTAATTGAAAGTTAATAAAAAGGTTTCGTACCTGAACAAGAAGTCGTTACGTGTTTTCGAATTCCGAGATTCATATGTTCTATCGTTATGAACATTCGATGTCCAATTCACCCATTTCGCACATGGCCATATTCGTGTATATGGCTATGTAACACAACAAACACAGCAAAAATTCTGAGGTGAATTGAATTACCACGACCAGAAAGTCCGGTGAACACTTGCGTGCGTCACACCGAAGAGCTATTTCGACCTTATTAAGTCTCATCAGCAGCGTATACCATGATCTCTACAACTGGAGATCGAACCAGCGACCACAGAGCCGAAACTCTACCACGGAGCCATCCATCTACTTTGCAAAAAATGACGCCAAATAAACTAGTCATGGTAATTAAGCGGCCAATTAACTTTAACGTGTCTTGTAAGTTACATCCGTACTATTTACAGAAGACATGATCACCTCCAGGGCCACGTTTTTCTGGGAGCATTGGAAATACGCATCCACCTAATTATCATAACCTCAAGGGCAATGATATAGATGAGACCTAATAAGGTCGAAAGAGCTGTCCAGTTTTTCCGTATGTCGCGCGAAAGAGTTCGCCGGCTTTTCTGGTCGTGGTAATCAAATTCACAATATAATTCCTTTACTTAAAAAAGAAAATGTATCTCAGGTGGTGAAGTCTGGCACTTTAATCATTCTAGTATGTATTTATGTTCATGGCCATCGCGAGAACTCAGCGAAAGCCCTACTCAGCAACCAAAAATGCTGACTCATCTGGCTGTTGACTTCATTGCTCTTTGTATCTTGACTCCATGCTCCGGAGTCTCACTCCCAACTGACTGCCTCTCTGCTCCAGACTAACTGCTTCTCTGCTCCGGACTGACCGCTTCTGGGTCTCACCCCTAACTGACTAACTCTCTTCATCTTTCTCTTCCGGTCTCACAGGTTTTCGTGGGCACAGCTCTTTGTGCGGTCTTCGCGCCAAGACAAAGAAAGGTCTTCTGGACATTTCGGTGCCACTTTAAAGATGCCAGAGATAAGTTCCTCTGCTTGGCCACCCATCCACGAACACACAGAGAGACCCACGCATACACATTCATATATATTTATATATATATATATACATACACACATGAATGCTCATTATTGTGCCCCATGAACAGCTAAATCCACCTGAAGACTTGTTCTTTTCTTTGAGGTTTCGTCATCTGGCAAGGACTTCAGATGATTTTGTGGTTCTCATGTTCTCTGAAAGATTCTGGTTGGTACATGCAACAATTGTGATTATCTGTCTGAACTTTTGAGATAAGGATTGATGTGCAATATTTTGTGAGCGATTGTTCGGACTGTTGTCCGCATCATTATTGTTGCTAGTTGTAAGCACAACGTTTCGGCAGCTGTATCCTCTGGCTTTCCTCAGGTTTCCCTTGCTTATCAGGGACACCTGAAGAAGGCCAGAGGATACAGCGGCCGATACGTTCTGTTATTATAAAATACCATAAAGAGGAGTACAACAGTCCAAAAAGCACACACAAAGTCTTACAATTTGTTAATTTGGTTTGGTTAGGTTTCATGGCATATCAACAACTGGAGGTTATTTAATGCCGAATTTTCTATATACATACATATATATATATATATATATATATATATATATATATATATATATTATGATTTACGGCATATCAATCATTGGAGGTTATTTAACGCCAAATCCTCTTTATACATATATTAATATATAAGTATAAAGATGATTTGGCCCCAATCCAAGACTATTTATTTAACGCCAAATCCTCTTTATACATATATTTAATATATATGTATAAAGAGGATTTGGCGTTGAATAAATAGTCTTGGATTGGCGCCAAATCCTCTTTATATATACATATATTTTATATATGTATAAAGAGGATTTGGCGTTAAATAAATAGTCTTGGATTGGCGTTTGAGTCAACCGGGTTTCGGTCCCAGCTACAGGAATCTCGTATGTCTAGCCACACTGATGAGTTCTGATAGAACGAAACAGATCTGTCTGTGGATGACAATATATATATTCAATATATATATGATTTATAAATACATTTTGTTGATAACATTTTTAAACGAGCCTGATCTTATTTTTTGCAAAATTAAATGGTTTCAAGTATTGCTATCAAATACGAATAATTCTATTTACTATTTATGATTTGTTTGCACACAGTTAATTGGTATCAGGTATTTCTATGTAACAGTTATATTTGCTTACACCTATTTGAGTCGATATACATGACATGAAAAATATTCGTTCGTCGGTTATTTAATTTCTAAATGAGTTAGAACAAATTTCTTTACACAGTAGCACTGGTGTTGTTTCATAGTCGTTAAATAGTTTCAACTATTCTTATCTAGCACATATAATTCTACTTGATATTGATTATTTGTTTGCACGTAGTAAAGTGGTTACAAGCTTTGCTATTGAACACTATTTATTCTATTCATCATTACTCATTCATTTGCACTCAGGTTGCAAGTATACTTATGTATCATCATCAGTCTCTTGTTTACACGCAGTCAAATGATCAAACAGTTCTATTTTAAATAATCTAATTAAGCATAATTCATTGATTTGCACTCAGTTTAAACGTCAAGCAGTTCGACTTGACCCATAGATAGGACACAATAAGGTGTCCGTGGTGTAATGGTTATCGTTGTAGGAAATGGACACGGTGACACGAGTTCAAAGCCTTGCCGAGACTGATTGCATTTCACATAGCCCTAATACGCTTGGGAAAGGTATGAATCCAATTACTCTCCCTCCAGCTATGGATAAATAGTAGGACAGACTTGGTTGTTCAGCCTTGGTGAGGCAACTAGTCTAGGAGAAGGAAAACTGAATTCAAACCTGTTAAACTCCGCTTAAAAATTGACCTTGTGTAATATCCTGCTCGAGCGGAGGGGTTGGTAAATATGATAAGGTGCTACAACTCCAGGCCAGACTGGACCTGAGGATGATGGCAATGAAGGGGTACACCGCATTCCTGAAAGCTCCAGCATTACTGGAACCTCACTGTCAGACTCTTTAATGTCATATCAATAATACTCGTTGTGGGAGTCTTACCCATCTGTAGAAAAGAAGATGGTGTATTCTACAGTCTCCATCGAGTGGGCTGCCTACACCAGATCGGTTTGGTTGGGTTTACGGCACATCACCCATTGTAGGTTATTAATGCCAAATCTATTTTTATACACATAAACAGTTCTATTTTAAACAATTCAGTTTAGTATGAGCATAGTTTTTTTTAAACACACTTAGAAGTCAAAACAATTCTATTTCAAAAAATTCAGTTTAGCATAAGTACACCGTTTAGTCTTATTTAACTCATTGATGGGACCCTAGCGAATACTACCACTCGGTGTATTCTATTGCTCCAGTCAACTGGGCCACAGGACACTCGTTGGTGGGGGGTCTTAACAACATGAAGAGAAGCAGTCGGTGAATTCTATAGCCCCAGCCGACTAGGCCACAGGACTCTCGTTGGTGGAGGGTTTCATCCCTTCTGCAGAGAAGCAATCGGTGTATTCTTCAGTCCCAGCAGTCTTGGCTACAGGACACTCGTTGGTGTGTGTGTGGGTCTTAACCATCTGAAGAGTAGCAATCGGTGTATTCTACAGCCCCAGCTGACCAGGCTACAGGCCACTCGTCGGTGGGTGGGTCATACCTCTCTGAAGAGAAACAGTCGGTGTATTCTACAGCCTCCACTTTCCACATATGACATAGATTAAATGTGTAGGCGTCACAAAAATGCTTGATCCGTTCTGCGTCAATTTTTGCTTCCATATAATTGATTTTATAGCATGATTTTGTGCCCCTATTAGAATAGATTCACTTTTTCTTTTGTGGTTTCCATTTCTTAGTCATAATCAGGTCTTCTCGTGCGCAATCTCGTTAGTTTGTCACTTGGAGAATCTATACAGTTGTTTTTCTTCTCATTTCTGTTTCCTAGTTTTTCTGGTTTTTGTCTGCCAACACTTATGTTACCAATGCTTTTTCTAGCTTCTCTAATTAGTCTTTCTTTACACTTTTTAATGTTGTCATCCACTCCTCGTACTGAAGCATCTTGGCAGTTCATTGATAAATCTACGTATATTATGTGAATTTTTCACACCAGTGTTAGCTGATGGTTTCTGACTGGAGTTTGAGTAACAGCAAGTCTCCTCAAGTCTCCAGGACTCTTCTTTGTATTCTGGCCAATCTCAAACAATGCTGCTTTTTTGGGTTGTCTCTACCCAACCTCTTATCTCCAAGTCCTCCAGTCCTTGTCCCAATTTTTTTATGTCTGTAACGAGCACACTAATTACGATTGGTCTCACCGTTATTTTCATGTTCCATAATATTTTTTTTCAGTTTTCTTGCAATGTCCATGTACTAATCTCTCTTTTTACTTTCTTCCAGTTTTACCCTGTTGTTAACTCGAACTGCAAAGTCCTCTATTCCGCAAGTTTCCTTTTTTTTTCTGTTAATGGCTATCAGTAGATCTGGTCGTCTGGCCAAGAGTAGATGATCAGTATGTATCTCAAAATCACAGAGAAGCTCGTGCGTCTCATTCTTCAGGATTCTAGGTATTATTATTATTATTATTATTATTATTATTATTATTGATGTTGTTGTTATTGCGTTTTACGCTGTTTTTACCTCCTCTGTCTTAACATTACTTTTTCTTTATTACCAAGACATTTTTTCTGATGGGCAGTTTACGGGCAGATGACATAATAATATTCGGCGTTTCTTGAAGTCTCTAATAAACGTGACATAAACGTCATGAGAATAAATTTTATGGTACAGCTGAGATTATAGAAGAGCTGGAAGATGTTGGGAGCCGAAGGAGGAAGAGGATATTCAAGAAAGGGGAGAAACCACGTGATGCAAAGACAGATGATGAGAAGAGAGGGTAGTAAAAATTGAGGGTAGAGACTGGAGATATATAATCGGTGAAGAAAAGATGAAGAAAAGAGATGGTAGTGTTGACGAAGAAGAAGAAGAAGAAGAAGAAGAAGAAGAAGAAGGGTAGGATAAAATAAACCAATGAGAGGAAGAAATTATTATAACTTCATCATCATCAAGAAGAAGAAGAAAAACAACGACAACAGAAGAAGAAGAAGAAGAAGAAGAAGAAGAAGAAGAAGAAGAAGAAGAAGAAGAAGAAGAAGAAGAAGAAAATAAATCAAGAAACGGAAAAAAGTAATCATAGAGACATCATCAAGGAGAAGAATAAGAAGAGCAACAACAAAAACGAAGAAGAAGAAGAAGAAGAAGAAGAAGAAGAAGAAGAAGAAGAAGAAGAAGAAGAAGAAGAAGAAGAAGAAGAAGATTTTGACAACAGGTTAAAAAGAGAAAGGATTAAGAAAAACAAGACGAAGCAGAAGAAAAGTTCAGAAAAGATAAAAGAAAAAAGAGCGTGGTAAAAAAAAAAAAAAAAAAAGAAACAGAATGAAGAAAGAAAATAAACAGAAAAAAAAGGTACCAAAAAGAAAAGCATTGAACAACGGAAACGATAAAAGAAAACAAAAAGAAAAGAAAATAGGGAGGAGAAAATAGAGCAGAGAAAAAGCAGAAAAGGGACATTAGAAAAAAAAAATTAGAAAAGAAAGAATAACCGAAAAAGAAAGCAAGAAGAAGCTGAATAACAGAAGGTTAACAAGAAGAAGAAGAAAAAGAAGAAGAAGAATGAAGAGAAAGAATAAGAAAAAATCGCCAAAAAGGAAAATGAAAGACGAAAGATAAAGAAAGATAGAAGAAGAAGAAGAAGAAGAAGAAGAAGAAGAAGAAGAAGAAGAAGAAGAAGAAGAAGAAGAAGAAGAAGAAGCTACCAATAAAATAACTGAAAAAAAAACAGCAAAAAAGAATGAAAGAAAAATGACAAAGAAAGAAACATAAAAGGAAAAGAAGAAAAGGAGGAAGTAAAAGGACACTCGGAGAAAAACGAAACACAGCTGAAAAATTTTAAAATAAACAGAAAAAATTAAAAAAGGGAGGAAAAATAATGAAGAATTAAAACAAAAAGAAAGAGACCGAAGAAAAAAGAAACAGAAAAAAAAAAAAAAAACACCCAAAAGAAATAACAAAAAAAAAGAATAAAAACAGAAGAACAGAAAAGAAGAAAATAAAAATAATGAAGAAAGAAAACAAGAAGAAAAAAAGGCAAAAGAGAAAACAGAAACTGGAATAGAACACCCAAAAGAAATAACTGGAAAAATTATCAAAATTAGAGAAGAAGAGAAAAAAGCAAGAATAAACCCCCATCAAAAAAAAAAAAAGATGGAAAGAAAATAATGAAGAAAGAAAACAGAAAGAAAAAAACTGAAGAAAAAAGACGCAGAAAAAAACCATAAATAATTGAAAAAAGAACCAAAACAGAAAAAGAGAAAAAAATAACAGAAAAAAAAGAAGGAAAGAAAAATAAGAAAGAAAAAAAAACAAGAAGAAAAAATAAGATAAAGAAGGAAAAGACACATAAAAAGGAGCAAAGAACCACAGAAGGAATAGAGGAAAAAAAAAAAAAAAGAAATAACAAGGAATGAAAGAATATAATGAATAAACTGTATTAACATAAAAGCAAAACTGGGACCATTATATGTTTATTAATATTGTTACTCCTTCAGAGTTTTTCACAGCAACGTTAGCTAATGGTTTCCCAGTGGAGACTGAGTGACAGCAAATCTCTTCAAGTTTTCTGGACTCTTCTTAGTATTCTGGCCGATCTAAACCATACTGAAGTTTGGATGGTCTCTACTCGTTCTTTAATTTCCAAGCTTTCCAACCCTTGTACCAAATCTTTGGTGACTGTACCGTGCGCACTAATTACAATTGGTATTATCGTTACCCTCATGTTCCATAGTTTATCATTTCTCTAACAAGGTTCAGGTATTCCTGTCTCTTTTTGCCTATCATCAGCCGGAACAGCAAAGTCCAGTATTCGGCAGGTTCTCTTTTTTGTTGTTGACTATCACTAAGTCTGGTCGTCTGGTCCAGATTGGATGATCTGTTTGTATCACAAAATCACAGGGAATTTGGTCATTCTCCAGGACGGATTCTAGTTTAAGCATATACCACTGGTTCGTATACTCAAATTCAAATTTCTTGCTCAACTCCAAGTGGATCACCCCCCCCCTACCAATGATGTCTTGTCTTACACTCCAATTTACTGCATTCGTTAATATAATTGATTCTTTCGTCTCTATCATCACATAATCTACTTTTGCTATTTTGTTGCGACTTATTTATTCTTTCTTTGACACTGTCATTGTTACATTGTGTGATACACATTGTGTCATTGTTACATGGTGTGTTACACATTGTTTCGTTGTTACCTTGTGTGTTACACATTGTGTCATTCTTACATTGTGTGTTACACATTTTTTCATTGTTACATTGTGTGTTACACATTGAGTCATTGTTACATTGTGTGATACACATTGTGTCATTGTTACATGGTGTGTTACACATTGTTTCGTTGTTACCTTGTGTGTTACACATTGTGTCATTCTTACATTGTGTGTTACACATTGTTTCATTGCTACATTGTGTGTTACACATTGAGTCATTGTTACATTGTGTGATACACATTGTGTCATTGTTACATGGTGTGTTACACATTGTTTCGTTGTTACCTTGTGTGTTACACATTGTGTCATTCTTACATTGTGTGTTACACATTTTTTCATTGTTACATTGTGTGTTACACATTGAGTCATTGTTACATTGTGTGATACACATTGTGTCATTGTTACATGGTGTGTTACACATTGTTTCGTTGTTACCTTGTGTGTTACACATTGTGTCATTCTTACATTGTGTGTTACACATTGTTTCATTGCTACATTGTGTGTTACACATTGAGTCATTGTTACATTGTGTGATACACATTGTGTCATTGTTACATGGTGTGTTACACATTGTTTCGTTGTTACCTTGTGTGTTACACATTGTGTCATTCTTACATTGTGTGTTACACATTTTTTCATTGTTACATTGTGTGTTACACATTGAGTCATTGTTACATTGTGTGATACACATTGTGTCATTGTTACATGGTGTGTTACACATTGTTTCGTTGTTACCTTGTGTGTTACACATTGTGTCATTCTTACATTGTGTGTTACACATTTTTTCATTGTTACATTGTGTGTTACACATTGAGTCATTGTTACATTGTGTGATACACATTGTGTCATTGTTACATGGTGTGTTACACATTGTTTCGTTGTTACCTTGTGTGTTACACATTGTGTCATTCTTACATTGTGTGGTACACATTGTTTCATTGTTACATTGTGTGTTACACATTGAGTCATTGTTACATTGTGTGATACACATTGTGTCATTGTTACATGGTGTGTTACGCATTGTTTCATTGTTACCTTGTGTGTTATACATTGTGTCATTTTTACATTGTGTGTTACACATTTTTTCATTGTTACATTGTGTGTTACACATTGAGTCATTGTTACATTGTGTGATACACATTGTGTCATTGTTACATTGTGTGATACACATTGTTTCGTTGTTACCTTGTGTGTTACACATTGTGTCATTCTTACATTGTGTGTTACACATTTTTTCATTGTTACATTGTGTGTTACACATTGAGTCATTGTTACATTGTGTGATACACATTGTGTCATTGTTACATGGTGTGTTACACATTGTTTCGTTGTTACCTTGTGTGTTACACATTGTGTCATTCTTACATTGTGTGTTACACATTTTTTCATTGTTACATTGTGTGTTACACATTGAGTCATTGTTACATTGTGTGATACACATTGTGTCATTGTTACATGGTGTGTTACACATTGTTTCGTTGTTACCTTGTGTGTTACACATTGTGTCATTCTTACATTGTGTGTTACACATTGTTTCATTGTTACATTGTGTGTTACACATTGAGTCATTGTTACATTGTATGTTACCCATTGTTTCATTGTTACATTGTGTATTACACATTGTTTCATTGTTACATTGTGTGTTATTCCTGTTGAAATTCAAACTCACCTTTCAGACCAGTTTCCTGGGATTGTAGAATACACCGACTGCATCTCGGCAGAGGGATAAAACTCCCGAACGAATGTCCAGGATATGACACTATACAGGCTGATGGTGAGGCTGCACTAATGGTGGAGTTTAGAGAATGCAGAATATCCTTTTACTGGCATCACTCCCAAGTAAACTCTGACCTGGAGTGGCAGCACCTGAAAGGGTCCTATCTATGAGTCAACTAGAACTGTTTGACATTGAGACTAAGTACAAACAAATGATTTATGCTAAACTGAATTGATAGAAATAGAACCGTTGGATCATTTAACTGTGTGTACACAAATGACTGATATCTAATTGAACTGTTAATGATGCATAGTAATGCCCGTGGTGTAATTGTTATCGTCGTAGGAAATGAACACGGCGACACGAGTTCAAATCCTGGACGAGACTGATTGCATTTCACATTGCACTAATACCCTTGGGAAAGGTATGAATCCACTTATTCTCCCTCCAGCTATGGGTAAATAGTAGGACAGACTAGGTTCTTCAGCCTTGGTTAGGCAACTAGTCTAGGAGAAGGAAAACTCTGAATTCAAACTTGATAAACTCCGCTTAAAAATTGACCTTGTGTCATATCCTGCCCGAGCGGAGGGGTTGGTAAATAGGATGATACATAGTAATACGTGGAACTATTTAACTTTGTTGACTTATGCTAAATTGTATATTCAGATATAGAACCGACGGTGCGTATCTACAGGATATGTTTCAAAACCATATATTCAATATATATGTAAAAACAGGGTTTGGCATGAAATAACAAACAACGATTGATATTCCATAAAACCTAACAAAACGAAACCAAAATTGGATTTAAAAATGTTCGTATAAAGAAAACCGAAACATAAGGCAGAAAATAAGAGAAAGTCAACACCAACTTCAGGTTTTCACGTCTTATTTTTATATCATTTGTTTGAATATTATATCCATTACGATCATAACACACGTACTATATATATATATATATATATATATATATATATATACCAAAAAGAGCCTGAAAGTACTTACTTAGGTTTCACCTAACAGAACTTCAGGATAATTCTGAAGATCCCTTCAGTGAAACTTAACGTTTTGTTCTATTTAGTATATTGAATTCTTTTACGTATTAGGTTAGGTAACTCTGTCGGTATTTTTTCTTTTGACTAGACATTGCGTTTCGACGGATTATTTTCAAGCGGTACAGATGTTTTTAATCTTTTCTTTTTTTAATAATTTACTTTACTAATATCGGTTTGTAAAATATCTTTTATCAAATATTTGCAAAAAATTTTTTTTCATATATATATATATATACTCACATCCTTCCAGGATTTGCCGAAAACAATACGTAGCCTGCTTGTGTAGTCTTATCTAGCTTGAGCAAATCCTGCAAACAGCACCAACAGAATTGCAGCTGTACGGATTCCTACTTCTCATTTCCAAAATCACTCCAAAATCACAAACAAGACTTGATGGTTACTGCTGCAGAAGTACCTACGAACTCATACACGACATTATACTATAGACTCCTACGTATGGACACACTAGTTCTTTCCAACCAGCAGATTTATCATATTTACCAACCACTCCGCTGGGGCAGGATATGACACAAGGTCAATTTTTAAGCGGAGTTTAACAGGTTTCAATTCAGAGTTTTCCTTCTCCTAGACTAGTTGCCTCACCAAGGCTGAAGAATCTAGTCTGTCCTACTATTTACCCATAGCTGGAGGGAGAATAATTGGATTCATACCTTTCCCAGGGGTATTAGTACTATGTGAAATGCAATCAGTCTCGTCCAGGATTTGAACTCGTATCGTCGTGTCCAACTCCTATGACGATAACCATTACACCACGGGCACCTCCAACCAGCAGATTTATATACATCAACTCTGTGTAGACACAGCATGCAGTCAAGAGGATCTGTCAGATGTAAGGAATGAAAACAGATGGTGATAGAATTAAGGGACTCCGTTCCATCAATACGACTTGTTAATGTGGTTGGGTTTTATGGCATATCAACCATTGTTGGTTATTTAATGCCAAATCCTATTTTTACTTATATATTAGATATATGATTTGTAAACATTTTTTTAGATACACACTGTTAAATTGTTGAACAGTTCTGTTTTTAACGATTCAAATTAGCATAAGTCATTTGTTTGCATACAGTTTAAATGTCAAACACTTGTATTTGACCCAAAGATAGGGCCCTATCAGGTACTGCCACTTCGGGCCAGAGTGGACCTGGGTACGATGGCAGTAATGGGGTACTCTGCATTCTCCAAAGCTTCAGCATTACGAGAGCCTCACCATTAAATAGTTTAGTGTCATATACAGGATATTCTTTCGGAGAGTCCTACCCCTTTACAGAGGTGTAGTAAGTATATTCTGCAGCCCCAATACGATTTGATGATGTATATATGTAGAGATGAAAAGTGCGTAAATTATCATCAAATAATACGAATTCAATAAATATATTTAGAAAAACGACCGAATAGACGACAGATGCAGAAGAGTAAGTTAAAATCGGAAAAGAGAATTCAGAAACGCCGATTGATCACGGTGCAATATGCATCGAGTTGGATTTGGTCGAGAGCGGAAAGTCTTAAGCATGAATGAAATGCCCGCAGAACCACCATTCCCGTCTGATTACGTAACATCAAGAAACGGTTATTGTAAGTGCATAATGACGTCAACAGCCGAAAGTAAACCCGTTTTTAAAAATCCCTAACTGTACTAAAGATGAAGATGAACGTACAATGTAATCTCTGCTTTTAGTTAATCTGGCTTACATATATATATAATTCTTTTAAATACTCTGTCCAGTGGCAAAAGCTGCTTGATAGCGCCAGGAATACCAGTACCACCTTGAGATGCCGAAACTGTGTTTTCACCCCTGGTTGGCGGCTGATGAGGGCAGGGTATTGCACGTGCTTTCAAATGTTGCATAAAGAAAAAAATATTTCTTTAATTTGAGTGAAGAATTTGTTGAAAAATCATGAAAGCTCTAGTCTCTTTGTAAGAAAAGTAATATAAGTGTTCGTATTAAAATGCTCCAATATGGTATTTAGAAGAAAAAGTTAATAGCAGCTTGTGGTGATCTAAAATTACATTACATATTTTGCGTAAGCAACAGATCTTTATATCCGTATCTCTGTACGTGTAGGAAAAGCATATCCATACGCTAATATGTAAGTGTAATGTAATGTAGAAATAATAAAACTATGTTAAATTCAAATACATTCTGAAGTGATTGAATGTTGTAAAATAAATGAAATTCATAGAATAGAAATAATGACGGAAGTAAAAAGCGATACTACAGCTTGCATGTGCGCCTCGGGTGGTATAGTGGTGTTGTAATAGTGGCTCGTACCACGTCACTAGCGGTATCTCGGTGGAAAAAAAGACGTCATGTAAGACCAACTTCGGACGTAACAACAGCAGCGCGAGACTTATAATATTTGTTTGGACAGTACCACTTCCGTTAATAAATAGTTAACTCTATTTCACTGTGTATCTCTTCCTTACCGCGATACAACAAATGGTTAGCAAGCTTCACAAGTAAAATCCAGCCTCTCCATTTTTTCGGCTTTGTGCTACATCTAAGCAAAATGCTTACTGAATTACTTCTGAAGTTAGACTATTTTTATCGCTTTATTTATATTTACCAACCACTCCGCTCGGACAGGATATGACACAAGGTCAATTTTTAAGCAGAGTTTAACAGGTCTGGATTCAGAGTTTTCCTTCTCCTAGACTAGTTGCCTCACCAAGGCTGAAGAACCTAGTCAGCCCTACTATTTACCCATAGCTGGAGGGAGAATAATTGGATTTATACCTTTCCCAAGCGTATTAGTGCTATGTGAAATGCAATCAGTCTCATCCAGGACTTGAACTCGTGTCACCGTGTCCATTTCCTACGACGATAACCATAACACCCCGGACACCTCCACATTTTTATCGCTTCATTTAGAAGATTATGATAGACTCCAAACTAGAGAGAAGAAATTGATTAAATGTTCTCTGACTCTGATTGGTTAAAATATGTACTTTTAATAAGAGAAGAGGAAAGAGATTTCTTGTATTATTTCGTGTATTTATCCTTCAAATTTTTTTGACGCAAATCAAATGGTATAGTTTGCAAACTCAAAGAAAGGTGGTGTCTCAAATGAATAGGCTGATTGGTCAAGAAATGCAAAAATACCGATTCAAACTCCAAAAACATTTTTATAGAACTGAAAGAAAAAATTCAATTTTAGTGTTTCATTATAAATTTATTTCAGGTCTATGGTGACCCTCTTCAGATGAAGAAAGGCATGCCGTGGTGTATTTGGAGGCAGGTTTACATTGATTCCGGCGAAAAGAGAATTAAAAAATTCACATATTCAATTTCTTAATTAAAAAAAAATCTTAACAGAGAAAAAATATACGTGTTTTGTAAACGAATATATTGTTGGTAACATTTTAAACAAGCCAGAGCTCATTTGTTTGCACACAGTTAAACGCTTTCAAGTATTTGTATATAACACTGATAGTTTTATTTGCACACAGTTAAATACTTTCAAGTATTGCTATGTAACACCAGCAAATCAATTTAACATCAGTCATTTCTTTGATCACAGTTAAATTGTCAAACAGATATATTTGACCCATACATCAAATATTACTATTCCGGGTAAGAGTGGACCTGAGAGTAATGGCCATAAAGAGGTATATATATATATATATATATATGCGTGTGTGTGTACGAGGTTTTTCCGTAAAATGACCAAAATGTGTGCATATATCAGCAATCCTAGCTTTCTCCAACCATTGCATGTCTTTTTTGCTTTTTGCTTTTTTTTTTTTACGTGTTCTTTTTTGTACCCTCACTTTTTTCAGGTTGCTCAGCTACAGGGTGAAATGATAAAATTGTCGTTCTAATGAAAACAATAATACAGCTTTATTTTAAAAATTTATTGAAAAAATCAATTCAGGTAACTTGATTATGTAGTTGAGCTAACATCTATTCTATGTCGCCACCTTCAGCCTCAATAACCGCCTCGATACGGATACGGAACTGAGAGCATGCCCTTTTCACAAGCGCCGGCGGGAGCTCGGCGAATACTCGGCGGATGGCGGCGATCAGGCTGGCTTTAGTGTTGTGGGAGGTCATGTTGGTGATGTTCTCTACGTATGACCAAACGAAGTAGTCCAGCGGGTTCAGGTCGGGGGAGGAGGAGGGGCCAGTGAGAGAAGTGTACAAAGTCGTAGCACTCCTTCTGAAGCCAAGCCTGGGTCTCTTTGGACTTATGGACCGGCGCTGAGTCCTGCTGCCACACCCAGGGTCTGCCACCGGCCACCTGATTGCACCAGGGGATCACCACACTCTTCGGTACATCCAGGTACACTTTGGTGTTGACTTTCAAGCCGACTTCGAAGATGTGAGGTGGCATGATGAGACCCTCATTTGAAACCACACCAAAGATCATAACCGTAGCTGGAAACTTTGTTTTCATCACCCTGGGCACGTTGAACCATCCGGGTTTGCATTTTGAGGGTACTAGCAATGGTCCTGTTGTCATAACTTGGATCGGTAGAGAGCATGAGTTGTACAGTGCCACATCTCCGATCTCGCTCGTTGAACATTGTGTCACTTTCAGACATGATAGAAAGCTCCTATCACTCTTGGGATTTGTAAACAACTGACCAACAAGTAGATGGTCTGCAACAATAAAAGAAAACCGGTTTTCATTAAACGGAAATAGAATCATGTCGTCTTTTCTAGGGCGACAATTTTATCGTTCCACCCATGTCTCTCACGCGTGTTTTTGAGTGGCACCTGATGTTCAAAGAGAGGTGTGAGAAGGTAAAAGATTACTCCAGGAACAGGAGGCCTTCAATAAGTAGAACTGAAGTCAATGCTGAGCGGGTGGGTTCTAGGAACATTCGTCGTAAACATTTTTGCCGTTGGAAAATTCGTCTCAGGAGTTTTCGCAGTAGAAGAATGTTGCGTTCTGGTTAGTGAACGCTTGTAATATTAAATAAAGGACAAACCACGATAAGAGAGGAAATAGAGATATATTCTCAGGAAAAAGTATATACAATAGAAAGACTATTAGTTGACAAGAACATAGGATTATTGAATACAGAATATAGATATAGTCCAACAATAGTATTGGCTTCCGTTATTACGGTAGCAAGAAAGGTGATCTAGTGCAATCTCCAGTCTCCAACGCTCTAATACTATTCCTATAAGACGCTACTCTTCACCTACTGGTCTGCTTTATTTCTATGTTATTACATAGAAGGCACAAGGCCTTGAAGTTTTGGGGGAGGGGAAGGGAGCGGTCATACTTTTCTATATAAACTAAGGAGACCTAGCTAGCCACATTCGCCGACCCATTCAACAATACAATAAATATCCATTCATCCATCGCCTTTTGCGCTGCAATCACCAAAATACCACATTTGCTCTATGAAGAAGTCCTACTTAAAATCCCGAGATTCATGAATGATTCTATTTACAAGTATGACCCATCTACAATGAATGGGAGAAAAAGTATGACCCATCTACAATGAATGGGAGAAAAACCCCGAAATATATACAAAAAACAAGGAAAAAAACCCCGCTTGGTTGCCCTCCCATCCCCCCGTCTATAAAATTGGAGGCCGACTGTTTTCCGGGGCGAAAGAACCGGAAACAAGTCGGACCTACCCTAGGTGGGGCAGGGATCCTAATCTACGGGGGTAAAAAGAAATAAGGGGTCGGGCGTGGTATGGGTTAATACAAGCAGGTGATATGATTTTTATACATATGAATGTTCAAGATCTTCAGTAAACGTGGGCTGGGATACGGATTGAGGTACAAAAATAATGGGGATGGGGAAGATCTTGAGAACTAACGACTAGATGACGGGGACAATGACTCACAACATACTGCTAACTAGGTACCTGGGTACCAAAAAGAAAAAGGGAACAGTTCTACTCACCAGGGGTGGGGTCCCTAAGGATCCGTACCGTAGACGCCATGAGCCGGCAGAGGAGGGAAGGATGACTCCAACGTTGCTCCCTTTCGCACGACCAGGCTCGCTGCATTCACCCACCTTTTGCTGAATGTTATGCGATCCAAGCGTTTTCTATCGCATCTGATTTTGACCCTCAGCTGATGCCGAAAATACAAAATCAGATCACGATGAGAAAAGTTTGCATCGTCATACAATCCCTTGTTTCGTGTCGTCCAAATCACCATTCTAGCTACAGCTAGGATCGCGAGAAATACCACACGCTTCTCACCCTGATACGGAGGAAGAACGTTGTCCACGACGTAACCAACGTCGAGCAGCACGAGCTGTTTGGGTTCGATGCGAGCCGTCCACTCGCCGACGTGATCCCAAAACGGGCGAACTCGCTCGCAGTAGTAGAAGGCGTGCTCAGCCGTTTCTTCCAAGCCACTGCCGCAGCGAGCGCAATCGGGCATGTCTGCCAGGCCCGCTTTGTAGCTCAAGCCGACAAGGGGTAACGCATTTCGCACAAGTCGCCAGGTGAGCGAGAACTCGGAGTTGTTCAAGAAGCTCGATCCTGGCGCCCAATTCCAATGAGAGCGAATCTCCTCCGTCGTCCAGCCGTGCCGCTCGCTGAGAGGATCAGAAGCGGAACCCACCACTAGCTCCCGATATAGTTCTTTTCGAGGCCGTGAAAGGTCACTGGACCCAAGAAGGTTACGAAGGGCCGTTCGGCACTCGCGGACAAACAGTGTTTCGCCCAAAGGCCTACGTCGACCTTCAGCCTTTGGGTCTGACTTTAGGCGAGGAAAAGTCCGACTCGCCTTCAGTCTCCACACTGCGTCCCCCGTCAAAGCTCTGCCCAGGTATGCAAGTCTTTCAGCAAGCCAGTGGCTCTCCAGATCAGGCATACCTAGACCCCCGTTGCGTGTACGTTGGATACAGACCTGCCTACGGACCATCGGCCTTGCACCTCCCCAGAGCAATCTGGAAAGGGATCGTTGCAGCGCCAACCGATTTACCTTAGGCAGAGGAAGTACAGCCAATCGGTAAAGGATCAAGGGGAAGACGTACACGGCGCACGCCTCCGCCCTGCCCTTTAAGGACAACCTCTTTGAAAGCCAGATTCCCACCTGAGCATTCACCTTGGCTTGTATTTCCGACCAATTTCGCTCCAGTTGGAGGCCGGGTCCGAACCACACCCCGAGGATGCGGACGGGTCCGTCACTCCAGCGGAACGGCCCCGGAAAAGTATTGCTACCCCTCCAAGCACCGAGCCGCAAACCTTCGCTTTTGTCAAAATTGACCTTGGCTCCTGCAATCCGCTCGTACTCGCTAACCGCCTTCTTCACAGCCTTTATATCCAGACGGCGGGATACAAACACTGTGATATCATCGGCGAACGCGGAAACCCTTGCCGTAAGAGGGCCAGCAAAAGGGACACCGCGCAGGGCCGGATTTGCCGTCCTATCCCTAAGCCTACGGAGCAGGGGCTCCAAAGCTAGGACATAGAGAAGAGGAGACAACGGGCAGCCCTGCCGGACCGACCGCTCGACCGCGAACACCCTCGAACGCCTTCCGTTCACCTGCACCACTGCCTGAGGGTTGTGGTACATCATGCTAATCCATCTGCGGAACTCCGGTTTGAATCCGGCAGTCTCCAAAACAGTCGCCAAAAACCGATGGTCAACCCTATCGAAGGCCTTGGACTGATCTAAACTGATCAGCGCGGCCTCGGTGCCGTCTTCTATACCCTCTAGGACCTCGCGAATCAAGTGCAGGTTGTCCTGGATCGATCTTCCCTTCACAGCAAAGGTCTGCTCAGAGCCGATCAGATCGCTAATGACAAGCTGTAAACGATTCGCTAAGACCCGGGCCAAAATCTTTAACTCTGTGTTAAGCAGAGTTATGGGCCTGTAATCGTCTAAACCCTCCCAAACATGCCTGCCACCTTTCTTCAGCAATGTGATCACGCCCTTGGTAACGCTACCAGGGATGGCTCCCTGGGCGAACCAATGGTTGAACATATCCGTCAGAATAGGCACAAACATGTGCGACATCCTCAAGTACACTTCGTAGGGCAAACCATCTAGTCCCGGCGACTTGTTGAGGCCGACCTGCTTCAACGCGTCACGAACTTCGCATTCAGTAACCACACCCTCGCAGCTAGCCGCTTCAGCCACCCCAAGGCGGGGAAAGCCGGCAAGATAGCTACGAAACTCCCGGAGCGGGAGATCAGTACAGCGGGCAAAGCGATCCCGAAAGTGCGCCCGAAAGGCGTCACGAATCTCGCGAGCCGATCGCAGCAGTCGCCCATCCGGGGCCTTGACAGAACCGATATACCGATCGGGGAACCTTCGCACTTCTTCTTCACGCGCAGTCGCGTTCGTTTTCACAGCTTCGTTGAGAACTCTCTTTAACCTAGATCTAACTACGTATCCCTTGTAGCGCTCGCTACTCTCGCGCTCAAGGTCCCCCCTAGCTAGCTCTACGTTTAGGGAGTCCCCCCCAGCCACCGCCCGGGAAAGTCTATCGTCTATAGATTTCGCTTCCGCGGTCCTATCTAGGTTGAGCTGTCGACCGTACTTGGTAGCGAAATCTCTAATCCTATGTTTAAGAGATCCCCACCACCTATTCCCGGTAACCGCCCCCACTAACGCCCGCTGAATTAGGGATTCCAGCCGGTCCCGGAAGTCCCGTATCTCCAGTAAGGAGGTATTGAACTTCCAGTAGCCGGCCAGACTAGGCCTATTTGCTAACCGTAGACTGACTCTAACAAGTTTATGGTCAGTCCACGTTATCAAGTGGAACGTGGGACAACTAACAAAATCAATGTCAGCTCGTCTCACTAACACTCTGTCCAAGTAGGAACCTACTTTGGCAGAGGGCGAACTATCTAGCCACGTCCACATCTCCCGCCCTGGGTGATCCAGACGAAACCTGTCGACGAGGTCATGACGAGTCATGAGGCCGGCAAGGCTGCTTTCACACCTTCCCACACGCCTAGCTCCCCGCCCGACCTTATCTATTTTGGGATCAAGGATCGCATTCCAATCACCCATTAAAACTAGCCGCTTCGTATCGTCCAGGAACGGCGCCAACCGATGAAAAAAGGAAACCCTCTCCACAACGATATTGGGCGCATAAACCGCAACCAGACGAAACTTGAAACTTTTCACGGCAACATCGGCCACAACCAGTCGGCCCCCGTCACCTGCAAAAACAACGTCAACATCAGCATCAAGGCTGCGTCCAACTAGCAAAGAAACCCCAACGCTGGTACGGCTGCCGTATGCTGAGAAAACGTTAAAATCGCTTTCCAGCACACGACAGTCGGCACCGCAAGTGAAATGGGTTTCCTGCACTGCAGCAACATCTACGCCGAGAGTTTTAAGTTCACCAAGCAAGCGCGTACACTTGCCCGGATCCCTCAATCCCCTCACATTCAAAGTAGCAAGGTTTAGAGCCATCAATCCCACTTACCTTACTCAGTGTCGACTACGGGCCGGAAATCCTTCGGGGTGAGGATGCCGACGGCCTGACGCAGGGATCCGGTGCCGAGCTCAGTACTTACTCGGTCGTCCCTGGTAATTCCACCGACATCCATAGGGTACCGCAACTTTAGGGACCTATAGAATGATGGGTGAACCAAAATCGGGACCCTGCCCGCACAGAAGGGGAGCATTTTTTTCAGCATTGGATTTTTCGTATCGACCAGCATTACATCCGCCCGGCTGGCTTCGTCAATAAAGTTCCAGAGTTCTTTGGTCCGATTGCCAGCCAAGCGGACGAATGTGGTCAATTTTGGTGCGTCTTTGAATAGATGTGGTTTTGTGATGTCTTTAGTGTCAATTTTTTGGAGTGAGCGTAATGGTTTTAATGATTGTTTTAAAGTGTGGTCTATGTGTGGATTTTCCATGATATCTTCGCAGAAGTAAAATGAGTTTATGGCACGTCGGGCTTCCGTAGAGCGTGCTCTTGGTTTTTGAACAGTTGCTGCTGATGTTGACGGTGTTTGGGGAGAGGGTGTAAGTCTGGTTGCTGAATAGGATCGAGTAAGCATTTTGGGGGTTTTAATTGGTGAAAGAGAGGGGGGTAATGGTGTTTCCGTTGGGATGATAGGGGTGGTTTTTGTTTTTTGTGGGAGAGGAATCAATTGTGCTGGTCTTTGTTTATTTGGGACTGGCGATTTTTCTGTTGTTTTTTCCCCCTTATGTTGAGGTATGGTGGGTGTTTGTGTGGGTTTTTTTGGGTGTTTTTTCTCCCCCTCTTTGGTTGGTGAATCCTCGCTGTCTCTCCTTCTTTTTAAATTCATGGACATATCCATTGGTTCGGTGGTTTGATTGTCCTCCATTGCAAATGATACCTTTGCAGTTGATTGCTTCGCATTTGTGGTCGTTGTGGTCGTTGGTTTCGCAGTTGCAGTCAAAATAGTTGCTGCGTCTACCGCTGCCGGCCCCTTAGGGGGAGCCCCCCTCCCTCCCTCCCCTCCGGTGACTTGCGTCCACCCCTCCTCACCCCCTCCAGGGGCCCCCCGTTGCCTTTCTGAGGCTTCCGCTGGTACCACTGCTGCTACGACAGGTGAAGGAGCAGCAGTAGCAGCAGCAGCACTCGTTGTTGTGGTGGCGACTGCTGGCCCCCGAGGGCAGTTCCTCGAAAAGCGGCCGCCTCCACTGCAAGACCAACACAGCGGCTTCCCGCCCCCAACCACGACCGTCATGGTTTGTTCGCGGTAACGCACTCCATGGGGAACTTTGTCAAACCCTCCCCCATCGAGGCACATAACGAATACGTAGTCACCGTACGCGGTTCCCCGTGTTGACGTTACTTGTGTGACTTGTTCCACGCCGCCGTATATACTTAGATAGGCGGCGAGGACGTCACCACTCAATTGCACAGATACATTGCATACGGTGACTCGTATTCTTCTTTTGCCTCGATATTCCGGTTGTAGCCGGAAGAAGCGTGTGGTGATGTTACCACCGGCGAGGCTTTTCGCTACTTCCTCTGAGGGTAATAGGACGTCCCATGTAGCGAAACTTCTGCGGCAGAAGTACTTTCCTGGGATGTTTGCCGTTTTCAAAAGGTCTTCAAAAGTTTCTTTCTTAATCCCCGCTAGTCTCTTGGTCTTAATGTCTGTGACTACGAAGGACAGGGTCTTTGGCTCGACCGCCTCGACCAATTCGGGTATTGGGAGTATTTCGCCGTCTTTGAAATATTTTTCATATTTTTTGACCCTGTCTCTTGCGTAGTCACAAGGGGATTTTTTATTCACGCAATGTGAAGACCAAGAGACAGCCGTTTCTTTTTGTTTTTGTGCCGGTGGTATTGTACTTGCCGATGAAGAGAGGTCGAATGGAGCTTCTTCCGGCATTGGGGAGGGTTGCGTTTGGAATATGTCGGTCGGTGATTGTCTAATATCTTGTGATTTCATGTTGTTGGGCTCCCCCATAGTTGTGAAAACACAACTAGAGGGAGATGAAACGCGTATGATGTTGTAAAAAATTCAAGCGAGACGATTTAAAATAAATGTAGAACGATGAATCCTTATAAAAATGGCGGTCGTTTTTTTTAAAAAAAGTTCAACAAAAAATCGAGTCGCGTTTAACCCTCCTCACAAACAAAGAACAATAGTTTGAGGGGGGTCACAAAACTTTAACAATGATAACAAAATTCAATAACAATAATTTTAACAAATTTTTAACAATAAAGAACTTACTTTTTCGTGGTGAAAAAGAACTCAGACAAAAAATTTTACCTTCTGGTCTGCCCTGGTATTAGTAGCTACTGCTATATATGGCAGATGGACTAGTTCATTGTGTGGAAAAAGGTGGCTGATACCCAACAAAAACTTTACTGTATAGGATACTTTGCCGTAAGACAATTTCGCCGCATATTTTTTTTATATGCGAAGTGCCTTAGGTTCTTATCATGAAGGGTTTACTGGACTATTGTCTTCATCTTTATTGTTATTTCCAGCAGGACACAAGGTGTAATGGTTATAGGCATTGGTTCACAAAACTTCTAAGGAGACACTCATCTGGAGGTTGAAGGTTCAATCCTGACTGCAGGCGAGTAACCATATTTACCAACCCCTCCACTCGGACAGGATATGACACAAGGTCAATTTTTAATAGTCTTATCTATTGGTCAATTTTTAATTTTTAATTCAGAGTTTTCCTTCTCCTAGACTAGATGCCTTACCAAGGCTGAAGAACCCAGTCTGCCTTACTATTTACCCATAGCTGGAAGGAGAATTATTGGAGTCATACCTTTCCCAAGGGTATTAGTGCTATGTGAAATGCAATCAGTCTCGTCGAGGATTTGAACTCGTGTCGCCGTGTCCATTTCCTACGACGATAATTACATTACACCACGGGCACTTCACACTGCAGGCGAGTAACAATATTTGACACTTGCACCGGTTATAGTAAACGGAATCAGAACAGGCAATTCCCGAGGATTCAATAAAGGAAGTAGTTGAAAGTTCCATGTAGGTTCCCAAGATCGACAAACACCCGAAGAAAGCCGGAGGACATATCGGCCAAAACGTCGTGGAAATAACCATAAAGATGAAGACAATAGTCCGAAAACCCTTATTGATAAAAATCATCAAGCTACGTCTCAGAAATTCAGACAACTAATACCTTGGTTCTGTTCAAATATAGGGGTGGAGAGAAAATATAATGTGGGGGGGGGGGAATACGGGTGGATGGGAAAAACTTAAGTTTTGTTGAATTATACTGGTGGCGGGAAAAATAAAAATAGAGGAAAAAATTTTCAATAACTTTTTTTTTTAGTTGAAGAAACTTCAAATGAATTTATTAAACGTTTTAAATTATTTCTTTGTTAACTGGATATATTTTAGAGTCTTTTATTTTTAAAATAAATATTTACTTTTTAATTTCTTTTCTAATATTTGACACTGTAAAAAAACATCTTAAGTAATAATTCTGAAAATAAAGTCCGGTCTATACTGGCCCTGTCGGTTGGGTTTGCAGAATATTGCAGATCTGCAGAGGGGTAAGACTCCCCCAACGAGTGTTCTGTAGCCCTATCGGCTGGGTTTGCAAAATACACCGACTGCAGCTCTACAGAGGGATAACACTCCTCCAACGAGTGTCCTAGATATGACATTAAACGATCTGATGGGAAGGTTCCAGTAATGTTGGAGCTTTGAGTACCCCTTCACTGCCATCGCTCCCAAGTCCACTCTGACCCGGAGTGGGAGCACCTAAAAAGTCCTATCTATTGGTCAAATAGAAGTAAACTGTGTGAATTGTTTGATATAGAACTGTTTATATGTATAAAAATTGATTTGTCGTTAAATAACCTACAAGGGTTGATGTGCCATAAAACTAAACCAAAGCGAAACTTTCTATACAATTTTTAATAACATTTACAAGGAACAATTACAAAAAATAAAACATGGTATTTCGTTAATCAGAATATAAAATTCAGATATACTTGATAACAAGGTATTTCGCTAATTAAAATGTTAAAATCGAAGTAACACTAATGTGAGACAGGCATACCTGTTAACAATGTACTTCCTATATCAAATGGTACATTACTCCCAAAGGGACGTTCAAGATAATTTTAAAAAATGTGGTGAAATTGTCTTACGGCAAAAATCCTGTACGGCAAAGTTTCCTAAGGCGATAATTCCTGAGGTGAATTTTACAACGGCAAAATTTTTCGGCGATTTTTCCAAATACGAGGCAGGTATTACGTAATCGATCTTCGATTGATTGTTCGAGTGAAGGCAAATCAGCAAGTCATGAAAACGGACAGTGTTTAGAAAATTATCACCGAAGATATGGACAAGCCTGAAAGTAACATGTGTGCTGAGCATCCGGCAGTTTCTGTCCGAAAGAAACATCACCATAGAACAATACCTTCCCTATTAATCTCATCTCGCTCTAGGTGACTTTTTCTTTACCTTTAGCTCAAAGGGGATCAGGAAGGGGATCCGTTTTGAAGGCATGGAGGCCATCCAGAGGGCCGTAACGATGGAACTGAAAAGCATACGAAAGGAAGCTATCAAGCAGTAAATAGAAAAGTGACGAAGAAGGATGGGAAAGTGCATTAGACTCGAGGGGTGTTGCGTTGAAGGGAAATTCATGTAGTTTGTTGTTTAGAATTGAAATAAACTGTCACACCAGACCAGTTAATTTTCACACACACACACACCTCCTGTATATACAAAGCGTCTCAAAATAGACGTAACCCCTTAATATGATAATGATTTTTTACTGAGACAAGCGCAGAGCTGGTCATTTTGGAACATGTCCTGTAAAAAACACATCCTTTCAGCAAGACACATCAAATCAATGGTTTTAATTGTTATCATATCAGCTTCCAGGACATGCAATCTTTTTTTGTTTCTTGTCTTAGTAATAAATCCTTATCATATTAATGGGTTGCATCTATTTTGAGACAGTTTTAAATGATGCTGTCTCCTAATAAGTAGTGATGCAAAATATTTTTCTTCTCTTGTCTAAGGCATTGTGATGGAGGAATAATGAGATTGTTATAGTATTTTCAAATCTGAAACGAAAAGGAACACAGCATTATCAGTAGTAGAGTTATTAGCAATTATGGGGGTGTCGTAAATATTGAGACAACCTATATATGAATGAAAAAAATCGTATTGTTTTTTAATGAATGATCAATTGTCAAGAATATTCTTAAATGCTAATATTTTAAAATATCCATACAATGAATTATGCTTAAGATACGATTCCCCAGAAATATATATATATATATATATATATATATATATATATATATATATATATATATATATAAGTATTATTCGGTCCAGTTAAACCGGAGTTGGGAGTAATTCCATCAGGACAAAAAAAAAACATTCAACAGAGAACATTTAAATTTTCCTGATAAAGAGCTCAATGTAACTGACATTACATTATATACATGTATATACTGTAACGTAATGGCCGAGGGATTTCGGTTCATGCCTTTGAGTTTAGTTAGGCTGAGAACCTTTCGGCTCAGCACATGGGTTAGTTACGTGCAACATTGAGGCAGGTGTTAACACGGGCGCGCGCGGGTGGATGGAGGTCTCACTCAGATGTCACAATAGTCCGAGACGAAATGGGTGACGGAGTGCGAGTGACGTCACGCACCGGAAGCGCGCAGAGGTTTGTGGAGAATTGAAAGAAAGTTAGAGAGTTGAGTACTAGACGCCAAACGAGGAGGATCGACTTTTGGGGCTCGCAGGCGCGAGGCGAACTTGCGCCCTATGGGGGCCGCTCGAGATGGGGACCAAATGAATAAGACAGCATAGAAGATTGTATCTCTTCTCATTATGTCGAAACCTTTAACTCAAAGTTAATCAAAAGGTTTCGTACCTGAACAAGAAGTTGTTACGTGTTTTCGAATTTCGAGATTCCTATGTTCTTTATAGGTTCTATCGTAATGAACATTATATGTCCATTTCGCACATGGCGTTAATTGTGGCTATGTAAGAATACGAGTCAAAGAGTAATGCTTTATTTCTTTAGTACAGGAATAATTACCGAAATAGGAATATGTATCATACATAAAAATCACTCTGGTTCTCAGTGGAGCACATCCTTACTTCTAAACATAGTCATTGTTTCTCTCAATAGCAATGTTCAACTGTCGAATAAGAGCATGTATTTCAGCTTCGTAAAATTATGTTGACTGTTCTTTAAGTCACTTCACTGCAGTTTTCACTTACTCGTCACTGGTAAAATGTTTGTCTCATAAACCCTTTTTCATGTGGCCAAAGAGGTAATAAAATAAAAGTAATAAATCTGGAGAGTATAGAGGATGCTATAAAATTGTCTATCCGAATGAGGTGGTTGTGTCCCTTTGTTTGATGCTTGTGTGTGTGTGGTCGAACATTGTCATACAGATGGACGAAGTTATTACTGAGAACTCAACTCAGTATCTGTTAAATCTCTCTAATATAACAGGATCCAGTACTTACAATTAAACTGCGTGCTTATGCTTAACTGAATTATTTCAAATAGAACTGTTTTTCGACATTAAAACTGTATTTACACTTAACTGAATTGTTACATATAACTGCTTGAATAGTTTGAAATAGAAATGGTTTTGACAATCAAACTGTGTATTTATGCTAAACTGAATAGTTTTAAATAGAACAGATAATTTACATAAAAATTGATTTGGCGTTAAATAACCTACAAAGGTGGATATGCCATAAAACACAAACCAAATCAACCAACCAAAGTAAGTAAGACAAACACGTATTAGGAAAGAAAAATAAATGTTATACATTACAATAAAACAAATAATACAATGTCACCAGAGTAGCTCTTGCTATCTACTCTCAGAGTGGATTATAGCCTAATATCATATCCTTATGGGAAAAGTCTATTGTATATTGAAAAACAGGGATGATACCACAACACCCATCCAAGTACTAGACACTAATCTCACTAATATAACAGGAACCAGTTAAGAAAGCATGACTTCAAACCTCTTTCTTGGGGCCGAAGAGATGATAGTTTCAAGGTACTAAATCTGGTGAGTATGGAATATGCAGTAAAGTTCCCCTCCCGAATGATGTGGTTGTGACTTTTGTCTTAATGAATCTGTGTGGTCGAGCACTGTCACGCAGAAGGAAACATTATCACTTAGTAGTGAACAAGATCATTGCTGCTAAATTTTACAAATTTAACACAAACCAGTACTGTAAGCATGAAGTTTTGATTTACTATGTTTAGCCTGGTATATAAACCTCAACTTAGAGTACTTGCTGTTACTATGTGGTCACTCATATAAGTAGTGAACACGATCATTGCTTCTTAACTTTATTGATATAACAAGAACCAGTACTGTAATCATAACTGTTTATTTATAACGCTTAGAACTCATCTCAGTATCTGCTGTTGTTATTTGCTCGTTTATCAAGATACTAAGCAGGTTCATTGTTGTTTGATTCCATTGAATTGAATGGACTCTGAGCTTTCAGTGAAATCATGGTATCGGGTTTAGAAGAAAACTTACTTTTGTGAGGGGATCTCTTATTTGTGGACCATAGTGTAGACGACAGATATTTATATTAAAGTTTGGGACTGAGGGGAAAATGGCAAGTATATAACGAAAGTGATAAGAGAGTTGGGAAAAGAAAGAAGTGAAAGATTAAAATGAAAAATGATTCTGGGTAAGCGATCTGAATTGAAAGGCAATAGCTGTGGCTTGGGAGTCTTAGATTTCAAGAGGAAATCCTAGAAGAATATTGTATAAAAAATAAAAGAAGGCAGATTGTTCCTTTTGTCATTCTGTTATATAAATAAAAAGAAGACAAATGGTGACAGAAAGTTGGGGAAATCACTAAAAATGTCTTTTTTTAAATATAGAAAAGACAAGAAACAAAGAGATTTTACAAGTAAATAAAGGAGGAATAAGATTGTTTACATGCACACACGAATCTTACTTATGTCAAAAAGATGTAAATAGCACATTTAAAGAATGTTCACCTTGGTTTTATCATATTTACCCAACCCCTCCGCTCGGGCAGGATATGACACAAGGTCAATTTTTTAAGCGGAGTTTAACAGGTTTGAATTCAGAGTTTTCCTTCTCCTAGACTAGTCTGCCCTACTATTTACCCATAGCTGGAGGGAGAATAATCGGATTCATACCTTTCCCAAGGGTATTAGTGCTATGTGAAATGCAATCAGTCTCGTCCAGGATTTGAACTCGTGTTGCCGTGTCCAATTCCTGCGACGATAACCATTACACCACGGGCACCTCATTGGTTTTATATTTAGTGGTTAATTAACTAATTACAAATAAGGTGGTGGGAGTGTTGTGCTTTTGTGGCTAACGTGCTATGCTGTGACGTCTTTGTAAGAGAGTTCGCACTCCAGTCGCACTATTAATATTCCATTTCGGACAAATACCTTTGGGAAAGATATGAACTTTCTAATATCCCAAAAAATGGTTAAAGTGTAGCAGTATTGTTCTTTAGCATAGATGGCTTTGGCATTAAATAGTCCACAAAGTATGATATACCGTTAAATAAAGAAAACAAACCGACTTAATAACAGATCTGACGCTAATCAACTTTTTCTTTAATAGCTGAAAATTCTGGCTTCATAGAATGTACCCTCAACAAAGTAGAGTATTTAAATTAAAGGTTAAATTTTTCCCCAAACCAAGTAGAGAAAATTCATAACGAAATAATCCAATGTTAGAGAAAAAAACTAAGGAATTCATTAGTAACAAATAAGAATTGATGCTTCATTTCCACTCCTTGACCGTTTCTGACACGTAATTCCATAATATTTTTCCATATTATTTTCCAGAGTGACTTGGAAAAAAAAAATAGAATCTGTAGTCACTCATGTCAGAATTGAATATGTTAATCACTGATTAACTTACAGAGTGATTTGACTGGACGCATGAAGTCTATTGTTGTCGTCGTGGCTACAGCATTTCAGCCGATCTATTCTACGACCTTCCTCGGCTGTACAGTCTGTAGTCAAAGAAGAGTTGTTGTTTTTTTTTTTTTGGATGTTCGAACCAGGTGGTATTATTAAATTGAGGAAAAAAATTATGGAGTGATTTTATTATTTGCATCCGTAAGAAAATCCAACCAGAAGGCTATATATACAAATCAACTGTTAAAAGACAGCTCTTACAAACCGTTAAAAGTGGTTGAACGTAAAGAAAGCAGAGATCTTAGATGTTAAAAATATCTTCTTTTTTAATTAAATCAAAGTCAAACAATTACAGAGAGTAATAAAAAATTTATTTATCCTATCGGCCAGTTTTCCCAATTCACTCCAGGATGGTTGGTTGGTTGGTTTTTATGGCAATTCAACCTTTGTAGGTTATTTAACGCAAAAATCCATTTTTATGCAAATAGTCAGCTCTATTTCAAACAATTTACGATGATTACAGAGTTTAATTGTCAAAACTGTTTTAATTAAGCTAATTCAGTTTAGTATAAGTACAGATTTTGTTTACACATAGTTAAATGTCAAAACAGTTCTACATCAAACAATTCAATTTAGTGTAAGTACAGTTTCAATGTCAAAAACAGTTCCATTTCAAACAATTCAGTTTAGCATAAGCATGTAGTTTAAATGTAAGTACAATTTAATTGTCAAAAAACATTTCTATTTAAGCTGTTCAGTTTAGTCAAACAGTTCTAATTAAAACAATTCAGTTTTGCATAAGTATGCAGTTAGTAATATTTAACCCATAGATAGGGCCGTATCAGGTGCTACTATTCCGAGATAGAGAGGACCTGGGAGCAATGGCAGTGAAAGGGTACTCCGCATCCCCCAAAGCGCCAGCATTACTGGATCCTCACCATCAGATTGTTTAGTATCATATCCAGGACACTCGTTAGGGGGATCTTACCCCTCAGCAGAGAAGCAGTCAATGTATTCTACAGCCCCAGCCGGCTGGGCAGTTCACTCCAGGACTCTAGCATTTTCCAAGGTATCAAAATATGAGAAGAAATGGACTTCGAGTCTCCAGCGGCTTCAAACGGCCTTCTGGCTTCCGCCGAACGCAATATTCCATTCTCACGGACGGTGGTGTTGAGTGTTTCATCTGACTCGTATGGTCCCAGGATGCTATCACTCAGGCAATTTCAGCTTTTCAAGGCTGAATTTATTGCTTGGAGCCAGAAGCGTCTCAATAGGGAATGCCGACGAGAAACGATCAAAAGTGAGAAGTTGCAATAGGATTATAAAATAGTAGATATGACTAAAAAGAGGGAAAGGGGGGGGGGTTACGTCACACCCGAATTAAGAATGTCTCCCAATATATGAGAAATATGACTACGTTTGTGTCTACATAGGGAAGGGCGATATATATATATATATATATATATATATATGTAGAAAGTTTATTCTTTATCAGTATCGCTTCTAATACTTTGAGTCGTTCATTGTAATTAATGCTAGGTAAGATTTTTGTATTCTTAACAAGAATTTTTTTATATTTGTATGAGTGTCATGATCATCTAAGATATGTTGTTTTACGTGTATAGAGATCGCGCTAACGATGGACAAGTGACAGATCAGTCTACAGGAAATGGTGATTGTTGTGTGTCCGAGGTATGATTTATGCGCGGTTTTTTCTCCGTTAATTTGGAAATGCAATCAACCAATGAACGTGAAAATTAACATTCAACATTAATTCTAAATATATATATATATATATATATATAGTGCAATTAGAAGGAAACTAAAACCTGTTTAAATTGTCATTATAATTTTTTTTCGCTGAAGAATATTATTATACTCTCCGTCTCCTCAGATGACTATACATGTTTGACTTGAGGTTGCAAAACAGCAAATGTGGATTACAGTTTATATGTGTATGAAAAGAAAAAGGAGGGAAGACCTATATAAATTTTAAATTCTCCGGCGAAGGCAAAGGAGGTCAAAACAATAAGGTGTTAGAAACCAGAACAGGCTGTTCCTGCAAATCGACCCATCCTAATTTGCGCACATGCCAGATCTACCATACCAGGTAGAATCTTTTGAATAATCTAACCTTGTAAACGAAAGGATTATTTTTATACAGTCTTCGTTTACTTCGAATACATATGCTAAATCTCTCTGTTGATGTCGTCTTAGAGTTTCTCCTTAAAATAGAATAAAATTAAGATAAAAATAAAAATAGAATAAAAATAAAAACCTTCCGATGTAACAATAGCCAAACATCAAACACTCACATAGATTTATATGCTATTTATCATATATTATATACACGAATAATCCACAACCACTGTCTTCGAACGCTGACTGGATATATATATATATATATATATATATATATATATATATATATATATATATATATATATTATAAAATGAATGTTCTTCAGGAGATATATACTCTTTTATTGTTGGACCAGCAACAATCTGTCTTATCATTCAACCAATACACTGCTTCGTTCTGGACACACACACACACACACACACACACACACACACACATAGGTATCATACAATAACTGATGTTTATACAACAGCATTGCTTCTAACAAAGCCTTCATCAGATGATGACTCTGGGTTCAGGCATGGTTTCGGAGCTGAAGCATCATTACCACTAACCCAGAGCGCCCCATCAGTATCTCACGACACCACCAGACTTTGTCAGATTGTTGTCGCTCTGTGGGATTGCCAGATCCACGCTGATCCCTTATCTTGGATCTTTTCCATGTATTTTCTCTTGTCCGACGGAGGAGGTCCGAGATTAGTTAAGAAAACGGAGGTTGAGTTGGCAATAAAACCTCTGCATCCGACTTTGATAGGAAATACATTCGTTATCCAGTCATTTCTGACACATTGTTCTCGCAGATCTTCATAATTTTCCAACTTATGCTGATGTGCCCAGTCGAAATTTTTTTCCAAAGGGACCGTTAACTCAATAACGAAAACGTTTTTTACTTTAACGGACCAAATGACAAAATCTGGACGCTTTGTTGTTAACGCTATTTCAGTTGGAAATATGAAGCTATGTTTTAAATCGGTTGCGATTATATATATATATATATATATATATATATATATATACTTAAGTATATATATATGTATATGTATATTAAACTCCCACCACGCACATATATATTCAACACACACCTCTATATAGATATAAATATATTCAACCCTTCACATATATATGTATACTACACACACCAATGCACACATACACGTTTATATATATGAATATATTCACCCTCACATATGTATGTATTCAACACACACACATATATATATTCAACACACATCCACGCACACGCTCACATATATATAGATATAAATATATTCACCATCCACATATGTATTCATTCAACACATACACACACACACGCGCGCGCACACAAACACACACACACACATACACACACACACACACACGCATATATATATGTATATATATATTCAATACACCACCATGCATCCACGCACACTATAGGTATAAGTATATCTAAACCCACCACATATATATATATGCAACACACACACACAACTTGGTATATATATATATATATATATATATATATATATATATATATATATATATTCAAGACTCACACATTTATATATTTTTCTGTAGATTATGTAACTGCACGTGCTCGGAGGGGGAAGTAAAAAGCCAAATGTCCTTTTTTTCTTTTTGTTTTTTTTTTCTTTTTTCTGTCTTTATCATAAATCTTAATGTGACATTTTTCATTAGGATTCTGTCCTGCGTCTGCTTTTATGCACACAGTCTAGATGTATGCATTTGTATTCAGAAACATGTGTCGCCAGTACACATATTCTGCGCATGCGTGCCTTTCCCTTCCATTATGTCTCTCTTGGCTACAAAGAATAATTTGACCACTCTATAGTATTTTTTAAACTCATTCTCTGCGGAAAAAAAGTCCTGTTTCGCTTTGAGCATGTAATGAACCAAAGCAAAATCACCCCGACCCCAAACTAGAAATCTCCTCCCCCATACCTGCTGCAATGTCACAAATATCCGTAAATATTTTCTGGTGTTTGTCAAGGCATGTCTCCAGGTCCTCTAGACTGCCTCCTGTGTCTGCACAAAGCTGATATATATATTTACCAACCCCTCCGCTCGGGCAGGATGTGACACAAGGTCAATTTTTAAGCGGAGTTTAACAGGTTTGAATTCAGAGTTTTCCTTCTCCTAGACTAGGCTGAAGAAGCCAGCCTGTCCTGCTATTTACCCATAGCTGTAGGGAGAATAATTGGATTCATACCTTTCCCAAAGCTGATATATGAAAGTCTTTGCAGGTCGGCCAACACTGGTAGGAGTCCAAAGGAAACGTCACTAATGATTTCGTCCTTGCTTCACCAACAGTGTCCGGTATGTCTCATTTGCATGGAATGGTTTCTTCACCATCTGTTTCGATCGGTCAATACTCTTGGAAATTCCGTTCGACGGTATCCACTGTCCGCACAGAGCTGCTGAAGATAAATTTATGTTGGTCGACCAACACTGGTGTGCCCTTGTGAAGGAGTCCAATGGAGAACGTCCTTACCTCTCCAACAATGCCCGGCATGTTTTGTAAGCCTTTCTTGGATTGTTCGTGTGATGGGAGGTTGTTATTTATTTAGCTTTTTGCTTAAATGTGGCATAATGCCCAATGAATGGGGCACCGAATGAAGCTCGAACTCACTCGTGAAGATATTCTAATCATTACACCACCCGTGGCGCCCTCACGTGATGGGAGGGCAATGGCCGTACAAAAGCTGTTTTTAGGGTGCTGCATCCAAAATATACTTAGAAAATCATGCAGAATTTTTGTATTGTTCTCATCTAGCTTTTTCTCTTGCAACTATCTTATAGTCCGAGTGGTGCAGTCCTGCAATAGTACTGATACGGCTACAACTTGAAAGAATTACCGGGTTTTTTTTTTCAGAGAAATCAGATTTCCATATAATCGTTAGCCTGCCAATAGCCTGACCAGTGCATATGTTGATATCGTTTTCAGTAGAAAATATATTGCTACTAATGCATATGAACTGGTCTATAAAATTCAGAGGATTGTCATTTTGCTATTTACTCAGCTTTACTTAAATGTGGCGCAAAGGCAGAAGAACGAAACATCCAATAAAGCAGGAACTCAGTAACAATGGTCTGCGAGCCTAATTTGCCAACCATTACACCACATGAGGTAGCCAGAGGCTTGCCGTTTAAAGTGGAGATGGAATAATTTTGATAAAAAGATATGAATTCTGTTTCATCAGGGTTCATATAAAGACCAATGCAGAAGAGTTTAGGCTTGAGTAGATGTATATGCAAGAAGTGTTCGATAATCTGCGTAGTATACGTCAGTAATAGTTTCTGCGGGATATTGTCTCTTCCTGGCCCTTTTTAGTGTAAACCAATTTTCTTTTATTTAACCCACCATCTAGGTAGATTTTGGTGTTTAAAAAAGGTCAAGTCGACTGGAACTGGACGTATCGCTTACAAGCACGTTAAAACGTTTCATTCGTGCGCGGTCTTATAAGATAAGTTTCTTTTGGACACACTTCGTTTATATATATATATATATATATATATATATATATATGTATATTCAAATCTTCTGTTAATCTGCATTCTTCTCGTTTCTTTCATTCAGCCTTCTTTCCTTCCTTCCTTCCTTCCTGTCTTTCTTTTTTGTGTCGATTTACAATTTACAATTTAACATTTTTTTATCCAACCTACCTCCTTTCCAGACTCCAAAGATGAAAGCAAGAATTTTAGATTTGTTACCTCTAATTCGACAAATTCGACCGCGCTTCCACAATACATATCGTCTAGCCCTTCCTTACTGTTTTCGCTTCAATTGAAACCCGACCGTTGATATTTTGACAGTGGTTACAGTAGCGGCCTCTAAGCAGGAGTCAGGCTCAAACATAGCCGAGTCAATTTCTCACTACTGGGAGTGGCTGATGAAGTATTGTAAAAGAAAGGTGTTGAAAAGTGGCACATGTAAGGTATGATCTTTCTCCCGGCAATAGCAAGGGCCTGAAGGAGAAGGGGAGTAGAACCACGAATTGGGGAACGACGGAACGCCAAATGAATTAGATTTTGAAAGAACAGGAAAAATCAAAGAATTAGCTGTTGAACATGTGCGCGTTACTGATAGCACGGAATCTCTCTCTCTCTCTCTTTCTCTCTCTCTCTCTTTCTCTTTCTCTCTCTCTCTTTACCTGTCCTTATCATTCTTAGTTCCTGGCATGTCCTCTAGACTGCCTTCTCTGTTCCCATAAAGCTGAACTATGTAAATATTTGCAGGAAGACCAATACTGGAGTCTCCATGTCCAGGGTCCATTGGAAAACGTCGTTAATGAGTTCATTCTTATTACACCAGCAGTGTCCAGTTTTATTTCGATGGTTTGTGAGATTGGAGGCAAGTGGCCATACTGTTACCGAAAGTGCTTTTGTGATTCCATTATTCGTTCCCCTGCTTTTTTTTCTAGTTCCAAAGATCCAGTTATTTTAATACTTAGTTTTTTCCTTCTCCAAGACTAGTTGCCTTACCAGGGTTAAAGAACCCAGCCAGGCCCACTGTTTATCCATAGACTGGGAGGAAAGAGAGGCATTCTTACCTTTCATCGGACATTACCCTGGAAATTGAACTGGGCCGTCGAGTCATTTTCTTAAGACGATAAACGTTACGCCAATCACTTCTAACGCCCCCCCACATATATATATATATATATAAATATATATATATATATTTATGTGTGTGTGTGTGTGTAACACTGATAAACACATACACAAACACACATGTATGTTTGCGTCTTTCGGATATATATATATGTATTCATGGAAGTAAATAATGGAAATAAATCCGAAAGTATGAAGAAAATTGAAAAACAAAGTAATCTAAAAGTGATCATTTCATTATAATGGAAAGCCAACGTTAAAATGTTTCGGTTTTACTACACCTTCATCAGGACTATAAGATGGAGAAAAATGTTCCTATAATAATGAATGCTTTGATGAAAAAAAAAAAAACAAGGGAAAAGATGAAATCTAACAACATTTTTCACCATGTCTTTAATTGGAATCATTTTGAGATGAGGCTTCTTAATCTGAGAATTAATTTTTTTTTTATTGCGAACTTGGTAGTTTTTGTGTTGTTTCTTCTTTCACTTAAAAAAAAATTTAATTCTCATTTTTCACCATCTTAAAGTCCTGATGAAGGTTCATAAAAACCGAAACATTTTTTAGCAATAGATTTCCATTATAATAAATTCATCCCTTTTGGAATATTTTGCTTTTCTATTATTCACACACACACACACACACACACAGGTCATCGTCTAGAGAAAAAGATTTTGGAGAACAAATGGAAGCTCCTTTTAGAATGTTTGTGAAAGTTTTATATGCTCTCTGAAACATGATATACGGCAACAAGTCATGATTTAAGCATGTTCTTTTGATATATATATATATATATATATATATATATATATATATATATATATATATATATATATATATATAAGGTTTCAATTTAGTTAATCCTAAGAAGGGAAAAATTCTGTCAGGACAAATAAATTATTCAAATTTCGAATATTTAAATATTCCTGGTAAAGAGCTCAATGTAAATAAATTCCCAGAGTAAAATAATATTATTTATAAAAAACGATATTATGATAATAAATTCATTTCCATCCTCTTAAGAGCACTGATATGAATAAAAAGATGATTTTCTTATTGGATCTGATGGAGTTTTTGGAGTTTTGGAATCATATCAATGCTCGTAATAGGATTGAAATAAATTTATAATCCTAATGTGACCGAATATTATTTTGATCTTGAAATAATATATATATATAGGTTGAGAAACAAAGTCAGTCGACACTATAGCGTTTCAGTTCTGCTGAACCATCATCAGGACTGTGAGGGGTTTTATTAGTGATGTTAAGTGTAGATGGATGTATAAAAAGTGTAAAAATATATAAAAGTTGTACAACAAGAAAAGTTAGCTGTTTATGACAAGAAAAATTGGCCGTTTGATCAATGAATCAGCGTTCGTTTCTTTAAAATACGTCACCTGATATTAGAAACATTGTGCATAATCCACGTTCCGTTAGTTCATCGAGAGATTTCGAACCATTCCTCGTTTTCGACAAATGTTTCTAATATCAGGTGACGTATTTTAAAGAAACGAACGCTGATTCATTGATCAAACGGCCAATTACTCTTGTCATAAACAGCCAACTTTTCTTGTACAACTTTTCCAAATTTTTATATATTTTTACACTTTTTATACATCCATCTACACTTAACATCACTAATAAAACCCCTCACAGTCCTGATGATGGTTCAGCAGAACCGAAACGCTATTGTGTCGACTGACTTTGTTTCTCTATAAATCCCTACTTTCTATTTGGATTACTTGTTGTCAATTTTTCTTCACAAATTGTCGGATTACTATCCATTATTTTCTTCCATATATATATATATATATATAAGCAATAATAAATACATATTAGTTTTTATACATATTTAATAGCATTCATGCTATGAAATATATGTAAAAACTAATATGTATATGAATTAATATATACAACGCTTTTTCTGCCTGATGTAAAGACGACATGAAATCAGTAGTCACAAATAAACACCCATGTTATTAAATATATATATAAATGAATATATTTATTTATCATTATATAATAGCTCTATCACAGATATTGAGCACTCTCTAAATTATACCGCATTTGGTCTACCACCAACCCACTAAGCGAGATAGTGACAACCAGGAACCGTTGTAATATATATATATATATATATATATATATATAATGCACAAAAAACGGAATATATGTGCTATAATCAAACACGTGACATCTCCATACTAGACAGAACCCCTCTGAAACTAGTCGAAAAATTCATCTAACTAGGAAGCAGCGTCTCATCAACCGAAAAGGACATCGACACGCGGCTAACGAAGGCATGGACAGCTATCGATAGACTATCTATCATATTGAAATCAAACCTGACCGATAAAATGAAACGCAGTTTCTTCCAGGAAGCTGTCGTGTCGATACTACTCTATGGATGCACTACTTGGACGCTAACGAAACGGCTGGAGAAGAAAGTAGACGGCAATTACACAATATTGAACAAGTCCTAGCGGCAACACCCCACAAAACACCAACTATAAGGCCACCTGCATCCCATCACGAAAACTATCCAAGTTAGACGAACCAGACACGCAGGACAGTGCTGGAGAAGCAGGGACGAGCTCATAAGTGATGTACTCCTATGGATCCCCACATATGGCCGGGCAAAAGCAGGACGACCAGCTCGAACATACAGTCAGCAGCTATGTGAGGATACGGGATGTAGCCCTGAAGACTTACCAGAGGCGATGAACGATAGCGAGGAGTTGTGAGAGGGGGTCAGGGATATCCGTGCTAGCGGCATTACATGATGATGATGATAATGATGGTATGTTGAAAAGATTGATTTGTAGTGAATTTGACACTATAAAAGAAATGTGTGGAAAGTTGGATAAATCAAAAACTTAACACAGATTCATATGTATGTTATTTCGTTTGGACATTATGAAAATGAAATAAAGCCCGAATGAAATATTACACATCTAAATCTGAGTGAAGTGTTTGATTTATCCAACTTTCCACACATTTCTATCATATATATATATATATATATATATATATATATATATATAAAACCATATATATATATGTGTGTGTGTATATATATATATTAATACACATGGACAAATTATATATATATATATATATATATATATATATATATATATATATATATATATAACCAGTACAAACACATGCATATATACAAATACACATATTTGTGTATGAGCTTTTTGCGTATATATATATATATATATATATATATATATATATATATACATTTATATATCTATCTATCTATATATATATATATGTATGCGTGTGTGTATGTATTAATACACATGAACAAATTATATATATATATATATACATTTATATATATATATATATATATATATATATATATATATATATATATATACGTATATATATGTGTGTGTGCGTGTGTGTGTGTGTGTGTATTAATACACATGGACAAATTATATATATATATATACATTTATATATATATATATGTGTATACATATATATATATATATTTAATTTGTCCATGTGTATTAATATTAATCTTTTGTTATCTATCTATCTATCTATCTATCTATCTATCTATCAAATCTTTTTCCCTTCTTTCTCCTAATACATGATATTCTATAGGCAACTTCAGCCTATTCCTCTGAGAAGATCTACATCTGCCGTGAAATATGAAGCCATAAAATATCAAATCACAACATAACTCGGACGTATCTACTTTCTATGAAACTCTCCCTTCGTACACTTTCCTCCCCCCCACCTCATCCTCTCTTCTTACTCATCTATTCTTCTTTGTATTTCATTGTCTTATTTTCTCTTTTGTTTTCGTTATAATTCTTTCTTTTTTTATTTTCGAATTTTATTCTCGGCAGCGGTGATGGGTCGTATGCTGTTATCAACATGATACCGAGAATTACATTTTGCAACTCCCGACGGGAGAGCCTCGTTCTGAAATCCGAAATGAAATATTATTACCTTATGTTTGGTTGGAATTCTTTCCCTCTCACAACTAATAAATTAACAACCACAACAATTGCTCCCTACCGTTCCTCCTCCTCCTCCTCCTCCCACTTTTTCACTTTATAATATCACTACCCTTGAAAAAAAGGTTTTAAAAAAGTTAATGAAAAAGCTGGACTTTGTCAAAGTGTAAAAACAAAATTTGTGGAATATGAAGATGATGATCATACCAATCATACCTGGAACACTCGGATCAATTCCCAAGAACTCGTAAAATCGAACAGGGGAACTAGAAATCTGAAAACTGTTCAAGAATTTCCAGACCACAGCATTGCTTCAATCGATTAGGGTATTTAGAGAAGTCCTGGAGCGTTAAAGAGACTTGCTGTCACTCGAACTCCAGTAAAGTTACTAGTTGCTATGGTCTTGAAAAACTCCCAAAGAGCAAAATAATCACATAATAATCGAATACAGAAAACTGACACAAAAGGAATCCAAGGGTAGGCATGACTGGTTGGGATAGGTGATCCACTGAGAATTGTGCAAGAGAAAACGCAACGATAGGCAAACGCTTGGACTTAGCCAAAGATCTGAAAAAGTTGAGGAACATAAAGGGGGCGGTGATACCAGTTATTGTTGGAGCCCTTGGAACGGTCTCCAAAGGCATAGAAAATAAGATTGAGGGAATTGGTGATCTGAGGAAGAACGTAGACAATTAATCACAGTTAAAATCAGCTAGAATGGTTAGAAGAGTTCTGGAAAGCGCAGGAGTTTTGCTGTTTTTTAGACTCCTATGAAAACCACTAGTTACTACACCTGTGGAGGTGCCCGTGGTGTAATGGTTATCGTCGTAGGAAATGGACACGCCGACTCGAGTTCAAATCCTAGATGAGACTGATTGCATTTCACATAGCACTAATACCCTTGGGAAAGGTATGAATTCAATTATTCTCCCTCCAGTTATGGGTAAATAGTAGGGCAGACTAGGTTCTTCAGCCTTGGTGAGGCAACTAGTCTTGGAGAAGGAAAACTCAGAATTCAAACCTGTTAAACTCTGCTTAAAAATTGACCATGTGTCATATCCTGCCCGATCGGAGGGGTTGGGTAAATAGGATCTAATGCTAGATCCATTTTTATACAAATGAACAGTTCTATTTTGAACTATCTAGTTTAATATACGCACACAGTTTAATAGGCAAAAAAATTTCTATTTCAAGCTATTCAGTTTTGTCAAATAGATCTAATTCAAACAATTCAGTTTTGTATAAGTATAATTTTTGTCTACAAACACAGCTAAATATCAAACAGTTCTATTTCAAGTAATTAGCATAAGTTCGCAGTTAAGTTTTATTTAATCCATAGATAGGACCCTATCAGTTGTACCACTCCGAGCCTGAGTAGATCTGGGAGCGATGGTTATAAAGGTGTACGCTGCATTCCCCAAAGCTCCAGCATTACTGGAACCTTACCATCAGATTGTTTAGTTTCATATCCAGGACACTCTTTTGGGGGTTGTCTTACACCTCTGCTTAGATGCGGCCAACTAGTCACCATCTTTAAGAAGGGAGACTGGGGTGATTGCGGAAACTACAGCGAGATACTGCTTCTCTTCATACTAGAGAAAGTGTTCGCCCGCATACTGCTCAACTGACTGTCCACCCAAGGGGAGGCTTTCCTGCCTGAGGTACAATGTGGGTTTCACGTAAACCATATTTACCAACCCCTCCGCTCGGGCAGGATATGACACAAGGTCAATTTTTAAGTGGAGTTTAACAGGTTTGAATTCAGAGGTTCTATTTCAAGTAGTTCAGTTTAGCATAAGTTCGCAGTTTAGTTCTATTTATTCTACAGTCCCAGTCGACCGGGAAAAGCAGATAGCTTTTTGTTGATTGCTGTTTAAGCCCCGACTATGATCAGAAAAAATAAACCATTTCTCCGATCATCTCAACCAGATACTTCGTGCGATTCCGAATGCAGACTAAATGGTCCTTCTTGGACACTTTAATGGTCGATTTGACCAATCACATTATTTCTGGCTGAAGGTTCTTGGTAAATTTAGAACGGGGAAGGCTAATAATAATAATAATAATGATAATAATAATCTGCTTCTATGCCCCTGCACAGAATACCTGCCGGTAAGTAACAGCACCAAACCCAAACACAAGCAAATCCACCAGAAATCCTGGATGCACCTAAGATCCAAAAACTAGATCCTCATCGATTATATCATCACTTGATAACGTGATCTGCCGGATTTTCGATTTACAAGAACAATGAAATGAACCGACATTACTTACCATATTATGATGAAGTTCACTACCAAACTACATTTGAGGTAGAAAATGAGAAAAAACAAAATGCCAGTTAGGAACCTCAAGAAGAACAAAGTCCAGAATGACCGATAGGCCTCTCTAAACTACAGGAGAACTGAAATTTCTGTAGGCACGGAAGAAAAAAATGGAACGCCTTCAAATCAATCGTATACAAGGTATTCAAAGAGACAAAGGCACAGCAGTAAAGAACCCAAAGATTGGTTCGTCGAAAACAAGATGGAACTGGTAGAGCTTATTAACAACAGGAACCAACCCAGGAATAACATACTTACCAAGTCTGCAAAAGCCAGATGTAGAAAAGTTAAAAGACTTTTCCGACAGAGATGCAGAGAACTTATAAATAAATGATATCTGAAAAAGAGGATGAACTCCGGAAACTAGCAAACTCTAAGGACACCAAAGATTTTTACCAAAGCATGATATCTGACAAGAGTAAACCATCCAGAACAGCAGCTATTCCTCGACAAGAAAACTATAATTACAGAGAAGTATGATTTCCTTTTCAGTTGCAAGGACCGGTTTGTAGTCTCCCTTGACCCCAAAGGTTTTTTTTATCAAATCAAGAAAGTTATCTTGGGGTTGAGAGTTAACCACCCAGATCAACAACTAAGACTTGACAAGGAAACACTAATCACGGAGAAGTTCAAACTTCTGGTCAGGTAGAAGAACCAATTTGCCACACTGTTCAATGAACCGTGGATTGTGGAACAACATGCGGATGACAAAGGCAACCCAACACTGGATTTGTAAATGACCAAACCTGGATAAATTGAGTAAGGTTATCTCTATGATCTGTGACGTTAATTCTCCTGGCGCAGACAAACTGTATTCAGAACTCATTAAGATAAGAGATAATAGACTTTTTTAGGTACTCTGCATCATCATATGTCATGCTTGGGAAACTTTATAACTCCATGCAGAAGGGAAGGACGCCCAACTAGTCACCATCTTTAAAAAGAGACTGGGGTGATTGCGGAAACTACAGCGAGATATTGCTTCTCTTCATACCAGAGAAAGTGTTCGCCCGCATACTGCTCAACTGACAGTCCACCCAAGGGGAGGCTTTCCTGCCTGAGGTACAATGCGGGTTTCACGTAAACCATATTTACCAACCCCTCCGCTCGGGCAGAATATGACACAAGGTCAATTTTTAAGCGGAGTTTAACAGGTTTGAATTCAGAGTTTTCTTTCTCCTAGACTAGTTGTCTCACCAAAGCTGAAGAACTCAGTCTGCTCTACTATTTACCCATAGCAAGAGGGAGAATAATTGGATTAACACCTTTCCCAAGGGTATTAGTGCTATATGAAATGCAATCAGCCTCGTCCAGGATTTGAACTCGTGTCGCCATGTCCATTTTCTAAGACGATGACTATCACACCATGGGAACATTCACGTAAACCAAAGACCCACAGACATGATCCATGAAATAAATACCGGAGGAATGTATTGAACAGATTATTCCCCTCTAAAAGCTAGACTTCCCAAAAGCCTTCGACACTGTTAATTGGGAAGCGCTATGGAACACCCCACAGAAACAAGTGCCCAGACCACGTCGTCAATACGGGAATGAAGGCATCTGTCAGCTTAAGAGAACTCTTGAAATGATATATATATATATATATATATATATATATATATAAAAACAGTCTATGGTTGTTACTATCTCACTTGGTAGGTTAATGATAGACCAAATGAGGTATAATTTGGAGAGTGCTCAATATCTGTGATGGAGCAATTATACCATACAATAATATATAAATAGATAATCATCGTGTCACGCTATCAGCACGGATATTTCTGACCCTCTTTCACCACGCCTTCCTATGGGCCATTGCTTTCGGCAGATCCTCAGGGCTACATCCCGTATCGGCACAGAGCTGCTGTATGTAGGTTTGGGCTGGACGTCCTGCCTTTGCTCCTCCATGATTAGAGGTCCACAGGAGTACATCACTTATGGGCTCGTCCCTACTTCTCCAGCAGTGTCCCGCGTGTCTGGCTCGTTTAATTTTGATAGTTTTCGTTATGGGTGGTTGGTGGCTGTATAGCTGTTGCTTTATTGGGTGCCGTCTCCAGGACTTGTTCAATATTGCTCGCAGTATTCTTGTGTAATTGCCGTCAAGCCATTTCTCCATCCGTTTAGTTAGAGTCCATGTGTTGCATCCATATCGACACGATCGCTGCTTGGAATTAACTGCGCTTCATTTTATCGGTCAGGTCTGACTTCCATATGACCAAGACCCTATTGATAGCTGTCCATGCCTTTGCTAGTCTCGTGTTGATGTCTGTCTTGTTTGACGAGACACTGCTCCCCGGGTAGGGGAGCTTGTCAACTAGTTTGAGAGTTCTACTGTTTAGTGTGGATATTTCGTCCGTTTGATTAAAGCACATAGATTCTGTCTTATGTGCACTGACATGGAAGACGATGCCTGCAGCGGCTCGTTCCAGACTATGTAGCAAGGTTTCGGCTTGGGCGGGTGCATTTGCCAGAAGCGCTATATTATCGGCGTAGTCGGCGTCGGTAATTGTTTTTGCGAGTTATCTTCTGGTTCTTTCTTTTGTTAGCTGGAAACCGTTTTCCTTGATTTTATCGATAGATGTTCTAAGTACGTAGTACAGACAGATGATTAATAGGTATGGAGCTAGTGTGACTCCTTGTAGTACTCCTGCTACTATGTCGAAGTCGTCTGTGTCTCCATCCAGAGAACGGACTTTAACTTTTGTGTTTCTATTGAGCATCATTATGGCTGCGACGGTTTCTTTAGGTTGACCGTAGGCGAGAAGAATTTGCTCCATCTTACCTCTGTGAATAGAGTCAAAGGCCTTAGTAAAGTCATCAAATAAACAAATGATATTGTAGCCTGTAGGTTATATATATATATATATATATATATATATATTGTCTTAGTAAGAGTACATTGATTTAATGGATAACTTGCTATAATGTGCCTGATTTTTTACTGGATTATGGCTATATTCGGAAGATTTTAAAAAACGCGTAAACTGCGAACGTTGACTCTACACACGGGTATTCTGATTTATGGCACGGACAATGGAATCTCCTCCCAGGTATGGGCAATGTAGTAGAGCAGCCTATGATATCTATCACTAGTAAGTCAACCATAAAGAAGAAAGTCTCTGAAATTAACTCCTCACCTCACTCCGAAAAAAAAACAGCGGTTAGGGCAGCAGATTATTTTCAAATCTTACTTATGTTGTGAATCACGGAAGCGCACTTAGCGTAACAAGTATCGTCAAAGCAGATGGAATTCATGACCCGAGTTCAAATACTTGACGAGGTTGTTTACATTTCATTTTGTACTAATGCTATGATGAAAGGCATGAATCAATCTATTCCCTACCGACCCAATTGTGTGATAGTCAGAGTTCTTTAGCACCGCAATAGTAAACAATTTAGGAAAAGGAAAACACTGATTTGAAACTTCATTCAAATCATGGCAAAGGGTTTAAGTAAATAAAAACAGGGTTCTTTAACCTTTGTAAGGCAACCAATCTAGGAGAAGGAAAACTCTGGATTATACCTAATTTCGCAACTGACTATTCGTCAACTCCAATCAGTATGGGAGGGGTTGGGTTAATACATTCGTATCTTGGGAAATGTTCGAGTCCTACGGAGAACACCCAAAAAAGTCCTGACGTAAAGAGACTGAATACCTTTTTCTTGTGAGGGTTACTCTTCGTAATCGCTTGCGTCTATTTTCAAAAAAGACATTTTTAGTGATTTCCCCAACTTTCTGTCACCATTTGTCTTCTTTTTATTTATATAACAGAATGACAAAAGGAACAATCTGCCTTCTTTTATTTTTTATACAATATTCTTCTAGGATTTCCTCTTGAAATCTAAGACTCCCAAGCCACAGCTATTGCCTTTCAATTCAGATCGCTTACCCAGAATCATTTTTCATTTTAATCTTTCACTTCTTTCTTTTCCCAACTCTCTTATCACTTTCGTTATATACTTGCCATTTTCCCCTCAGTCCCAAACTTTAATATAAATATCTGTCGTCTACACTATGGTCCACAAATAAGAGATCCCCTCACAAAAGTAAGTTTTCTTCTAAACCCGATACCATGATTTCACTGAAAGCTCAGAGTCCATTCAATTCAATGGAATCAAACAACAATGAACCTGCTTAGTATCTTGATGAACGAGCAAATAACAACAGCAGATACTGAGATGAGTCCTAAGCGTTATAAATAAACAGTCATGATTACTGTACTGGTTCTTGTTTTTCAATAAAGTTAAGAAGCAATGATCGTGTTCACTACTTATATTAGTGACCACATAGTAACAGCAAGTACTCTAAGTTGAGATTTATATAACAGACTAAGCATAGTAAATCAAAACTTCATGCTTACAGAAATGTTGTTGTTTTTTTTGTTTCTTTTGTTAAATTAGTAAAATTTAGCAGCAATGATCATGTTCACTACTAAGTGATAATGTTGTCCTTCTGCGTGACGGTGCTCGACCACACACAGACACATTAGGACAAAAGACACAACCACATCATTCGGGAGGACAACTTTACTGCATCCTTCATACTCACCAGATTTAGCGCCTTCAAACTATCATCTCTTCGGCCCCAAGAAAGAGGGGTGAAGTCATGCTTTCTGAACTGGTTCCTCTTATATTAGTGAGATTAGTGTCTAGTACTTGGATGGGTGTTGTGGTATCATCCCTGTTTTTCAATATACAATAGACTTTTCCCATAAGGATATGATATTTGGCTATAATCCACTCTGAGAGTAGATAGCAAGGGCTACTCTGGTGACATTGTATTACTTGTTTTATTGTAATGTATAACATTTATTTTTCTTTCCTAATACGTGTTTGTCGTACTTACTTTGGTTGGTTGATTTGGTTTGGGTTTTATGGCATATCAACCTTTGTAGGTTATTTAGCGCCAAATCCATTTTTATGTTAATAATCTGTTCTATTTAAAACAATTCAGTTTAGCATAAATACACAGTTTAATTATCAAAAACATTTCTATTTCAAACTATTCAAGCAGTTATATGTAACAATTCAGTTAAGTGTAAATACAGTTTTAATGTCGAAAAACAGTTCTATTTGAAATAAATCAGTTAAGCATAAGCACGCAGTTTAAATGTAAGAACAGTTCAAGTGTCAAAAACATTTCTATTTCAAGCTATTCCGTTTACTCAAACAATTCAGTTTAGCATAAGTATGCTGTTAGTTTTATTTAACCCATAGATAGGACCCTATCAGGTGCTACCACTCCGGGCCAGAGTGGACCAGGGAGCGATGGCAATGAAGGGGTACTCCACATTCCCCAAAGTTACAACATCACTGGAACCTCACTATCAGATTGCTTAGTGTCATATCCAGGACACTCGTAGAGGGGGGGTCTTACACTCTGCAGAGATGCAGTCAGTGTATTCTGCAGCCCCCGCCGACTGGGTAATCTTACTTACTTTCCTCTTTTCAGAGCGTCGTATACTCATTATGGTATCAATAATAATAATGATAATTATTATTATTATTATAATACAGACAGTCTTTTCTGGTATGAGCACATTTATTTCTTTCCGCCCTCAGATTTTGGGAACATAAAGAGAGAGACACACTCCATCAGAGCTTATGCTAACCATATAATTGCTGACACCCACCCAACACAAACGGCCCATATTGTAGTGTCTAAGATCTCAACTCATCTCTATCTGCTATGATCAGATCCGAAAAACTCAACCGCCCGCTTCGGCATTTAAACCTCAACTCCTCGTTTTGTTTTGTTTTTTCAAAATCCCGAAATTCTCAGGATCATCTGTTCGGGCATGACGTCATCCATCCACCCAGTTCCCTCCAACGGCCCGTCCAGCATAATTTCCTGTCTGGGAGTTTATTATCATAGATGATGATTGTAATATCCTTTTGGCGTGGAAATGCGAGTGTACTGTCTGACTGCGACACCTGAACCAAGAGACACCGAGTTGTTCGAAGCCTTAGTAAACTAAATAATAAAATAGGATTAACGAAAAATGATAAATATAATTAATAATCTTAATTCGATAAAATGAAACGCAGTTTCTTTCAGGCAGCGATCACATCGGTACTGCTATATGGGTGCACTACATGGACTCTAACAAAACGGCTCGAGAAGAAGCTAGACGGTAATTACACAAGAATGCTGCGAGCAATCTTGAACAAGTCCTGGCGGCAACACCCCACAAGACACCAACTGTACGGCCACCTGCCGCCTATCACGAAAACTATTCAAGTTAGACGAACCAGACATGCAGGACACTGCTGGAGAAGCAGGGACAAACTCATAAGAGATGTACTCTTATGGACCCCCACACATGGCCGTGCAAAAGCAGGACGACCAGCACGAACATACTATGTGAGGATACGGGATGTTGTCCTGAAGACCTGCCTAGGGCGATGAACGAGGGGGAGGAGTGGGAAGAGAAGTTCAGGGATATCCGTGCTACCAGCACGACATGATGATGATGATGATGATGATATAACAAGAAGACACAACAATGGGTGACTACATATTAACAGCAGATAATGTAAGTTACGGTCTATCTCTGCCAACTAGCAAATACGGACCCCCATGTTACATTAACAGGCTGATTTCTAACAGGCCGATCTAATGTAAGAAAAAAAAATTTGTTGTTCGTTTACAATCTTTTATTATAACATTTCTGAAGAATAAAAAGGCCAGTTTGTTTCTATAAATAAAACAGGCTGTCAAGACAATTGAAGATCATAAAAGCACGTTAACTCTCAGCCGTTTATAATTCGTGATAATTAAAAGACAAAGTGTAGATATGCATTTTAATGTTGAAAGGAATTAAAATAAAGTCGGGCAAATTCTACCAACATGATAATATTATTTTCTGTGTTCAATCTTTAAAGTTAATCCGCTTTTTAGGTTAATTTCATAAGCGGCAATAAATGGGTTATTTTTTTGTTTTGTTTACATGACATCGGCCAGTAAGAAATCAGCCTGTTAATGTGTTGTATAGTGGCTCGTACCACGTGACTTCTGGCATTACAGAGGTATAAAAGACGTCGTGTTTCTTAAGCATGAAAGTTCTGCAAAATCTTGGTCAGTAGTAAAACCAACTTCGGACGTAACACCCACAGCGCGAGACTTATATTTGCTGGACCGTACCACTTCAGTTAATAAATAATTAACTCTTTATTTCACTGTGTATCTCTTCCTTACCACGATACAACATAATCTAACATGCAGGGCAGTATTTACTAGTTTGCCGTGGGTCTATATACCAGACTAAAAGTAGTAAATAACAAGTCTTGCTAATTGAACTGGTTCCTATTAAATCAGTGAAGTTAAGCAGTATTGATCGTGTCTAGTATTTCGATGGGTGACTAGATAGTTACAGCAGGTACTGTATGTTTGTATTTACCCAACCCCTTCATACAGTAAGTGGCACAAGCTTTATTCTAAAGTGGAATGCAGATATTGTGAATTCAGAGTTTTCCTTTGCCAACACTAAATCAAAGCTAACAGCCCAGTCTTCCCAACTCTTTTGCCCACAACTAAAGAGGTGAAGAGATAGGCTTTATGTCTTTACCAAGGGCATTAGTGCAAATTGAAACGCAACATTTTCAAGGATTTGAATTTGGGTTGCGGATTCGATTTTCTACGTTGATGCCAGAAGTCACGTGGTACGAGCCACTCTACAACACATTAACAGGCTGATTTCTTACAGGCCGATGTCATGTAAACAAAATAAATAAATAAATAAATAACCTATTTATGGCCGCTTATGAAATTAAACTAAAAAGAGGATTAACTTTAAAAATTGAATACAGGAAATATTATATGAAACTTCTAACAAAAGAGAAACGTTAAGAAATATTGACCGAAATACCACACAACCAAACACATTTCCAAATAGAAGGTACACTAAGCAACTCTTTTCTGTTAGATCACTAAAGTTAAGCAGCAATGAACCAGTTCAGTACTTAGGTGGGTGGCCACTTAGTAAGCACTGTAAAAACGTAATGCCTGCTTGCAAGACTTGAAAAAGCGATGAAAATCACTTTAAATCATTTTTCTTTTTTTTTTTCTTCTCTTTTTCTTTTTAAACATTTTGTCATCTTCCAATCACCTTTTTTTTGTCTTCTTATTTCTATCATCTTTTTCTTCCTCTCTCTCTCTCATTTTCATCTCTGCGGATGATGGTTACTTCGAAACTAAAGACTTCTATCTATTTCTGTTGAAACAACAACAGATGCAGAGAGCTCAACAACACCGTCGAATAGAGCAACTTTCGACTAAAAACACTATTTTTTCCTAACAGTCCCGATCCGTTTACCTCTATTGAAGAAGAAGTGTAAGGCTCCAAAAGAAGAAGAAGAAGAAGAAGAAGAAAGGATGAGTGAATAATAATAATAATAATGATAATGGTAACAACAACAATAACAACAACAACAAAAACAGCAACAACAACTATAATAATCATACTACTACTACTAATAATAATAATAACAACAACAACAACAACAAGGTATGAGTGAATAATAATAATAATAATAATAATAATAATAAGAAGAAGAAGAAGAAGAAGAAGAAGAAGAAGAAGAAAAGATGTGTGAATGATCTGCTGCCGGAATGAGATGCCGACAGAAGAGGGGACAAATCCTTGCTGTTCACTGTCAGAGATATTGAATGAAAAGACTTGGATAATAAACAATCCCTGAGTCTGGTATAGCTACAAAAAGCTACCCATGAAATATGACAAATCAAAACAATACTCAACATGGGACCCAGAGAGCTAGCTTGAGTGTTATGATCAGCGGGTCCACCCTTGATAACATGGGGGACTCGATCGACATCTTGCGAAAGTTAGCTTTTCTTTTTTTCAGGTACACAAACGATGAACTCATTAACCACACAAACCAGGAACTACCGCGTAAAAAATGAACTAGGGAAGATAATAAACTTGAACTATACTGTTATTTGAGGAGCAATCCAACATAAAGAGAGTGTAGAAAAAGAATGATAGAGAATTGGGCTGATTTCGCTGTATTTAAGACCACAAACCAGAGACCTGGTGATTAGGTTGGGGCAATGATAAAGAAAGGTTGTTTCTATGACTTTGAGATATGAGAATTACATCTACAAATATATAGTGAAATACATCAACAAATCTCTGATACAATAACAGAATATAAATACTGAAATGCCTGAAACTTCTAACGAAAGGGAAACGTTAATAGTGAGCGAAATATCACAACAACCAAACGCAACACAAATGTTAACGCAAGAAGAAAAAAAATGTAGAGATTATAAAAAGAATTATGTCGGAAAAAACTGCATTGCCTCCTCTCAGAAACCAAGCCTTAAAAACAATCAAAAGAGAAGCTGAGAAAATAAACGTCTTATCAACAAACATTCCTACAAATAACATCACGGAATTAAGGGATATCTTCAATGCAGGAGCGAAATTAGTTGGTGGAAAAATAGGAGTTTCCTTAAAGAATACGAAGAAATAATCGAAACCTGGATGGGAAATTAGATTGGAAACACAGGTAAGAAAGCTACAACAACAAACAAAATGTTAAAATAGCTGAAAAACATCAGATTATCATGGTACAAGCAGAGAAAAGCAAGATGAGTCGAAAAAAATATACAAATCGAAGAGATAAATCGGAAGGTACTCGCCAAAGAAGGAAGACTATCGATACAGAACCAAATAGTACAGACAAAATAGGACATTCCAAAACAACGAAAGAAATTTCTACCAAGTAGTAGGGGAAGAATGGGTGAAGACATAACAACAACTTAATGTGAAGATGGCAAAGAGATTTTGGAGCAAAATATGGGAACGGATATATCATAACAATTAAAACCGAAAGAATAAACAACGTGGAAAAAGAGTTGCAAATACTTGAAGAAGGCTCTAAGGTGGAAATACACCTCGATTCACTCAAAACAACGCTGAAAAAAGTAACAAACTGGAAAAATCAAGGCCTTGATGATATTCACAGATTTTGGTTTTAAAAATTTACATCCATCCACGATAGACTGGCTACTGAAATGAATAAATGTCTACAAGAAGCAGATATACCTGAATATATAAGAAAGATCAAGAGCACCCTGATTCAGAAAGACCCACCAAAAGGAACAAAAAGAAATACTTGAAACCAATTAATTGTGTGCCAAAAATGAGCTCAGACTCACTTAAAATTTATCAACAAAATGTGTTTTTAAATTATATACATATATGTATATATAAAGAAGATTTGGCATAAAATAACCTTTAATAGTTAATATGCCATAAACCCCTAGCAAGCCAAAGTAATTTTTAAACGGATGAATTTCACCCAAAAATGGGACTTCAATAGATGCAATTCATCCAAGACAGAATGGGTCTGAGAATAATGGTAATGAAGGGATACTCCACGTGATGGTTTGGTTTGGTTTGGTTTGGTTTTATGGCATATCAGCCATTGTTGGTTATTTAATGTAAAATGCATATATATATATATATATATATATATATATATATATATATATATATATAAACAGTTCTATTTCCGACAATTCAGTTTAATATAAGTACACAGTTTAGTTCTATTTGACCGATAGATAGGATGTTGTCTAGTGCTACCACTCTGGGTCAGAGTAGACCGGGGAGGGATGGTAATAAAGGGGTGCTCCGCATTCCCCAAAGCTCCAGCATTACTGGAACTTCGCCATCAGATTGTTTAGTGTCATATGCGAGACACTCGTTGGGTGAGTCTTACCCTTCTGCAGAGTAGCAGTCGATGTAGTCTACGGTCTCAGCCGTATGGGTGACACACGAGATGAAACTTAATGTCATAAACAAGACACACATTTTTAGAAGGTCGTTTTACCCTTATATTGAGACTGTATTCTAAGCCGTCAGCGTTGTTTCATTTCTGCTGTAATTTGTCCTCGGTATATCCACAGACTACGCGGACTAATTGAAAAACCTTCATGCCATGTAGAATAATATTATAAGTAGATTAAACCTCAGTTCACGTGGGATACTTTTTATGCTGGTAAGAGTTTGTGCTAAATTTAGCATATAACCGAGATAAAAATAAGTTAAAATCATAGTATACACTTCTAAGTAATAATAAAACACGTTTCTATAGGCTTTTATATCTAAGTGTGGACGTGAGTACATAGAAGGACGCATACACTGATATAACAAGTCTTTTCCTTATGCTCGCTGTGCCTTTGTAGGTGCGCAACATCGTTTCTGACCCAGTGGCCTGGAAAATCAATGAGATGTGGTGAAATAGGGCGGAGTCGAATACATCAACACTTTTACCCCGCGCTCCATTATTTTTCATCACTTTCCCACCCTTTTTTTCGTCCTATTCCACTCCCTCTAGCCATCTGTTCTCTACTCTTTCTTCTCCCGTTCCTTCGTTTCCTTCCTCCTTTATTTCATTTCTTTTATCACGTTCTTAACTTCGATGTCAATAAATTCTTTCATAACGTCCTCTTTCCTTAAAAATCGAACCCTTTCTGTTTTAACAAGACAGATATAAACAGACAAATGGTCTATACACAAACCAGAATCAATCCTAGAAAATGAAATGTATAAAATTCTCTTGGACGTTGACACACAGATGGTTCACCCAACCCCAATCAGAAGACGAGACATAGTTTTAAAGTCCCCACAAGAAACGAATTGAGCATTGTGAAAATTAATGATTACAAAAAGATAAGATACCTGTACCTTGAGCAAAAGGTGCTATGGAATATGAAAAAGAAGAGGATACCAATCACAGTCTTCAGTGCGTCCAGACCACAGCATTGTTAAAATCAACAAGGTTACTTGAATATGTCCTGGAGAACCGAGAATGTTTGCTGCCAGTCAGACCTCAATAAAGAAAAACTGTACTGATGTGAAAAGATAAGTATGACAAGACAAGGTGAGACTGGTTTGCTACGGCCCCATCTTACTTGGTCATTTCTATAGGTGAACAGACCGGTTCAAAAAGTATTCCAAATTTATATGACTGTGAGGGATATTAATGTGTGATGTCGTAAACGGTACATTATTTTTATTAAGAATAGTTACTCGAAGCCATATCTATTTTTTAAAGATAACTGTTATTAGTTACTTAAAATCATATAGCCATGGGCAAAGTAGAATCATTAATTAGATTAACTTATATGATAACCACATAATCATTTGTATTAGAAAACGACATATACTAATTACGATTAGATAGGGAAACTTGAACTATCATATCAAGACCGCTATTGTGTATAAATTATTTGCATTAGATTTGAATAGTTGATGTCATAACAGCGCATAAATATCTCTAAAGAAGCAACAACAGAAAAAAGTACTGTTAACGCAATTCCCTAAACTCGATATAAAATATCGCTAAACGGTTAAACATGCAGTTAAAGTCAATGAATGAATCAAACAATCCTTTTTACCATTCGAATAAATATTTCTTTCACGGGCATATAATCGATTCCTGCAACTTTTTCTTATCGAAAATCACAGGAAACTGTGCAATAAATTGAAATCAAATTGACAACAAATTGTCAGCATACTGACAAGTGGTACATATACAAACAAGAATATGTCCCAGAAAACGAAATGCATAAAATCTTCTTGGACGTTGAGATACAACCGATTCACCCATTTCAAGAAAGAAGATCAGACCTAGAGGTAATTTCCAACAGGAAAAGAGCTTTTTACAACGGGTCATAGAGATGCCTGTGGTGTAATGGTTATCGTCGTAGGAAATGGACATGGCGACACGAGTTCAAATCCTGGACCAGGCTAATTGCATTTCACATAGCACTAACACCCTTGGGAAAGGTATGAATCCAATTATTCTCCCTCCAGCTATTGGTAAATAGCAAGACAATCTGGGTTCTTCAGCCTTGGTGAGGCAACTAGTCTAGGAGAAGGGAAAACTCTGAATTCAAACCAGTTAAACTCCGCTTAAAAATTGACTTTGTGTCATATCCTGCCCGAGCGGATGGGTTGGGTAAATATGATGGAGAGAAAATAAAAGAAAGTTCTATTTCAAACAATTCAGTTTAGCATAAGTTCACAGTTTAGTTCTATTTGACCCATAGATAGGACTCTATCAGGTGCTACCACTCCGGGCCAGATTCAACGTGGGAGTGATGGTAATTTAGGGGTAATACACTCAAGGAAACCGATTTACAATTGTCCTAATTGGTATTTGTTCTTATTTCTTCCTTATTTATAAATCGCGAAAAATTTATGGAAAGACTGATAAATATGATAATAATAATCATCATCATCATGTTATGCTGCTAGCACGGATATCCCTGACCCTCTCTCGCCACTTCTTCCTATCATTCATCGCTTCTGGCAGGTCTTCTGGGCTACATCCCGTATCCTCACATAGCTGCTGTATGTATGTTCGAGCTGGTCGTCCTGCTTTTGCTTGGCCATATGCAGGGGTCCATAGGAGTACATCACTGATGAGTTCGTCCTTGCTTGTCGAGCAGTGTCCTGCATGTCTGGTTCGTCTGGCTAGGATAGTTTTCGTGATGGGAGGCAGGTGGCCGTATAATTGGTGCCTTGTGGATTGTTGCCGCCAGGACTTGTTCAATATTGCTCGCAACATTCTTGTGTAATTGCTGTCAAGCTTCTTCTCCAGCCGTTTAGTTAGCGTCCAAGTAGTGCATCCATACAGCAGTATCGATACGACCGCTGTGTGGAAGAAACTGCATTTCATTTTATCGGTCAGGTCTGATTTCCATATGATCGAGAGCCTAACGATAGCTGTCCATGCTTTCGTTAGCCGTGTGTCGATGTCTTTTTCGGTTGATGAGACGCTGCTTCCTAATCATAGTTGATATTAATTACGATTAATCTATTTAAAACCAGCTCATAAATAAGCATTGGTTATTATTTCAGCCAAGACGAGTTTTTCACACCAACGTTAGCTGGTGGTCATACATATGACTCTGAGTGACCGCTAGTCTTTTCATGTCTCCAGGATTTGTCTCAGTATTCGGGCCGTTCTTAACATTTCTGTGGTTTGGATGGTCTCGATTTTCAGATTTCCTATCTTTCCAGAATTTTTCCCCAGCCTTTTTCAAGGCGTTCTTCCATGGACTACTTCACATGGACGCACCAGTGCAGACCAACCAGCAAGAACTTACAAAATGTGCGGTCAAAGGATGTATTAAAGACTTACCATGAGTGACGGATGATAGAAACGAGCGACGAAAAAGAGACAGGGAAATACGTGTTGTCAGCGAACACTTGATTATATATATATATATATATAACAGTTAGAGTGTTCGCCAAAAGTCCGGGAGACCGGGGTTATTTCCCAGTTCGAGTCATACCAAAGATACAAGGTACTTGATAGGAAGTATCACAGTATTATAAGGTACGGATCAAGGGTAATGTAGACCAATCCAGGGAAAAGATTAACACCCTTCCCAACTCCACGGTGTAGTAGCTATTGAAAACGGAGCTTTCTGGTCATCCTCGACTTCGATCGGCCAACTTATATATATCTATATATATGGATTTACTAACCTACTATCTACCAGCATTCATGGTTACCAGGAAAAAAGGAAAAAAAAAACGCCAGGAACAAGAGATAAAAATATCTTGAATCACCGCCCGGGGGAAAAAAGAAAAAATATCATATGACAAAAAAAAAAAAAGAAAAGTACAACTCCGCCACACCAGTTGAAAAAAATCAAGAGATATGCAGTCAGTTGGTCAAAAGAAAAATAAAACCCGCCGTAAAATGCTGCAATGCTACAATTACAAGAGTGCTCAACACGAGTGGAGCCAATTACAAAATTAACTTAAATCACGAGTCGGAATTCTCCTACTAAAGTTTCACCTCAACGGATCATCAGGGAGTCGGTGCTAGACTCCCAGATGATCCGTTGAGGTGAAACTTTAGTAGGAGAATCCCGACTCGCGATTTAAGTTAATTTCATATATATATATATATATATTATTTCGAGAAAAAACTAATATTCGTTGACATACCTGGAATATTTAAATATTCGAAATTCAAATAATATATATATATATATATATACAAGTTTGGTTAATGACCGCCGAACTATGCTTTTTTTATCTGATGTTTTTTCTCTTTCTTTCTGGCTAGGTCATTTGTATCAGGGTGAAAATAATATTGAAGTTCCCCGAAGTTTTGCCTCTTTTTTTATGAAAGGATTTCATAATCCCTTTTATTTTTATTATGAGTTCGCCAAATTGATATTTTGCAGATGATATTTGCCGTCCATTAAAACAATGGCCTATTTTTATCATTAAAATTTTCCGGACTATTGTCTTCATCTTTATTATTATTTCCACGACGTTTCGGTCGATATGTCCTCCGGTCTTCTTCAGGTGTTTGTCGAACTCGGGAACCTTCACGGAACTTCGAACTACGTCCTTTATTGAAACCACGGGGATAGCATGTTCTGATTCCATTAGCTATAACCGGGTACAAGTGTTTAGTATTACTGTATTGTTACTCGCCTGTAGTGAGGATTGAACCTGCAGATGATTGTGTCCTTTGAAGGTCAGGGAACCAACGCCTATAACCGTTACGCCGTGTTTCCTGCTGGACACATGGCGTAACGTTTATATAACCTTAATGATAAAAATCAACAAGCTTCATCTCAGAAATTTAGACAACTAACTATGACCTACTTCTCAATCAACTGGAGCCAGATAAAAAGAAACTAGCTTGAAAGCTAGTGAAAAAAGATAAGATCATAAAAAAAAATGTAAGATCCGTTATCTTTAATGAAACTTGTATAAATAATAGCTTAAAGTTAAAATATACAACATATATATATATATACCGGACATTGGCCAAGCGGTTAGAGTGTTCGCCAATCGTCCGGGAGACCTGGGTTCGTTCCCAGGTCGAGTCATACCAAAGACTCAAAAAATGGTACTTGATGCCTCCTTGCTTAACACTCAGCATTATAAGGTACGGATCAAGGGTAAAGTGGAGCAATCCAGGGAAAGGAGTAGCGCCCTCCCCTACACCTTGGTGTAGTAAGCTATCGGAAAGGGAACCTTCGGGTCACCCTCGACTATGGTCGCCAACTTTACTTTTTATATATATATAGTTGAGTTATATATAATTTCCGTTTAATTAGAATGTAGTTTTGTCATGAATGATTTAACAACGAATTGATTTTACCACTTGGGATTAATCAACAAGCTTGCTGATTTCTATCAAGGAAATTTAAGCTCAAAAAGTTTCCACAACTGTTTTCAGCTGATCTTATTGAGAATTTTTTCGTCATTTAGTGCATTTTTCCGAGGACAAACATATTGAAATCACTTATTTTACACCAAGTGATTTCAACCTGCTAAATATGGTGGATAAGAGACTAGTTTAAATCCAATATTTTTTCCCGTGTGATTTTTGCTGAATACAACTTGCATTATCATGGAGATTCACAACGATTTTTCTATTGACGAGTACGAGGCGTTTTCTAAGACAATTTCATATATACATTAACGCTATTGAGTTTTTAAGCCCCTACTGAGTGTCAGATTGCAGGTTAAACACCCACAATGAATAATATACAAAATATAGCTTTTCTTTCATGAAACTGCACCTCTGGTTTCAGCTGCGGAGATTCATGCATATCAGTTCATTGCTTTATTTTTTGTTGTTGTTGTTGTTGTTTTATTGAACATTTTTCATTACCTGGAATGATATACTTGAAAAACATGTCATTTTTCTACCTTGAAAGAAAAAAAATTCGTCATGGATATATGAACTTCCTCATTTTTCTCATTCCGAGTATAAAGAACCCAAACACCCAACATGCATACTTTTTCTATCTTTTCAAGTGGCGGCAGTTTTAGAATTGACGTATCTTGAGGTCAAGTTATAATTATCAAGTACTTTTTACGCAGATTACGTCCTAGCAATTCTCTTTAAATACCTTGATCGAATTCTAATGAGTATCCTGGTCTGGGTTCATGTTGTAATATAATGGCTGAGGGATTTCGTTTTATGCCTTTGGGTTTAGTTAGGCTGAGAATCTTTCGGCTCAGTGCATGGGTTATTTAGGTGCAACATTAACGCAGGTGTTCGCGCGCGCGCGGAGCGGACATGTCACTCAGAGATGTCACAATAGAAACCTGAGATAGGAAACGGGGCTAGGGAGTGCGAATGACGTCACGCACCGGAAGCGCGCGGAGGATTTTGGGAGATTTGAATAAAGTCAGTTAGTAGAGTTGAGAACAGGACACCGAACGAAAAGGGTCGACTTTCGGGGCTCGCTGAGGCCAGACGAATTTGCGCGCTACGGGCGCCGCACGAGATGGGGGGGGGGCAGATAGAAAAGCCGGAATAGAAAGAATGTGATCTCTCTCCTTTTGTCGAAGAACCTTTAAACTCAAAGGTAATAAAAAGTTTCGTACCTGAACTAAGAAGCCGAAAGTGTTTTTCGTGTTTCGAGATTCCTATGTTCAATGTATATATATATATATATATATATATATATATATGAACATTATATATCCATTTCGAGTATCCATATCATGGCTATGTAACAATGTCTCAATGATGTATCAACAGATCGAAATTTTGAAAACCAGTTTCTGACTTGGTGGTGTGTAATGACACCTTGGCCATAAACACAAAAAATGTTCTTTGCCGTTTGTGTAATATTTTTGTTATTCTATAACTCGCAGCACATTACATGTCAAATATGCTCTTTCAGTAACTCCCTTTTAGGAGCGTGAGATCATAGATTAAATAAGGATTTGCCCATTTTCACTACTGAAATAAGAAAGACCGATGAAGATACTCTTTAATCGGATTATCTCTGGTTTCGTTTGAAATATTATCAGTTTAAAAGGCGTAGTTTCAACTTGCTTTTAAAGAACGGAAATTATTTATAAGTCAGCCTAATATATGAATATTTATACATATATAATGTCAGCTACAGACAAACTTTTTCGATGTATCACAACTCTTCAGTGTGGCTAGACACGTAGGAATCGAAACCCACCTAACTCTACACTAGACTTAGTATCTTACCACTCAGTCATTTAGACACCCTACGTCAGCTCTGGAATTATCATATTTACCAACCCCTCCGCTCGGGCAGGATATGACACAAGGTCAGTTTTTTTTAAGTGGAGTTTAACAGGTTTTAATTCAGAGGTTTCCTTCTCTTAGACTAGTTGCCTCACCAAGGGTGAAGAACCTAGTCTGTCCTACTATTTACCCATAGCTGGAGGGAGAATAATTGGATTCATACTTTTGTCGAGGGTATTAGTGCTATGTGAAATGCAATCAGTCTCGTCCAGGATTTGAACTCGTGTCGCCGTGTCCATTTCCTGCGACGATAATCAGGGGTGGGGGATTATTACGCATATTTTGCTGGCATTCGTTTGTTTACATTTTGCGCTATTGGATACCGGAGTGCTCAATTCTAAAGAAGACCTGCTGTTAATTTCTTCGCCAGAATGCTCAACCCCGAAGAGAGGAGCTTATATATATTGTCATCCGCAGACAGACTGTTTCATTGTATCACAACCCTCTAGTGTGGGTAGACACGCAGGACGCTTAGAGCTATGATCGAAACCCGCCTAACTTTACGCTAGAGTTAATATCTTACCGCATATGTATATATATATATATATATATATATCCAGTAAGACTCCAAAGACTATGGGTGTGGAAAATCCATATATAGAATAAATGAGGGATTTCATATAATTATATGGGAGTGCTCAATATATGGGAATCTCCTACACAGAATAAGTGTGTATTGGCATCTGATGAAGCGAAGATCTTATTTCTTCATCGAAATAAATTCATAGAGGCACTTTAACTGTGGTTCAGTTTTCTTCCAGTCACATAATATATATATATATAATCTCTGCCGTGGTTCACGACGTATAAGAGGCCAAATGTTCTGTTAAAGGTGTCAAGTGCTTGACTGCTTACTCATGAGATTTGTTTATTGTGGCGAAGGCCTCTATAGAACCAGCCAGTATCGACAGATGAGCTGATAGTAATATAATTTTACTATTGTGTCTCGCAGATAATCCTAGCAACTCTCAGCCGATTTTGATTTTTGATTTTTTGTTTTTGTTTTATTTCGGGTTTTTTTTTTTTTCTCGAAGTCTGCTAGAATTGATAAGACTTGATAGACCAGTGTGCCTAATTATTTTAACCATATCTGGGAAGAAGAGAGAAATTCTCATGTTTTTCTCAAGGAAATTAGTGATAAGTTAAATGTAAGCAGCCTTGACCGAGAGGTGAACTTGGCTCGTTGGGTACATCTCCTTACTGTAATAATTGGTACGCCACGGTCACCTCTTTTTAATATATATATATATATGCAGGGAGATAAAGATAGCAATAGGGAAAGAGATAACGATAGAGAGAAATAGAGATAGAGAAAGAGAGGTGGAACATGTGAGAAAAAAGCAGTAAAATACAGAGAGAAAATTAGAAAGAGCTTATAGCGCCATCAAAAGAAGTATCGGATATTTTAAGTTTTCCTGCGCAGTAGTTAGTCATTGAAATTTTTCGCCTCGTTTGCAAATAGATAAAGCCGGTAGCGTTAAGAAGATATCTAACGAAAATAAGGGGCCCCAACAGCGACAATTAGGGATGGACTGGGCTTGGTTGGTTGCAAATTGATATAGAAGTACACGAATAAATAAATGACTTCATTGAAGCAGAAAGGCAGTAAAAAACCTTTGAGGACGAAGTAAAAGAGAAAAATTTGGATTTTTAAAAATCTGGTTGCCAAAAACGATACATTTAGACTATCGTACGAATGTGGTCACGATTTTTTCGGTACAACTTACATAGATGTGTATCCGTTGACCAAAACAATATTAAATTATGAAATAATCCGAGAAAGAATATATGCAATGGGGAGAGTAGTTATTCGTACTGGATGTTTAAAATAATAATAATAAAAATTGCATGTTAAAGAATAATAATAATAATAAAGATAACAGTGAACCACAAAGTGAAAAATAATAACAATAAAAATTGGACGTTGAACAATAATAATAATAATAATAATAATAATAATAATAATAATAATAAAGATAACAGTGGACCACAAAGTAAAAAATAATAACAATAAAAATTGGATGTTAAACAATAATAATAATAAAAAAGAAAAACCAAAAGTCACAAAGAGCAAGGTCTGAACTAAAGGGAGGCTGAGGAACTGTCTTGATGCCCATCTTGGTCAAATAGTCTATGACAAGGATGAGTTGTGGACTGGTGTAATGTCCTGGTGGAAATGCCACTGACCCGATTTGAAGTGTGCTGACCTCTTCCGACGGAATCTCTTCCTAAACTCTCTTAAAACTTCAACATAGTAACCCTAACCCTTTGGCCAATCAACTCTGGTGTTCTGATTTGCTCACTCCTCCCACACGTCTCATCATCCCTCACAGACTCACTGCCTTCCTTGAATCTCTTATGCCCCTCAAAAACCGATGTTCGATTCCTGCAAGATGCTCCAAAAGCAGTCCAAAGCATTCCATACGTTGTTTCTGTGGCATTTTTTCCAAGTTTAAAACAGAATTTTATTGCATATCCTTCTTCTAAAGTGTCAGATTGCATTTTTGAAATTCACCAGCTGTGACAAACAGGTTTTAGTCGGGTGTATTCCAATTCCTGCAATATCTTTTCTTTTTAGCCTGAAATCATAAAAAAATTGCCAGTCATCTCATAATATGTGAAGCAATACTATATTGAATTTTCAAGAGTCTACGACAATTCTAAATTCCCATACGAATAAATTCTGGAAACTTATCGTATGCACCTAGTATATATATATATATATATATATATATATATATATATATATATATATATATATATACCTTCCTCTCTCGCTCGCACGTTCTCTCTTATTGGGGGCGCATTGGTGGTGTAATGGTTATCGTCAAAAGAAATGGACGAGTGACCAGAGTTCAAATCCTTGACAAAGCTGTTTAGATTTCACAGCCCTAAAACCTTTTGGGAAAGGTATGAATTCAACTATTCACTTATACACTTATTTTACAATGCATGATCCAGCAGCTCACTATGATACTGACACCCAAAAGTATCGCTGTAGTATTGTAAAAAGACAAATTAAATACAATAAACTAAAAATAAACACCCTAAATACTGAAAGACACTTATCAGGAAACTTGAAGGGATCTTAATAAAATTATATAGACAAAATATGTGTTCATTATTTCATCAACAATATATATATATATATATATATAAACTCAGTCGACGAGTGTCTATATGTTGTGTACTCATGATGATATCAATAATAATAATAATAATAATAGTACAGGTGGACTCTGTAGTTTCTGATGTGAACGGGTTTATTTCTTTCTGCCTTCAGCCCTTGGCAACACGAGGAAAGAGACACAATTCATAAGAACGTATACTAACCATACAATGCTGACTTCCACCCCAACCCCCTGCTTGGCGCATCTTGGAGAGCCTAATACCTCAACTCATCTCTGCCGGTAGAAATCCAAACTGATCCGATCTTATCAGATCCGAAAAACTCAACTGTCCACTTCGACAATCGAACCTCAACTCATGTCTTTTTCCAAAATCTCCAAATTCTCAAGGCATATCTTCGGAGAATGACGTCATCCACCCACTCGATTCATTCCAACACTCTGGCTCCGTTTCCTGTCAAAGAGTTTATCCTTTCAACGTGGGCGTGTGAGTGCCCTCTCTGACAATGAGACCTGAACCAAGAGATAGTGAGTACTTCACTGCCTTACCAAACTAAATAATGATATAATAAACAAAAGATTTTTGATATAATTAATCATTACCTAAATTATATAACATGTAGAATGCACCGACTGCGATTCTGCTGAGTGTCCTTCACTAAACAGCATCTCATGTTAAGGTTCTTATCCCGGAGTTTCGTGGAATGTGGAGAACCCCTTCATTTTCATTACTCTCAGGTCTACTTTTACCCGGATGTTTAGTAGTTTTTGGGTCTCATCTGTGGGTCAAAGAGAACAGCTCAATCATTCACTAAGGAAATGTAAATAACTTTCGTGTGGTGCATCACACACTACCATTAACATGAAAATGTTTTATCAACAATCTTATTATATATAAATTAAAATGTTCCATGAAAATTTTGTTTTACATATATTTAGAGTCATTCACATGTAGACTATTTCGTTTTTTCACAATTCTCCCGAACGGTTAGACACGCCAGACGCTTCAGGCTGAGATTGAAACTCGGCTTATTTTACGTGGGTCGGATATCTTACCCCAGACCAATCGCCATTACTGGTATGCTCAATTCACGAGAAGAGCTTTGCATTTATGCGTATGTGACATCCGGCAATATATATATATATATATATATATGTAAAAATTAGTCCCCGTTGCGTAGTGACTAACTTGGCGGACTGTGGTTTGGTTTGGTTTGGTTGGGTTTTGTGGTGTTTCAACCATTGCAGGTTACTTAATGCCTGATCCATTCTTAAACAAATTACCAATTCTATTTCAAACAATTCAGTTTTGCATAAGAACGCAGTTTCAATGTCAAAAAACAATTCTATTTTTAACAATTCAGTTTAGCATACAAAGCAGTTCTATTTCAAGCAGTTCCGTTTAGCATAAGTAGACAGTTTATTTCTGTTTGACCCATAAATGGGACCCAATCAGGTGTTACCACATTCCCCAGAGTTCCCGTATTACTGGAACTTCACCATCAGATTGTTTAGTGTCATATCCAGGACACTTGTTGGGGGAGTCTTACCTCTCAACAGGGAAGCAGTCGGTGTATTCTACAGCCCCAGCTAGGCAAGCTGGACAATGATATCGTATTAAGCGTGTTCGAACTTCTGTCACATTAGCTTTCTCATCCACAAGATCTCAGTTAGAACAATGTGGACTAAACCAGAACTAATGCCTATCGACTTAGTAATCTGGTAGACCGTAAAACGTCTGTAATACAAAATGATATGGTCAATGGCATTAACTTGTTCCTCAGTGGTTAAGGTTTTTGTACAACTTGACCGAGGGTCATCTTCGGTTTTGTCTCTGCCTCGCTTGGATTTCATTACCAACTTTTTCACGGTTCCATAAGAACGAGTGTTATCAGCAAATAGCTGTACCAACGCTTGATCAATTTCTCTAGGGTGTCATACTTTTCTTTTGCAGATATTTTATGACTGCTCGGTCGCTGTTTTGCTCATATTTAGATTTGATGTTATACCAGTGACTTTTGTATGGACTTCTCCTGTAGAGAAAATAAGCCATTCCTCTAAATTAATTTTTCTTACTTTATAAGAAGTGGCTGTGTGTGGCCACGAAAAAGATTGTTTAACAATGGCTCTTCTTTCTGGCCGAGGCATAGAACATTTTCAACGACCTTCGTGTGAGACAAGGAACCATGTGTTGATGTAACATATTGACCGTCAATCAAGGAACTGGTGCATCCGGTCGAAGATATCAGGGTATAACCTTGACTGTGGACGGGTTGAATTGGGTGCAGATGTGACGCCCACGAGAAGCAGATGGGTGTCAAACAATGATATAACCCGGTGTGACAGGAAGTTCAGTTAGAGTTGGAGTCAGTAAGTTGCAGTTCGAGGCAGTGAGAACCAGACACAGAAGAGAGCTGGGCCCTCAGGGCCCTCGGTTGAGCAGCCCAGCAGAACAAGAAAGTAGTGCTGCTAAAGACGGAGGAACTGGGGGTCAATATGTTGCAGTCTCTGTTCCGTCTCCAACGCACCTCTCACACATAACCCTTTCGCAACCATTTCGAATAAAGTGTGAGAGGTATATTTTTCTAAAGAAGTGTGTTTCGTTCGTCATTATTGTGTTGACTATGTTTCTGCATGTATATGTGTTGTTGTATATGTATATGGCTGTGACTATGCAACATTGAGATCAAGTTGTATTTCTCGAGCACAGATTGCATTCTACCAATTATCTAAAAGCAGCTTGATCGCGGTTTTATGAGCATCCTGATCTGAGTTAATCTCTTAATGACGTGTCGCCGGATCGAAATTTTGAAAACGATTTTTCAACTTGGCGGTTAGTAATGACACGCAAGAAATTATCTAAACTGTTTCTGGGGGTGTCCTCGTGGTGTAATGGTTAAAGCGATGGACTGCGGAATCCTAGTAAGTGAGTTCGTACTTCAGTCGTGCTATTACGTTCACTTTTGGGCAAATACCCTTGGGAAAGGTATGAACGCCTTTATCCTCCCAGCTATGGGTTAAATAGTACCACTACTGTTCTTCTAGGAGAATGGCTTTGGTGTTAAATAACCTACAAAGGTTGATACGCCATTAAACAAAGGAACAATCTTTCCCGAACCATCTAAACTGTTTCTGGAGGTGCCCGTGGTGTAATGGGTATCGTCGAAGGAAATGGACACGGCGACACGAGTTCAAATCCTGGACGAGACTGATTGCATTTCACATAGCACTAATACCCTTGGGAAAGGTATGAATCCAATTATTCTCCCTCCAGCTATGGGTAAATAGTAGGACAGACTAGGTTCTTCAGCCTTTGGGAGGCAACTAGTCTAGGAGAAGGAAAACTTTGAATTCAAACCTGTTAAACTCCGCTTAAAAATTGACCTTGTGTCATATCCTGCCCGAGCGGAGGGGTTGGGTAAATAGGATCTAAACTGTTTCTGAAACGTTTTCGTTATTCTTATACTCGCACAGCATTACATGTCAAATATGCTCTTTCAGTAACTCCATTTTAAGAGTGTGAGAACATCGATAACGATTAACCCTCTTTCACAACTGAAATAAGAATGACCGATTAAGGTACTCTTTAATCAGGTAATATTTTTGTAGCGTTTAAAAGACTGGATGGTTAAAATGCGGAGTTACAACTTGCATTTTAAAAACGGAAATTATTTAAAACTCTACCAGTTGTAATGTAATTGTATAGATACTCTACTCGGCGTTTGTTTGGTTTTGTTTTCGTTGCTTTGTTTAATGGCATATTAACCTTTTGTAGGTTATTTAAAGCCAAAACTATTCTCCTTGAAAAACAGTAGTGGTACTATTTAACCCATAGATGGGAGGATAAGGGGGTTCATACCTTTGCCAACGGTATTTGCCCGCAAGTGAACGTAACAGAGTGACTGGAGTACGAACTCGCTTACGAGGATTCCGCAGTCCATCGCTTTAAACATTACACCACGAGGACATCCCCTCTCTGCTTTTGTGCTTTCCTTGTTTTAAGGATAGGCTTGGACAATCCCTATTCTTATGCTTGGGGTGGTCTGATACAGAATACTTTCCAGAAAAAGATCTCCTAGAGAAATTCAAAATGAATAAACAACAAAGCTGTTCGCAAATAACAAGTATAAACTTCACATGACTTTAAGTAGATATGACATTCTTTGTACGCGACCTTTTAATAGCTCCGACTAGTTTAAGAAGAAGACTGACAGAAAAGTGTTGGGTTGCATAATGAAAGGCATAAACTCTTTCATTTGTCTTGATTACGTAGCAGTGAGGCGCAAAATCCCATCTTTTATTTATTCATTTATTTATTTATTTATTTATTGCTTGGGTGATGTTGGGTTAGCGAAAGTAGGAAGTGAGAGAGAGGGGGGGAAGAAGAAAATAAAAAGAAATATGAAATATTACTTGTTATTGGGAATTAGTCTTTTGACACCATGGGTTTCGAAGAAAGAAAGAAAGAAAGAAAGAAAGAATATATAGATCAAAGCAAAATTGTCGCAATTTAAGTTTAAATGTAACACATACTCAGAGGATTGCACTCACGATTAATAACCAGCTAACCTATTTTGTTATTAAACCGCAGAAGGTGCCCAAAGAAAGAAAAAACGAAAAGAAAAAATTGAGAAAATAATACAGAGGTGTCATTAAATAACCCATAAAAGTTGATATAGCAATAAACAAACACACATACACATCTATATGTATATGAGATTAAAAAGGACAAACACTTCCTTTCTGTCTATTTTGTTTTTCGTCAGTTCCATCTTCGTAGGAAACGTTAAACTTTTGTATAGAATGATTTCTAGAAGGCGCCGTATTTTTCCTAAGTAAATCCACTCCATCCAAAAGTTAAACGTCTTCTACAAAAACTTCAATAGTTTAAAGATATAAGACAGACAGGACGCCTCGGGTGCTGAGATGGTTAGCAAGTTAGACAAACAAACTTACACGAATATGGACATGTGCCACACACCTGAGCTAAAACCTAAGCAAATTACAATAAAATAGGCAGAGTATCGCCTATTTAATCAAACATGTTAAAAAAGAAAATGTTCCTCCATATATATATATATATATATGTACATATATATATATATATATATATAAGTAAAGTTGGTGACCGTAGTCGAGGGCAACCCGGAGACTCCCTTTTCAATAGCAACTACATCTTTCCCCAGAACACTCTACTTGACCCTTGATCCGTACCTAATTATGCTGAGTGTTAAGCTAGGAGGCATCAAGTACCATTTTTGTAGATTTTAGTATGACTCGACCTGGGATTATATCCTGGTCTCCCGCACCATTGGGAACACTCTAACTATATATATATATATATATATATATATATATATATATATATATATATATATATCGGAGGGTTATTCAAAAATTAGGGTAAATTTGGCAATATAATGACTCACATTTTAACCTGCCAAAAATTTAGACTTTATTTTTCAATAAAATATCCTTTCTTTAAAACACTTTTTTTTCATCGAAAAACGAGTATTATTCCTTCCGCATAAAAAAATTTAGACTGCGTTTTTATTTTATTTTATTCAGTTAATTCATGTAATTTCTTCAGCTTAGTTTGAAAGATTTGTTCCTCGCTAAAATTCTTGGGGCGGGGGGCAAACAGGTAGAAATCAGAGAGGGGACAAATCTACACTTTAAAGAAAATATAGCAGAAATTTATCAGCTGACAGCACCCCTTTCAGTGGGAGGAGCCATCCTTAATGAAGTGTCCCAAGTATAACGCTGAACAGCAAGTGATTCTAATGCTCCCTTTCTGGTGCTCCGGGGAATGCGGAGTATCTCTTCGTTCTCATTACTGTCAGGTCCACTTTACCGGGAGTGATGTACCCTGTTATAGGATTAAAAATATCGAACTATCCAGTCGGTTGGGGATGTCGGATACTCTTGTTATATAACATATGCCATGGATTTTCGGTTCGTTCCTAGTGACCGGGCGTGCTTTGACAAGCTGTCACGTTGTGATTAGTAAACAGGGCAGTCAGGTCCACACAAGTGTGTAACCGGAAGGAGAACACGTGATGAGAACCACGCGGTCAGATTTAGACCGAGTGCAGAGAATCACAGTCGAACGTGAGACACTCAGTCGATCAGGTCG